>CM045739.1:37262500-37302500 GCA_024760905.1 Plotosus lineatus
CCGTGCCATCCTTCAGAGCGGGACAGCAACCCTTGGAGATTACTCAACTAAAGATCCTATGACCTATGCCAAAGTAGGTACTCATTTCAGGCTATAAATTCATAATAAAGCAATTTATGTAAGATATGTAAATGATAAATTATATTATAGAGTATTTAACAAATTAAAATTTGAATAATACGACTTCTGAGTGGCGCATCAACAAAATGCATGACTATTAAACCAGGGATTGCAAGATCAAATCCAGGTTAATGTAACAGTCATCCATTACCAGAAGTCCATGGGAGCTCATCGGTTGAGCTCTCAAGCGAGGCCAGGATGGCATATACTGTACGCTCACTTTCCTGTCAATCACAGCGATCGCCAGCCAATCAGGGTCATCTATGAGCTCATTCGTATGAGGAGGTGGATACCGCTTTCCCTTCAAGCGTGTTAGACCACCACAGAAATACGTATGGTGCCACAGTTTAAAAAGATGTCACGGAGGGGCGTGTGCATGCTTTCACCCCTCCCTGGTCGCTGGTGAACGTGTGATACGGAAGGTAGTACCTGATGGGTGGGAACTGGATATGACTAAAATAGGGAGAAACTTGGGACAGGAAGTATGTAGGATGATTTTTAAAATTCTGCACGTATGCTTCACACTGCAGTTATTAATGTTATGGTGATAACAATCCAATTACTTTTTTGTGATATATAATTATCAAAAGTATCTGATATAAAACTGTATTTTAGATGATAGCAAATGCCACAGAATGTGATTGTAGCTCCTCCGAGCTTCTGGTCAAGTGCTTAAAAGAAAAGACAGAAGAAGATATCATCAAGTCAATGAAAAAGGTAAGCTCACCTCACGTAGCACGTCCACCTCACAGAAGGTCCTGGGTTTGTGCTCAGTTGGGGAGTCTCTGTGTAGAATTTACATGTGCAACCTCCAGGTTCTCTGATTTCCTTCCACAGTCCTAAGATGTCCACATCAGGGATATTGGCTATGCAAAACTGTCCCTATGTGAGAGTGAGCGTGTGAATGATTGTGTGTTTGTTGCCCTGCGATGTTCTGGTGAACTGTTTAGGGTGTACCCCACCTTCACTTAATGTCTGCTGAGATAAGATTCAGCCTCCTGGTAATGCTCACAAGCGGTCCAGCAAATAAGTGAGTAGGTAATTGAGTAATTGTCAATAAGACATTTGTCTTTCTCAAAACACAATTTTCAAAATACATTAACATTCATTTCATTTGGCAGACACACTTTTCTCGAGCTACATATGTTTTATCTCATTTAAACTAAACAGTTGGGGGTTAAGGGCCTTGCTCAAGCACCATCAGCAGTATCTCCGCCCATCCCGGTCTGCCTCCCTGAGCCTGAAGCTTTTGGTAGTGGAAACGTTACCAATCAGAGCAGAATAGGCATCTTCTTCTTTTCCTTTTGGCTTTTTCCCTTTCTCGGGAGTCGCCACAGCGAATCATCGGATTCGCACATTTGATTTGGCAGAGGTTTTTACGTCGGATGCCCTTCCTGTCACAACCCTTTAGCAAGGGACAGAAATATGCTGACGACTTTGCAGCCTACTCTTTACGAAAGTCAGCAATGGTTCTTTTACATGCCTCTCACCATAGACAGTGAGAGACATGGCCCGCCTTTGATAACCCCGTTTGCTGCACTGGGGGGACAGTGACAACCCTGTGGGGACTTGAACCCCCAACCTTTGGATCAGCGATCCTGCGCCCTATCCACTAGACCACCACTGCCCCCAGAGCAGAATAGGCATAAAGAGCAAAAAGAACATAAATAGGATGAGGAAGCCAAATAATGTCCAACACATGCCATTTAAGTGGGAGTTGGGAAACAACTTCTTGTGGAACTATGGAATTTTATGGATTAGAATCATACACTGGTGTCCAAAGGTCATTTCTCTAAGTATACAGGGCAGGGGACACTGCCCCTCTCTGCTTGCCATCATGTTGGGTTATTTTTTCAGGGTATTCTGCTCTAGATGCAGTGCATTTTGCAAAACCAGGGGCAACACTTGGATCAACAGCATGCAGTCTTCAGTATGTGAGAGGCTAGATGGTGAAGCCACTTAACTAATGGCAATTTCTCTATATCTTGCACTTAGTACGCCACTTTATATGGGCACCCCAGACTGGGATGCCTAAATATATTGATGCATGTATCCTGTGATGTTACAAAACCATCCAGAAAGTTGGTACACCTCCATAATTTCCTTTGCCCCCATTTTTGGCCCCTGTGAGATCCAACATGAGTATGATGGTCTCCAAAAAAGGGTATAATATCTGGCCTATAACCACTGACCCACCATCTGCTATTTGGTGGACAGGCAACTCTATCTAAAGTATGGGAATGAGTGTGTTAATGTGTTTGCATGTGATACTGTATTGAACATTCAATGTTCCAATGATACAATACTCATCCACTGCAACCATCGCCTGAATAAAGAGGTTCTGAATGAAATAATAATAATGATGATGATGATGATGATGATGATGATGATGAATCCTTTAGAATAAAATCTACATTGGAGCCACAGTGGATGGAGAATTTCTGACAGATTTAGCTGAGGAAGTTTTGAAGAGCAAGAATTTTGAGAAGGTCCCAGTGATTATAGGTGTGACGAACCATGAATTTGGATGGGTCCTCCCTTCGGTGAGTGACTAACTGATAAAAATGATAAACTGAAATGATGGTTACTGCTGTTGTACTTTGTGGTTGCAGTGTCATTACTAACTACATTTGTTTGTTTCAGTTTTTTGCCCTTGCAGGGTGGGACAAAGGGATGAACAGGGATGCAGTGACTCAAGGGATGAATTTTTTTTTCCCAAATGGGGTAAGGTAGTGCAATCAAGGCAGTTTAATTGTTTATATAAAAAAAAGTCTCCCTCTGCTGGACACAAACCTCATAACTCTCAACCAACTTTATTTTTCTAGTAATCAAGTGTTTAATGTAACTTTTGAATAATAGATAGATAGATAGATAGATAGATAGATAAAGTTTGATGAGATGACAATTTTTCTAGGTCTCTGGAGCCAATCAATTAATAATTGATGAGTACCTAAAGGATGCAAAGTCTCCAGAAGACATAAGAAATGAGTTCACCGAAATGATGGGGGATCTTTTTATGGTGAAACCTGTTGTAAAAACGGCTGATTATCATAGAGGTGAGATGAATTTAAAAGCCTCCCAAGCATTTTGACTGATGAGACCAGTGACAGTAAGTTTTTGCTCTGTGCCTGTTTCTCACTCTGTAACAGATGCTGGAGCAAACGTGTTCCTGTATGAATTTCAGCATCGTCCCAGTGTTTTTCAAGATAGTAGACCCAGTTTTGTTAAAGCTGATCATGCAGACGATGTCGGCTTTGTTTTTGGAGCATATTTTTGGAATGGTCACGTCAAAGTGATAGGTACCAGTACAGTATAGATATGTTATAAACATTTAATAAACTTCAGTAGTAAACTTGTGACTATAAAGTCATGACTAAACAATGTTATCTTAAAGGCCATGGCTATCCGTACGGCACCGTATGGGATTTATTGTTTGATATTCGTACGGAAATCCTTTTGCGCACTTATGGGAATGCATGTATGGGAATGGGAATGCACAGGAATGAGGACATCAGAGGGACAGCACATGTTAGATGTTTTGGAGACAAAGTCAGAGAGGCTAGATTGAGATGGTTTGGACATGTACAGAGGAGGGATAGTGAGTATATTTGTAGTAGGATGCTGAGGTTGGAACTACCAGGCAGAAGGTCTAGAGGAAGACCAAAGAGAAGATTTATGGATGTGGTGAAGGAGGACATGAAGGTCATTGGAGTAAGAGTAGAAGATGCAGAGGATAGGGTTAGATGGAGGCAGATTATTTGCTGTGGTGACCCCTGAAGGGAACAACCGAAAGGAAAAGAAGACGAAGAAGAATCCTTTTGCGCATGTGCGCTGTTGCGCCACCTACTGGAAATGAGGTTAATTATTCTGCCGTATGTTTAGCAGACAATACCCGTATAACCCTAACCCCTAATCCCTAACTCTAACCCTAACCCCTAAACCTAAACCTCACCCTGATGAAAATTTTATCCCCGACATGAAACGCATTTTCTTCCATCGCCATTTTGACCATGTGACTGATGTCCTCTCGAGCATGTGCGAAATCTCGTTTCTGAGATGCCATACGAAAAGGAAAACCTTGTGGGAATATGGTGCCGTTCAGGTAGTTACTCCATATCTTAAAAACTAAAGGACCTTTCATTGCAATGTTGTTTGTAATTGGAAAGCTCATGAGTGTTATACAGTACGTGATGAGTAATAATTGTAATGATGATAGTGAATTATAATAATGACTTAATATTAATTATGATAATGATGAGTCCCTGTTCCTCCCCAGGCACATTAACGGAGGCTGAGAATCAACTGTGTAAAACCATAATGCGATACTGGGCCAACTTCGTTCGCACAGGGTGAGGTTTGCAGAGCACACAATTTGTAATTCAGGTCACTGAATCAGAAAGTGCTGATAAATAACAAAGAACGTTATGTTCTTAGAATGTTTACTAACATATTTGCATATACAGTACGATAATGCTATTTCCGGCACTGGTTAGCTTTTCTGCTTTACAGCAAGAAGGTCCTAGGTTCAAGTCCTGGGCTTTGATGTTTCTGTGTGGTGTTTGCATGTTCTCTCCAAACTTGTGTGGGCTTCCTCCAGGTACTCTGGTTTCCTCCCACAGTCTGAAGATGTCCACATTATGGTTATTTTGGTTATGCAAAACCACCCCTAGGTGTGATTGCCCATGCAGGGTTGGATAAAGGGATGAATAGCTAATTGGCTGTTCCATGTAGCACTGAGGTGTGAGACTGTGAATGGAAGTGTGTATGTGTGTATGTGTGTGTGTTGGGGGGGGGGGGGGGGGGTCTGGTGAGTTGTTCAGGGTGTTCCAGAAAAGGATTAAGTGGTTTGGAAATGTTGATGATGCAACATTGGTTTCAACATTACAGTATTAACAATACTTCACTTTCACTCATTGCCTGATTCATCAAACTGATGACTCCTTTTAGAGTCACAGGGAGGCGGGAGCTGGACTACACCCTGAGTAGCTTACTAGACCATCTCAGGGCCAATACACACACAACAATTCACACTCACACCTAGCGACAATTTGGAACAGCCAATTAGGCTACTGTGCATATTTTTGGCCTATGGGAGGAAACCCAGGTACCCGAAGGAAACCTGTACAAGCACGGGGAGAACATGCAAACCCTACACAGAGACACCCAAGCTGGGAATCGTACCTCGGACCTTCTTGCTGTGCTGCGGATGTGCTAACCACTACACCACCATACCACCCTTCTTAAATACAGTGCTGTGCAAAGGTTTTCGCACCTTATTGACTTTTTACTTTTTTCACCTTTGTCACACTTAACTTTTGCAAATCATCAAACAAATTTAAACACTACACAAAGATAACCCAAGTGTTCAAAAAATGCAGTTTTCCTGTTGTGATTTTATTTGTTAAGAGAAAAATCCCATCCAAGCTTACATGAACTCTGTGAAAAAGTAATTGCCTCCTTGGTAAAAGGTGAGGTAATTGTGATTAATCATATTATTGGGGGAAACTCAGTTCAATTTCATGGCCACACTCAGAAATGATTGCTGCCAGACATTTCCAATCAGGAGATCCCGAACATAAAACCTGTCTGACAAGGTGAGGTAGGCCATACTGAATACACATCATCAAGAGCAAACAAGAAAGAAGATTATAGAGATGTCTGGGAAAGGATACAAAGTCATTGGTAAATCTTTGGGACTCCAGAGGACCACTGTCAGAGCCATTATCCATAAATGGAGAAGGCATGGCACATTGGTGAACCTTCACATGAATGGCCGATCTATCAAAATTACTCCAAGATCACGGCACAGATTAACTGGAGAAGTCACAAAGGATCCAAAAACCACTTCTAAACAACTACAAGCCTCACTTGCCTCAGTTAATGTCAACGTTCATGACTCCACCATCAAAAAGACACGAGGCGAAAATGGCATCCATGGAAGAGTTCCGAGGCGAAAGCCACTGTTGACAAAAAAGAATATCAAGGCATGACTCATGCCAGGAATCATCTTGATCATCCCCAAAGCTTTTGGAAAAATGTCCTCTGGACTGATGAAACTAAAGTTGAGCTTTTTTGGAGATATGCGTCCCGTTACATCTGGTGCAAAAGGAACACTTTGTTTGATAAAAGAACATTGTGCCAACAGTGAAACATGGTGGTGGAAGGGTGATGATCTGGGCCTGCTTTGCTGCTTTAGGACCTGGTTGACTTGTCAAAATTGATGGAACCATGAATTATGCTCGCTACCAAGAAATCCTGGTGAAGAATATTCATTCATCAGTTCGCGACCTCAAGCTAATGCGCACCTGGGTTCTGCAGAAAGACAATGATCCAAAGCACACCAGCAAGTCCACGTCTGAATGGCGAAAAAAGAACAAAATCAGGGTTTTGGAGTGGCCTAGTCAAAGTCCCTACCTGAACCCTATTGAGATGCTGTGGCATGACCTTCAAAAGGCTGTTCATGCCTGAAAACCATCCAATCTGGTTGATCTTAAAAATCCCAATACAGCGATGTGAAACACTCATCACCTCTTATCACAAATGCTTGACTGTAGTTATTGCTGCAAAAGGTGGTTCAACCAGCTATTAGGTTTAGGGGGCAATTACTTATTACACGGGCACGTGTAGGTTCAGATGTTTGTTCCCCTTAATAAATGCAATTCGCACTGAAACTGCATTTTGTGTTTACTTGTGTTTTATCGTTGTATAATATTTTGGTTTGTTTGATCTGAAATGGATGACAGTGACAAACGTGTGAAAAATATAAGAACTTTGTCAGGGGGCAAAAACTTCTGCACAGCACTATAGATATCAGTTCAGTTCATTTTCTGTGATCGCTTAATCCTAATTAGGTTTGCGAGGAGGTTGGCACCCTTCCCAGCTGACTACGGGCGAGGGCAGAGTACAGCTCACCAGGCCATTACATGGCTATTATTATTATTATTATTCATCAGTTCATTTTCTGTAAGCGCTTCATCATAATTAGGGTCACGGGGAGGCTGGTGCCCATCCCAGCCAACTCGGGGCGAGGGCAGAGTACACCCTGGACAGCTCGCCAGGCCATCGCAGGGCGGAAACACGCTGACGGCTTTGCGGCCTACTCTTTACGAAAGTCAGCAATGGTTCTTTTACATGCGTCACACCATAGACAGTGAGAGACATGGCCGGCCTTTGATAACCCAGTTAGCTGCACTGGGGGGAACAGTGACAACCTTGTGGAGAGTGGGACTCGAACCCCCAACCTTTGGATCAGCGATCCGGCGCCTTATACCACTAGACCACCACTGCCCCGACATTATTATTATTATTATTATTATTATTATTATTATTATGGCATGGTGGCACAGTAGTTAGCATGATTCACTCACAGCAAAAAAGTACTGGGTTCGATTCCCAGCCTGTGGCATTTATGTGTGAAGGTTTCATGTTCTCCTCATGCTTGCGTGAGTTTCATCTGGGTACTCTGGTTTCCTCCCATAGTCCAAAACCATACACGTTGGGGTGATTGGCTGTTCCAAATTGCCCTTAGGTATGAGTGTGAATGGTTGCGTGAACAGTGGCCCCAAGATGGCCTACCGAGCTGCTTAGGGTGTACCCCGTCCTCACCCAGAATCAGCTAAGTTGGGCCCAAGTTTCCACATGACCTTTAATTAGGAATAAACAGCTTAAAAATTAATAAATGAAAAAAATATTCATTCATTCATCCATTTTCTGAATCACATAATCCTAATTAGGCTGATGCCCATCTGTCCAACGCTTAGTAACATCGGGCTCATGATCAGGAGGTTGTGTGTTCAAATCCCAGTTTAGACCCCCACTGTGCTAACCACAAGTGTGCCTCTGTACAACCCAACAATATAAATGGGTACCAATAAAAATATATTGGGAAGGTAACCTGCAATGGACTAACGTCCCATCCAGGAGGAGTTGAACTTCTGGTAGTTTCACACGATGGAAACCAGGAATAAGCACCGGCCTTATGAGCCACTAGGCTCGGGTGTAAAAAGCCCAACAGACTACTTACCATCTCAGCCAACTCTAGGAGAGGTCAGACTACACCCTAGACAGCTCGCCAGGTTAGTGCAAAGAATAAATATTATTATTAAAAATATTATTATTATTCTTGGGATGGCCCAGTAGTAGGGTACTAGCTAACTGATCTGGAGGTCGGGGGAGGGGCGGTTTCATTCCCCACAATCACTGAGTAACTGCTCTCCATCCAGTGCAGCTAACTGGGTTATCAAAGGCCAGCCATGTCACTCACTGTCTGTGAAAAGAGGCATGTAAAAGAACCATTGCAATAATTCATAAAGAATAGGCCACTGCAGTGCCGATAGTGTTTCTGACCTTCGATGGTCTGGCGAGCTGTCTGGGTTGTACTCAGTTATTGCCCAGAGTCAGCCGAAATGGGTACCAGTCTGATCGCGAGCCTAATTAGGATTAAGTAGTTCAGAAAATGTATGAATGAATAAAAAGTATTAATAATAATTAAAAAAAAATAATAATAAATAATAATAACAATAACAATAATAATAATAATAATTATTATTATTATTATTATTATTATTATTATTCCTATAACGACCTTATTTATTTGATCCACAGCTCACCAAATGGACCTGGTCTGGTAAACTGGCCCCTTTATGACACCTCTAAAAAGTATTTAAATCTGGGATTGAACCAAACTGAGGGACAAGGACTGAAACAGGACAGGCTGCACTTCTTAAATGTGGAGCTGCCTAAGAAGCTTGATTCACTGCCGGCTGCCTGAGAAGCACTGTTCTCGAATACTTATCTTGTTCTTTCAAATCCTGTAGCGTTTTTGTCTTGAAACATTCAGTTCTAATAAAATGCATCAGTAACATTATCAAAGTATTGCAACTGCTTGTTTTACAATAACCATTCTCATATTACGGTACTGTATATGTTTCTGGAAGACCTCAATGCAGCCGTGAGGATGGGCACAAACAAGTGTCTGTCCTCACGCCGGTCCCAAGCCCGGATAAATGCAGAGGGTTGCGACAGGAAGGGCGTTCGGCGTAAAACCTTTGCCAAAATACACAATGCAAACTGTCAATAGTAATTTCATATTGGATCAGTCGAGGCCCGGGTTAATAACGACCGCCATCAGTGCTGTCAATCAACAGTGTGCTGGTGGAAATTGGACGACTGTTGGTTGAAGAAGGAAAGGTCGAAGAAGGAGAGGTGGAAAAAGGAGTGGCGGGAGGCGTGTCCGTAGGCAGAGAGAGAAGAGGAAAGATGAGTCTATGACTGAGAGTAGGGACATTGAATGTTGGACTATGACAGGAAAAGGGAGCGAGCTGGCTGGCATGATGCAGAGGAGGAAGGTGGACATACTGTGTGTTCAGGAGACCAGGTGGAAAGGTCGCAAGGCTAGAAGCTTAGGAGCAGAGTTTACGTTGTTTTTTCATGGCGTGGATGGGAAGAGAAATGGAGTAGGAGTCATCTTGAAGGAGGGGTTGGTCAGGAATGTCCAAGAAGTAAAAAGAGTGTCAGACAGAGTGATGAGTCTCAAGTTAGAAATTGAAGGTGTGATGTTCAATGTTGTGAGTAGTAGCGGGTGAAGAAGGCAAAGGCAGAGCAGAAGACAAAGTGGTGGAAGCTGAAAAAGGAAGAGTGTCGTGTTGTCTTCAAGGAGGTTTTGAAACAGGCTTTGGGTGGTCAGGAAGTGCTTCCAGATGACTGGACAACTACGGCTAATGTGATCAGGGAGACAGGTAGGAGAATACTTGGTGTGTCCTCTGGAAGGACAGCAGATAAGGAGACTTGGTGGTGGAATGAGGAAGTGCAGGAGTGTATAAAAAGGATGTACAGAGTCTACTCTGCCTTTGCCCCGAGTCGATTAAGTGGTTCAGAAAATGGGCAATTGTGGCCTGGTGATAAATGTGCTGGATCACTGATCCCAAGGTTGGGGTTTCAAGCCCCACTCTCAACGGGCTGTCAATGTCCCCCCCCCCCTCCCCTCCCCTCCCAGTGTAGCTAACTGGGTTATCAGAGGCCGGCCATGTCTCTCACTGTCTATGGTGAGGAGGTTCATGTAAAAGAACCATTGTTGACTTTCGACAATAGGAACTGCGTAGCTGTCAGCGTGTTTCTACCCCGTGATGGCCTGGCGAGCTGTCCAGGGTGTACTCTGCCCTCGCTCATAGTCGGCTGAGACGGGCACCAGCCTCCCGGCGACCCTAATTAGGATTAAGTGGTTCAGAAAATGAATGAATGAACGACACACCACTCTTCCTCAAACACCGAGGTAAACAAACGCGCAGTGTGCAACAGTGTCACGTGACCTTATAGCGTCATCGGATTCCCGTCCCCCTTAGCAACTAACCTTAGTGCGCATGTGCGCGTCTTGACTACCGAGGTAAACGCACAACGCTACAGTGAAGACGAGACGCGGTTCGGAACCGAATTCTCAGGTAAGTTCCACATAATAAGTCTTCGTACCGGAAACGGATTGCGCCACCTAAACGGGCGCGTGTAGTTTTGCTTGTGTGTGTTGGTTCTGCTGGGTTTATTAGCTATGTGAGGGCAGGATGTTGAAAAGGTTTAGGATAAGTGACAGCTGCGTTTGGCTCTGATCCGAATTCTCTGTGATCACGACCAGGATGTTCAGGCTGGGACTTACCCATGAATCACATCACCTGACCTCGAAACCGGACTCTATGGTCTCTTTTCGGTTGCATGGATTTTTTTTTTAATTGTCTTTAAAATGCGTTGTTGGTTTTTTTTTACAAAGCGCAGTGAAAGTGAGGTTTTATCTAGCAGGCAAATAATAAAAGAACCCCCAGAATTAGTTTCTATTCATAATACGTAGTGTGTATTTTGTTATTTTTGCGTCAAGACGCACTTGGTGCTGACCCAGGTGTTTCATCCTGTGTAAAGGGACCGGTGGGCGGAGTTTCCGATCATTCGGGGGTGTGTCCTAATTATTTCCATCCAAAGCTTTGCTACTCACTCACTCTGCTCACTTCTTTTGCCGAAGTGCTTATACCTGCTAAGTCATGAGGAGGCTGGTGCCTGTCTCAGCCAACACTGGGCAAATGCAGGGTACACCCTGAACAGTTCACAGAGCATACACACACATACACACATATACACAACCATTCGCAACTCGGGGCAATTGTAAACAGTCAGTTAGCCTAGCCTAATGTGCCTGTGTTCGGACGGTGGAAGGACCACCAGACTACCCGGAGAAAGCCAACACACGGACAGGGAGAATATGCAGAAATGCCTGGGGTTTGAACCCAGAACCTTCTTGCTGTTAGCCAGATGTGCTAAAAACTGGGGTGGAACGGTGGCGTTGTGGTTAGCATATCCGCCTCAAAGCAAGAAGGCCAGGGTTCGATTCTAGGCTGGGGTGTTTCTGTGTGGAGTTTGCATGTTCTCCCTGTGTTTGCATGGGTTTCTTCCGGGTTCTCTAGTTTCCTCCCACAGTCCAAAAACATGCACAGTAGGTTCATTTGCTGTTCCAAATTGCCCCTAGGTGTGAGTGTGAATACGAATGGTTGTGTAAGTGTTGACCTTGCAATGGCCTGGCGAGCTGTCCAGGGTGTACTCACCCTCACTGTGAGTAAGTCCATATGTGGCCTGGCAAACCCAAACCATACAGTAGATCATTGTGGTCACAGCAATGACAATCCCTGTATGAGCATCATTCAAGCGTCAGGGATTGGAGTCCACTCCTTGTGATTGGATGTAGACGCAGAGAGAGAGAAAGGGCGTGTGAAAACTATGCCACCCTGTGCCCAAAGCTTTACCAGTGAATTCACTTCAGCGCATTGAAAAGCACACATCTGTATTTGTCTGTTTTGATTGCACGTCTTTGACATTCAGAGTTCACTCATGTTTTATTAGTATGACGATTGGATCCTTGTGCGTGTCTGTGTGTGTTCATGAATTTGGATTGAATTATTAATGGCTTAATCCAGCTAGGGTTGTAGGGTGGTTGGAACGTATCTCAGTCGACTCTAAAGGTAGCTCGCCCATAACCATTCACACTCACATTCCCACCTATAGTCAGTCTGGAACAGCACATTAGCCTAATGTGCATGTCTTTGGTCTGTATGAAGAACCCGGAGCACCTGGAAGAAACCAGCAGTACACGCAAACTCCACACTCGCCTCTACTAAGTCCGTGACTCAAACCCATTCCCTTCTTTCTGCGACGCGGATGTGCTAACTATTATGCCACCATGCCAGTAATTTATTTCTCTGCAGAAACTGCATTCATGTTGTCCGTTCTCATGTTCTAAACCAAGTTCCTGAGCCTAGTCAAATTTAGTTTGCAAATTACTAGTCATGTTTGGGCGAGAGCCAATAATGGGAACACTGAGCATGGTGTGAGAATAGACTCTGGTTATCCAAAGTAAAAAAATACATGCTACATGGTTCCGAAGCAGGGCAAGATAAATATATACCCGTATACAAACACACAGACATTCAGTGTGTGTTTTTGACACGCACCCAGTTTTTCCATTGTAGACTCTCTAGATCCTCCATAAATTGGAAACTGATTATCAATTAATTGGGGCAGCCATTACCTAATGGTTAGGGATGCTTGTTCGGGACTCAATCCAGCAGGAAATGTGTGTGGTGGTGGAGGGAGTGAGTGCCACCTTCCCATCCTCCACCTTCATGGCTGAAGTGCTGTTAGATGCTTGTTCTTTTTCTTTCGGCTGTTCCCTTCAGGGGTCGCCACAGCAAGTGATCTGCCTCCATCTCTCCCTATCCTCTGCATCTTCTACTCTCACTCCAACGACCTTCATGTCCGCCTTCACCACATCCATAAATCTTTTCTTTGGTCTTCCTCTGGGCCTTCTGCCTGGTAGTTCCAACCTCAGCATACTACTACCAATATACTCACTATCCCTCCTCTGTACATGTCCAAACCATCTCAATCTAGCCTCTCTGACTTTGTCTCCAAAACATCTAACATGTGCTGTCCCGCTGATGTACTCGTTTCTGATTCTATCCATCCTCGTTACTCCCAAAGAGAACCTCAACATTTTCATCTCTGCTACCTCCAACTCTGACTCCTGTCTTTTCCCCAGGGCCACTGTCTCTAAACCATACAACATCGCTGGCCTCATCACCGTCTTGTACACTTTTCCCTTCATTCTTGCCGATACTCTCCTATCACACATTACACCGGACACTTTTCTCCATCCATTCCAACCTGCCTGCACGTGCTTCTTCACCTCTTTTCCACACTCTCCATTGCTCTGGATTGTTGAGCCTAAGTACTTAAAATCCTCCACCTTCTTTATCTCTGCCCCCTGTAACCTCACCGTTCCTCTTGGGTCCTTGTCGTTCACACACATGTATTCTGTCTTACTGAGACTAACCTTCATTCACCTCCTTTCCAGGGCATACCTCCACCTCTCTAGATTTTCCTCCACTTGTTCTCTGCTCTCACTACAGATCACGATGTCATCTGCAAACATCATAGTCCATGGAGATTCTTGTCGAACCTCATCTGTCAGCCTGTCCATCACCATAGCAAACAAGAAGGGGCAGAAAGCTGACCCTTGATGCAGTCCCACCTCCACCTTGAACTCTTCTGTCACACCGACAGCACACCTCACCACTGTCTTACATCTCTCATACATGTCCTGCACCACTCTAACATACTTCTCTGCCACTCCAGATTTCCACATACAATACCACAGTTCTTCTCTCGGCACCCTGTCATATGCTTTCTCCAGATCCACAAAGGCACAATGCAGCTCCTTCTGACCTTCTCTGTACTTCTCTATTAACATCCTCAAAGCAAACACTCCATCTGTGGTGCTCTTTCTTGGCATGAAACCAAACTGTTGTTCACAAATGCCGACCTATGCCCTTAGTCTAGCTTCCACTATTCTTTCCCATAACTTCATTGTATGGCTCATCAACTTTATGCCTCTGTAGTTGCCACAACTCTGTACATCTCCCTTGTTCTTAAAAATGGGCACAAGCACACTTCTCCATTCCTCCGGCATCTGCTCACTTTCTAAGACCTTGTTGAATATTCTTGTCAGAAAATCTATTGCAACCTCCCCGAGACACTTCCATACCTCAACTGGTATGTCATCAGAGCCAACTGCCTTTCCACTCTTCATCCTCTTCAATGCCCTCCTCACTTCTCCCTTACTAATCTTTGCTACTTCCTGGTCCTCAACGATCAACCCTTCTACTCTTTTTTCTGTCTCATTTTCCTCATTCATCAGCTCTTCAAAGTACTCTTTCCATCTTCCCAGCACACTTCTGTCATCAGTCAATACATTTCCCTCTCTGTCCTTTATCACTCTAACTTGCTGCATGTCTTTCGCATCTCTATTTCTCTGCTGTGCTAACCTGTATAAATCATTTTCTCCCTCCTTACTGTCCAACCTATCGTACAAGTCATCATACGCCCTCTGTTTGGCCTTTGACACCGCTACCTTTGCCTTACGCTGTGTCTCCCTGTACTCCTGTTTACTCTCTTCGGTCCGCTCAATGTCCCACTTCTTCTTAGCTAACCACTTCTTTTGTACACACTCCTGCACTTCCTCATTCCACCACCAAGTTTCCTTATCTACTTTCCTTCCAGAGGACACACCAAGTACTCTCCTACCGGTCTCCCTGATCACATTGGCTGTGGTTGTCCAGTCATCTGGAAGCACTTCCTGACTACCCAAAGCCTGTTTCAACTCCTCCTTGAAGACAACACAACACTCTTCCTTTTTCAGCTTCCACCACTTTGTCTTCTGCTCTGCCTTTGCCTTTTTCACCTTTCTCACCATCAGCGTCATCCTGCACACCACCATCCTATGCTGTTTGGCAACACTCTCACCCACTACTACTTTGCAGTCACTGACTTCCTTCAAATTACATCGCCTACACAAGATGTAGTCTACGTGTGTGCTCTTACCTCCGCTTTCATAAGTCACCCTATGCTCCTGTTTCTTCTTGAAGAAAGTATTCACCACAGCCATTTCCATCCTTTTTGCAAAATCGATCAACATCTGTCCTTCTGTGTTCCTGTTCTGGATACCAAACCTGCCCATCACTTCCTCGTCCCCTCTGTTGCCTGCACCAACATGTCCATTGAAGTCTGACCACTCTTTCACCTCTGGGGGTACTCTGCATCACTTCATCTAACTTACTCCAGAATCTCTCCTTCTCTTCTAGCTCACATCCTGCCTGTGGGGCATAAGCACTAACAACATTGACCATCTCGCCTTCAATTTCTAACTTGAGACTCATCACTCTGTCTGACACTCTTTTTACTTCTAGAACATTCCTGACAAACCCCTCCTTCAAGATGACTCCTACTCCATTTCTCTTCCCATCCACACCATGATAAAACAGCTTAAACCCTGCTCCTAAGCTTTTAGCTTTGCTACCTTTCCACCTGGTCTCCTGAACGCACAGTATGTCCACCTTCCTCCTCTGCATCATGTCAGCCAGCTCTGTGCCTTTTCCTTGCATAGTTCCAACATTCAAAGTTCCTACTCTCAGTCCTAGGCTCACGCATTTGCTCTTCTCTCTCTGCCTACTGGCACGCCTCCCGCCTCTCCTTCTTCGACGTCTTCGACCAACAGTAGTCCAATTTCCATCAGCACCCTGTTGGTTGACAGCACTGATGGTGGTCGTTGTTAACCCGGGCCTCGACCGATCCGGTATGAATTTTGTTTTGACCGCTTTGCATTTTTAATGTGGCAGAAGTTTTACGCCGGATGCCCTTCCTGTCGCAACCCTCTGCATTTATCCGGGCTTGGGACCGGCATAAGGGGGAGAGACACTGGTTAGTACCCCCCCCCCCCCCCCCACACACACACACACACACATGGCTACATTAAGTGTTGTTAGATGCTAGGTTGCTAAATTCATGCTAACTCCCAACTGCTCTCCAGGTTCTGCACTGTGGCAGCCCACTGCTCCAAGTGTTGTGTGTGTGTGTGTGTGTGTGTGTGTGTCTACATATACACGCACACAAAATGGGTGTAACTGGTGCTGAAGCTTTTCATTTTTTGTTTGTTCTGTAAATCTACAATTCTTCAGGCTCTTTAAAGACTCTCAGTTGGTTAAAATGAAGCCAAAATTGTGTTCCTGAATTAACTAATCTACTTGAGAGTGTAATAAACATTTACTAGGGTTCTGAGTACGTGAACTCAAAACACCTGAGAGGGGAAAACCCTTCCTCTGCACATTTTCAGTCATCTCATTTTCCTGTTTGGGAATTACTTGAGCAGCTTCACAGTCAGGGCAGGAAGTGCTGAAGTGAATTGTTTAACAATTCTAGCCAACACACCCGCCAAAGTGAACTTCCGTCCTAATCCTTCTTTCGTTTATCTTAAATCCTGTCCTCGGGTTGCTGTTCTGTGTGCCCAGCTGCTGTAGTGTTTAGACTTATCATGAAGCCCTGTTGCTACACTGGTTTCTATTTCAAGGTTGACGTCTGATAAATAGTGAGTGAAAGATAGACGAAACATGAAGGTTGGCTTTAGTCTGAAGATTAGGGCTACTGTAGACACCTGTAATGGGGAATAAAAATGTGTAACACACAGAATATGCCTTGTTTTATGACCAAATTTACAAGGATTTTGTTGTTGCAGAGAATAATTTCACATCAAAAGTATTACAGTATTTGGTCCAAAGTTGAGATCAATAATTTTACAACGCATCATGTAACATTCACCATCAAGTCATTTAGTTCTACTCTCTCTAAAGGGAGTAAACAGGAAGTTCTGGTAGCTTGTGGGGCAGAAAAAAAGCTTTTTAAATTAAAATTGGGGCAATGATGACACGGTGGTTAAGGCTCTGGGTTACTGTCACTGTTGGGCCCTTGATCGAGGCCCTTAACCCACAGTTGCTTGGTTGTTTAAAAAAAAAAAAAAAAAAAAAGGACAAACCGAGCAATAGGATGGTGGTAGTGCAGGCTAACATGACTAAACAAAAATAGACATGATTATCAACATTAAATATATTCTAATTACCTCATCCAGACTTTGTCTAATGCTTAATTCGGTTTAATACTTTGGTCCTTCGTGACTGTGTGAAAATGATTCCGCATGCTCCCTAAAGCACTCTCTCACTATTTGAGTCCCAGTTTGATATAGCTGTGCCATCAGGGAAGAAAAGGTCCATTGGTGTGATGATAATCTTTCATAGTCTGAATACAGTGCATTGTCTTGCCATGTAATGTTGCTGGGCCTTGACCTGACCAACTGAAACAACAATGTTATGAAGATTACACTCCATAATCAGGTCTAAAAAGTCATCCAGCAAAATCTTAGCGTGCATGGCTTTTTCTTCTGGCTGGGCAATGTACACACTGTATGGGAATAGTGCAATCTGATACCCCATACAACTTGAAGGATCTTTTAATGGAACAGTCTAAAATGCCTTACCACAAGAGACTGAGATGTTATTTCTCAAAGATGTAGTTCATATTAAGTTTAATCAGAGTTCATACATAATAACTTTCATTCAGAGTACACAGTTGACTGAAGACAGGCTTCCTTTGCTTTGCTCAGTTTTGATTCTCGCATAAGGACAGTTGCTTAAATCCATTTGGATTGCAGGAGAAATTATGGGACAGATGGCGCTGCAATACTGGAACAGGCCTCACCGATTTTGTGGAATGCGTTCACCTCAGACACTGCAGAATCCTTTCCATTTTAACCGCAGTAGATTTCCTTCTGCAGCCAATACATGTATATGCAACGCTTTCTGTAAGAAAAAGGAATACATCATTATTGTGCCATTCAATGGCCCCAGCCTAAGTGAAATGGCAATAAAAATCCCCATAGAGCTAAAACTCATGGGTTCGGATGACTGAGGAAACAAGACAGGCGGACGATTTGACTTTTTTTCTTTTTTTCTCCACTTTCAGTTTGAATAAAAATTTGCATGTTTCAGCTGCTTTATTCTCCACATCTCTCTGAGAAGCACTTAACCCCCTACACACAAATATAAGCACATACGCGCACATAAATATGTAGTGAAGACACAGATACAGACATCTTTTACTGCAAGCAGACAAAGATACACACACAAACAAAGTGCCTGTAATTACACACAGGTGAACTTCATCACATGTTACCTGCATGTGCTACGTGACTCCTCTCCGCCTACAGTTAACATTCAGTCACACACTCGCTGCCGCAGGCAGTTAATCCGAATAGAGCAATATGTAGTTTAGCAGCCTGGCTAAAATATCTTGCATTCTCTGGCACACTGATGACAGATGTGATGAGATGAATTGGATTTTTTTGAAGGAAGTGAGTGAGCATGTTGTGTAAGAGTGTACATGCATCACCGTCATGTAAACCTTACTGTGGTAACCAAATGTATTCTTATCACTTAAAACCACAGAGCTACACCCATGGTGTTATAAGCATGAGAGGACAGGTTTTTCTATACTGTACTTGAATATGAACTAGCTCTCGTTTTGTTGGCATTAGTATAGAGTACTTGTTTCCTTTTATTCGACACTTACTTTATATATTTTTATGTAGAACATTTTTTTGTGATTTGCGTTTAAAATGTTAACATCCTTGCAAACAGGATGTACTAAAGGGTATGGCCAAATCAGAATATTAAAAAATCCCTTCGAGTCCAAGCTTTAGGAACATTCTGACCTTGCTTTCTGCTGTGTGCACAACCTCAGGCTATTCCGTCTCTCGTCCTCTCTGCACCCATCTATTCTACTTGTCTCGCTCTGCCGCTCACCCTCCATTTACCTTCCCCCTTTGATATTTTGCTTAGAACCCACATATCTGGCACAGACGCACACACACAAAACCACTTTTTATCTCTAACTTCTCATCTCCAGGGTTGGAAGCCATAGGTTGTACAAATGGAGGCAGTGATGGACAGAGAGGGGAGTGAGTGTATGATGGAGATGGAGGATCTGTGGCTTACTGAAGGGTGTTTTCTGTAGATGCCATTGACTTTGCGCTTTTTGAGAATATAGAGCAGTGTGAAACCAAGTGTGATTAACACAAATTTAAACTGACACCATGTTGGCTTATGTTCAGTACATTTTCTGTAACCGCTTCATCCTAATTAGGGTCGCAGGGAGGCTGGTGCCAATCCCAGCCAACTCAGGGGCAGTTGTGGTCTAGTGGTATAGGGCGCTGGATCGCTGATCCAAAGGTTGGGGGTTCGAGTCCCACTCCCCACAAGGTTGTCACTGTCCCCCCCAGTGGAGCTAACTGGGTTATCAAAGGCCGGCCATGTCTCGCACTGTCTATGGTGTGAGGCATGTAAAAGAACCACTGCTGACTTTCGACAAGAGTAGGCTGCAAAGCCGTCAGCGTGTTTCCGCCCTGCGATGGCCTGGCGAGCTGTCCAGGGTGTACTCTGCCCTCGCCTGAAGTTGGCTAAGATGGGCGCCAGCCTCCCCGTGACCCAAATTATAATTAAGCAGTTACAGAAAATGAATGATGAACTGAACTGAACCATGTTAGCTGCTTCTGCACGAAAACGTTTTCTTTGGTCAGTTGGTGTTTCTGTATCAGACAAGTAAGACTTCTGTGGTACGGCATTATATAACTGTACAGCCCCAGTGCCATCCTCATTTGCCTCGACAGTTTATGTGGTGTGTTTTATATAGAGCTCCACTTAGAAAGAGATTCCTAGAATGTTGAAGACTAAGATCTGTTTTTTTTTTCAATTAACAGTTCGGAAAATACTATAGAAAAGCACGGATAGAGAAACTTGAACTATGTTGTATGACACTGAACAAGACGCTCTAATTATGTGATACAATTTGGAAAATTCCTGATGTCATAGAGCCTGAAGGCTGGTAAACAACTAAAATGGAATAATCAGAACAAAATGGCAAAAACAAACTTGGAACTTGAAATCATTTCCGTAAAATTGTCATTACAATTTGTGACCTTCCAACACCAAACCAGTCATATGAGTCAATATGGGTCAATTTTTTTTCAAACATTAGATTTGGTGCTTATCGGAAAGAGCATAAAATAAATTCTTAAATGATGCATACTTTTTTTAATATAGAAAAACATTTGAGAGATCTCTAGCTACTTCGTGTTTCAGTTCATGCAGCTTCAGTGCATCTGTTTTTTTTTTTTTTTTAAATATTCATCGAATTAAAAAATAAGGAAATTAAGGAAGAATAGTGGAAAAAGTTAAGGAAAATGCCACAAAACAAGGCCAACTATGCAAAAAAAAAAACAACCTAAACAAAAAAACAACATAAAACCTCCCATCAAAACTACTTACATTTTTGTGAGGTACGTATCTGAGTGTGTGCACACGCACGCGTCTATATGTGTGTGTATTTAGATTTCATTTACATCTTATGGATTACTTTTTAATGTTTAATTGTTATTATAAGCATTTATAGCATTGAATATGTATTTATTGATATTATACACACATATACATGTGCGTATACGTCAGTCGGGATGGGGGTGGGTGGGGTGGGGGTTGATCCTACTTTGCGGAATTCAGTGTTCGCAGGGGTTTCGGTCCCAATTAACCACGGAAAGTGAGGGATCCCTGTACAGTATTTAATTTTCAATATTGTTCCATTCCTACAGTGAAGCTTAATTCAAAATGCACTCAGATCCAATTAATTTTCTATTCATCATTTTATCCATAGGTGTCAAAATCAAGACCCGCAGGCCAAATGTGGCACACCAAACTATTATGTGGCCCGCAAGACCTTTCAAATTATATGATTATCGTACATTCTTTGCATCCACCATTGTCATGAAATCTAATTTATTGTCTTTCCACTGAATGTAAACGAAGACAAATGCCTTCATGAATGATGTGGATTTCATGTTTGCTTTTTTAGAATAGATGTTCAGTGATTATTCGACCCTCGATCACCTTTCCGCAGTGAAAATGATTTTGACACCCCACTGTAATCTTTTCTAGCCGATGTCAGACTTTGAGCACACATTTTTTTCCTCATCTTTCCATGATTGTGAGAGAAATTCATGGAATAGATCAGATAAATGTGATGAATCTGCCTCATACCCATGATGTGTGAGAGGGGGGTTTGCTTTCACCGGAGGAAGTTTGTTTCCACCACAGGAAAAAAGATGGAAGAAAATTGGTCATGAATTTCCACAATGAATGCAGGTTTTGATGTGTCTGTCTGTATGTCTTCCTTTCGGCTTTTTTCCTTTTACTCGGGAGTCGCCACAGCGAATCATCCGATTCGCACGTTTTGATTTGGCAGAGGTTTTTACATCGGCTGGCCTGCCTGTCACAACCCTTTTAGCAAGGGACAGAAACACGCTGACGACTTTGCAGCTACTCTTTACGAAAGTCAGCAATGGTTCTTTTACATGCCTCTCACCATAGACAGTGAGAGACATGGCCCGCCTTTGATAACCCAGTTAGCCGCACTGGGGGGGGGACAGTGACAACCCTGTGGAGAGTAGGACTCGAACCCCCAACCTTTGGATCAGCGATCCAGCGCCCTATACCACTAGACCACCAGTGCCCCATCCACCACTGCCCCATTGCATATACTGTAGAAATTCATTCTACACATTTTTGTTGAGTTTAAGTTTACATGTGAAAATCAATCATGTTGACACCATAATGTCGTAATTCGCTATATCTCAAAATATGAAATTAAACTTACAACTGGTTTGGTGCTTGAGGACATTTACAATCTTTCACATACTATCAACCTGCAAAGATCATATTTGGATGAAAGACCGTGTCAACAGAACATAATTTGTCATGCCTTCAGGGTAGAAGGAATGGTATGCTCTCTCTCTTCAATGCTACTCACAGTGACATTAACCAATCAAGAGACTCTTTGAACTCAGGTGTGTGGAAAAGGGGTAGACAGTTCTTTTCCCTTAAGATGGTATTATATGTTCGGGTCTGTGTGGACATGCATGCACCATCCAGAATTTGAGTTTATTGTTAAGACTGAACATGTGCTGGACAACTGGTATGAAAGCTGAATTTGAAGAGAGGTTATATAAATAACTTGGCACTACCCACACACCTATAGATCCCTTTGTTCATTCATTCATTTTCGAAACTGCTGAATCCTAATTAGGGCGATGGAGTGGCTGGTGCCAATCTCAGCCGATGCCGGACGAAGGCAGAGTACAGCCTGGACAGAAACACGTTGAAGGCGATGCAGCTACTTTTGACGAAAGTCAGCAATGGTTCTTTTACAGCCTCACACCATAGACAGTGAGACATGGCCGGCCTTTGAGAACCCAATTAGCTGCACTGGGGGGGACAGTGACAACACGTGGAGAGTGAGGCTTGAACCCTCAACCCTAGGATCAGTGATCCAGCACCATACCACCAGGCCACCACAGCCCTTGGATCCCTTTACGCAATACAAATTCATACAAAAAGGAAAACTGCTTAAAATTTTTGGGAAAGTGATAATGTGAATATCTGGACAAGTAAAAGTACAGGTGCTCCCCAGCTTACGAACGACTTAGGTTCAGGACAGCCGTTCGTTAGATGAATTTTTTCGTAAGTCGTTACAGAGCATTCGTTAGAGGGGAACGTAAGTTTAAACCTTGTATAAGTAACCTATACGAGTTTGTACTGTATACAATATTTCTCTCTCTCTCTCCATAATCATCTGTACATTATCAATATTATTATGTCCCATGTTTAAACTCCTGGTTCCTCTCAAGCACAGCACAGCAGATCTGATCAGATTTACAGAGTTTCACTCTTATCCAGTTTATTATAATACAGGAGTCAATTTGTTTCTTGTTTGAAAGTTTTGGCATGAGTTCAGAAATGTCTTGTTCTGCTTCTCTTCCGAGACCTCCCAAGGTGTTAAGCATGTGTAAGCCACGCCCCTCTCCTTGAGCCTAGTATTAAGTCTACCTCAGGATAACGTTTAATCATATTTCATACTTATATTTATGATACATCTTTCTATAGATTTTATTACATTTCTATTTCTACTTGTTCTTCAATTTTATTTCACTTTCACTTTCGATCTCGGTCAGTCCTGTTCGTATCTCCCGATGTTCGTAAAATGAATGTTTGTAAGTTTGGGAGTGTCTGTATTTAAGAGGTTTGTCAAGGCAAGGATGTCTGATTGTTCATGTTCAGCATTTGACTTGCTAGTTGTTTCACGGTTCATTTTGCATTTACATTTACATTCATATTAACTGTTAGTGAGATACAATTAATCACAAACTATGCAAACATCATAAGTAAAAGTCTTTAAACTCGTCACATTGTTAACTTCAGTGCTTAATTGGGCGATGTACATTACACAAAGCCGCTGTACAATGCCATTGGACTAGAATGTGATACAACAAGAACAACCATAATTCTGTGCTGTCCACAAGCATATCTGCAGTCAAGGACAATACAGGTCATATTGTAGTGTGCCGCCCAAAGAAAGACTTCAAAAAATGTGGTTGGCTGGATCACCAACCCAGTCTGGTTGAGACTGTTGTGTAATAAGGGAGAATTATGTAATGGGTGGGAATTGGCAGGTGTCCAAATATAAATAATTAATGTTGGTTAAGTAGTTAGTGTTACAAACACAGCATGGCTAAAAACTTTCAAGCTTTATTGAAAGGGTCGTAATAATAATCATTGCTTAAGACTTCTGCATTACTGAATCAACACTAAAATGTTTTAGATTTCCAAACATTACATCATTTTTAAATGATTACACAAAAATGGTTATATGTCAGTAAGAATGTAAATTTTAAAAATATATTTCGCACAATATATATTTTTGTTGACTAGACAAAACTTAATTGGATCTTTTATTTTGTAGCTTCACAAGAAAAGGTCTCAAAACCTCCAGAAGTGAATAATTGTTCACATATAATTGCTGAATATTTGCCTGAATGGAATGTCGAGGGAATATTTGGGATATGCACCAACTCTTGAGACTGCATAAATAAAGAGATTTTCTGGGTTTATTTTTAATTTTTTTTTTATTAATTTAAGCTATACCCCGAGTTTGCAGGGTGGATTGTGTTTTTGTTTGTACTATGAGTGGCACAATGGCATAGTGATTAGCACGCCCATGTTGGGGTAGCCTCCTGATACTCCGGTTTCCTCCCACGGTCCAAAGGCACGTACATTAAAAATTAAAATTGATTCGAGGTGAGAGTTTGAGCGTAAATGGTTGTGTGCCATGGTTGTGCCTGTGGTGCTCAAGTGAGCTGTTCAGAGTCCCCGCCTTCATCCAATATCAGTTGAGATAGGCTCCAGCCCTCCACAAACCTATTACAGTATAGGATTATGCCATTTGGCAAATGAATGAGTAAGAATTTATACTACACTGGAATTACTTGCTCTGATTTGTGTGCTGTCTCAAGATTTTAAAAACATCATTTCAAGTGGATGATGCTTGCATGAAAACAATGGACATTCACAAGTTGTAACAGTAACTCGGAGCAAGTAACTTCATGATTATTACACTTGAAAATGGAAAGATAAGCCAAAACAAACTCATTTTATTTTGTTATTCATATGTTTAACTCTCGAGTTAGAAGGTTAGAAGTCTTGCACTTCTGCTTCTTTTCGAAGGTGCGTTCCTCAGGGTAGGCTGAGGATTTGGTCACATTAGGTGGAAAAATTCTTGAAAAATTTTCGAAGCATCAAGCTTTTCTTTATATAAGTCTAGAGTTAATGGAAGACCCAGCCAATTCTGTCTACCTTAAATCTTACCAGGCTGGGTCAGAAAGAAGTGTTGGTTGGTAGCCGTAACCAACCGAATGATTTAGAAGTCTGGACGATTCTTCTTAAGTTTGGTGTAGTCCATGTTCACGGAGAAGAACTTGTGCTGATCAGTTGGCCCCAGTTTGTTCCAGGGTTCAGGGTTCATTTTGTCCCAGCACGACAGTGTTGGTTGGTAGCTAGCAGGTTTGTCATTTTGTAACTCTGCTTGGTGCTTACCACTTATGATTGCTTTTTCCTCCCACTCTCTCCGAGCAGGAGACCCCAGTGACTTGAGGCCTGTTCCTCTGAGCAGGCCGATAAAATCAGATGATAAAAAAAAAAAAAAAAAATCTAATTCTCAAATAAATAAATGAATACATAAATAAATACTATTAAACACATTCTTTCCCAATTTTGTTGCTTTCTGTGGAATAACTTTAGAACAAACAGAAGCGTTGAACAGGCATGATTAGCATTAATGTCGCAAAGCTGTCATTGTTAAAATATGGGGGGAAAAAAGATAATAAAAATAGCTGCCTTGCATCCCCCTGAAAAGCTGGAGGAAATGACTGGGGAGAATGACGTCTAGACCTCACTGCTTAGGCTGCTGCCCCCGCGACCTCACCCCGGAACAACAGAACAAGATGAAGATAATAGTATCATTTTATTGTATTTTTGTGTTTGTTTTGTTGTAGTACATCGTAAACCAGTAAAAAAGTTTTATACCTTAAGCTTGGGTTATGTTGCTGAATTTAATAGTCCGCTCGAAAGATTCAGCGACATTCACTTCGCATACACATACATTATACGGTTAATTATTTCGATATAGAGAACCAGTCAGATCGTACTGTTTCCTTGTAGTAAATACTTTAGAATGGTATCTTAAATAAACTCAGAACCTCACTGTGTGAAAGGGCTTTCCAGGTTGCGACACACGTTTCACATTCAGTGTTTACAGTGAGTCGACAGGGAAAAAATTGACGAAATGAAGAAGCTGTCTGCATGCTTATTCATATCCTTTTACTAATGCATATTGCCCTAGCATAATCTGTTTCCTTACCAGAACAGTACTAGTGTGCTTTAAGAGACTTAAAGTATTATTTAGTCTGGAAAATGGGATTGGTCAATATAACAAACACAGTGGCAGAAACCTTACTCTCTGGTTTTAAGTACCGCAGACATAATAACTCATGTCTTTTGCAATAGATTTTTGAAACACATGAGATATTGAGACATCCTAGAGAAAGGCAGAGTTTGGCAACGTGCTCATCATTGTGAAATGTGTTTTTCATCCAGTGGATACTGTGCCAATTTGTGTGGAGAAAAAGTAAAAGAAGCCTTAGAATGAAGCAATAATGTATTATACATATTATATTGTACCCTGTGCATGATTACATAATGAACTTGTCACTGTTGCTTTCTCAGGTTTGGCTACTGAGTGGGGAACCAGGAAGTGGAGGTGTACTTTATTAGGTATCACCAAACAGCCCTGTACTGCCCTCTTCTCTTACGATGGAGGGACCTGCAGTGGAAAGCCTTATAGACTTTGACATACCTTCCAGCACTGAAGTGACCACACCCTCTGCTGTTGGTCCTCCTGACATATTATCAGTAGAGTCTCTCATCCCGGAGTCCGTATGTGAGCTTCCAGAACCCATGGCACCGAGTCCAGTTGTGTACGAACTAGACGAAGGCAGTGAAGAAAGTGATATCACTGAGTCTGCAGACAGTGAGAACGAGGCCACTGATTCACCCTCCCATACTTCCAACTCCCGCCGCTCATCTTCATCATCGAATCACAGTGCTGAGGATGCAGATGTAGTGGAACTGCGGGAATTCATGAAAGCATATGTGGAGAAGTTGTTTAATGGAAGGTGAGGCAGTGATATTGATATATGTGGCCATTTGTGATATTTGAGAGAAATGCTAAATGGTTTTCTTAAATACCAGGAAAACAACAAAGTCAAACATTAATCCAAATGGTATAGAGATTGCTGGCTTTTGTGTGAGCAACATGGAAGGTACTGTGATGCACTGATTCTCATTCCATAGGAAATTGTGTGTGTGTTTGTCTGACCGCGATCCATGAGTGTGCAATCAGTCGTAGTAAGTTATTGCCTTTCGTGTGAGGTATATATTGTTCATGTTACAATTACTAGATAGAAATTGTACTAAAGTACAGTAAAGTAATACATTCGGCCCCGACTTACGAAACCCCCTTGGTACGAAAATATTTTCCTAAGTTTTTGTCCAGGGGATACAAAAACAACCTCCTCTTACAAAAAGCGTCATTCAAAATTCAAAAGCGCCAATCAAATTTTCACACGATGTGTGAGTTGCTCTCTCATTGGCTGTCTCCCAACATCCCGCCCCGCTGGCCTCCCATTGGCTAGGAGGGATGACACAGCTGAACCTTACCTAAACTTCCTGTTTGTCACACACGTGAAGGAGAGTTGACTGTTGGCTTGTTTTGAGATTGATCATGCAGCGTTATTCAGAATTTCGTTATCGCCAAAACCGCTCTACAATCGGGACGATATTGAACCAGAAGGAGACCTTAAAACGGAAATTCAGTGAGAATCTCTGATCTTTTAAACAGGTGCTGTAATTCCGCTTTAAATAAAACATCCCGTCCGTGTGTGTGTGTGTGTGTGTGAGAGAGAGCGAGCGAGACAGACAGAGAGAGCGAGCGAGACGGACGCACAGAGAGAGCGAGCGAGACGGACGCACAGAGAGAGCGAGCGAGACGGACGCACAGAGAGAGCGAGCGAGACGGACGCACAGAGAGAGCGAGCGAGACGGACGCACAGAGAGAGCGAGCGAGACGGACGCACAGAGAGAGCGAGCGAGACGGACGCACAGAGAGAGCGAGCGAGACGGACGCACAGAGAGAGCGAGCGAGACGGACGCACAGAGAGAGCGAGCGAGACGGACGCACAGAGCGAGCGAGCGAGACGGACGCACAGAGAGAGCGAGCGAGACGGACGCACAGAGCGAGCGAGCGAGACGGACGCACAGAGCGAGCGAGCGAGACGGACGCACAGAGCGAGCGAGCGAGACGGACGCACAGAGCGAGCGAGCGAGACGGACGCACAGAGCGAGCGAGCGAGACGGACGCACAGAGCGAGCGAGCGAGGCGGACGCACAGAGCGAGCGAGCGAGGCGGCCGCAGAGAGCGAGCGAGCGAGGCGGACGCACAGAGCGAGCGAAGCGACGGACGCACAGAGCGAGCGAAGCGAGACGGACGCAGAGCGAGCGAGCGACGGACGCACAGAGCGAGCGAGCGAGACGGACGCACAGAGCGAAGCGAAGCGAGACGGACGACAGAGCGAAAGCGAAGCGACGGACGCACAGAGCGAGCGAGCGAGACGGACGCACAGAGCGAGCGAGCGAGGCGGACGCACAGAGCGAGCGAGCGAGGCGGACGCACAGAGCGAGCGAAGCGACGGACGCACAGAGAGAGCGAAGCGAGACGGACGCACAGAGCGAGCGAGCGAGACGGACGCACAGAGCGAGCGAGCGAGACGGACGCACAGAGCGAGCGAGCGAGGCGGACGCACAGAGCGAGCGAGCGAGGCGGACGCACAGAGCGAGCGAGCGAGGCGGACGCACAGAGCGAGCGAGCGAGGCGGACGCACAGAGCGAGCGAGCGAGGCGGACGCACAGAGCGAGCGAGCGAGGCGGACGCACAGAGCGAGCGAGCGAGGTGGACAGAGAGAGAGAGAGCGAGACAGACAGACAGACAGAGAGAGAGAGACAGACAGACAGAGAGAGAGAGACAGACAGACAGACAGACAGAGAGAGAGAGAGAGAGAGAGAGAGACAGACAGTGTTTTGTGTGTGTCTCTGTGTGTGTGTGTGTGTGTGTGTGTGTGTGTGTTTCCTCCAGCAGTCCAAAGATATGCACGCCAGACTGACTGGCTGTTCTGAATTGCCCCAAACGTGAATGTGGGTATGAATGGTTGTGTAGCCCGGTGTTGACTGAAAGCAGGGTGGGATTAAATGGTGAAGTAATATGAACAATGAATAAATGAAGGGCTGAGAGCCACAGTGGTCTAACCCATAAAAAAAAAAAAAAAAAAACAGAAAAAAGAAGATAAGATCATATTCCAATGGATGTGGATGAGGTCTATGCATCCCAGAATGCCTCTCTTATATTATTATTCTCCAAACAGCATTCTGTTGGCTAGACCACGCTGTTTCTCCACCCTTCATACATTATTTGAAGATTATTATTATTATTATTATTATTGGACAGTGGTGGCCTGGTGGTAAAAGGTGCTGGATCGCCGATCCTAGGGTTGGCCGGCCATGTCTCTCACTGTCTATGGTGAGAGGTTGATGTAAAAGAACCATTGCTGACTTTTGTAAAGAGTAGCTGCATAGTCGTCAGCGTGTCTCTGTCCCTTGCTAAAGGGTTGTGTCAGGAAGGGTATTCGACCTAAAAACCTATGCCAAATTGAACATGCAAATAATTAATATGACTTTGATGAACATGTAGGCAGATGATTCGCTGTGGCGACCTCTGAAAAAGGGAACAGCCGAAAAGAAAAGATTATTATTATTATTATTATTATTGATTCAGCAGCACTTTTTGTTTGCTTTCCCCCTTCCCCTGTCTCCCTCCCACCCCCAAACTCTCTGTTTCAGGGAGGACTTTGACCAGGAGGAGAAAGCACGCTTTGGCGAGTTGTGTAGTGGAGAAAACGGCAAGGGCAGGGAGTGGTTTGCAAAATACGTCAGTGTGCAGGTATGAGAGTGGGGAGCAGGAATCTAAAAGCTTATGCTTCGTATATACACAAATCACAGTAGAGCACTTGTGTTCTTAACAAGTAAACTATGTTCAGTAGAGTACACATAAATATACAGTCCTCGTTACCTCAGTGCTTGCCATGCATGTCCCATTTACCAGGTTCATTTTCCAGGTTCATTCACATTGGTTCAGTGGAGCTGAAAGATATGTGACATGATCCCGTAATATATGGGATCTATGAAATGTAATGAAATTTGTTCCTTTTTTGCAGCGCTGCAACTCGAAGTGTGTGAGTGAGCAGACGTTCTACCGGCTGGTACAGTCTTTTGCGGTTGTCCTGTTTGAGTAAGTACAAAAAAAAAAAAAAGGCAGTAAATCTTGTGCAACATGTCCTCGGTTCTGGGGACAAGCTGCCGGTTGTGTTTCTCAAAAAAATATTTCCCGGGAGCATCACCATATTCTCCTCCCACCCTGCAACAAGACTGCAACAACATATAATTTCCGAACCGAGTCACTTGTATTCTTTTCCTCGTTGTATAAATCGCTCTGTCTTGAACCCTGTGCAGGCATTATCGTATATGGAAGTGAACCATGTAATTATTTTGAAATGCCAAGAAGAGTAATCAGTGCTCTGGCTTCTCGATCAATGCTACCAGACTCTGTATAGTATATCTGTAGATTGATACTGACTTGAGGATGAATAAGTAAAGTCGATTTGGGCTTTTTACATCCGAGCCATGGTGGCTCATCGGACCGGTACTTATCCCCGGTTTCCATAGCGTGAAGCGACTAGGAGTTCAACTCCTCCTGGATGGGACGCTAGTCCATCGCAGGTTACCTTCCCAGTATATTTTTACTGGTACCCATTTATACTGTTGGGTGAACAGAGGCACACTAGTGGTTAAGACCTTGCCCGGGGGTCTAACTGGGATTTGAACACACAACCTCCCGATCATGAGTGCAGCACCCGAACCACTATGCCACCAGTACTGAGGATGAATATTATTATTGTTATTGTTGTTTGGTTTGTCCTGGTTTGTAGTCTGGTGATCAAACTGAAGGGATGGTCACTTTATTTGTTTTATTTAGACAAACAGTCCTTCGTCTTTGTTGGCACATGTCCCCCGAGTTCATTTCCTGCAGCTTTGCTCTAGAGTTAATATTTGTATACATATAGTATCTGCGTGGATTAAATTTTATTTATTTATTTTTTTTTTTGAATGACTAACATTACCTTAAACTGACCTCTGTTTTGATTGACTGACAGATGCAATCAGATGGATGATTACAGCCCTGCCAAGCACTTAATGACCATGTGCTTCACGTACTATCACATTGGTGAGTCATGGAGAAAAGAATGTGTTTTCAATGGGCATGGGTGTGATTTTATTTTTGTATGAGTATGAATGACATGAAAAACCTAAAAAGTATCATGTGAATTATAATCAAGTTGAATCAGGACAGCATGGAAGCGTAGTGGTTAGCATGTCCACCTTACAGCAAAAAGGTCTGGATTTTGAGTCCCAGGCTCGTGTGTGTGTGTGTGTGTGTGTGTGTGTGTGTGTGTGGAGTATGCAAGTTCTCCCTGTGTTCATGCGAGTTTCCTCTGTCTTCTCCGGTTTCCTCCGAAAGTCCAAAGATATGCACATTAGGCTAACTAGCTGTTCCATATTGCTGCCCCTAGGTGTGAGAGTGAATCATTGTGTGTGTGTTGGCCCTGCAATGGTTTGGCGGGCTGTTCGGGGAGTACCTCAGCTTCATTTAGTGTTGGCTGAGATAGGCTCTAGCATCCCCGCAACCCTAATAGGATTAAGCTGCTAAGTCAATCAGATTAAATACAGACACTCATAAAATTCTACAACATAAATTAAATGGGGTTCTACAGTATAAATACTATACAGATAGTATTAGCAGTAACAGCGGACATAAATTTTAAATAAATTCACCTCATAGTGAGACATGGACACTCACGGTTGAGCTTGGACGACGACTGGACTCCTTTGTTACGACTTCCCTTCGCCACATCTTCGGATACCGCTGGTGGGACTTTGTTACCAACCAGAAGGTGCTCGGGGATGCGGGGATGGTAAGAGTAACCTGCTTGATCCGCGACCGTCAGCTGCGCTACTATGGGCACTTGGCGCGTTTCCCGCCTTCAGACCCAGCACACCGGATCCTGTCCGTTCGGGATCCTAGGGGCTGGAGCCGATCGCGGGGACGACCGCGTGCGATGTGGTTGTCGCAGCTGAGGGCTGCCCAGCCGGGGGATATGGGCCCTGCGCAGGCCTGGTCGATCGCCAGGAGACGGCCGGATGAGTGGAGGCGGCTGGTGGACGCAGCGAAGTGCCGTATGCCCTCATACATGACCTGACCTGACCTGACCTGACTCCATTTGAGACTTAATTCTCTTTAATTTCTATAAATAACAATGGCCTGGTTTGCCAAGGTGGCATCATGGTGTACTGGTTAGCATATCTGTCTCACAGCAAGAAGGTCCTAGGTTTGAGTCCCTGGCTTGGCGCGAGGGTTTCCCAAATGTCGAGGGTTTGCATGTTCTTCCCGTGCTAGCGTGGGTTTTCCAAAGACATGCACATTAGGTTTATTAGCTGTTACAAATTGCCCCCCCGGGTGTGAATGGGAATGTACTGGCGAGCTGTTCAGGGTGTAGCTGAGATAGCCACCAGCCTCCCTGAGGACCCTCGCAGGATAAACCGGTTCTGTAGATAAATGAATGTTGTCTTAATTTCAAACGAAGGACACTATTTTAGTGTATCAAACTTATTGTTGCGTGATTCCTTCTGCATTGTAACATATGGTCATGTGGTGAGTTAATTCTCCGATTCCTAGGGAAGATGCAGCTGTCACCCACAGAGCTCCTGGAGAAGCCTAGTGCCGGTTTGGACTCGTACCTCCGCAGTAGTAAGGTCTGGCTCTCGGGCAAGAAAGACGTCGCGGAGAAATTGTTGAAAAATACAACGGCTAAGACTGATATGAAAAGTTTCTTCGGAGGCCTGGAGAGCAAACTCCGAGGCCCAACGTCCCGAAAGAACGAGTGAGGAGCTGCAGTCTTTCTTACAATAATAATTAAAAACACGCTGTTCAAATCGATATCTGTCAGCTGAATGGTGATGACGAAATCATTCGTGTATAAATAATAACGCTCCTGTTTCTTTCAGACTTACTCTTTTGTCTCTTGTTTTATCCACAGAGAGCCAGAGGCTCCAACAGAAGTCAAACCCAGAGCACCAGGTACATCACTTATACTGATTTTATTTGTTATTTTTACTTATGAAGAAATCTGGACCACCAGCACGGATGAAGTTATGAGACGATTTCATGACTTTTGTCCATGTTCGGTTCTTAGTCTACGTCTTTTAGTTCACACCAGACCTGAGATACGTCAGATCAGCTGTATTTACGGCAAGGTTTACTTGAATATATATCGGTAATATGAAATAGCTGGGTAGTGAACAAACAGCATTAGCATTAGCTTTTCTGTTTCAGCTTCCCATGCTGGTGTTTTGGTGTCAACTCCGAGTGCAATGCAGCTCGCTGTGTTTGGGACTGTGTACCTGCAGATAGTTCAGATGGTGTTAATGTTCTGGCTGATTGATGTATATAGCATGGCTTGATATGTTTAACTGTGAGGTGACTGTTTACTAAGCAGGAGGGTTATCTGAGGGGATTGTGCACTGTACATACACAAATCTGTGTGTTCTTGGTGCTGACAACATCTGATGGCATCTTGATTGATCTGCAGGAACAAATCATTCTTATATCAGATCGGACTGTCCTGTGTGTGTGTGTGTGTGTGTGTGTGTGTATAAAGTGTTGCATCACAATGAACTGTTTTATGTTTAAATAGTTGAAGAAAAAGGAAATAGGAACAGGATAGGTTGGGTTTTGTATGTGAATGGGTTGGTAAGTTATCTAGATTCATGAAGGTCATGAATATGCGGACACATTCGAAACAGACAGCCAAAGTAACACATGACTGCATCTTTCATTTAAATCCTGTACAGTACTTGAAAATCGAGTGTAAATATGCACTTCCTTATTGTCACTGAGAGCTCTTCATGGCTGCATATTTCTGAGATGTCTACAGCACTGTGTTTGTGTGTGTGTGTGTGTGTGTATGTGTGTGTATGTGTGTGTGTGTGTATGTGTGTGTATGTGTGTGTATGTGTGTGTGTGTGTGTGTGTGTGTTGGTGTGAGAGAGAAAGAGCGAGAGAGTGTGGGTGAGAATAAGGGTTAATTAATCTATGTTCTCATCTGACATCACCAGAGAAGAAGAAAGGAGAAAAGATCTACCTGTATACACACCTTAAGCAGCAGCCAATCTGGTGAGTGGCTTTATTTCACTGCAGAAACAAAAAAGTTAATAAATCAGGAATATACAGTGGAACCTCAACTTACGAAAGATCCAACAAACGGAAAATCCAGGTCACAAAACCATTTACCTAAAATTTCCGCCTCTGGATACGAAACAAATTCACGTTACGACAGCGCCATCTCAAAAATTCAAACAATGCGCGAGCTGCTCTCCCAACATGCTCTCCCATGTTGATCGCCCAACATCCCGCCCTGCTGGCCTCCCATTATCTAGGAAGGATGATGCAGCTCCCTCCCATTGGCTATTTCCCAACATCCCACCCCACTGGCCTCCCATTGGCTAGGAGGGATAACGCAGCTCCATCCCATTGGCTATTAGGGAGCTGTATCTCCATAATTCCCATGATGCTTTTTGTGTGAAGGACAGTTACTGTTGTTTCATGAGTTTTTTTGAGTGTGCTCATTGCAACTTTTTTCTTTGGCTCAGGCTTTTAACCTTGCATAAACATTTGTACGATTATAACTCTGCTAAGAAGACATGGTCAACACACAAGCGCACACACACACACACACGTGCGCACACACACACACACACACACACGCGTGTGTGATTCCCGGTGCTAGTGAAAAGAAGAAGCGGGCTCGTGGCATGCGGTTGAGTGATATCGCAAAGCAATATGGCCAAACCAGTCTACCATCGATACAATATTGAAGCAGAAGGAGGTCTTAAAAGGTATGCTTTTATCATTTTTAAAGGGTTTAGGGGTAGTATTGGGGGCTTTGGAACGAATCACATGTTTTACATGTAAAATGCGTCTCAACTTACGAAAAATCCAGGTTACGAAACCACTTCCGGAACGGATTAATTTCGTAAATTGAGATACCACTGTACAGTGATCCTTTGCTACTTCGTGCTTCAGTTTCTGCGGCTTCAGTGCGTTGTGGGTTTTTCAAAAATATTCATAAAAAAATAAGGAAATGATGAAAAATAGGGAAAAAGTTAAGAAAAATGCCACAAAACAACACCAATTATGGAAAAAACCCCAAACAAAAGCAAAAAAAAAAACAACAAAACTACTTATATTTTTATATGAGGTGCGCATCTGTATGTGTGTGTATTTATATTTTATTTACATCTTGCGCATTATTTTTGAATGTTTAATTGTTATTATAAGCATTTATAGTGTTCAATATGTATTTATTGATATTATATACACATACATGTACGTATACGTCAGTCGGGGTGGCTTGAGCCTACTTCGCAGAAATCGGTGGTCGCACGCGCGCGGGGGGGGGGGGTCCTCGGTCCCCATTAACCGCGGAAAGTGAGTGATCCCTGTATTACCTAAAAAAAGCAAAATTATACACATGCAATAAAAGATAAAATTTTGAGCTGGAGGAATTTTTGCTAATGATGATCATTAAGGACTGAAAAGCTGCTAAAAAAATCTAGAAAAATTCCCCAAAAAATTTTGAGATGTGGCTGCAACTGCTGACGGAAAATACGTGAAACCTGGAATTCCTAACTGTAGTAACCCAGGAAAATTCCTCAGAGTTCACACAGGTTCCTGTAAGTAGATGTGGAGAACAGGAAGCGAAAGATCAAAGTATCAAAGCATATCCTGTATGCTCTAACTCAGGGGTGGGGAAACGTTTTGGCTCAGAGGCCACATTGACGTTTCAAGTTTGACAGACGGGCCGGGCCAGCACCCGATGCATGCATAGCAAATATAAACATAAAAAAAGGTATTACAGTGTTAATACTTGGATTCAATTTTAGTGGGAACGGTTTTGTTGACCCTGTTTCGCCAGTGCATTGAAATCTGGTGTTAGTTTCTGTCGTGGTAATTCTCTGAACAGATCTGAGATGATCAAGGTCTTTGCTAATTTGAATGCCAGCAAATAATTTGCCTTCGTGCTTGAAGATGGCAGTTTGTCGAATAAAGGTGTTCTGCTGAGCCCGCGAACTAACTGCCGACCTCTGAGTGGTGGCGGTCCGTTCTTGCATTGACTGGTTGTTGGCGCAATTTGCATGCTTGCTGGAAAAGCGACAGCTGTTGTGTTCCTTTAAAACCGAAAAGGTTTCTTGGCAAATAAGATACACGGCCTTTGACTATACGTCAGTGAAAAAGTATATAATTGTCCATTCCTTATTAAACACTCAGCACTTACTGTTGACTTTTCTTTTCTTTGGTCCACTCATTGTTGCAGACGGGTTCGGAGCAGTAGCCGAGTAACAACAGAGCCTGGGCTTTTAAAATCAGGTTAATATCTCGCCTAATGCGCCACCTGGTAGAACGCCAGGCATTACAGGACAAGGTCAAATGCAGTCATAATTTTATGGTTTCATTTGGGCGTTGGTGGGCCGAATTAATAAGACCAACTGGTCCTGACTTTGATTTCTAGTCTTGGGTGTTTCTGTATGATGTTTGAATGTTCTGCCCGTGTTTGTGTGAGTTCCCTCCAGGTACTCCGGGTTCCTTTTACAATCCAAGGACATGCACAATAGGTTAATGGGCTGTTCCAAATTGCCCGTGAGTGTGTGTGAGTGTGTGTGTGTGTGTGTGTGTGTGTGTGTGTGTGTTGCTCTGCAATGGTGAGCTGTTCATGGTGCCCCCCCACCTTTACTCAGTGTCGGCTGAGATAGGCACCAGCTTCCCCGTGACCCTATTTGAGTGAGTGAGTGCTATTAAATAATTAGAACTCAGGAAAGATTGGACTCTGTTGTGCTGTGAGACGAATAAAACACTGAAACAGGAAGTGCTGTTTTATAAAAATAACAACTAACTTTGGACTGGTATCGGTACCAGAGTAGTAATTTGTTTCACATTGGGGCTCATCTCATTGCCCCATTACTGAATTATTCCTTATTAATTTTAAATACCTTGGAGGCATATGGTTGTCATCCTAAAATTGGGAAGGTCTAAAATGCTCTGTGTTCACAGGCACACGTTAAGGTTTTGGAATGCTGCGTTTTTTGATGCCGTGCACTGCGAGAGGAACAAGAGGTCCCCCACTACGAGGTGAGAGTATCTGTAAATAATAATAATAATAATAATAATAATAATAATAATAAACCTGTTATAATGCTCTTTGAATACATAAAAGGGGAGCAGGATTTTTTTTTTTTTTTTTTTTTTTAAGTACCAGGTATGAGGATCTGCTCTGCTGCACCCTCTGTCACCTGCTTTAATATTTTGCTTACACACCTCATTCACAATAAAAAAAAATGTTGCTTCAGAACTGGAATTGTCACGAGGTGTGTGTGATACTTGGGTGTGACTCTGTAAACATTTCAAATCATGTGATGTTTATGAACAAGTGTTAAAGACTAAAGTCATGAGATTTTACTACTACTTTGTTAGTTTAATGAGGATTTTGGTACCTGTGTGTGTGTGTGTGTGTGTGTGTGTGTGTGTCTTACACATTTGCATTGAGTAATGTCTGACTCTTGCCCTGCTCACTCTCTCTATGTAGTAGATACTGCTGCACCAACTTCATCTCTTTCTCTCGCTCTTCCTCTCTCTTTTTCTGCATGCAACTTTAACTCTTTATCTCCTTGTGCCTTGCTGCCTCACACAGGCGGACAGCTGAGGAGGAGAAAGACGAGAGGTCTGTCGTTCATTCTGTCTGCTGTAGCACACACCACCAGACAGAAAAAAAAAGCCAAAGAATACAAACACATGAAGGAGCATTTTGTTAGGAGGAGGTTCTGTCTCACATGTAGATGCAAAACAGAAAACAGTCGAGTTCTCGTAGTTTAATTAGAACGTGAGTGTGGCAGGAAGTTGTGCACTATAATGATAACTGAGAACATCCAAAAATGGCAACCACACATTCATCATCCATTTCATGATGCCTAGTGCTTTTGAGATGTAGTGGTGACTCTCATCTCGCTCCTTCCTACATGCACATACACGTATTACACGTATCTAATATGTGACAGTGCATGAGGAAATCATGGATAAGGGTCAAAAATAAAAAAATGAGATCAATATTGTATTTGAAAGAAGAGATCCTTCTGAATAAGACGCACACCAAAAACAGATTTTAATTACTTTATTAGTTTTTGAGATATTTGTGTTTTGAGGCTCCACACGAGCGGTCAACTAGTTTTGAGAAAATCGGAGTCGAATTTTTTCTAAAAATTGGAATAGCTCGATTTTTCTTGTTGTTGTTGGATTTCCCACAAGTATAAAACTTGCACTATAATGCCACAAAAGACTGAAAATGTTGGGATGCCACGCACTTACTTGTTACACTCAGTTACTACTCAGGAATCATTCAGTTTGCAGGTACATGAAAAGGGAAGAGGCAACTTTGCATGTGGTTTTGCGGCATTTGCGCTGAAGCGAGCTGCCTCCTCCTCCTCCTCAGCGCCACAGAGATCTGCTCTAGAAAAGCATCACATACCCTACAGCCTCGTCAGCTGAAAACACACAGAGCACATATTATAATTATGATTAATGAAAATGTAATGGCTTTTTTCCACGTGTAAAACCACATCCATGAAATCATCCACAAAACACACACACACACACACACACACACACACACACACACACACACACTGACAATGATTTTATGTACAGCCACCGTCTCTCAGCTGGTTCCGTGTGTTCATGATCAGCAACATTTTCCACTGGTTCAGGTTGATCCTCTTCGTCGTTACTGCTAAAATCTTCAATTTGTTGTGATGGTGATCTCCAAAGTAGTCTCTCTCTCTGTCTCAGTGAGTTCTGGTGAGGTGAAATCTTCTTCCATAGAAATCTCCTGCTTCTGAAAATATCTTTTGAAATCTGTGCACTGCTCGGCTTCATGTCCCCGACACAGCCTTTTTTTAATTTTATTTTTTATTTATTTATTTTGTGTGTATTTGAAGCACGCTTACAGTCCCTCACTTTGAGCAGTAATGGAGCATCATAGAGAAAACTCAGAGAAATTAAAATTTGTGGTAGAATATGTGTGGGGTTTTAATCATGTTTATCATGGATAAGTCACTCTGCTCACAGAGTTTTCAAAGTACAGCGGTACCTCACTTTTACGAAATTTATCCGTTCCAGTGCCTTTTTCGTAAACTGCATTTTTTGTAAGTTGAACCGTATTTTACATGTAAAATGCATGATTCATTCCAAGGCTCCCAATACTACCCCTAAATCCCTTAAAAATTATAAAAGTACACCAATTTTTGTATGAAATGTGTTAAAAGTAAAAGAAAATTATTTACCTTTTTTTAAATCTCTCGAACCACCCATGCGACACTTTAAAGTCTGGAGGTTGCTGGTCTGAAGAACCGTCACCCCCACCTCCTCTTCACAAGGTCCTTAAATACGGCGGTTGCTTTTTCCGAAATAATCGCCTTCGTCACTGTATCTCCGCTTTTAATTCCTCCTTCTGCTTCAATATCGTTCCGATTGTAGAGGGGTTTCAGCCATACTTCTTTGCGATTTCACTCAACCGAATCCCACTTTCATATTTTTTTTTTAATTATCTCCTGTTTTACTTTGATTGATGAAGGAGCCCGCTTCTTTTTTCAGTCTCACCGGGAATCACTTTCTTGGGGCTCATGATTAATAACAAAAAATAATGCTGCAATAAGCACGCTCAAAAAACTCACAAAACTCACGAATCAACAGCACAACTCTCCTTCATGCGAAAAGCATTATGGGTACAGTACTGTATTATGGAAATTCGGCTCCCTCGTAGCCAATGGGAGGCCAGCAGGGCGGGGTGTTGGGAGACAACAAATGGGAAAGCAACTCGCGCATTGTTTGAATGTTTGAATGGCACGTTTGAATTTTTAAGATTGCGCTTTTGTAACGTGAACTTGTTTCGTATCCAGAGACAAAAATTTTAGGAAAATGCGTTTCATAACCTGAATTTTTTTGTTTGGTAAGACTTTCGTAAAATGAGGTACCATATATATATATATATATATATATATATATATATATATATATATATATATATATATATATATATATATATATGTATGTATATGTATGTATATATATGTATGTGTATATATATGTATATATATGTGTATATACATATAAATATATATATATATATATATATATATATGTATGTGTGTATATGTATATATATATATATATATATCTTCTTCTTTTCCTTTCGGCT
>CM045739.1:37307500-37345000 GCA_024760905.1 Plotosus lineatus
TCAGTATGAAATATATCAGAACACATGCATGTTCGAATCAGCTTGCGAGTCTTATCCCAAACACCTCATTATAGAAATGATTCTTTCAAAAAAAAAAAAAAAAAAAGTTTCAGGTCACTGTGACGTCTCAAAAGCTCTTTTCTTTCACAAATGAAATCCAGGCCATGTCTAGAGAATCAGCTCCGGAGAGAGGCTGCAGTTGCACCTTCACACACATGGTACTCACTCAGACATTTTCAGTGTCAGGAGCATTCTGACATCCTTGAAACTTTCCTGTTGGTTTAAGCAACTGGGCCTGGGTGGGGCCTGGGTGGGGCCTGGGTGGGGCGCCTAGGTCTTGATTGATGAGCCAGCTGTTTTTCAGTTTTGTGAGCAGGGCGGGTAAAAGGTTCATCCAATTACGTTTAATATATATATATATATATATATATAATTTTTTTTTTTTTTTTTTTTTTTTAATATATATATTATATATGTCTGTCTTTTTTTCGGCTTTTTCCCTTTTACTCGGGAGTCGCCACAGTGAATCATCTGATTTGCACATTTCATTTGACAGAGGTTTTTTTTTTTTTTTACTTACGTCGGATGCCTTTCTTGTCACAACCCTTTTTAGCAAGGGACAGAAACATGCTGACGACTTTGCAGCTACTCTTTACGAAAGTCAGCAATGGTTCTTTTACATGCCTCTCACCATAGACAGTGACAGTCATGGCCCGCCTTTGATAACCCAGTTATCTGACAGTGACAACCTTGTGGAGAGTGGGACTCGAACCCCCAACCTTTGGGTCTGCACTCCAGCGCCCTAGACCACCACTGCCCCTCTCTCTCTCTCTCTCTCTCTCTCTCTCTCTCTCTCTCTCTCTATATATATATATATATATATATATATATATATATATATATATATATATATATATATATGTATGTATGTATGTGTGTGTGTGTGTGTGTGTATATATATATATATAGTTAGTTAGTTATTAATACACCTTACATTCTCTTGGTTTCTGCCCCTCTCTCTCTCTCACACACATGCGCATTGCCTTCAGCGTCAACTGTGAATGTTTTTCCCTGAGCTATGTCTGTACTTTTTATCTCTCTATTTTTGGCCAGAATAAAAAGGATAGTCATGCTAACAGATATAAGTATATTAATGGAAGGTCCTCTGAAATGTGTGAGTGTAAGTCATTGTGAAAGTGTGTGTGTGAGTGAGGGAGGGAGGGAGGGAGAGAGAGAGACAGAGAGTGTGTGTGCGAGAGCGAGAGAGAGAAAGCCTGTGTGTGTGTGTGCACCGTTGTTTGTTTGTTTTTATTTTGTGTAAAATCAGGAGAACGCAAGGAAACAAAAACCCAGGGCCCAGACATCATTTCTGTAGGTCGCACTTCCTCACTGTGAATTATCTGGATAATAAGCTGCACTGTTCGCTCAGGGGTTCACGTCGACATTGCCTGGACTTTGTGTGATTCAGAGAACTGGGTTCATGCATTTAGAACAGTTCAGAAAAAAAGTGAATCACCCCAGTGCACGTGTGAAAACGGTACTAGTCCAGTTTACAGTAATGCGTTGAAGGTTACAGTAATGAGGTGCATTATATACAGTGTGAGGAGTAAAGGTTTTGATTGCGGGTACATAAGCAGCATCCAGCACTAAATTATTCAGAAAAATTAAACACAATACAAATACAAAAAAGAAAAAAATACATGAAGATCTGAATCCATACAACTTTGTGTTGGTTGAATTATTTATTAATTTTGATGAAATCTAACCACAAAGCATTGCTAACCGCTACGAATGGGTTACCCGATAAGCTCTGCTCAGCTAAGTGTGCATGGGTTCTAATCTCAGGCTGCGCTAGCATGTCATTTGTCTGAGCTTTTGCCATGTTTTTCGTTGCTCATAATTCTTTTTGCTTATGACACCTTGCTGTGGAGTTAATCCGAACAAAGTATTTATGATTTAAAACGCACTAAACAGAAAAGGATTTTGGAGTCATATATACTCGCTATAATTCCCCGTTGCCCCTCGTTGGCTTCCATAAAATCATCGTAAACTGTGAATGATTTCCAACCTCGAGTTTGACATCTGACTTCAATCTCCTTAGGGAAAAGTGGTGTCATATGACCCAGGAAGAGAAAGACGACAGCTCAAGGATTGAAGAAAACATCACCTTTGGACAGCTGGGGTAAGTGATTTCATCTTTAAAATTAACTATGGTGCAAGACGCACGTGTCATTTTTGTGTTTGTGTATGTGTGTGTGTGTGTGTGTGTGTGTGTGTGTGTATATGTGTGTGTATATGTGTGTGTATATGTGTGTGTATATGTGTGTGTATGTGTGTGTGTATATGTGGGTGTGTGTATATGTGGGTGTGTGTGTGTGTGGGTATGTGTGTGTGTGGGTATGTGTGTGTGTGTGTGGATATATGTGTGTGTGTTTGGGTGTGTGTGGGATGTGTGTGTGTGTGTGTGTGTGTGTGGGATGTGTGTATGTGTGTGTGTGGGGTATGTGTGTGTGTGTGTGTGTGTGTGTGTGTGTGTGTGTGTATGTGGGATGTGTGTGTATGTGTGTGTGTGAGTATATGTGTGTATGTATAGGTGTGTGAGAATGTGTGGGTATGTGTGTGTGTATATGTGTGTGTGTGTGTGTGTGTGTGTGTATATGTGTGTGTGTGTGTGTGTGTGTGTGTGTATGTGGGATGTGTGTGTATGTGTGTGTGTGAGTATATGTGTGTATGTATAGGTGTGTGAGAATGTGTGGGTATGTGTGTGTGTATATGTGTGTGTGTGTGTGTGTGTGTGTGTATATATGTGTGTGTGTGTGGATATATGTGTGTGTGTGTGTGTGTGTGGGATGTGTGTGTTTGGGGGTATGTGTTTGTGTGTATGTGTGTGTGTGTGTATGTGTGTGGGATGTGTGTATGTGTGTGTGTGTGGGGGTATGTGTTTGTATGTATGTGTGTGTGTGTGAGTATATGTGTGTATGTATAGGTGTGTGGGTATGTGTGGGTATGTGTGTATGTGTATGTGTGTGTGTGTGTGTGTGTGTGTGTGTGTGTGTGTGTGTGTGTCTTATGCTTATTTGTATGTCTGCTTGTAGGACCTTCACCCATAATATGCTCGCGTTTGGATTGAGTAAGAAACTCTGCAATGATTTTCTCAAGAAGCAGGCCATTATTGGACATTTAAATGAAGGTGAGTCTCACACACACACACACACACTTGCTTTTCTTCTTTCTATTCTTTTTTTGTTGTTGTTGTTACTGTTGAAATAATAATTGTTGAATGATAACCCATTCACTTTCTCATGGTACCAAAAGTCATTTCACTTTTAATTGGGAAGCACTTAAAATAGACATTATCATAAAGTAGCTTTTACAGATAAATTAATGAACATATCACGTATAACGAGTAAATCAGAGGTGACAGTATTGAGGAGAAAAACTCCCCGAGACGACACCAAGATATCATGAGAGGAACCAGACTCCGGGTGTCAGCGGATAGTGGGATTATAAATTATTACTCTTCTGCAGCTGTATACGATAGAGTCAAGCAGTACTGAGTGCGTTGAAAGGATGTTCAGAAGGAGCCAATTGTGAATAGAAATCCTTGGATGCACAAGTAGCGAGGGATCACTGTATTTATTGTCTTCTCCTTTATTCACTTTTATTTTCTAACAACGCTGAACAGTGCCAAGCTAGCAAGCAGTCTTTTTTTCATCATGAATGACTAGCTGTTTATGTGAAATATGCTGGTGCCACCTAGTAGAAGGATGGTGAATTAGGATTCATGGAAATGGTTTATGCGAACAATGTATGATAATCATATTCTTTGAAAACTCTCACGGGCCACATAAAAAGAATTAGCATCCGGATTTGGCCGACAGACCTCGAGTTTCATACCTGTGCCATACAGCTGTTACTATAAACAAATGAATTTCATGCACTTTTTGGATCAAGTGAGGTGCTTCGAATCGGAACATTTTTTCTCACTACGCTCCTGTGATTGCCCCATGGTAGACCTTCTAGTACGTAGCCTAAAATACAGCCCCATGTCATACCCATGAGACCTTGTTATATGTGGACCCAACTTTTTTAACACTACATTAGGTTGGGTAGTATGCAGGGTATTCATTAAGTTTCAGAGTAGAAGGAGGATATAGGTAAGTAGGGGGTGGAAATTGTTTGAGGCAAGCATGGGGATGGGGGTGTATCCTCCCTCAGGGGGGGTCTGGGGGGCCACCTCAGAAAAATTTTTAAAATTCATGTGCTCTGTGGTGCATTCTGGGCCAATATTTATGAGAAAATCAGACAAGCTAGAAGCAAATAAAACTAAAAGTTTACATTATAAAAAATAGTATTTGTTACAAGAATAGTAGACTTACTTCTTAAAGGAAAGTACATAAAACTTCTTATTTGAAAAATCTAACGGTTACCTCACTAATAGAACATTTGTGAATCAAACTGCTACCCGAATCTGTCAAAACTGTTTATGTAATATCATTTTAGGATTGATAAGATTCGGCTAGTCGTTCCCTTCTTTTCTTTTATTGTTTATTAATTTATACTATTTATGTATCTATTTATTTATTTACTTATATAATATATATGTATGTGTGTACGTTTGTATCTATTTTTGCACCCCCTACTGATGATACCTCAAGAGCCTGTAACAGTGAATTTCTCCATTGTGAGATTAATAAAGCTGTATCTTATCTTGTATCTTATCTTATCCCCCAGTGCAGCTAACTGGGTTATCAAAGGCGGGCCATGTCTCTCACTGTCTATGGTGTGAGGCATGTAAAAGAACCATTGCTGACTTTCGTAAAAAGAGTAGGCTGCAAAGCCGTCAGCGTGTTTCCGCCCTGTGATGGCCTGGCGAGCTGTCCAGGGTGTACTCTGCCCTCGCTCTGAGTTGGCTGGGATGGGCACCAGCCTCTCCGCGACCCTAATTAGGATGAAACGGTTACAGAAAATGAACTGATGATGATGATGAAGATTCGGCTATGAGAATAAGATTAGGCTAGTTTAGTTGGGGGCTAGTTTTCACTATTATCGCTCAGTGCAATCAAGAAATAATTTGTGTTCGGACATGACATAAAACTTTTTTTTACCTATTTCATGAGATACAGATGTTTCCGAAACAGTGGAATCATCGGTCTTTGAGTTGCTTCCACAACGTATTTAATGTTGGTTGTTTAGATCTACTTCGCTTCGGCGCCATGCTTGTCGGTACAACTCGCATCAGTTTGGACTATTTTTTACCCGGGTTTGTACGACCTGTCACGATCTAAATCTAAACGGGAGCACAGGCAAATGGTGCCACGTATATAAAAAGCGCCACGCTTTTGAATGAGGTAGCATAGTGCATCATGGGATATCGGAAGTGAACCGATTGAGAAATTATCAAAACAAGTGATCGTGTTGTCAAGTACATAGCTTAACAAAGCCGTGAAAATGTTTTTATTCAATATTATTATTGTATTATTAAATATTATTATTTACTATTATAAAATATAACCGGCACTAGGCTAATAGTAGCCGTCGCTTCCGCCGGCCGCCAGCACTTAATGAAAAGTATGAGTATGGTAGTTGTGCATGAACCGAGTATCATGAATATTTATTTATTTATTAAAAATTACCATTAATTATCAATTGCATCATTTGCACAATGTCGACAATATGACATACTGACCTGATCTATTGTTTCCATGATGGATGGACAAAACACATTTTATAAGGACAGACGCTCCCCAGCTTACGGACGAGTTATGTTCCGGATGGCCGTTCGTTAGATGAATTTGCTCATAGGTCATTACAGGGTGTTCTTTAGAGGGGAACATATGTTTCAACATTGTATAAGTAACCTATACAAGTATGTACTAGAAACTCCCTCTCTCTCTCTCTCTCTCTCTCTCTCTCTCTCTCTCTCTGCATAATCATCTTATTTCATTATATTGAATTTATCATTTATTGGTACAAGGTGCAAACCTAAATGCACCAACAATTATCAAGCTAACTGTGGCGTCAGGATCTTTCAGCCGGACCCAAAATGCAGGAGACAGAGTGGGATGAACATGGAGAGACTTTATTGTTACAGGGGAGGCACTTAAGCAAGGGGAAAACGTAGTCACTGCTCGTGAGCGCGGAGCTGAAACCAGCAGCCAGAGAGATCACAGGAAAACACGGACGGACGTGAAGAGGGACAATCTCACACACAAAATAAAAAAATAAGGAAATTAAGAAAAAATGGGGGAAAAGTTAAAGGAAAATGCCACAAAGCACCGGGATGAGCGCGCTGCTCGTCTTTATAGCACGGGAGATGGGAAACAATGTCAGGAAACTTTATTAAAATTCATTACAAAACAGTATACATAAATTAAAAAGATATATAAAATATTTTCAAATTAAATTAAATCCACATAATGGGTACAATAAACATTAAAATGCTAAAAATATAAAATGATTCAATTATAAAATAAACACTCTGTACATTATTAATATCATTATGTCCCGTGTTTAAACTCCTGGTTCCTCTCAAGCACAGCACAGTGGATCAGATCAGATTTACAGAGATTTTCACTCTGATCCAGTTCATTATAATACTGGAGTCAATTTGTTCCTTCTTTGAAACGTTTGTCGCGAATTCAGAAATGAATCGTTCTGCTTCTCTTCCATGACCTCCGTATGGTGTGAAGCACGGTAGATTGGTGAGTAGGATCAGGTGTGCGCATTGCGATCCGCCCGCGTGTGTCAGTCACGGCCCTCTGCTGGAGCCTAATCGAATATTCAGTGTACCTCAGGATAATGTTTCATCATATTTCATACTTATATGATATATCCTCCTAGAGATTTTATTCAATTTCTATTTCGACTTGTTCTTCAATTTCATTTCGCTTTCCCTTTTGACCTCGGACAGCCCTGTTTGTATCTCCGGATGTTCGCAAAATGAATGCTCGTAAGCTGGGGAGCATGCTTTTGAAGACCACCTCCACCCCGATCCTACATCAGACCCTTCAATCTAATTTGCATTACATTGTGTAAAGGGGTCTTTTGTCATAAAGGGATAAAAATAAAACTAACTGTTTCTTTCTTTTCTGGTTGTAGAACAGTACAAGTTGCTGTGTGATCACATCGAACAGATGGCTGTGGAGTGAATGGCAGATCCAGAGGACGTCACCATCCTCCTGTTTTCTCCAACCGTTCTCTTCCCTAATATATAACACCACTCCACTCCGGGTACAAACTCACTCCACAACTTTGCTCATGTATTTTATTGAGCTCTGCTACAAAGCGCCTGCATCTGAACAATTTGTAAAAGTCCAGCAACTGAAGTTAACATTTCTATGAGTTGGTCAGGACTCGTACTTCAGTGCTGCTCACTGTAACTCGGTATACTCCTGCTATTCTGCAGAATCACACATACCATGTTGTACTATAATTACATGTACCTGACACATCAGCTGTACTCTCGATGGTTGGGTCGCATGCAATGACATCATCAGAGACCTGTTCAGCTAAGCGAATGCTGTTCAGTGAACTGGGTAAACTGTAAAAGGCTTCAGAATACGGTCGCCCATCTCCGTTCTATTATTGTTTTTCAACTTTTGTGTTCTGTTCATCCCACTTCATAACGCCAACAGCATAGAGAAATGTATGTCAAAGCTTTTAGGCTGTAATTCAATCCTGACATGTGACGCGCTGTATCATAGTGTGGAATATGTTATCAGATTCTCATGTGTACGTTATCAAAGCTTCTACACAGTATGACAGTGTGACAGCTGAGTACTGTGCGTAAGGGCTGATAGTGTGCACATGAGAATATGATACTGTGTGTGTGTGTGTGTGTGTGTGTGTGAGGGTTATTATAGTGATAGTGTGTGAGAGAAGGTGTGATTGATAGTGTGAGGTGTGAGGTGTGTGCGTACTTTCTGCATATCAAGGACTGGAATATGACTTTGGCCAAAGGACATTTTAGGGAAGTGAGGACATTTTGGCTGGTCCTGAGGTTTCACAGGGCTGTCTGAAGGTTAAGAAACCAAGAAAGAGACTGCGTGAACAATTCGATGAGGAGGAATCGTATACTATGGCTGTCGTGTTCACCAGACCTCAAGGCTGTTAAACATCTGTATGTAAACTTGGACTGATGTGTTAGAGAGCATGGGCGGTACGGTGGTGTAGTGGACAGCACATCCGCTTCACATTAAAAAGTTCGGTGAGGACATTTCTGTGCGGTGTTTGTGTGTTCTACCTGTGCTTGCGTTGGGTTTCCTCCAGATTCTGGTTTTATCCCACAGTACAATGGCATACACATTTGGTCACATGGCTGTTCCAAATTGCCTCTAGTTGTGAGTGTAAATGGTTTTTGTGTGTGTGTGTGTGTGTGTGTGTGTGTATGTTGGCCTTGCAATGGTCTGGTGAGTTGTGTAGAGTTAGGGTGTACCCAACCTTCGCCCAATGTCGGCTGAGATAAGCAGCAGTCTTCCTGAGACCATTATAGGGTTAAGTGGTTCGTGAAATCAGTGAAAGTGAGGAAATGCATCGTCAGTGAAGGTCCCCACAAATATTGAAGTACAATTTTGTGTGTGTGTGTGTGTGTGTGTTTATGCAAGTGAGCGAGAGAGAGAGAGATGTCAAGTTTGAATTATGTTTAAACAGCCTTCCATAAAATAGCACTGTCGTCACAGACTCAGCATTTCCACACTGTTTATGGCATTTTTTTATTACGGCATTTTGATTGTATTTTTTTTATTTTTATTTTTTTTCAGAAATATGAGCCCCATATTTTCCATGTACAAAACAGTATTAAATACTCCCTGTGTTATCCATGTGGTGTGCGATCCTCCTAAGTTTATCATCCGTTAATTTTCTATAAATGTTTAATCCGAATTAGAGGCTCACGGGGAGGCTGGTGCCCATCCCAGCCAACTTTGGGCGAGGGCAGGGTACACACTGGATGGCTTGCTAGGCCATCGCAGGGCAGAAACATGCTGATGGTGGTACAGCTCCTCTTGTCAAAAATCAGCAATGCTTCTTTTACATGCCTCTCCCCATAGACAGTGAGAGACATGGCTGGCCTTTGATAACCCAGTTAACTGCACTGGGGGGCACAGTGACAACCCATGGAGAGTGGGTCTTGAACCCCCAACCTTAGGATCAGTAATCCAGCACCTTACCACTAGGCCACCACTGCCTGTCCTCCAGAGTCAACTTTCCAACTTTTTCTGTCCCTTTCAAAGTGCCTTTCACACGCCCCGTTGTGACGTGTTCTTGTTAAATGTTGGAGATTCTATAAACCTCCCTGTTTTACCTACTGCATAATTAATTACCTTACCTACTGCATAATATATTCATAATAATAATTGCACCACATTTAATGTGAGCTTGTAGATGTTGTTTCAGCGAGTTTTGCATTTGTTTGTAATCTGTGTGCTCTGTAAATCTGTGTTTGCTGTGTTTATAGAGTCGTTCTGATTGTTTAGTGGTAGATCAGTGCAAGCTGTAGTGCTGTGTGCTGCTCTGTGTTCAGTGTGCATGTACTACATTCATAGTGAACTGTGTTGCTGTAGTGTTATATCCAGTCAATAGAGGGCAGTCATGTTACTTCATAGTAGCTGCTGAGCAGTGAAGGAGAATGTTAAATGTGGGGGGAGGGGTTTTTCTGAAAGATAAAAGATTCATGAAGCTAGTTATGTCTGTTCTCTGCATAAGTACAGTATTAGGTTAGGTGTGTGTGTGTATGTATATGCGTGTGTATAATATATATATATATATATATATATATATACATACACACACACATACTGTATTATACATGTTTATGTAATGTATATACAGTGTGCATATATATGTATATATATATATACTGTATATACATGACATGCACATGTTTATGTAATGTATATACAGTATGTATGTATGTATATATACATACTGTATATACATTACATACACATGTGTATGTAATGTATATACAGTATGTGTGTCTGTGTGTGTGTGTATATATATATATATATATATATACAGTATGTGTATGTATGTATGTATATGTATATATATATATATATATATATATATATATATATATATAAACAAAAGGACAGGACAAAGACTTTCTATTGAAACTCCATTTATCACTACAGATCTGTTTCGAGGGGTGGTGAAACCATCCTCTCTCTTCAGGTGATTATAGAAGAAAAATTCTATATATTCATTATTCTATAATCACCTGAAGAGAGAGGATGGTTTCACCACCCCTCGAAACAGATCTGTAGTGATAAATGGAGTTTCAATAGAAAGTCTTTGTCCTGTCCTTTTGTTTTATATATATATATATATGTGTGTGTGTGTATGTAATGTATATACAGTATGTGTGTGTGTATATATATTATACATACACACATGGTCATACGGACACTTGACCATAAGACCATGACACCCCTATGTACTTCTTGATGGTTCCACTCCAAGCTCCACTCCTTCTTGCGGTTAGTGTTAATTTCTCTCTCATGTGAAGGCTCTCCATTAGATTTTGAAGTGTGGATGATGGGATTTCTGAGCATTCATCCACAAGAGCATTACTAACGTCAGGCGGGGACACCTGGGGCAGTTGGAAGTCTCTTTCATCCCAAATGTTTACAGTGAGGTTGAGGTCAGTACCCTGTTCAAGCAACTGCAAGTTCTCCCGCTGTCCTGCAAGGCTTGTCTTCTTGGAGTTTACGGAGTGTGCAGGGGACGGTCGGCTAGAGTAGGTTTGAGTCTCTTAGTTCTGGTGAATGTAAACTGTAACCCAACAGCAGACAAAGAAATTCAGCACAATTTTGAGAAGAGGCTGCATGTGGATCTGATGGCCAAGTGTCCATATAGTCTGTCTGTCTATCTAGTTATCTATCCACCTCTCTCTCTCTCTCTCTCTCTCTCTCTCTCTCTCTCAAAAGCCAACTCCCGTCCTGAGACAGGGGGAGTGGTAGCTCAGTGAATCAGACTCTGGGTTACTTATGAGAAGGTCAGCAGTTTAAGCCCCAGAACCACCAACCTGCCACTGCTGGGCTCTTAACCCTCAACTCCTTCGTTGTATAAATGAGATGTAAAATATGGAAGTTCTCCTGTGATGTTTTCTGGGTGGAGCAGAGAAGTTTTTATAGTACCTGTGTGTTTTTAGGCTGTAAATACAACTGTAAATGCGCGTTCAAAAGTGATCACTGGATTGGAAAATGTAAAATTATATAAAGTGTATATGTTGTTGTATGGTGTGATTAGATATTTAATGGAAGTAGGGCATCCATGTTGTTTCAAAATGTGTTTGTTTCCTATTTGTGTTCAGCGAATGCTGTGTTTCACTGTCCTCAGGTTTCCTGTTGGAATTTTCCAGTGAGATGGTCATTATATGTTTTATAATAAAAGATGTCTACCCTGATGTGTGGCAGGCTATTTTTTTTTTTTTTTTTTTTTTTTTTTTTTACAAACAGTATACCTGTTTCATTCACGGTTTATTTGTTTACAACTTTTAACAATAGACATGGCAGCAAAGCAGCTTCACAGAAATCCAGATGTGGATCTAGATCTCAAAAAAGGAAGCCAAAATCAACAGTGGCAAGAACGAGCTGCCTGAGATAACAGGAGGAGGAAACCTTAAGAGGAGCCAGACTGAGAAGGGAACCCATCCTCTTCTGGATGTGATTATAAATAATTACGATAATTAGATTTAAAATCTTTCACACCATGTAGCCTCCATCATGAGAGATCCGTGTTTCTTCGCCAGATACCCCACCCCCACCCTTTTTTTTTTTTTTTTTTTTTTTTTTTTTTTTAAATGTAATTTTGTGAACATACTTTCATCTGCTTGAGAGTGTGACCAGGCCGAAGCAGCTCAATGTGGGAGTGCTTAAGATTCGTTGGTTGTGGGAGCTGCCAAGTGGCTGCCATGGCTGACTGAGAGAGTAAACAAACAGCAGTCACATTGGCCTGCACTGATTGGACACACAGTCAGATGTGAAGCGCCAAAGCCTGGTGTCACACAGTAAGAACTCCTACACTGCTAATTAGTGCCAGACCTCGAGCTGAGCAAATGCTATATTGCTTATGTATAACCACTCACTAAACATATCCTGCACTTTCACCTCGCTCACCACTTTCCTTAGCATGTTTATTCTCTGGGTTTATCTCTAATTAGTATTTCAGTCTAGGGAGTATGTTAAGTAACATGAAACACTTATTGTTTGATCAAGGCAATGTGGTTTTACACACACACATTATACAGTGTATGTATGTATATACTATATATATATATATATAATCTGTGTGTGTGTGTATGTATATATATGTATATATATAAATAATCTGTGTGTGTATATATATATACACACACAAGTCCTTCTCAAAAAAATTAGCATATTGTGATAAAGTTCATTATTTTCTGTAATGTACTGATAAACATTAGACTTTCATATATTTTGGATTCATTACACACAACTGAAGTAGTTCAAGCTTTTTATTGTTTTAATATTGATAATTTTGGCAAAAAAGTAAAGAAATACCAAAAATCCCTATCTCTAAAAATTAGCATATTTCATCCGACCAATAAAACATAAGTGTTTTTAATATAAAAAAAGTCAACCTTCAAATAATCATGTTCAGTTCTGCACTCAATACTTGGTCGGGAATCCTTTTGCAGAAATGACTGCTTCAATGCGGCGTGGCATGGAGGCAATCAGCCTGTGGCACTGCTGAGGTGTTATGGAGGAACAGGATGCTTCGATAGCGGCCTTAAGCTCATCCACAGTGTTGGGTCTGGTGTCTCTCAACCTTCTCTTCACAATATCCCACAGATTCTCTATGGGGTTCAGGTCAGGAGAGTTGGCAGGCCAATTGAGCACAGTAATACCATGGTCAGTAAACCATTTAGCAGTGGTTTTGGCACTGTGAGCAGGTGCCAGGTCGTGCCGGAAAATGAAAATCTTCATCTCCATAAAGCTTTTCAGCAGATGGAAGCATGAAGTGCTCCAAAATCTCCTGATAGCTGCATTGACCCTGCACTTGATAAAACACAGTGGACCAACACCAGCAGCTGACATGGCACCACACACCATCACTGACTGTGGGTACTTGACACTGGACTTCAGCCATTTTGGCATTTCCTTCTCCCCAGTCTTCCTCCAGACTCTGGCACCTTGATTTCCGAATGACATGCAAAATTTGCTTTCATCATCGAAAAAAGTACTTTGGACCACTGAGCAACAGTCCAGTGCTGCTTCTCTGTAGCCCAGGTCAGCCGCTTCTGCCGCCGTTTCTGGTTCAAAAGTGGCTTGACTTGGGAAATGCGGCACCTGTAGCCCATTTCCTGCACACGCCTGTGTACGGTGGCTCTGGATGTTTCTACTCCAGACTCAGTCCACTGCTTCCACAGGTCCCCCAAGGTCTGGAATCGGCCCTTCTCCACAATCTTCCTCAGGGTCCGGTCACCTCTTCTGGTTGTGCAGTGTTTTCTGCCACACTTTTTCCTTCCCACAGACGTCCCACTGAGGTGGCTTGATAGAGCACTCTGGGAACAGCCTATTCGCTCCGAGATTTCTTTCTGTGTCTTACCCTCTTGCTTGAGGGTGTCAATGATGGCCTTCTGGACAGCAGTCAGGTCGGCAGTCTTACCCATGATTGCGGTTTTGAGTAATGAACCAGGCTGGGAGTTTTTAAAAGCCTCAGGAATCTTTTGCAGGTGTTTAGAGTTAATTGGTTGATTCAGATGATTAGCTTAATAGCTCGTTTAGACTACCTTTTCATAATATGCTAATTTTTTGAGATAGGAATTTTGGGTTTTCATGAGCTGTATGCCATAATCATCAGTATTAAAACAATAAAAGCCCTGAAATATTTCAATTGGTGTGCAATGAATCTAAAATATATGAAAATTTAATTTTTATTAAATATATATATATATATATATATATATATATATATATATATAATAAATTAGGACATCCTGTCAATTACCCAACTCTGTTTAGAAATGTCCACATAGCAATGTCCTATCTTGTTTTATTTGTGGAAAAAAAAATTTTAATTGTAATAAAACAACATAAATCAACATATTTTTCTCATCAAACAACTGATCTGAACAATGCATATTTCAATAGACGAATAAATGAGGACAGCCCCACATATTTTCTCACATATGGGAAATGTGGCTATAATAACACACAGGTGTATCAGTTCAGGTGCACATGATAAGAGCATCGTCACCCAGCATTTTGAAGAATTCTCACCCTATTTAAACCTCAGACATTTAATTTGGTGCCTCTGTCTGTTGAAGTGAGACTAAGCACCATTTGCGATCCAAAGAGCTGTCTGAGGCCCTCAGAAAGAAGACTGTGGTGTTTATGAGTCTGGTAAGGGATTTAAAATGATATCAAAAGAATCAGCCATTCCACCATCCGGAACAATTTTTACGAGTAGAGGACATTTCAAAACAAGCAAGGTCTGGCCGGCCAAGCAGGTTCGCTCCCAGACCACAAGATGCGAAAAGAAGTAATCAAAAGTCCTAAAATATCATCATGGGGGCTGCAGTAGACTTCCGCTATTGTCAATGTGAAAGCACATGACTCTACTATCAGAAAAAGATGACACAAGTTTGACCTTCATGGGAGGTGTGCAAGGAGGAATCCTTTGTTCCCTAAAAAGAACATTAAGACCAGACTGAAGTTTGTCAGAGAGAACAAAAACAAAGACTCGGTCTTCTGGAATAATATTTTCTGGACAGATGAGTCTAAATTGAATTATTTGGACATCAGAACAGAAGATCTGTGGAAACTAAATACAGCATTCCAAGGAAAGAACCTCATACCAACTGTGAAACATGGAGGTGGAAGTGTCATGATTTGGGGATGCTTTGCTGCAGCAGGACCTGGCCAGCTCACCATCATAGAATTCTACTGTGTATCAGAGGGTCCTTGAAGAACATTTGAAACCATCCGTAAAAAATAATTAAAGCTGAAACGGAACTGGACACTGCAATTTGACAATGACCCAAATCATACTAGTAATTCCTACAAGGACAGGCTATACACTAAGAAGTGGAGAGTCCAGGAATCACCCAATCAAAGCCTGGATCTTAATCCCATTGAGATGCTTTGGGGGTGACTTGAAACGGGCTGTGCATGCAAGAAACCCCTGAGACATCTCACAGCTGTAAGAATTCTGCATTGAGAACCGCAGCAAACATTCCTCGGATCGATGTCAGACACGAGAAGATGGCTACAAGAAGTATCTCACTGAAGTTATTTCACCCAAAGAGATGTTCAGAGTTAGAGCAGTATGGACATTAATTATTTGAAAGACATCTGCCAATTATTCCGTTATTTAAGGAAGGAAAGATACTATGATGTTTGCAGATGACATTGTGATCTGTAGTGAGAGCAGGGAACAAGTGGAGGAAAATCTAGAGAGGTGGAGGTATGCCCTGGAAAGGAGGGGATTGAAGGTTAGTCTTAGTAAGACAGAATACATGTGTGTGAACGACAAGGACCCAAGAGGAACTTTGAGGTTACAGGGGGCAGAGATAAAGAAGGTGGAGGATTTTAAGTACTTAGGCTCAACAATCCAGAGCAATGGAGAGTGTGGAAAAGAGGTGAAGAAGCGTGTGCAGGCAGGTTGGAATGGATGGAGAAAAGTGTCCGGTGTGATGTGTGATAGGAGAGTATCGGCAAGAATGAAGGAAAAAGTGTACAAGATGGTGATGAGGCCAGCGATGTTGTATGGTTTAGAAACAGTGGCCCTGGGGAAAAGACAGGAGGCAGAGTTGGAGGTAGCAGAGATGAAAATGTTGAGGTTCTCTTTGGGAGTAACGATGATGGATAGGATCAGGAATGAGTACATCAGAGGGACAGCACATGTTAGATGTTTTGGAGTCAAAGTCAGAGAGGCTAGATTGAGATGGTTTGGACATGTACAGAGGAGGGATAGTGAGTATATTGGTAATAGGATGCTGAGGTTGGAACTACCAGGCAGAAGGCCCAGAGGAAGACCAAAGAGACGATTCATGGATGTGGTGAAGGCGGACATGAAGGTCGTTGGAGTGAGAGTAGAAGATGCAGAGGATAGGGTGAGATGGAGGCAGATCATTTGCTGTGGTGACCCCTGAAGGGAACAGCCGAAAGGAAAAGAAGAAGAAGAAGATTTAAGGAAGGAAAGCAGTAAATGTTGTACATCCTGGTTATAGAACATTTTCTCTCTCTGAAATTCTGAGGAAATTCAACCGTTCCAGACATTGTTCAGAAAAAAAGCGTACCTTTATTAAAAAGTTGATTGGCGAGATGAAAAGCATACAAAGAAGTGCAGAAAATAATAACAAATCTTTAAACTGGAAACCAAATCCTGAAAAACATGGAAGAAAGTGAAAAACTACCATTCGAATGGATCGAAGAACAGACAAAATGGCAACGACTCAGCCATCAGTCATCTCCAGGAAGATCAAAGAAGGTCTAAAATTACCTGTGAGTCCTGTTACAATTAGAATACGTCTGCCAATGTGAAGCCGAGCTATCAGCAAGAAACTCCCGCAAAGTCCCACTGTTGAAGAAGACAATGCTGAAGAGGTTACAATTCGCCAAAGAGCACATTGACCGGCCTAAAGAGAGACGGAGCAATATTCTGTTGACTGATAAAAGTAAGATTATTCTTTTTGGGTCTAGTGGGCGGAGACAGTTTGTCAGACAACCCACAAACATTGAATTCAGGCCACAGTACAGGTGAGGTCCGACTTACGACCACATTTGGTTCTGACAAACAGGTTGTAAGAGGGTTTGGACATAAGTCGGGTTCATAACAAAAACCCCTTGATCTTCTCACCAAGCAGTAGAGTCAGCCTATCCTTTAATACTTTATAATAATTATTATTATTTTAAAAAAGAATTAAGAGAAAAAATTAATATAATAATGTTACTGTTTCTTTCATGTTAAAATTCTCTCTCTCTCTTTCTCTCTCTCCCTCCCTCCCTCTCACCGTTTTCTTATTAAATACACGTACATGGTTTCACCCATTTGATCCTCACAAATAGACTAGAATCAGATGAGCTAGGCTGATGATATTCACATACGTGTTCCCCAGATATATAAGCTATTTATAATTTATATACCTGGGGAACACGTATGTGAATATCATCAGCCTAGCTCATCTGATTCTACGTTTATAAGCTATTTATAATTTATATTGGTAATAGGATGCTGAGGCTGGAACTACCAGGCAAAAGGCCTAGAGGAAGACCAAAGAGACGATTCATGGATGTGGTGAAGGAGGACATGAAGGTCGTTGGTGTAAGAGAAGAAGATGCAAAGGATAGGGGTGAGATGGAGGCAGATGATTCGCTGTGGCGACCCCTGAAGGGAAAAGCCGAAAGGAAAAGAAGAAGAAGATAAGCTATTTATAATTATATATTTTCTTAGTTATAGGTAGTCATAAAGTCAAACAGTCGTAAGTCAGCAACTACCTTAACACTGAAGTTGGTGAAACATGGTGGCGCAAGCATCACAATCTGGGGATGTTTTTCATAGTATGGTGTCGGGTCTATTTATTATGTACTAGGGATCATGGATTCAGTTTGAATACATCAGAATACGTGAAGAGGTGGTGCTGCCTTATGCTGAAGAGGAAATGCCCTTGAAATGGGTTCCAACGAGACAACGACCCCAGAGACACGAGTAAAGGGGCAACGTCTTTGTTCCAGACGAACAAGATTGAAGGTTATGGAGCAGTAGCCCCGGACCTCAATCCAATACAATAGAAAACTTGTGGGGTGACATCAATTTCTGAGGAAAACCAAGAAATACAGAAGAACTGTGGAATGTAGTTGTTACGGTGCTGACCCTTTTCTACTACACTAGAGTCAAGACAATTTCACAAAAGCATCCAGGCACATAAATAGCCTTAACCACGGGTTCTTAAAACACACGACTTGTTAATTTGGGTTATACTAAGTGATCAAAAGGACAACTCCAATGAACAGTTTGATTCAAAGTTTATTACACCCAAAATAATATAAATACATGAGTAAGATTTACAATAAACAATGGCTGATTTCAAACGGTAAGTGAGATTATAATCGAACTACTTTCCAGTAAGGAATTCCACATTAAAATAGTCATGAATATAGTAAACTAATTAAGTGGACAGTGGTGGTCTAGTGGTATAGGACGCTGGATCGCTGATCCAAAGATTGGGGTTTTGAGTCCCACTCTCCACCGGGTTGTCACTTTGCACCCCCCCCCCCCCCAGTGCAACTAACTGGGTTATCAAAGGCAGGCCATGTCTCTCACTGTCTACGGTGTGAGGCATGTAAAAGAACCATTGCTGACTTTCGTAAAGAGTAGCTGCAAAGTCGTCAGCGTGTTTCTGTCCCTTGCTAAAAAGGGTTGTGACAGGAAGGGCATCCGACGTAAAAACCTCTGCCAAATCAAACGTGCGAATCATATGATTCGCTGTGGCGACTCCCGAGTAAAAGGGAAAAAGTCGAAAGGAAGACAGACAGACAGTAAACTAATTAAGTAGATGATATATTGTACAATCAAATGTCTAACAACTGGAGAATTTCTAAAGATGACTCTACCACGCTCGAATTCAGTTTCTGGGGTTAGGCGGACGACTCACACAAAATGGGTCAAAACCTTTGACACAAGGAACTGTCTATGATAAGACCTTACAAGTGACAATCCAACATATCTCAGTAATTTCTAACGGACAATAACACATGAATAGATGTCTCTTGTCGACCGTGCTAAATTTTCCGTGAATGACTACACCTCTAAGGATTACTATAATTCCAAAGTAGGATTTCACGCATTCAATTAATAAGAGATATAGAAGAAGAAAAAAAGCCTAGACTGCTAAACACCCGGATCAAAATGGCAATAAATGGGATTCAACCCTCCTAAATCATGTCATGAAGTCGGCGTTGAGACATACACCATCCCGGAATTTCAATATCTCCACAGAAAGAACAAAGTCCTTTTCACTGATCAGTCAGTAGGTCCCAGTCGTTTCGTCAGCGTAGAACAGCGATAACACATTCCTGTTTTCTCTTCTTTGCGTCAAAAGGTTAAGGAACACCCAACTTCATAAGTCTTTGGTGTACCGTCTTGCCAGGACGGTAGCAGATCTAGCTAGCACATCCTTACAGTATGAGTTACAGTCCACTCCAGCAAATCCAGCAAGCCCAGCAAGCACTGCTCTGAAGAGCGCTTACACTTAAATAGCGTCAGAGCGGACGTGACTGAAGACACCCCACGTAACCTAGCGCTGAAATGATCATGAACAAGGTGAATTTGTGTTTTCTCCAATACGTACCTATAAACCAGTGCTTCTCAATTATTTTCTGTTATGCCCCCCCTAGCAAGAAGAAAACAATTCGCGCCCCCCCACCACCCACTTTCCGCCGCAACTATAAATTATAACTTTTTTCTATAATATAGTTACAGGTATATCTCTTCATTATATCGTATCCTTGTCAACATAAATAAAACAAAAAGAAAGAGATATAGTTCAACTTACAAGAATAACTTTTTTAACATTTTTTATTAGTCTGTAAAAGAAAGTGCATCAATTTGCCTTAAATTTAAAAATAATAATATCCTTGTTACATTTTGACAAACTTACCACACCATTTGCTGCTGAAAATAAAATCAATAAATAATTAATTCAAATTGACTTCAGAAACATTAACTCAGGAGCTCAATATATAAACACTTTAACCTACAAAACAAGAACAAATAGAACAATTTGTGCTGATTTTTTTCTCAAAATGAGGAAGCCAAGATTAATGGCTACAATGAGCACGTTTTGCATCGCACAGCTTCTCAAAGCGAGGTTTGAAGCATGACACTGCAACTCTCAGCTCCTGCTCAATGTTTAGCTGGGACCTGTACTTGCTGCGCACAATGGGCAATGAGGGCGCCACTGCCAACTACTGGAGTGGATGTGCAATTACACTTTCTTGTAGTACGGCGGAAAAAAAGCATGTTCTCCTGGGTCACACGCGCCCCCCTCAGCATCCCATCGCGCCCCCCCAGGGGGGCGCGCCCCACTATTTGAGAAGCACTGCTATAAACTAACATAGCAAATTAACTACAGGTCGTAACGGTATAAACTATACATCAAATTAAATATGATGACCTAAAGAACACAATGATGTCAAATACATTCACTGAAAACTTCAAAACAAAGCATGAAAATTACAAGATCCCAGCGAGACCACCCAAAATTAGTATTTCATGAACTCTGGGAATTTATCCTGACGCCAAAAGTTATTCATAGGGGCTAAACTAAGTCAAGTTAGTGAGTACTAAACATAAGCGGACTGCTGATATACAATTTCACACAACAGAACAAAACATTGATTCAATACAAAACAAAAGGTTAAACTGACAAACACAGCTATTATTATTATTATTATTATTATTATTTACTTAGCATTACATAGCCGAGGCAATTCAAAATGGCGGTAAAATCACCATGAACAAAAAACTCTACAGATAAGAACTCGGGATATATTCCTGGTTCTACCCAGTTTCGTAACAGTAGTCCAATCATCCTGGGCTAGAAAACCTGCTCACGGGTGCCAGAAGTTCTTTGGCTCCACACAACACAGATCTGCAGCGCGTCTCAGAAAGAGTGATTATACAAGTAAATATGAATTCAATGATTCCAAGGAAACACAAAATTAAAAAAAAAAAATTAGTTTATACGGTGAGTACTTGAGTTTGTAATGAAGAAAGCAGACACTGATTTTTTTTTAACAGTCAAATATAAACTTTTTAATTCAATTGTATTAAAGGGATAACACAAATTTGACATGTTTTTCTTCATGTTTTGATCTGGAGTAGAATGTGTTGTGTTCCCAATGCATTTGTGTGTATGGAAATAAAAGTTATTAATAGGATTTTGAGCTTTATTCACATTTAAACACAAGTGAATTGGTAGCAGGATGCTGAGGTTGGAACTGCCAGGCAGAAGTCCAAGAGGAAGACCAAGTTGTTGTAAAGGTATACATGAAGGTAGTTGATGTAAGAGAAGAAGATGCAGATGATAGGGTGAGATGGAGACAGATGATTCGCTGTGGAGACGCCTGAAGGGAAGCGCCAAAAGGAAATGAAGAAGATTCTCATTTAAACTTTAAACACATTGCTATTATTTTGAACTATATTGTACTAGTATATATACACACACAGTGGTACCTTATGACAGACCCAACAAAAGAATAATCCAAGTTACGAAACGCATTTACCTAAAATTTCCCTATGTGGATACAAAAAAAAATCTCAAACATCTCAAAAATTCAAACAATGTGTGAGTTGCTCTCCCATTGGCTATCCCCCAACACCCCACCCCACTGGCCTCCCATTGGCTATTATGGAGCTGCATCTCCATAATACCCATAATGCTTTTTGTGTGCCTTCGACCCATTGTTCATCATGGAGCTGCAGCTCCCTCAAATTGGCTATTATGGAGCTGTATCTCCATAATACCCATGATGCTTTTTGTGTGCCTTCGACCCATTGTTCATCACGGGGTTCTAACACGCGTAAAGGACAGAGTTACTGTTGTTTCGTGAGTTTTTCGAGTATACTCATTGCAACTTGCAGTTGACTGTACTCAGGCTTTTAACCTTGCATAAAAACATTTGTAAGATTATAACTCTGCTAAGAAGACGTGGTGAACACACGTGCGCACACACACACACAATCGCGCGCACACACTCGTGCGCGTGTGATTCCCGGTGAAAGTGATTCCCGGTGCGAGTGAAAAGAAGAAGTGGGCTCGTGGCATGTGGTTGAGTGATATCGCAAAGGAATATGGCCAAAACCCATCTACCATCGGTACGATATTGAAGCAGAAGAAGGCCTTAAAAGATATACTTTTATAATTTTTTAAAGGTTTAAGAGGTAGTATTTGTGGCCTTGGAATGAATCAGGCCTTTTACATGTAAAATGCTACTCAACTTACAAAAAAATCAAGTTACAAAACCACTTCTGGAGCGGATTAATTTCGTAATGTGAAAATATATATATATGCATACATATACATATACACACACACACACACACACACACACGCGCACACACACATATATATATATATATATATATATATATGTATATATATATATATATATATATATATATATATATATATATGTGCCAGCCTTCCCATTAGTCTAATTAGGATTAAACAGTTCAGAAAATGAATGAATGAATCCATAATGTGACAGATGTTGACTAGAGCCTACCACTCTAATCCATGTGTCCATATTGCACTTGCCCAAAATTAGTAACTTTTTCGGACTTTTATCTTTGTACCCTGTCAGAGGTGTGTAGGGTTTTTGGTAGTCCATGTTGATTTACAGTATTGGGTGGTTTGGTGTTATTTCAGGAAATATAAGACTTGACTGAAGATCACGCTAATATGATTGCTTTCTGTATTCTTTAGGCCAGAAGCGACACTGTAGCTGTGATTGTAAGTGTGAATGGTTGTTTGTGTACAGGCTCTACGATGAACTTTTCACGGTGTACCCCACCTTCACCCAGTGTCAGCTGAGAAAGACGCAAGCCTCCCTACCCTAGTAGGATTCGGCTCAGGAAATGATAAAGAATGAAAATATTTTTTGGTCACATTATATTATGATACAGTATTTCATATAGTTTAAGTTTAAATAAAACAGAAATATTACATGTTTTTAACCTTTATTGACAGGAAATGTACAAGAGATATTTTCCCTACTCGCTTACATAATAATTACAGCAATATGTTGTTAACTTTCATGTTTTTTGTCTACTTGGATCTGTACACAGCATCCTCAAAGAGAAGAACTGCTATAAACTTGAACCAGCTGTTTCCTCAGTACTCAGTGTTCTGCTGAAGTTCACAACAAGCCAGACAGGCTTCAGCCTGACACAAGTTGCACAAGTGGCAACTGATAGCCTTTGACCTCTTGACCATGCCAGTGGTCTGTCTACATGTGTCACTGACACGGCATGTGCAACTCCCACATTATTTTTGCGTGCGCTGTATAAAGCACTCTTTACTCAAGTACAACATGTAATAACCGAAAGAAGAACATGGATAAGCATATTAGCTGCTAATGAATTCAGCCTGTAATGTGAATGGACAGAGAAATGTCATATTTACAAGTTCCTCAGTTCATGGGTGGTCAGCTTTTATATAAACGTGATGCAACAAGGGTGTCACAGTTGCCTCAAGGCCAGTGACCCAGTGCATTTGGAAATAATCCAGGAAACAAACAAACAACCGATTTTAAATCAAACTGAGTAGCAGCTGCACTTTGGTGAACTGATGACCTAACTGTTGCTGAATATCTACTAACGCACTAAATCTGATATGATTTCACTTTTAAAACATCATAAACTCTGTTACAGTCGGGATTTTATCGCATATTTTCCTCTCACAAGCCTTGCAATGCTCTAGCAAACAGTTCAGGCTGCACCATGCCTTTGCCCAATGGTAGCTAGTGGGAGTCAGCGGTTCGGCAAATGAATGATTGTCCTCACGTGGCAGTCTCCACAACAACTAAACCATTGAGTTTGAGAGGGCACATATGAGACAGTGGCTCAGTGGTTAACCTGGGATTAAACTGGGGTCAGGATGTCCACAATCTCCATGACTAAAAAGAGATATGGAGCTCCATGATTTATGATGATGCTTGAAGCGTGACTGCGTTATAAAAAGGAGGCAGGGCGCATTCAAGAGATGAACCATGAAGGAATCATGTTTCCAAGATCATAAAGATCTCCCCCAATAGCAATTTGAGGTCTGTTACACTCTGCTAAGTTCTGATAAGCTCTATGATGCTGTACTATGATTCCTACGACAAATTATCAATCATTCATTCATTTCCTGAGCCGCTAAGTCCTAATTAGGGTCGTGTGGAGGCTGGCGCCCATCTCAGCCCATTCGGGGAGAGGCGGAGTACACCCTGGACAGCTCACCAAGCCATCGCAAGGTCAACACTCACATAAGCATTCATATTCACACTCATACCTAGGGGCAATTTGGAACAGCCAATTAACCTACTGTGCATGTTTTTGTCCTGTGGGTGCAAATTCTACACAGAAACGCCCGAGCTGGAAATCGAACCTATGACCTGCTTGCTGTGAGGCGGACATGCTAATTATTATGTCATGAACCCCTTGCATGTTCCCTAAACCTCACCAAGTTTCTCTAATCTTGTGGCCATTGTGGTCCTAGTGTAAACCCAGGTTTAAGGGTTTGGGTTGCTGATTGGAATGTAAGGGGTTCAAGCCACAGTTCCACTAGTTGGGTCCTTGAGCAAGGCCCTTAACCCTGAATTTATTTAGTTGTGCGAATGACGTCCCTCTGGATAAGGGTGCCCAATGGGTCATCCTCTAAAACTAGGTAGAATTTAATAATACAGTGGTACCTCATCTGACGAAATTAATCCGTTCCAGAGCTTTTTTCTTAACCTGGATTTTTCGTAAATTGAACCGCATTTTACATGTAAAACATGTGATTCATTCCAAGGCTCCCAATACTACCCCCTAAACCCTTTAAATTTTATAAAAGCATACCTTTTAACACCTCCTTCTGCTTCAATATCATACCGATGGTAGACGGGTTTGGCCATATTCCTTTGCGATATCACTCGAGTCCGTTTCTTCTTCTCACACCGGAAATCACACACACACACACACACACACACACACACACACACACACACACACACACACACACACCGCTGTGCATGTTTTTGTACTGTGGGTGCAAATTCTGTGTGTGTCACTGTGTGTGTGTGTGTGTGTGTGTGTGTGTGTGTATGTGTGCACGCGCGTGTGTGCACGTGTGTGTTGACCATGTCTTCTTAACAGAGTTATAATCTTACAAATGTTTATGGAAGGTTAAAAGCCTGTGTCAAGAAATAGAGCATGAAACAACAGTAACTCTGTCCTTTACACGAAAAGTATTATGGGAGATGCAGCTCCATAATAGCCAATAAGAGGGAGCTGCGTCATCCTTCCTAGCCAATGGGAGGCCAGCGGGGCGGGATGTTGGGAGATAGGCAATGGGAGGTAGCTGCCTCATTCCTCCTAGTCAATGGGAGGCCAGCGGGGCGGGATGTTTGAAGGTCATTGATGGGAGAGCAGCTCGTGCATCGTTTGAATGGCGCGTTTTAAGTTTTGAATGGCGCGTTTGAATTTTTAAGATGCCGCTTTCGTAACGTGAACTTGTTTCGTATCCAGAGACAAAAATTTTAGGAAAATGCGTTTCGTAACCTGAATTTTTCGTTTGGTGAGACTTTCGTAAAGTGAGATACCACTGTACACATTTTTGACCAAATTTTTTTCAAAACCTATAAAGAATTAAACAAGCAATCCCTACCCAAAATATACCACATGGATACATACATAACTGTTTTATCCGAATTAGGGTCACGGGGAAGCTGCTGTTCATCTCAGCTGACTATGGGCGAGGGCAGAGTACACCCTGGACAGCTCACCAGGCCATCACAGGGCAGAAACACGCTGACGGTTATGCTCTTGACAGAAGTCAGCAATGGTTCTTTTACTCCTCTCACCACAGACAGTGAGAGATGTGGTCGGCCTATGATAACCCAGTTAGCTGCACTGGTGGGGCAGCACTGACAACCAGTGACAGTGGAACTGGAAACCCCAACCTTGGGTTTGATACGCCAGCACCTTACCACCAGGACACCACTATCCCTCCATACATGCTTAAAAAAAAAAAATTCTGTAAAATTGGTTGCAATGTGTGGATGAAAATTGTGAATTTTTTTCAATCCTTATGTTTGATGCCATGTTATCACTGAAGTATCAGCTCAAAGTGTAAAAAGTGCAGTTTCAAATAAAGATCTTGCATTAGAATTTATATCCAAAGTAGAAATCTCTGGGGGTTTTTTACTTGATGGACTGAGAATCACACATCAAATTATTGTTCTGCACGTAACCAGTGGTGTCAGTGCCGATTACATACAGAAGGGATCCATTTTTCCTGTGGGGGTGACGTTCCATGTTACGACATTCATTGTACAGTTAAGTTCCTCCTGAACTATGATTATTTGACATGTAGCCAAAGGGTAGTTAATGTATTCACAAAAAACAAATGGTATGAATTTGGGGGTCCATACGTGAATTTGTAAGATGAATTTGGTGTTTCATACAGAGTTATTCCTGTTTATTACTGATAAAAGTACAGTCATGTGTTTGAAGCAGTTGGCTCAATGTCTTTGTAACTATTCTTCATGAATTTATGGTCAGTATAGAAGGAAATAAACTGGACTACATTGAAATTTGGGGAGAGTGAATGTCACGATTGATGGTACCAGAGAGTAACTCAAATGTCATAAATGTAAATATGGTATTTATACAACCTGGTAAATTGTTAGTCTTGTAAATATTGACTATAGTATCTGGTTAAATCTGTGGTAAATAAAAAAAACATTAAAATACTTGTTAAATAGCTCTTAAAGATCTCTTTTGGGTCACTTGGCCTATTCAGATGTGCCGTTTATAATCCAGAGAGTACAAAAATTCACTAAAATAGCAGATACCTTGGTTATTTATGTAAGAATCAGCTTTGGTCATGCAACAACACTTGAAAACTTGTGAGTTTATTTCCAAAGAGCTCTTTGTTTTTTCGCTGTTATTTTTAATTTTCACAGTGTGATCTAGGAACCATATGTGTGAGTGAAATGGATATTTATTGTGCTAACCTCATGTTACAGCTTTCCAGGCATGAAATTTTAAAAGGTATGTAAACATTCAATCTGCAGTAAGTTCCTGGTGACAAAAGAGCTTTTCAATATACGGGACCACTGCTTGAAACAATTCATCAAGGATGGGATACCTGACTCTTTTTCAATGAGCCTCGGTAGCTGGAGTTCGTGTGGTTGCTATTATCTGTAGATGTGCATGGCCATGATCCATTCCTAAAGTAAGCCAGGCAAATGTAAAAAGATCAATCATTTATGTGAGAATTATTCTCCAGTTTAGTAGCTCTAAAAAAAGAGTCATTCAAAAGTTGCTTAAAAATATTAGTACACTTCCAAAATTGTATAATGTTACTGCATGCATGTCTGAGTGTGCTTGTGTAAAATAATTAAAACAGTACAACAGATGTTCCTTCAAATACACCCGTATATACACCTTGATTACTACATATATGCAGTTACATGCACTGTAACACTGATCTTCTTTGTACTGGAATATATATATACACAGTATGCCTCTGATCACAAAACCACGAAACTGGCACATTTTCCAACTACCCAACTTCAAACTTGAATAACTATTTCCATGTCCAAATTTATTTGTGAATAAATGCATCAAAATCTTTAGTGCATGCCTGGTAGATAATATGATATAAAAATATGTACATATGGTGAAAATAGGTTTTGAAATAATTCAAACACTTCCAAGTTTACATGTTTTTCATGCTCCATTCTGTGACAAGAGAAAGGCCTGATTATTTTCACGTCTCATTGAGCTTCTGCTAATGTCGCCACAGGGCCAATAACCACATGAAGCGGAGCACAGGTGCCGTACAATGAATCACGGAATTTACATGTGTATGGAATAAAATTGGTCAATAAACACCAGACGTAAAGCAGGATTGATGATATACACAACTTTTCCTGTCCAGGTTGCATGGTGTGTCTTGGTCTCCCACTGACCAGTGATGCATCTGCATTTATTGACTTTAGACAATAAAGAAAAGGTAAATATGTCAAGCACCATCAATTGGCACTGTGTAACTAGCTACACAATTATTACCTAAAGCTATTATTAGTGAATAGAAGGCTATTCATTCTGTCCATGCTACAAACTGTTTGTTTTTTTTTGAGTTGCCCTACTGATAATTTGATAATTCTGTTTCTACAAAGAATATTATCCAGCATCTGCCAATTTTTAATGCATATTGGCCTAATATGTTTTTTAAAAAATGGTAAAAACTATATATACTTGCATGGTTTGGACCCATTTATTCATTTACATCAAGGGTCCCCAAACTTTTTCCTGCAAGGGCCACATAACTTTTCCCTTCTCTGATGGGGGGGCCGAGGTCAGTTTTTAACAGAAAAAGTGTGACGATCACAGGGCTGCCTAAACGTAAACATTTATTATTTTCCAGTAATCCACGCATAAACAAATATTAGTAACCCTTTCTGGGACCTTCACAGAAAAAAGTCAGGAAATAATTAAAAAAAAAAAATTTTAAATGCTGCTTGCTATCAGTTGAGCAACTCGGAAGCTTCCCGAACAGATGATTGGTTCAGTCGAGCCTGGCGTACAAATGTATTCTCCTGAGCTAATGGTCCACTTTTTAGATTTGAGAGTTTGTCTACTCGCATTTGGCCCTGCAAGCAATCATACTCGTGTTTGTCACGGGATTCAGAGTGTCGGCGCAGATTGTATTCTTTGAATACCGCCACTGCCTCTTGACAGATGATACAAACAACCTTTTTTGCATTGAACAAAAAAATAACCGTTTGTCCACTGCAGGTTAAATACCCTGCATTCTGAATCAATTTTCTCTTCCATAACCTTTTCACCATTATTCCATTCTATTTGACAGGGGCGATTCTCAGATTTTTGTTTCTGGGGGGGGGGGTGTTCAGATAGGGGCACAGACGGCAGAAGGGTGGCATTGAATGTCATGTTCTAGGTGTGTATTAGTCTTGATTGGGTGGCCAGAAAAAAAAAAAAAGTAATTATAATGCATCCCTGGTATTGTTCAGGGGGCCAGACCAAATGTGGAAGAGGGCCGTATCCGGCCCGCGGGCCGTAGTCTGGGGACCACTGATTTAGATGGTTAGTAGAAATTAAGATGTTCATCTTGGCAGAGTGGTTAGCATGTCTGCCTCACAGCAATAAGACCCTGGTTTCAAGTCTCTGGTTTTGACGCATTTTTTTGTGGAGTTTGCATGTTCTCATGCTTGCATGTGTTGTCTGAGGGGGATTTACAGTTTCCTCCGACAGCCCAAAAACATGCACATTAGGCTAACTGGCCGCTCCAAATTGCCTGTAAGTATGAGTGTGAATGGTTGTGTCAATGTAAGCCCTGCAATGGTATGTCAAGCTGTGATGTACTCTCCCCTGGCCAAGGGTCGACTGACATAGGCCTTAGTCTCAGCCTCGCTGTAAACCCTAATAGGATTATAGTAATAAGGTCAGCAAGTAATTGAGTGAGTTGGTGAATATGTTCAAGTTCGACTGACTGATTATCTCAATTAAATGTTTAAACATGTCTATATTAATAAGCGGGGTTTCATCCACAGAGCAAGAGACTCAAGCTAAGAGGAATCATGCTATGGCCTTAGTGTTTACCCAGCCTCAACCCACTTAAACATCTGTCTGAGAATTTGGACTGATGTGCTACAGAGCACGTGGTGTAGTGGACAGCACATCCGCTTCACATCATAAAGTTCCTGGGTTTAAGTTCTAGGTTCGGCAAGATTGTTTCTTTGTGGAGTTTGCATGTTCTACCATGGATCTGCTTGCAATGGTTGCCTTCAGACACTCTAGTTTTATCCTACACTCTAAAGACATGCATGTTAGGCAAAATGACTGCTTCAACTTGCTACTAGATGTGAGTGGGCATGTAAATGGTTGTGCGTGTGTTGGCCTTCCAATATACTGCTGAGCTGTTCAGAGTGTAGCCACAGCAAATAAATACAACACAGCATTATCTGCCATCATCATCAACAACAACACCATCAAAACCTCACTTAATAAAATATCTCTCCAAAGACTAAACTTGCCCTACAAGACAGGCCCAGAGACTTGTCCACACTGTGATAAGCCACGTTAAAGCTCTTCGAAAGACTTTTGATGGCCAAGCAGCTCAATGCTTACCTGATATTTTTTTCCTTTACATATCCAATGTCATTTTTTATGTTCTGCTCCCTCCACAAGGATAATGATGTATAAAACAGTGTGCCAGGAAGTGTAACCGGATTAGCAGTCCTCACAGCAATCTCATCAATCTTCATCATAGCCCAGCCCACCCGCTGCACTGAGCACATATTTGGACAAGTGAGGTCTGTTTATGTATAGAGTGAAAATATATAACAAACAGCAAGATTAAACCCCTTTTGAAGGCACTGCTCTTACTGCTCTTAAAAAATGTATAATTTCATGCTGACTGGTACAGTCATTGCAGAAGGAATGACGGTGATGACACTTCAAACAGTTAGCCTCCGATTTGTTCTTCTTAATTTCAGTCCTGATAAATTAATTAGACCTTTGCAATTTAATGTGAACTAAAATTACTAAGATTCAAGTTGGTGAGAACTTACAAGTGGCTCAAAAGGTGTGAAAGATAGGGCACAACCATTCATACTCATACTTACACTGAAGAGCAATTTATTTCGGCGGCATAATGGACATAACATCTGTCTCACAGCAAGAAGGCCTGGGCATCTTCTTCTTTTCCTTTTGGCTTTTCCCTTCAGGAGTCGCCACAGCAAACCATCAGCCTCCATCTCACCCTATCCTCTGTATCTTCTACTCTTACTCCAACTACCTTCATGTCCTCCTTCACCACATCCATAAATCTTCTCTTTGGTCTTCTTCTAGACCTTCTGCCTGGTAGTTCCAACCTCAGCATCCTACTACCAATATACTCACTATCCCTCCTCTGTACATGTCCAAACCATCTCAATCTAGCCTCTCTGACTTTGTCTCCAAAACATCTTACATGGGCTGTATCTCTGATGTGCTCATTTCTGATCCTATCCATCCTCATTACTCCCAGAGAGAACCTCAACATTTTCATCTCTGCTACCTCCAGCTTTGCTTCCTGCCTTTTCCTCAGCGCCACTGTTTGGAAGCCATACAACATCACTGGCCTCATCACCGTCTTGTACGCTTTTCCTTTCATTCTTGCTGATACTCTCCTATCGCACATCACACCGGACACTTTTCTCCAACCATTCCAACCATCCTGCACACACTTCTTCACCTCTTTTCCACACTCTCCATTGCTCTGGATTGTTGAGCCTAAGTACTTAAAATCCTCCACCTTGGTTATCTCTGCTCCCTGTAACATCACCGTTCCTCTTGGGTCCTTCTCATTCACACACATGTATTCTGATTTTCTGAGAACCTTCATTCCTCTCCTTTACGGGGCATACCTCCACCTCTCTAGATTTTCCTGCACTTGTTCTCTGCTCTCACTACAGATCACAATGTCATCTGCGAACATCATAGTTCATGGAGATTCTTGCCTAACCTCGTCTGTCAGCCTGTCCATCACCATAGCAAACAAGAAGGGGCTCAGAGCTGACCCTTGATGCAGTCCCACCTCCACCTTGAACTCTTCTGTCACACCGACAGCACACCTCACCACTGTCTTACATCTCTCACACATGTCCTGCACCACTCTAACATACTTCTCTGCCACTCCAGATTCCTCATGCAATACCACAGTTCCTCTCTCGGCACCCTGTCATATGCTTTCTCGAGATCCACAAAGGCACAATGCAGCTTCATCTGACCTTCTCTGTACTTCTCTATTAACGTCCTCAAGGCAAACACTGCATCTGTGGTGCGCTTTCTTGGCATGAAACCAAACTGTTGTTCACAAATGCTGACCTCTGCCCTTAGTCTAGCTTCCACTATTCTTTCCTATAACTTCATCATATGGCTCATCAACTTTATTCCTCTGTAGTTGCCACAACTCTGTACATCTCCCTTGTTCTTAAAAATGGGCACCATCACACTTCTCCTTCATTCCTCTGGCATCCTCTCACTCTAAGACCTTGTTGAATGTTCTTCTCAGGAAATCTACTGCTACCTCTCCTAGACACTTCCACACCTCCACCGGTATGTCATCAGGACCAACTGCCTTTCCACTCTTCATCCTCTTCAATGCCCTCCTCGGTTCACCCTTACTAATCTTTGCTACTTCCTGGTCCTCAACAGTCACCTTTTCTACTCTTTTTTCTCTCTCTCATTTTCCTCATTCATCAGCTCTTTAAAGTACTCTTTCCATCTTCCCAGCACACTTCTGTCATCAGTCAATAGGTTTCCCACTCTGTCCTTAATCACTCTAACTTGCTGCACGTCCTTCCCAGCTCTATTTTTCTGCTGTGCCAAAATGTATAAATCATTTTCTCCCTCTTTACTTTCCATCCGAGCATACAAGTCATCATACGCCCTCTGTTTGGCCTTTGACACCACTACCTTCGCCTTACGCTGTGTCTCCCTGTACTCCTGTTTACTCCCCTCAGTCCTCTCTTTGTCCCACTTCTTCTTAGCGAACCTCTTCCTATGTACACACTCCTGCACTTCCTCATTCCACCACCAAGTCTCTTTATCTCCTCTCCTTCCAGATGACACACCAAGTATTCTCCTACCTGTCTCCCTGATCAAATTAGCTGTGGTTGTCCAGTCATCTGGAAGCACTTCCTGGCCACCCAAAGCCTGTTTCAACTCCTCCTTGAAGACAACACGACACTCTTCCTTTTTCAGCTTCCACCACTTTGTCTTCTGATCTGCCTTTGCCTTTTTCACCTTTCTCACCATCAGCATCATCCTGCACACCACCATCCTATGCTGTTTGGCAACACTCTCACCTGCTACTACTTTGCAGTCACTGACTTCCTTCAAGTTACATCACCTACACAAGATGTAGTCTACCTGTGTGCTCCTACCTCCATTTTTATAAGTCACCCTATGCTCCTGTCTCTTCCGGAAGAAAGTATTTACCACAGCCATTTCCATCATTTTTACAAAATCTATCAAGATCTGTCCTTCTGCGTTCCTGTCCTGGATACCAAACCTGCCCATCACTTCCTCGTCCTCTCTGTTGCCTGCACCAACATGTCCATTGAAGTCTGCCCCAATGACCACTCTTTCACCTCTGGGGGTACTCTGCATCACTTCATCTAACTCACTCCAGAAGCTCCCCTTCTCCTCTAGCTCACATCCTGCCTGTGGGGCATAAGCACTAACAACATTGAACATCACACCTTCAATTTCTAACTTGAGACTCATCACTCTGTCTGACACTCTTTTCACTTCTAGAACATTCCTGACAAACTATTCCTTCAAGATGACTCCTACTCCATTTCTCTTCCCATCCACACCATGATAAAACAGCTTAAACCCTGCTCATAAGCCTTCAAACCTTGTTACCTTTCCACCTGGTCTCCGGGCACACAGTATGTCCACCTTCCTCCTCTGCATCATGTCAGCCAGCTCACTACCTTTTCCTGTCATAATTCCAACATTCAAAGTCCCTATTCTCAGTCCTAGACTCATGCCTTTCCTCTTCTCTCTCTGCCTACGGACACGCCTCCCGCATCTCCTTCTTTGACGTCTTCGACCAACAGTTGTCCAATTTCCACCAGCACCCTGTTGGTTAACAGCACTGAGGGCGGTTGTTGTTAACCCGAGTCTTGACCGATCCGGTATGAAATTTTTTGTTTTGACTCGCATATTTTATTTGCCATTTTTTTTACTCCGGATGCCCTTCCTGACGCAACCCTCTGTATTTATCTGGGCTTGGGACTGGCGTGAGGGAGAGACACTGGCTTGTGCCCCTCCCTCATGGCTGCATTTATTTATATATATTTATTTTTATGTATTATATAATATTATATTTATTATTTATTACATATACATATATATATATATATATATATATATATATATATATATATATATATATATTCTGATTGAGTAACTCTTCCTAAATAATATTTGCCCTTAAAACGCTGTTGTGCTCTCTCTATGAAAAGCTCAGGAACTAAAAGCTTCATAGCTATAAAAAGCAAAATGTAACTGTGTATATTACAATAATAATTCAAATATTTTTCATTTAGCTTATTTTAATAAAATAAATTTGTTCAAAAAACTTTAGTGGAGTGTGTTACAGTTTGGGACTGTAACTGGATGCATAACAGATTATTTGGACTCAATAGATCACATGATCTGAACAGAAATGTTAAGACTAAGTCTCATTTGACTTGGAACCTGTAGGAGACAACAACAAAAAACCTGTGTTTTGGGAGGTTTAACAATTTGTTTTGAGTATGACATAATCAGCGATAAAGCTCACAGAACAAACAAAGACCATGTTCATTAATAAAGTAGTGCGGTGTATCTTTATTAAGTGCAGTTTTGAGGGTTGTTTGTGTACTCAGAAATCGTACTGACTAAATTAGAGAATAATACAACAAATACAAACAAAGAAATTCCCATGCTCATTTCTAGTAGAGAGCAGTTTGGAACTGGAGCTCAGTCAGAGGTACTGTTAGTGCCAGAATCTACAGATCATGCTGACATCTCTGGCACTTCTACTTCTGGATGCTGTTGTGTGTTTTCTAGGTTTTTATGTTTAGGCCATGACCACTTTGGTTCAAATCTAAATACAGACATGGATATTTGAAGTGCTAAACAAATACAGATGGTGGCATAGTGTTACACCCTGATTAAGGCTCTCTGGCTTCAAAAGGTTTGAGAACTCCTGCTCATAAGTCATCACTTTTCACCTGCGGCTTGACAGAATTTCTTGAGTCGTGATTATAACGGTGGGTGTCTCAGTGGAATAGTGGTTAGCATTTCTGCCTCACAGTAAGCAGGTCATGGGTTTGAGCCCAGGGCTTGGGTGTTTCTATATGTAGTTTTCATGTGCACCCTTCTTGTATGGACTTCTTCTGGATACATACATTGGGTATAAGGGCTGTTCTAAATTGCCCTTTGTTGTGAATATGACTGTGTGTGTGTGTGTGTGTGTGTGTGTGTGTGTGTGTGTGTGTGTGTGTGTGTGTGTGTGTGTGTGTGTGTGTGTGTGTGTGTGTTGGCCCTGAGACGTACTGACAAGTTGTAAAGGGGTTACCATTGTCGTCTGTCCAACCTCCGAACAACCCTATTAGCATGATGAATGATGATTATGAGAGTCAAAAAAAAAAACAGGATCTGATTAGAAAAGGTAGAAAAGTGTGTACATTTCATATTGTTAGATTAAAATAAAGGGGTAAATTGTTGTGTGTTACTCAGTCACTGTTAATAATCCATTATTCTAAATAACAAATTGTAATAAATCTGATTGGTCATCAGCTGCTCTACAAAAAGAAAAGAAAAAAAACCTGCTTGTCTCTGACAGCTTTCCCACTGGAGCATTTGTGGTTGCAGAGAGTGAAAGTGTTCTGTTTCTCATCAAAAATAAATGAGAATGAGGGGATGACGCTCTCTAAGACCTAAATACGGCTATTTTACACTTTAAACACTTTGGAGGATCATCTTTCTTTTCTATGTTTATTTTAATATGAAGCTGGTGAAAGAATAAACCCAAACTGAAAATGTTATTCTTTGAGTTTTCCCTCTAATCTGTGGTCCACAAACTCTGAGCTGTCAAGGAAAACTTTTGCTGTGTGTGATACTATACTTGTAGAGGAAGAAAGCCGGGCGTAGGGTTCAAAGAGCATTTTGGTATAACTGTGAAAGAAGGAATGTTGTAAACTTTCACACAACTGCAATAAAATTCATTATTCTGAATTAGTACTGGGCCGAGAAGTGCTACAGTGGTTAGAACATCTGCCTCACAGCAAGAAGGACCTGAGTTCAATTTGCTGGTGTGCCATGTGTGGAGTTTGCATATTCCTCCCAGGCTCATGTGGGTTTCCTCCAGGTACTTCAGTTTCCTCCCACAGTTCAAAGATATATAAATTAGGCTTATTGGATGTTCTGAATTGGGGCAGTGGTGGCCTGGTGGTAAAGGAGCTCGATCACTGATCCTAAGGTTGGGGGTTCAAGCCCTACTCTCAATAGGTTGTCATTGTCCGTCTCCCCCCCCCAGTGCTACTATTTGGGTTATCAAAGGCCGGCCATGTCTCTCACCGTCTATGGTGTGAGGTTCATGTAAAAGAACCATTGCTGACTTTCGACAAGGTCGAAGTTGGATAACTTGTGGCCAATCCCTTTCTTCAATGAATAAAATATGTCGAAATCCAAATTGCTGCTAGGTGTGTGTGTGTGTGTGTGTGTGTGTGTGTGTGTGTGTGTGTGTGTGTGTTTTGGTGTGATATGCTGTTCAGGGTGTATCCTGCCTTCACCCAGTGTTAGCTGAAACAGGCTCCTGACTCATTGAGACCGGAGTAACATTAAATAGTTCAGCAAATGAGTGAGTGAGCAGATAGATATTTATCAAACCTCACATGACAGACATATGCACATATTTCTAGCCTCAAATTATCTTCTTTGTCAGGAACTCATTTTGTTTCTTTCTAAATATAAACACTTGAAATAAGCAAAATTATTATTTACTTCAGATATTTTCTTATTTCTGATTGGTCGAAAGCCAATATATTGTTACTGCATCATTGTCGTCAGATAATTGAACGTTTGCATCATTGTGACTGGATAAGTTGAATGATTGTAGTGTAATAATAACTCTATATCATATTTCAACTCATTCAGTAACTGCCGATAATCTGATAACAGAACACAATTTCAAGCATATCTAGAAATAGTCAATCTGAGATTTTTCATCATATATAAATTAAATTTTCCTATAGACACTATTAGACTAGGCCTGATAAGCTGTCCAGGGTGTACTTTGCCCTTGCACAGAGTTGACTAAGATGGGCGCCAACCTCCCTGTGACCCTAATTAGGATTAAGCGGTTCAGAAAATAAACAAATTATGAGACTATAACTTCCGATTTTGGTAAGAAACAAAATTGGTCCAAGCATTCATTCACCCTTCATTCATTTTCTGTGACTGCTCAGTTGTATTTAGGGTCGCGGGGAGAATAGCATCCATCACAGCCGACTCCGGGCGAGGGCAGAGTACACCCTGGACGGCTCACCAGGCCATCGCAGGGCAGAAACACGCTGACGGCTATGCAGCCTACTCTTGTCAAAAGTCAGCAATGGTTCTTTTACATGAACCTCCACCATAGACAGTGAGAGACATGGCCAGCCTTTGATAACCCAGTTAGCTGCACTGTGGGGGACAGTGACAACCTATGGTGAGTGGGGCTTGAAGCCCCAAACTTAGGATCGGTGATCCAGCACCTACACCACTAGGCCACCACTGCCCTATACAGTATATATATATATATATACATGTATATATACATATACATATATATATATATATATATATATATATATATATATATATATATATATATATACACATACATACATATATATATATATATATATATACATATATATATATATATATATATATATATATATATATATATATATATATATATATATATATATATATACATATACATATATATATATACATATATATACATATATGTGTGTGTATGTATATGTATATATATATATAAATATATATACACATATATATACATATATATATATATATATATACATATAATTATGTATTCCAGCAGAGATGGGCGTCAGCCTACCCACAACCCTAATTAGGGGTAAGTGGCTTACACGAGTAACTTAAATATTATATTGGGATATATCATTATTCACT
>CM045739.1:37350000-37490000 GCA_024760905.1 Plotosus lineatus
TGCCCACCCAAGTCGAATCAAGCTGTGTTTATTTGGAAAAAAATTTCCGGGCACCCAATACATAAACGCGCTGATCTGATGTTTGAAAGATCACGTCCACCCCTCGACGCTGAGAGTTGCTCACACAGAGAGAACAAGCAAACACTACAGAGCTCTCACTCCGGCTCTCTCTGGTCTGCTTGAAAAGAAAACAAAGCATGGAAAAGGAAACAACTTCAGCTATTCTTCTCTTTTTCAGCTTTGTCAAATCCATCATGAGACATAAGAGTGTTTCTATAGGCTAATACCATCAGCCCATTCGTTTTACCTTCCATATGAAACTGCTGCTTCAGCTCATTTCACATCATTTGTTTACTTTTTTATTATTATTATTATAATTATTGCCTATGTCTTATTAAGTTGAAACCGAGGAGGAACATCTTCCCTCTTGGAGGAACATCTACCCACTTGGAGGAACATCTTCCCTCTTGTTCCAGAACATCTACCCTCTTGGAGGAACATCTTCCCTCTTGGAGGAACATCTTCCCTCTTGTTCCAGAACATCTACCCTCTTGGAGGAACATCTACCCCCTTGGAGGAACATCTTCCCTCTTGTTCCAGAACATCTACCCTCTTGGAGTAACATCTTCCCTCTTGGAGGAACATCTTCCCTCTTGGAGGAACATCTACCCACTTGGAGGAACATCTTCCCTCTTGTTCCAGAACATCTACCCTCTTGGAGGAACATCTTCCCTCTTGGAGGAACATCTTCCCTCTTGTTCCAGAACATCTACCCTCTTGGAGGAACATCTACCCCTTGGAGGAACATCTTCCCTCTTGTTCCAGAACATCTACCCTCTTGGAGTAACATCTTCCCTCTTGGAGGAACATCTACCCTCTTGGAGGAACATCTTCCCTCTTGGAGGAACATCTTCCCTCTTGTTGCAGAACATCTACCCTCTTGGAGGAACATCTACCCTCTTGGAGGAACATCTTCCCTCTTGTTCCAGAACATCTACCCTCTTGGAGGAACATCTACCCACTTGGAGGAACATCTTCCCTCTTGGAGGAACATCTTCCCTCTTGGAGAAACATCTGCCCTCTTGGAGGAACATCTTCCCTCTTGGAGGAACATCACCAGAGTGCTGCAGATTTCAGCTAAATCCACCTTAGCAGTGATATCTGCATGTCTCTTATTCTAGATTTTTATTCAATACCAGAAAACAAACATTGATAATTTGCACAAACTGCAGTCATTTCCAAAAAAGGAGAATTGGGCAGGATCCTGGAGTAAACTATATTTTTGTGAATGTGCACATGATGCTTTATATTATGTATTTTCCTGTTTATAGGAGCTAGGGGGATTATAACAACTTTACAAGTGCACACAGCTGGCCCATGATTACATTACGTGTTTGGAGCTTTCAATGGATAAACTTAGAAGTTTTCCTGAGTTTGACTTTTCCATCCACAGACGGTGATTCATAAAGATTTAGACATGCCAGACCCAACAGCAACGTGTCTCAATGTGTGGGCACTGAGCATATTCTGCTTGAAATCAATGCTTTATTTTACCCTTGTAGATAATTATCCTTTTTTTTCCCCCCTAATAAGCCTTGCACAGTGTTGTCATCTGTTCTGTAAACAAAGAGCTACTTTCCTATAATAGAATACTTTTCCAAATTATAATTTAAAGGCTGGTTTAGGTTACATAAAAATTTAAATAAGATGTGGAAATGTGACTATAAGGATTATTCGAACCAACTGGGGTATGTACAACAGGCCAGTCTCTTGCTAAAATGACAAAAGCCTGACAGGTGTCATTTCAAAAAGAACTGTAAGGAAGAAACTCGACACACTAGATTGTCGAAGGTCATGTTCACCAGCATTCATTGATATTTTACTTGGATTTCTACACACTTATGTAGAAATCAGTGCTTCTGGGGTTGGTTCCTGGAGGGGGAGGGGCGACTCTGGGAAACATGTTTTTCTGGACTTGTGTACGAGAAATAAGTGTAATTGCAACTCCACTCCGCTAGTTGGCAGTGGCGCTCTCATTGTCGCGAAATGATGCACCTTTTTTTTCGCACAACAATCGATATGAAGTGTAGTAAACAACCCCTCAAGAAACAACACAGAAAAATTTTTAACAGGAACGAAGAGAAAGGTGGAGCGAGAGAGAGACGGAGATATTAAGACATAAATAAGTCAAACGTGTTGAAATAAGGATGTATTTTTTTATTTCAGGCATATTGGTGCACGTTAAATCTTTTCAATTGCAGATTAAAAAATAATGTTAATGAAGTTTTTCTTTATTGTAAGTTGAACTATATTTCTTTCTTTTTTGTTTTTAATGTTAATAAACATACAATGTTATGCAGAGGTGTACTAATAATTTTATAGACAAATACTGTAATACTATTTATAGTCACTCATGGGGGGGGAGGGGTTGAAATGTTTTTTTTTGTTTGTTTGTTTTGTTTTTTGTTTATGTTCCTGGGGGGGTGGGGTGGGGTGGGGAGGGGGTTCCCAGAGAAAATAATTGGGAAGCACTGGTATGATGTATGATGGGTTCAGTAATTTCACACTTGCCATGTCCATTACATATAATTTAGCAAATGGGCCAAACAACTAAATATTTAGCATCATTTAGGTAAAATATAGTTGCTAGCAGTGTGGAAAAGAGGTGAAGAAGCGTGTGCAGGCAGGTTGGAATGGTTGGAGAAAAGTGTCCGGTGTGATGTGTGATAGGAAGGTATCGGCAAGAATGAAGGGAAAAGTGTACAAGACGGTGTTGAGGCCAGCGATGTTGTATGGGTTGGAAACAGTGGCGCTGGGGAAAAGACAGGAGGCAGAGCTGGAGGTAGCAGAGATGAAAATGTTGAGGTTCTCTTTGGGAGTAACGAGGATGGATAGGATCAGGAATGAGTACATCAGAGGGACAGCACATGTAAGACGTTTTGGAGACAAAGTCAGAGAGGCTAGATTGAGATGGTTTGGACATGTACAGAGGAGGGATAGTGAGTATATTGGTAATAGGATGCTGAGGCTGGAACTACCAGGCAAAAGGCCTAGAGGAAGACCAAAGAGACGATTCATGGATGTGGTGAAGGAGGACATGAAGGTCGTTGGTGTAAGAGAAGAAGATGCAAAGGATAGGGTGAGATGGAGGCAGATGATTCGCTGTGGCGACCCCTGAAGGGAAAAGCCGAAAGGAAAAGAAGAAGATAGTTGCTAGCAGTGATTCTCATGTGGTCCAGGCAAGAAGATTCATGAGGAGCACAGGAGGTGATGAAGATGAGGGATGGCTGCAGTACAGAGGCAGTGGTGGAAGTGCTTAAGGCCCACTATCACCACTGTTGGGCCCTTGAACAAGCATTGCTCAGTTGTATAAAAATGAGTTTCGAAGTTGCTCTGGATAAGAGCATCTGCCAAATTCTAGCAATGTAAATGAGTGATGAATAAGCAGTGGTGATGAGAAATGATGGGGTAATGGTAGATGTAAAAGGTGTGGTAATGATAAAGAGGACATAAGATACAGCTTTATTAATCTCACAATGGAGAAATTCACTGTTACAGGCTCTTGAGGTACCATCAGTAGGGGGTGCAAAACTAGATACAAGTACAAACATACACACATACATATATATTATATAAGTAAATAAATAAATAGATACATAAATAGTATAAATTAATAAACAATAAAAGAAAAGAATGGAGCAACTTTATAGACTGGCCTATATTAAAGTGTAATGTATCTGAGGGCAGAGTAGATGGGTTGATATGGTTCACAGTCAGTGGGGTAGATGTGGTTGATTAAAGTGCGCGGGGTTTTTATTGCACACAACCGGTATTTTCACAGACAGTTACAAAGTGGCGTTGTACAGTCTGACAGCGGTGGGAATGAACGACCTGCGGTAGCGCTCCTTCCTGCACTGAGGATGCCTCAGTCGTCCACTGAAGGAGCTGCTTAGCTCCTCGACAGTCTGGTGCAGTGGGTGAGAGCTGTTGAACACCTCCTCCACAGAGTCCAGTGGGCAGCCGAGGACAGAGCTGGCCCTCCTGACCAGCTTGTTCAGTCTCTTCCTGTCCCGCTCTGTGCTGCCCGGGGCCCAGCAGATGGCAGCGTAGAGGATTGCAGAGGCTACCACAGAGTCATAAAATGTCCTGAGCAGAGGTCTGCATATGCCGAAGGACCTGAGTCTCCTCAGAAGGTGGAGGCGACTCTGGCCCTTCTTGTACAGGGCGTTGGTGTTGTGGGACCAGTCCAGTTTATTGTTAAGGTGAACACCCAGGTACTTGAAACTGTCCACTGTCTCAATGTCCTGTCCCTGGATGTTCACTAGTAAGTGTGTGTGTGTGTGTGTGTGTGTGTTTGAGTGCTTCTCCTGAAGTCGACCACCATCTCCTTCGTCTTCCTAATGTTCAAGCACAGGTGGTTGCGCTCACACCAGTCCACGAAGTGACTGTCTGTCACATGATGTCTGAAGCTGCAACCACACAGGAAACTCCAAGCGACAAGCAACCAACCGTACAAAATCAAGCGAAATGAGCAATGAGTGGTATAATGTACTCAAAGTATGGCGTTCAACTGCGCTGAATTTTCATTCAACGTGATTCAAGCGACGATAACCAATCAATTAAAGATACTGTTTATTGGTGCCACCACCAAATACGAGTTCCCCAAAACCTTTTTGTATTCTCTTACAGACTGGGTAAAAGAGGTGATCTCACATGCAGTTCAGTTGAAATGCAGCTATTGTCACTCATCGCTTCTTGTGTGGATGTGGCTTGAGAGAGATTGAAATCTGATGTCCCAGATTTGAAGAGATGATGTCATAAAGTGATGATTGTCACAAAAAGTAAAGATGTCACTGAGTGACTTTTTTCCATAAAGTGTAAAATTTGGCAGAATAAAATATAAATTATAATAATAACTTGAGTAAAAAATGGGGGGATCCAAGGGGACACTTGGACCCCTAATAATATGGTAACCATGGCTCATATTAAAATTAATGTTGCAAGGTAAGGTTGTTATTATTATTTGAGTGGTATATAATTTATCTGATTCAGATTCCTAGTATTAGATATGTGAATATCTGAGATTAAATCTTCCTTACAGTAATAAAAAAAAAAAATACAATGTGTTGGTTAATTATTTACTTAGTGTGTGTCACTTGTTCTACAACCTGAATGGAAAATAAAATCATTCATTTTCTGAACCACTTAATCCTAATTAGGGTCACGGGGAGGCTGGTGCCCATCTCAGCCAAGTCTGGGTGAGGGCAGAGTGCACCCTGGGCAGCTCATCAGGCCATCACAGGGCAGAAACATAGACAGTGCGAGAGAGACATGGCTGGCCAGCCTTTGATAACCAACCCAGTTAGCTAGCTTGCACTGGGGGGGGACAGCAGTGACAGCCAGTGACAGGGGGGCTTGAACCTCCAACTTTATGATCAGTGATCCAACACCTTACCACCAGGCCACCACTGCCCCAAAATTCAATTATTGGATGACCAATGAGACTATTGTCTCAGCTGTGCCTGACATTCCATTTAAAGAACAATTATAATAATAACAAAAACATTCAAACTCACACCTAGGGGCAATTTGGAACAATCAGTTATTGTATGTAATATGTAAGTGTTGGACTGTGGGAGGAAACTGGAGTACCAAGAGGAAACCTACAAGTACTGGAAGACCATGCAAAGTCCACACAGACATGTCCTTGCCGAGCATAGGACTGAAACCAGGGACTTTCTTGCAGTGAAGCCATGTTGCTAATCACTACAACACTGTGCTGCCTAAATTCATTCTAGCATTTCTAATCTTTAAATTACTTTATCCTAGCTCTGTGTGTGTGTGTGTGTGTGTGTGTGTGTGTGCTCGCGTGTGTGTGTGTGTGGGGGGGGGGGGTTACTCAGTATTCATCTTTTAGTGACCTAGATTTGTTTACACATTTGTCTTCCTTATGACTGCATAGTAAAATGCACATCTGCCTCACAACAAGAAGGTCCTGTGTTCTAGTCCTGGGTACGGAAAGGGAATTTCTGTGTGGAGTTTGCATGTTAGTGCTTGCAAGGGTTTCCTCCAGGTACGCAGTTTTCTTCCACAGTCCAAAGACATGCTGCACATTAGGATTACTGGCTGTTCCAAGTTGCCTCTAAATATAAATTCATTTATTCATTCATTTTCTGTAACCATCATCTCATTTTCTGTAACCGCTTAATACTAATTAGGGACGCAGGGAGGCTGGTGCCTATGCCAGCCGACTCTGAGTGAGGGCAGAGTACAACCTGGACAGCTCGACAGCTCGCCAGGCCATCACAGGTCAGAAACATGCTAATGGCTATGCAGCTACTCTTGTCGAAAGTCAGCAATGGTTCTTTAATATGAACCTCGCACCATAGACAGTGAGAGACATGGCCGGCCTTTGATTACCCAGTTAGCTGCACTGGGGGGCAGTGACAACCTGCTGAGAGTGGGGCTTGAACCCACAACCTTTGGATCAGTGATCCAGCACCTTTACCACCAGGCCAGCACTGCCCCCATCACACACACACACACACACACACACACACACACACACACACACACACACACACACACACACACACACACACACACACACACACACCAGGCCACCACTGCCCCTCTAATTATAAATTTGAGTGTGTTATCCTGCAATGGTCTAGTGAATGTTTAGGATGTACTCTGCCTTCACCCAGAGCTGGCTGCGATAGGCTCTGGAGTTATGAAAATCTTTGTGTGTGTGTGTGTGTGTGTGTGTGTGTTCCGTATAGCTGCCTGTGCTGCCATCTGCTGGACTTTTTTTTTTTTTTTTTTTAAAGAAAAATGATAGGATTATTAGTTTGAGATAAAACAGCAAGCTAAATACAGTAAAATAAACCTAATAAAAATTCTACAAATATAAAAAGAACACCCTGAAACCTCAAAATATATTAATGGACGTGATTTCTGGAGTCCACAAACAGGAAGTATATTACATAGAGTTGAATGTTGGGGTAAAAATAAGTCGTCTCTTGTTGCTTTTACTGCACCATATAAAAGAAAGGTAAATATTCGGGAATTCTTACAGGACTGTTACTTTGAAATTGGAAAAAACACACGCGGGCTCGGAAGTGCTGCCGCTGCTTACACCGGAAGTTGATGTATCAGCTGATCGAGGTGCTTTTGATGGAAGTTACCGTTTAAACTGTGCTGTGCTTTTTATTTATTTATTTTTATATGATTAAGTCGGGTTGATTATAAAGATTGGTCGGGATTAAGTAAAAACGAAAGGTTTTAGGAGTCCGAGTGAATCTGAGGAAGCTGGACGAACTGAGGCGTCGTGAAGAGTCTGGTGAGACTGTTGTGTGTTTGAAATTCGCTAGCTGTTGAACCTCAGTGAAGAAAGAAACTAGGCGAGTGTGTGTGTGTGTGTGTGTGTGTGTGTGTGTGTGAGAGAGAGAGAGAGACAGAGAGAGACAGAGAGAGATCCGTGGTCTGAATTTAAGTTCAGTGATCTGAGAGGAAACGGGGCTAAGACTGATTTCGTTCATGATCTGTTGTGTGTACCGAAGTATCAGAATAAAAACAAACCTTTCTCAGTTCAGGAGGGAGACTGGGTTGCATTGTTTGTGTGTAATGTATTTGCGCGCGTGAGAGTGTGTGTATGTATGTGTGTGTGTGTGTGTGCGTCTGCGTAATGTATTTGTGTGTGTGATTGATTGTGTGTGTGTGCAATGTATTTGTGTGATGTGTGTGTGTGTGTGAGTGTGTGTGCAATGTATTTGTGTGATGTGTGTGTGTGTGTGAGTGTGTGTGCAATGTATTTGTGTGATGTGTGTGTGTGTGTGAGTGTGTGTGCAATGTATTTGTGTGATGTGTGTGTGTGTGTGTGAGTGTGTGTGCAATGTATGTGTGTGATGTGTGTGTGTGTGTGAGTGTGTGTGCAATGTATTTGTGTGATGTGTGTGTGTGTGTGAGTGTGTGTGCAATGTATTTGTGTGATGTGTGTGTGTGTGTGAGTGTGTGTGCAATGTATTTGTGTGGTGTGTGTGTGTGTGTGAGTGTGTGTGCAATGTATTTGTGTGATGTGTGTGTGTGAGTGTGTGTGCAATGTGATGTGTGTGTGTGAGTGTGTGTGCAATGTATTGTGTGTGTGTGTGTGTGAGTGAGTGTGTGTGCAATGTATTGTGTGTGTGCAATGTATTGTGTGATGTGTGTGTGTGTGTGTGTGTGCAATGTTTTGTGTGTGTGTGTGCAATGTATTGTGTGTGTGTGTGTGTGTGCAATGTATTGTGTGTGTGCAATGTATTGTGTGTGTGCAATGTGTGAGTGTGTGTGCAATGTATTGTGTGTGTGTGTGTGTGCAATGTATTTGTGTGTGTGAGTGAGTGTGTGTGTGCAATGTATTTGTGTGTAACGTGAGTGTGTGTGAGTGTGTGAGTGTGTGTGTGAGTGAGTGTGCAATGTATTTGTGTGTGTGCAATGTATTTGTGTGTGTGTGTGTGTGTGCAATGTGTTTGTGTGAGTGTGTGTGAGTGAGTGTGTGTGTGTGTGAGTGTATTTGTATGTGTGTGATGTAATAGTCCTTCTCAAAAAATTAGCATATTGTGATGAAGTTCATTATTTTCTGTAATGTACTGATAAAAATTAAACTTTTATATATTTTAGATTCATTGCACACCAACTGAAATATTTCAGGTCTTTTATTGTTTTATTACTGATGATTTTGGCATACAGCTCATGAAAACCCAAAATTCCTATCTCAAAAAATTGCAAGATTACAACTTTTAAGGTTCCAACTGAACAATGTTGAAAGTTATTGTGACGTGTATTATTTTATATTTTATGTGTTACAATTGAGCAATGATGAGTTATTGTGAATGAGTTGAATCAAGTTTGACTTATCTCACTTTTGTTCACTTAATGCACTTTATAATCTGGTTCACCTTATAGCCCGCAGAATACAGTATATAAGTTCTGATAGTTTGTTTGGGTCCTGTGTGTATAATAATTATATATATATATAGTCCTTCTCAAAAAATTGGCATATTGTGATCAAGTTCATTATTTTCTGTAATGTACTGGTGAAAATTAGACTTTCATATATTTTGGATTCATTACACACAACTGAAGTAGTTCAAGCCTTTTATTGTTTTAATATTGATAATTTTGGCAAAAAAAAGTAAAGAAAATCCAAAAATACCTATCTCAAAAAATTATCATATTTCATCCAACCAAAAAAAAAAGTGTTTTTAATACAAAAGAGACAACCTTCAAATAATTATGTTCAGTTCTGCACTCAATACTTGGTCGGGAATCCTTTTGCAGAAATGACTGCTTCAATGCGGGCGTGGCATGGAGACAATCAGCCTGTGGCACTGCTGAGGTGTTACGGAGGCCCAGGATGCTTCGATAGCGGCCTTAAGCTCATCCACAGTGTTGGGTCTGGTGTCTCTCAACTTTCTCTTCACAATATCCCACAGATTCTCTATGGGCTTCAGGTCAGGAGAGTTGGCAGGTCAATTGAGCACAGTAATAGCATGGTCAGTAAACCATTTAGCAGTGGTTTTGGCACTGTGAGCAGGTGCCAGGTCGTGCTGGAAAATGAAATCTTCATCTCCATAAAGCTTTTCAGCAGATGGAAGCATGAAGTGCTCCAAAATCTCCTGATAGCTGCATTGACCCCGCCCTTGATAAAACACAGTGGACCCCAGATCATCACTGACTGTGGGTACTTCACACGAGTTCAAGCATTTTGGCATTTCCTTCTCCCCAGTCTTCCCTCCAGACTCTGGCACCTTGATTTTCGAATGACATGCAAAATTTGCTTTCAGACGAAAAAAGTACTTTGGACCACTGAGTAACAGTCCAGTGCTGCTTCTCTGTAGCCCAGTCCACTGCTTCCATAGGTCTCCCAAGGTCTGGAATCGGCCCTTCTCCACAATCTTCCTCAGGGTCCGGTCACCTCTTCTGGTTGTGCAGCATTTTCTGCCACACTCTTTCCTTCCCACAGACGTCCCACTGAGGTGGCTTGATAGAGCACTCTGGGAACAGCCTATTCGCTCAGAGATTTCTTTCTGTGTCGTACCCTCTCGCTTGAGGGTGTCAATGACGGCCTTCTGGACAGCAGTCAGGTCGGCAGTCTTACCCATGATTGCGGTTTTGAGTAATGAACCAGGCTGGGAGTTTTTAAAAGCCTCAGGAATTGAATTCCTGGAATTTAATTGGTTGATTCAGATGATTAGGTTAATAGCTCGTTTAGACTACCTGAACATGATATGCTAATTTTTTGAGATAGGAATTTTGGGTTTTCATGAGCTGTATGCCAAAATCATCAGTATTAAAAGACCTGAAATATTTCAGTTGGTGTGCAATGAATCTAAAATATTTGAAAGTTTAATTTTTGTCAGTACATCACAGAAAATAATGATTTTTATCACAATATGCTATTTTTTTAAGAAGGACTAGTATGTGTGTGTAATGTATTTGTATGCGCGATTGTGTAATGGAAATGTGTGGTTCTGTGTGTGTGTGTGTGTGTGTGTGTGTGTGTGTGTGTGTGTGTGTGTGTGTGTGTATAATGCATTTGTGTGTGCCCACAAGTGTGTAATGGATATATGTATAATGTGTTTGCGCAATAATTGTGTGTGTAATATATTCCTGTGAGTGTGTAATAGATGTGTGTGTGTGTGTGTGTATTTGCGCAATATTTGTGTGTGTGTGTGTGTGTGTGTGTGTGTGTGTGTGATGTATTCCTGTGTGTTTAATATGTGTGGTTGTGTGTACGTGTGATAGTATTGCTCAAGTTCAGAGTGGATGTCAACATTAAAAATATTTCTCATTGATTTTTTTTTTGTTTGTGACAGTTGAAGAGTGACAACCTCTATTAGCCCCTCAATGTATTTAGGAAAGTTTTATTTTGATACTGTCATTATTTATGTATTTCTATATTTCTTTACACACTTATGTACACTAGGCCCTTGACTATTTGCGGTTTTGCACCCACGGTTTGAGTATTCGCTGACTGCCGAGCAACCGGCACGTGATTCAAATTCAGCCAATGGCTGTCCTCCTTTCTCCTGATTGGTTGAGCTGATGTCCCACCCCTTTTTCATCATTCGCAGACAAGTTGTCAATGAGCCTCTTTTTTTGTGTGTGTATTTTAATAACCAGTTAATCTCTATGATACCACTGAAACGCTGTGCGTCTTCTATGGCTAAGCGATAGAAAACACTGGATGTCTCTTCTAAAGAACTTTCGGGACTTTCTCCTGAGAAACGACGGTTTTCTCTGAACTGTTGTATTAAAATCTTTTTCAATTATTCTTCCAGTACAGTACCCAAGTTCATGTTTATGCGTGAAATTTCATGTTCTGTAGCATGTTTAACAAACGATACCAAAAGGATAAACTTTTACGCTTCATGTCCTTTTACTACATTGAAGTTGGAGTAACGTCTCCAAGATGGCGCTGCCTAGAGGGCACCGTCGTGAAGTTCTCAGACTCAAATTGTTTCTTTGTTCTTTTTAATTCGTTTGCTCATGTTTTGCACTATGCTCGTCTATGACCGGTCGACCCTACTACAGCTATGAGCAGCTTCAGCTTCGGGCAACTAAGCACACAACAACTTCTATCGTGAGCTAATATTCTATGGGAGCTCAATGCTAACTGCACCCCGGCTAACAATAAGCCCAGGCGGGAAGGGGCCGAACGACGACTCCGGCGCTTGGGATTGCAGGGGATGAAGGCCGTGTAGCCGGCTGGTGCAATTGCCTCATCGGGTGTACTCTCCTCGAGCCATGTTTCACAGAAACACAGTCCTGTAATCTGAGCATGAAGCCCGTCCATCTTGTTTCGCAGGTACTGAATATTTTCAAGCAGTATGGCCGGAAGTGCTAACCAAGCGCCAGAAACTCTGAGAACTCTGCCTGGGTCAAATTTTGTCAAATTTTGAGTTTAGACGTACCTACGTAGTACACTGACGTAATGACACAATGTCGCTGCATTCATTGTTTACAAACTACAGACTGAGTGTGTATGTAATAGATATATCACTCCGTGATATAGCATGTTACCCTTTTTTTAAGACGTTGTCTCTGTGATCTTTGTGTTTACACTGTTTTGCGGACTTTTGTAACCCTAAGCAAATATGGTTGGTTAGAAGTGTAAGCCTACTAGCATGGGTGCAAGTCTCATACACAGAGATGAATTAACTATCTGCTCAGATCGGCGCCATGCATACTCTAACATGCATATTCGGTTAAGCAAAGAGTTGTAAAATGAATGAAAACCTGAATCCACAAATTACAGAACAATTACAGATATTTATTATCTTTTAGCAGAATCCTAAGAGTGTGTACTTATTTTTATATTAATATTCATTAGGATCTGTACTTGTTCTTTGTATGCATCTCTTGAATAAAGTTTACTTACACAAAAGAAAGAACTCTCTGCTTTGCTGGGATTCACATCAGTGCAGGCTGTGTTCTAAACAAGTTCAATGGCACCCTTGTGCACTTGAAAGACTGGAAGTCTATAACCCACAGCAAGTACACTACTTTTGCAAGTACACTACTTTCGGTATTGAGCGCTTCACATATTGTAAGCGTTGATTGGCTGTTTTAAGCTTCATGTAAAGTGACTCGGTATAAATAAGTGACTTATTTGAAATAAATGTTGATATTACTTGATATATTTATTATTTTACAATGTTATGTTTATAATAATTGATTTAGGGGTGTTTTATGAGCTATGGTAATGGTATTTATGGATGTATAGTACAGTATGAGCGTCATACGTCTTACGTCACTGTAACAACTTACGTTCACTTTCAACTTGCGTTCGGCCGTCCGGAATCAATTAAAAACGCAAGTCGGGGAGCGTTTGTCCTCTGTACCCTTTTGAAAATGTTGAAAATGTTGAATCGCCCCAAGTGTTTTTTGCGTAATTGGCCTTGTTTTTGTGGCATTTATTTATTTTTTTTAAACCGCAATGCACTGAAGCGTGAAGTAGCAAGGGATCCCTGTATATCTGTCACTGATTGAACAGCAGAGTTAACATGATAACACTTGACCCATTTCAGGGACCTTGTGTGCAGGAATTTGAACTCAGGCGTGAAGTTGATGTGGCCACTGAGAGCTGAAACTGACGCTTGTGTTCCTCAAGTTTTAATCTATTGTTGGTGAGAGGGAAACTCCAGCTCTGGCCCAGTCTGAGAAGCTTGCTGACAACCCAATGCTGGATCTGGAGGTTGTTCCTGAGCGCTCTTTGGGAAATGAACAATGGGAATTCGCATTAGGTAAGATTCAGATTAATATGCAGCTTTACAAAACTGGGAGATGGCTCAAGTAAATATAAATCCTAAAGTTCTACAGCTAGTTTGTTCCATCAGCAAGATCTTTCCTTTATCATCTGTTCAATTGTGTTACAGTAACCCCTGTTATTCGTGGTGACTGCTTCCCCCTTCCCGTGGATACTGAAAATTCACAAATTATTGATGCGATTTTAAAACCATTCTTCTTTTCCTTTTGGCTTTTTCCTTTTTTCAGGGGTCACCACAACATATCATCTGATTTGCATGTTTGATTTGGCATAGGTTTTTATATTGGATGACCTTCCTGACACAACCCTTTAGCAAAGGGCAGAAACACGCTGACGGCTTTGCAGCTACTCTTTACGAAAGTCAGCAATGGTTTCTTTACATGAACTTCTCACCATAGACAGTGAGAGACATTCCCAGCCTTTCATAACCCAGTTAGCTACACGGGGGGGCCTGTGACAACCCTGTGGGGAGTGAGACTCGAACCCCCAACCTTAGGATCAGCGATCCAGTGCCCTTTACCATCAGGCCACCCTATAAAAACCTATGCCATATTCATCATCATCATCATCATCATCTTCTTCCGCTTAGTCCAGGGTCGGGTCGCGGGGGCAGCAACCTTAGCAAAGAGGTCCAGATGTTCCTCTCCCGAGCCACTTCCTGCAACTCTCCCGGGGGGACACCGAGGCGGTCCCAGACAAGCCGACAGACATAGTCCCTCCAGCGTGTTCTAGGTCGACCCCGGGGTCTCTTCCCGGTTGGACATGCCCGAAACACCACACCAGGGAGGCGTCCGGGGGCATTCTAACCAGATGCCCGAGCCACCTCAACTGAATCGCCACCTTATCGTGGTGGAGGGGTTTGCGTGACCTAATGATCCTAGGAGCTATGTTGTCGGGGGCAAATGCCCCTGGTAGGGTCACCCAAGGCAAACAGGTCCGGGGTGAAGGTCCAGACAAAGTGCGATTCAAAACAAACCCCTATGACACATGAGACAACAAAGGAAGCAGTCTCCCTTGCCCGGATGCGGGTCACCGGGGTTCCCTCCTGGAGCCAGGCCCAGGGGAGGGGCTCGAAGGCGAGCGCCTGGTGGTTGGGCTTATGCCCATGGAGCCTGGCCGGGCCTAGCCCGAAAAGGAGACATGGGTCCGCCCTCCCATGGACCCACCACCCATGGGAGGAGTTTTAGGGGACGGGTGCAGTGTGAGTTGGGTGGCAGCCAAAGGCATGGGTTCTGTCGGACTGATCCTCGGCTACTTACTCTGACCCTCGGGACATGGAATGTCACCTATGCCATATCAAATATGTGAATCAGATGATTCACTGTGGTGACCCCTGGAGAAAAAAAAAGGGAAAAGCCAAAAGGAAAAAGAAGAAAAATAGTGCTAGCTGATGCTAACTAAATAGCTAAGGACATAGTAGCATAACGGTCGACTTAAAAATAATTTGAAGTAATAATAAAACAATATAAGTTTGCTTTTGTTTGACAATGAGAATTATTCATCCCTCTGCTTTGGTAGATAAAAACATCTTGACTTAATAATTCTCTTTATTTTACTTTGCCACATTAAATATTTGCTTAGTGTATCGATTTAAACAGTGCCTAAATTAGCACGCCTGACAGATATCTCCTGATAGGTGACCGAAGCTGGGTTTGCCTTTTACCACCTTTCTGATTTCTTCCTTCATTTGGTGTTGTTTTATGAGTTCATATTTGGTCAATCTTCTGATTTCGGCATTTGCTCCACTAACATTTTACTTACCTGAAAGGTTGTTTGCCTGTCCGAGTTAGATTCTGTTTTTTATTTTGTACAAGCCTGAGTGGTGGTGTATAAGCCTTTATCTTTGGGAGTTACGTTTTACTGTAGTAAATCTGTTTTTACAATCCTGCCCAGTATCATATAAGTCAGTGGTACATAACAGCCAAACGTCATAAACTCAGTCTTATTGTGTTTCCTGTGGTGGGCACCTGCAGTGACTCGACAAAAAGTGGCACAACCATCCCAAGCCATGTTCCATGAATATGGTGCTCCGCTCAGGAGTGCCGCTATTTACCCACAGAGTAAATAGATTGAACTATTCAGATCACAGCATTTCTGTGGCGTATATATTAACACAACATATTTATCATAAGTCATAATAAGTTAGAATGTGATGACTTGGTCCAGATTGGCCCGAAAGCCCAGATTGGCGTTAATATTGAGTATGTGCTTGCTGCCTTAATTAAAGGGATTATTTTTATTTCTGAAAGGAATGCCATTGGCCCAGACCATTTCCATCTTGCAGAAGCACTGCCGAATTATCAAGAATGTCCAGGTGCTATACAGCGAACAAGTAAGGATTTAACAAATCATCATAAAGCATAATAATGCCGGATACTTTTCCTTTAACGTCATTCTCTTTCTTACAGATGCCTCTCAGTCACGACCTCATACTCAACTTGACTCAGGATGGAATTAAACTGCTGTTTGATGCCTGCAATCAGAGACTGAAGGTTGTCTGTGTGTCTGTGTGTGTCTGTGTGTGTATTGTTTTCTGTTTACATTTTGTGACACATTTATGTAAACATGTCTCCACTAAGTGAAGTATTATTGTTTACAGGTTATTGAAGTATATGACTTGCTCAAGGTGAAACTGAAATACTGGTAAGTACTATGCATATCTATTTTCTTGTGTATGTGTTTTTTAGGCCAGCGGGGCGGGATGTTGGGAGATAGCCAATGGGAGGGAGCTGCGTCATCCGTCCTAGCCAATGGGAGGCCAGCGGGCGGGATGTTGGGAGATAGCCAATGAATGGGAGGCCAGTGGGGTGGGATGTTTGGAGATAGTCAATGGAGAGCAACTCGTGCATTGTTTGAATTTTTTTTTAATTGACCATGTCTTCTTAGCAGAGTTATGAATCTTACAAATGTTTATGTATATGTATGTATGTGTGTGTGTATATATATATATATATATATATATATATATATATATATGTATGTATGTTTCTATACATGTTTCTATATATATATATATATATATATATATATATATATATATATATATATATATATATACACATACAGAGGTTCCCTGACTTACGTTCATCCGTTTTACGTTTTTTCATGTTACCCTTTTGTTAAGACGTCGCTGTGATCTTAGTGTTCACACTGTTTTGCGGACTTTTGTAACCCTAAGCAAATATGGTTGGTCAAAAGCATAAGCCTACTAGCATGGGTGCAAGTCTCGTACACAGAGATGAATGAATCTGCTCAGATTGGCGCAATCTTTATATTTATGATCTTGTAGCAGAATCCTAAGAGTGTATACTTATTTTTATATTAATATTCATTAGGATTTGTACTTGTTCTTTGTATGCATCTCTTGAATAAAGTTTACTTACTTACTAACACAAAAGAAAGAACTCTCTGCTTTGCTGGGATTCACATGCAGGCTGTGTTCTAAACGAGTTAAACGGCAGGCACCCTTGCGCACTTGAAAGACCGGAAGTCTGTATAATTCACAGCAAGTACACTATTTTCCAAGTACACTACTTTTGGTATTGAGTGCTTCACATACTGTAAGCGTTGATTGACTGTTTTAAGCTTCATGTAAAGTAACTCGATATAAATAAGTGACTTATTTGAAATGAATGTTGATATTTGATCTTCTTCTTTCTTCTTCTTTTACTTTCGGCTGCTCCCTTCAGGGGTCGCCACAGTAAATCATCCGCCTCTACCTCACCCTGTCCTCCGCATCTTCTTTTCTGACTCCAGTGACCTTCATGTCTTCCTTCACCACATCCATAAATCTCTTCTTTGGTCTTCCTCGAGGCCTTCTGCCTGGTAGTTCAAACCTCAGCATCCAACTGCCAATATACTCACTATCCCTCCTCTACATGTCCAAACCATCTCAATCTAGCCTCTCTGACTTTGTCTCCAAAACATCTTACGTGGGCTGTCCCTCTGATATACTCATTTCTGATCCTATCCATCCTCGTTACTCCCAGAGAGAACCTCAACATTTTCATCTCCGCTACCTCCAGCTCTGCCTCCTGCCTTTTCCTCAGCGCCACTGTTTCTAATCCATACAACATCGCTGGCCTCACCACCGTCTTGTACACTTTTCCCTTCATTCTTGCTGACACTCTCCTATCGCACATCACACCGGACACTTTTCTCCAACCATTCCCGCCTGCCTGTACACGCTTCTTCACCTCTTTTCCACACTCTCCATTGCTCTGGATTGTTGAGCCTAAGTACTTAAAATTCTCCACCTTCGTTATCTCTGCTCCCTGTAACATCACCGTTCCTCCTGGGTCCTTCTCATTTACACACATGTATTCTGATTTTCTGAGGCAACCTTCATTCCTCTCCTTTCCAGGGCATACCTCCACCTCTCTAGATTTTCTTGCACTTGTTCTTTGCTCTCACCACAGATCACAATGTCATCTGCAAACATCATAGTCCATGGAGATTCTTGTCTCACCTCGTCTGTCAGCCTGTCCATCACCATAGCAAACAAGAAGGGGCTCAGAGCTGACCCTTGATGCAGTCCCACGTCCACCTTGAATTCGTCGGTCACACCGACAGCACACCTCACCACTGTCTTACATCTCTCATACATGTCCTGCACCACTCTAACATACTTCTCTGCCACTCCAGACTTCCTCATACAATACCACAGTTCTTCTCTTGGCACCCTGTCATATGCTTTTTCCAGATACACAAAGGCACAATGTAGCTCCCTCTGACCTTCTCTGTACTTCTCTATTAACATCCTCAAAGCAAACACTGCATCTGTGGTGCTCTTTCTTGGCATGAAACCAAACTGTTGTTCACAAATGCTGACCTCTGCCCTTAGTCTAGCTTACACTATTCTTTCCCATAACTTCATCGTATGGCTCATCAACTTTATCCCTCTGTAGTTGCTGCAACTCTGCACGTCTCCCTTGTTCTTAAAAATGGGCACCAGCACACTTCTCCTCCGGCATCTGCTCACTCTCTAGGACCTTGTTGAATGTTCTTGTCATAAAATCTACTGCTACCTCTCCTAGACACTTCCATACCTCCACAGGTATATCATCAGGACCAACTGCCTTTCCATTCTTCATCCTCTTCAATGCCCTCCTCGCTTCACCCTTACTGATCTTTGCTACATCCTGCTCCTCAATGGTCACCTCTTCTACTCTTTTTTTTCCCTCTCATTTTCCTCATTCATCAGCTCTTCAAAGTACTCTTTCCATCTTACCAGCACACTTCTGTCATCAGTCAATACATTTCCCTCTCTGTTCTTTATCAATCTAACTTGCTGCACGTCCTTCCCATCTCTATTTCTCTGCTGTGCCAACCTGTATAGATCATTTTCTCCCTCTTTACTATCCAACCTATCATACAAGTCATCATACGCCCTCTGTTTGGCCTTAGCCACTGCTACTTTCGCCTTACGCTGTGTCTCCCTGTACTCCTGTTTACTCTCTTCGGTCCTCTCAATGTCCCACTTCTTCTTGGCTAATCTCTTCCTTTGTACACACTCCTGCACTTCCTCATTCCACCACCAAGTCTCCTGATCTACTTTCCTTCCAGAGGACACACCAAGTACTCTCCTACCTGTGTCCCTGATCACATTTGCTGTGGTTGTCCAGTCATTTGGAAGCACTTCCTGGCCACTCAAAGCCTGTTTCAACTCCTCCTTGAAGACAACACGACACTCTTCCTTTTTCAGCTTCCACCACTTTGTCTTCTGATCTGCCTTTGCCTTTTTCACCTTTCTCACCATCAGAGTCATCCTGCACACCACCATCCTATGCTGTTTGGCAACACTCTTGCCCACTATGACTTTGCAGTCACTGACTTCCTTCAAATTACATCGCCTACACAAGATGTAGTCTACCTGTGTGCTCCTACCTCCACTTTCATAAGTCACCCTATGCTCCTCTCTCTTCTGGAAGAAAGTATTCACCACAGCCATTTCCATCCTTTTTGCAAAATCTATCAACATCTGTCCTTCTGCGTTTCTGTCCTGGATACCAAACCTGCCCATCACTTCCTCGTCCCCTCTGTTGCATGCACCAACATGTCCATTGAAGTCTGCACCAATGACCACTCTTTCACCTCTGGCGGTACTCTGCATCACTTCATCTAAGTCACTCCAGAATCTCTCCTTCTCTTTTAGCTCACATCCTGCCTGTGGGGCATAAGCACTAACAACATTGAGCATCACACCTTCAATTTCTAACTCGAGACTCATCACTCTGTCTGACACTCTTTTCACTTCTAGAACATTCCTGACAAACTCCTCCTTCAAGATGACTCCGACTCCATTTCTCTTCCCATCCACACCATGATGAAACAGCTTAAACCTGCTCCTAAGCTTTTAGCTTTGCTACCTTTCCACCTGGTCTCCTGAACACACAGTATGTCCACCTTCCTCCTCTGCATCATGTCAGCCAGCTCTCTACCTTTTCTTTCCAACATTCAAAGTCCCCACTCTCAGTCCTAGACTCATGCCTTTCCTCTTCTCTCTCTGCCTACGGACACGCCTCCCACCTCTCCTTCTTCGACATCTTCGACCAACAGTAGTCCAATTTCCATCAGCACCCTGTTGATTGACAGCACTGATGGCGGTCGTTGTTAAGGATGTTGATATTTGATATATTCGATATTATTTTCCAATGTTATGTTAATAATAATTGATTTAGGGGTGTTTTATGAGATATGGTAATGGTATTTATGGATGTATAGTACAGTATGAGCGTCATGCGTCACTGTAACCACTTACGTTCACTTTCAACTTACGTTCGGCCGTCCGGAACCAATTAAAAACTTAAGTCGGGGAGAGTCTGTACTGAATTAAAACAACTTAAAAAAACTAAACTCAAAACTAAAGCATTATTCCTTCTGTCTTTCTCTCTCCCTCTCCCTCCCTCTCTGGCTCTCTCTTTAATTTGATTCCTTGAGGGATCAGAATTCCAGATGAGCTCAAATGCACCCACATTTATTAAACATTTACTGAATTAAAACAACTTAAAAAAATAAACTAAAAACTAAAGAGTTAAGCTTCCTTCTGTATCTGGGAGGCCAGCGGGGCGGGATGTTGAGCCAACGAGAGAGCAAATCGATTGGCGCGTTTGAATTTTGAATTTCTTTTCGTAAGAAGGGGTTGTTTTGTATCTCGGGGACGGAAACGCAAGAAAATATTTTTCGTAACCCTTGGATTTCGTACACAGGGGTCTTCGTAAGTTGGGGGCTGACTGTACTTAAATATATCTATCATTCCAAGTCCTCCATCAGCAACCGATTTACAGACTTCTGTCTGTTTTATTTTGTCGGGCTTATTATCCCAAAGGAATCCAAAAAGAATGGTATTCAACTTCTTGAGAAAGTCTATTCAAGGGTTGGGAAGAGTGAGAAAAAGAAAATTTAATTTTGAAATGAGCAAACACTTGATTATTGCAATTTTGCACAAAGGAATGATAGTTCTTTTCATCCATCTTTTGATGATTTCTTCAATTTCATAGATTTTACTTTCATAATTGAGTTTTAGAATCTTATTCACAACAACTGAGAACATTATGCCAAGAATTCTAAAGCTCTCAGGATTCCAGCACAGATTAAAATCTGGTCTGAACTTAATGTTGCTATATCGGTAACTTCCTATCCAAACTACTTCTGATTCATGTCATTAATTGATTTTAAGACATGAAATGTGTGCATATAAATCTAAGGTATTAATTACAGCTTCAAAGGATTTTCTAGAGCCATCCAAGATAAAGTCCGTATCATCTGCATATTGTGCAATCAAATATTCAACGTATCATTATCCCTTTAATATCCTTGTTTTTTTTTTTTAATAAGAGCTGAGAGAACCTCTGCACATAATAAAAATATATATGGGGACAATGGATCGCCCTGTCTACATCCGCAGTAAATTGGTATCCATTGTGACATGCTTCCATTTATTAATAAACTTGACTTAATATCTTTGTATATTATTGCAATCCATTTGAATATGCTGTCACCAAATCCAAACCGTTTTAAAGATAAAGGTCCAAGATAAAGAATTAAATGCTTTTTCAAAGGCTACTAGTAGCAGCATACCTGGTATTTGTTTAGATTCTGTGTATACAATCAAGTCATAAATCAGGCGAATATTCTTTCCAATATATCTATCTGACATGAAGCCTGTTTATTCTTCACTGACAAGATTTGGGAGAACAATCTTAAGTCTATTCGCAATAACTGATGACAGAAGCTTGTCAGAAGAATAGGTCACCAATTTTTTTCTAAATCGTTTTGGCTTATCTCCCTTTTGGGATGCAAGTAATAATTCCTTGTTTCTGAAATACGGATACAAAACTTTGATTCAGTGATCTTAATAGAAAGTCTCCTATATCAATCCAGAAGAATTTAAAAAATTCGTAGGAAAATCCATCCGAACCCGGACTTTTTAAAAAAAAATTTTAGTGCACATAACAGTTCATCTTTGGTTATAAGTCCTTCAATTAAATCTGGATTTTCAACCTTACTAATATCTTGATCAGTAAGCAGGCTGTTACGATCTATATCTGAAACTAAATGTTACTTCGATGAATATAATTTCTGGTAAAAATTTGTAGCTTCTGCCATAACTATTTCTCTATATGTAACATACCATTCCACAATTCCAATTCTTTCATATTTTTGCTAATATAATTTCTAGACTCCAGGTTGCAGAAATATTTACTGATAAACACTCTCCTTTGTCAATCCAGGGGGCAGTGGTGGTCTAGTGGTATAGGGCGCTGGATCGCTGATCCAAAGGTTGGGGGTTCGAGTCCCACTCTCCACAAGGTTGTCACTGTGTCCCCCCCCTCCCCCAGTGCAGCTAACTGGGTTATCAAAGGCGGGCCATGTCTCTCACTGTCTATGGTGAGAGGCATGTAAAAGAACCATTGCTGACTTTCGTAAAGAGTAGCTGCAAAGTCGTCAGCGTGTGTTTCTGTCCCTTGCTAAAAGGGTTGTGACAGGAAGGGCATCCGACGTAAAAACCTCTGCCAAATCAAACATGCGAATCAAATGATTCGCTGTGGCGACTCCCGAGTAAAAGGGAAAAAGCCGAAAGGAAGACAGAGACAGACTCTCCTTTGTCAATCCATTTTGCCTTTGATCTTACTAGAAAACCTTCCATTTTTTTTATTGCGCAATTGTCGTAACTTTTGTTTTTTACCCTCTAATTTTTCAACAATGGTTTCTTTATAGTTTTTCCTCTAGCTCTTCTATGTCCAAAGTAAGCTGTTCTTCTTTTTTTATTGAGCTCTTTTTTCTTAAAAGAGGAATACGATATTGATTTGCCCCTGATTTTCATCAGGAGTGTTTCTCGAAATAAATGACCATTAATTGAAAAGGCAATATTTGCATCGTGAATATTATCACGGTTCTCTAAATTATAAACGGGGACAGCATGTTCCCTCTTTACAGAATTTATGACTTTTTTATCTCTTCAACATATTGGGGATCTTGTAATAATGAGTTATTAAATTTCCAATATGTATTTCTTTTTGTAGATTCTTCAATTTGTAAATTGAAACTAACCAATGGATGATCTGTCCTGTAGCCTGAATTTATTTTAACTTGATAGGTGTTTCTACATAAATTTTCTGACATAAGAAAAAATCTAATCTGGTTTACAGGTTTAATACGACGCCAGGTATATTGTCTTAATCCTGCTTTACTATCTCTCCATATATCAATAAGATTAAGGTCTCCTATAAGCTCCAACAATTGCTCTCTTGCTTTAAGATTATTTGCATTCTTATAATCACTTGTATCCTTATCTTGATAGAGGGTAAGATTAAAATCGCCCCCCAAAAAAGACATGACTTGTTTGCAAATTCCTTGAATTTAGATAATATCATTCTATAAAAGTCTGGAGAGTCTAAGTTTGGGCCATAGACATTACCAACAGACATCCTGCAGCCATTCAAAGTAATCTCCATTAACAAAGTTTCCAGATTCATGTTTAAAGATTTGATGTATCTTATATTCTGTTTTTTTATTTAAAAGAAATGCAACGCACCTGGCCTGGCTAGAGTGGCAGTTGAGAATGATGTCCTGACCCCAAATAGATCTAATGTACTTTTCATCTTTATGAATACAGTGTGTATCTTGAATAAAATAAAGTGAGAAATGTTTGGAACGTAGAAAGTTAAAAACGTCTTTCCTCTTATTCAAATCACCAAGACCCCTACAATTAAAGGCCGCGCAGGAAAAATTGTTCTCCATTAAATCAAAGTTTAAACATTTGTATACGGAGTAAGAGAACACAAACATACCATTCACTCACCTCACACACGATTACAACAAAATAAAAGAAAAAAGAGAAACACATCCGGAAGGCATTGCCCTTCACAGACTGCCCGTACTTGGACTACATATACCATAAGTTCAGTCACAACATTATTAGTATATCTGAGTGATAGAAGTGAAAAGTCAAGAAGATTTCCTCCAATTTAGAACCGGAAGTAAACAAAGTCACAGTAGAAACTCCTTTCCACACCTAAAGCTCTAGCACTGTCAGTGTCAACACAAACAGTGATTCCTCCATAAATGTTTTGTAGTTGAAAGCACAAAAACAATGAAAGAAAAGAACAAAACAAAAGAATTGACAACAAAAAAAGTCATATTTTTAAGGAAATAGCACTTATCACTTACTTATGTTGTGAGGCCGGTGGCATAGTGGTTAGAGTGCTGGGCTCACGATCGGAAGGTTGTGAGTTCAAAACCCAATTAAACCCCCACTGTGCTAAGACCCCTGGGCAACGTCTTAACCACAAGTGTGCCTCTGTTCACCCAGCAATATAAACGGGTACCAGTAAAAAATATACTGGGAAGGTAACCTGTGATGGACTAGCGTCCCATCCAGGAGGAGTTGAACTCAGAGTTGCTTCACGCTACAGAAACCGGGGATAAGCACCAGCCTGATGAGCCACTAGGTTTGGGTGTAAAAAGCCCAACAGACTTTACCTTACCTTTACCCTACTTACTTGTGTTACATAGAATGTTGAGTCCTCGATAAAGAATTAATTACTAAGCTTCAAACACATTTCGCATATCAGCTGGTTCACAGTAAGGGGGGGGACGACAAAAACCTCAGAATAACTAAAAACTGCATTTCACTTCAAATACATGAATCGGCTGTTACTGTCTATCCAGGGAACTTGCTGTGTTTAGCTGTTCTTTTTGGACTATCAACGGCCTTAAATGTGTTGCCACAACGAGTGTATGTCGAGAAATTCCACCAGCTACTACCGGCGAAATCCGTGGTTAAAACCATCACTGCAGCAGGTTTCGTTTGATCTTGAATTGTACAAAGTATATATGAGTAGAAATGTCAATATTAGAAAAACGAAGAGACCAAAACTCCTGCTTTTGTATCTGGTTGCCCAGCTATTGGCCCAAGCTAATGATATACAGTCGGCCCCCTACTTAGGAAATTAATCCGTTCCTGCACCTTTTTTGTAACGCGGAGGTTTCGTAATGCAGAAGTTTCGTAAGTAGAGGCGCATTTTACATGTAAAATGCCTGTTTCGTTCCAAGGCTCCCAAGACTACCCCATAAACCCTTTAAAAATTATAAAAGTACAGCAATTTTGTATGAAATATGTGTTAAAAGTAAAAGAAAATTATTTATTAAACCATTTAAACATTTTATTAACATATTAAGCCATTTTATTAACATATTTATTAATTAAACCATTATTAAACATTTTTTATTAACGCACATACATACACACACACACACAACACTGTCTCGCTCTCTCTCTCTCTCTCTCTCTCTCTCTCTGTCACACACACACACACACACACACACACACACACACACACAATACACATGCGCTCCGCTGAATGCGAGCTCCGCCCACTCGCAGGACGCCAGAGCATTTTAAGACTGGGAATTTGAAGCGCATTCTCTGACAGAGCAGAGGTCCAAAGTCAACTTGTATCCTTGAGGGATCGGCGGTCCGGATGAGCCGCATTTTGCTAATATATTAAACATTTGCTAATTTATTAATCATTTACTGAATTAAACAACTTAAAAGAGAATAAATTTAAAAACTCGAAAGAGAGTAAAGAATGCCCCCTTTCATCTCTGACTGACTCTGTATGCAGTCTCTCTCTCTCTCTCTCTCTCTCACGCGCACACACACTGTCTCTCTCACACACGCACACACACACACACACACACACACTGTGTCTCTCTCTCTCTCTCTCTCTCGCACACACACACACACACACACACACACACACACACACACAAAACGCACATGCGGCCCGGAGCTGATGGAGAAATTGTATTTAAATGTTTAAATGGACGGGATGTTGTATTTAACGCGAAATTACAATACTTGTTTGAAATATTAGAGGTTCTGATTCAATATTAACTTGCTTCCTCGCGAGATCGGAGGTCTTGTCCCACGGAGCACTCTGTTTCCATGCTCCTTCTGCTTTAATATCATGCTGAAACAATGATCTCTCAAAAAGAACTCACGAGCCAACATTCTTGTTCAACTCTCCTCTCTCACACGTGTGACAAACAGGAAGTATAGGTACAGGAATTATGGGTACAGTACAGCAGCCTCCTGGCCAATGGGAGGCCTGCACGGTGGGATGTTGGGAGATAGCCAATGAGAGAGCAACTCACGCATGGTTTGAATTTTGAATGGCGCCTTTGGCGCTTTTTCGTAAGAGGAGGTTGTTTTCATATACAGAGGACGAAAACTGAGGAAAATGTTTTTCGTAACCAGAGGGTTTCGTAAGTAGGGGGCCAACTGTACACTCAAACCCAGGTCCTGGTCAGTCAGCAAATTTTATTTCCTCCCACTCCCAGCCTGAACCTACTCAATACCCATGTGGCACATGCGACCAGAACGCCACATGGTCCCAAAGAACTATTGTCTGTGATACATGTGAACAATGGTTTCACATCAACTTCCAAGATGTTCACAGCAAAGCATATGAGTTACTTGATATGGACCAAAACCTATGATGGGACTGCATTGTCTGTGGTTGTCCAAATTTCAGTTACTCTCATGGTACCCTCTCAAACCTGAGTCTAACCAACAGGTTCAATTACCTGTGCAATGTGCTTGATGACACAATGCTCGAAAACCAAAAACCTGTCCACTCCTCAACTCCTGACCACTCGAAGAAGAAAGAAGCTAATGCCTCTCCTCTGCGTATTCTAAATATAAATTGCCAGTCTTTAAAGAACAAAAGGCATCTCATGGAAAATCTCGTCGATAGTGTCAACCCTGACATAATATTAGCTTCTGAGATCTGGCAAAAGGACTCTGTCAAAAGGAGTAAATTACTACCTCCTAACTTTGGCGTATACCATAGAGATAGATCTACTGACTCTCAGGGTGGTGTACTTGTTGCCATCAAAAATAACATAATTAGTGTGGAAGCTACTGAGTTGCAATCTGAATGTGACATTATATGGGCCAAAATTAGCCTTAAGGGCTGTCGTGACTTATACATCGGTTCCTATTACAACCCTCATGCTAATAATGAGGACAGCTTGGAAAAATCTTGAGGTCTCTCTCAACCGAGTCTCCAACATAAATGCTTGTGTCATGCTCGGGAGTGACTTCAACCTCCCTGGTTGAGACTAGAGCTCTAAGACACTCAAACCTGACACTCCATATGTAAATCTACATTACAAGTTCTCCAAAATCCTTAATGACAATGGATTATCATAGATAGTTGAAGAGCCTACCCGGGTAAACCAAGGAAACACCCTGGATCTGATCGTTACCAACCACCAAAGCAAGGCAATGCATGTCATACCTGGCATATCAGACCATGATATTGTCTACACTGAATTCGACCTCACTCCTAAAATGAACAAGAAAAAACCAAGGAAGATGCCCCTCTACAACAGCGCAAGAAGCGGCACAATAAGACAAAAAGCCCAGCAGATTCACCATAAAATTGAACAAGCATCATCTGAAGGGAAAACTGCTGCTGAACTATGGAAAACCTTCATTAAACAAGATCACCCAAAAACATATACCAACCAAGATGCCGAAAATCTGTACAGATGAAATGGCACCCTCATCACTGACCCCTTACTAAAGGCAAATGCTCTCAACAACCAGTTTAAGTCTGCCTTCAGTAACAAAGTAGATATTGCCCCATCAACTGACCATCACCCAAACCAGAAGACCTACCCTGACATTAAAGAGCTTGTCATTACTAAAAATGGAGTTTAAGCACTCCTGAAAAATCTTAGCCCACACAAAGCCTCCGGCCCTGACAACCTCAAGCCTAGAGTTCTCAAAGAACTGGCAGCAGAAATTGCTCCTGCTCTCACCATCATCTTCAACACATCCCTGCAGACTGGAATTGTACCATCGGACTGGAAGAAAGCCCTATCACCCCAATATTCCAAAAAGGTGAAAATTTTAAAGATTTAAACTACAGGCCAAGCTCTTTAACCTGTGTCTGTTGCAAAATGGAACACAGTCACACGCCATGTGATGGACCACCTGGAAACAAATAACATCCTTTATCCACTGCAACATGGTTTCTGCAAACAAAGATCCTGCGAAACACAACTGTTAGAATTCCAAGATGACATCACCAGGAAAATGCAGAACAACACCCAAACTGATATAATAATTATGGATTTCTCTAAAGCCTTTGACAAGGTGTGCCACAGTCTATTCATCCATAAACTCAACAACTATGGCATCACAGGATGAACAAACCAATGGATATCTGCCTTCTTGCAGGACCGCCAACAATCAGTTGTCCTCGAAGGTGAGGTATCAGACCCGGTTGATGTTGACTTCAGAGTCTCCCAAGGATCAGTCCTTGGCTCTTGTCTGTTTTTGGCTTACATCAATGATCTGCCAAATAGTGTCAACTCAAGTGTCTGACAATTTGCAGACGACGCTATTTTGTACCTCACAATTAAAGGAGAATTTTATTCAGTCAAACTACGGGAGGACCTATACAAGCTTGCAGTGTGGGAACAAGAATGGAAGACGGTTTTCCACCCAGAAAAATGCAACATTTCTTACAATCCCCAGGAAAAAGAAACCACTGCTGACAAACTATACCCTTCGCGGCACCAACTCAAACATGTCACATCAGCAAAATACCTAGGGTGCACCATCACTTCAACACTGGACTGGGGACCACATAACAAACAACAACCAAGGCTAGCCAGACCATTGGCTTCCTCAGGCACAACCTGAATACAGGATCAAAGAACATCAAGGTACAGGCCTTTAAAGCCCTGGTAAGACCACAGGTTGAATACGCCAGTACAGTATGGGATCCATACGAATCCAACAACATCTGGAAACTGGAAATGGTCCAACGAAGAGAAGCCTGGTACATCTACAACAGTTACCACAACAGTAGGTACCATGCTTAAAGATTTAAAATGGAAGCCAAGCAAGACTCTATGCTGTACAAAGTCACAGAGGCCTAGTCACGGTCAACACCTGCGGCAGGCTACAGAAACCTTCCAGAACCAGCAGGAAGAGCAATGGAAAATCATACCAAATCCAAGCTAGCCGCACAGAGTACAGGAAAAATTCCTTCTTCCACAAGAGTGTCCGAGACTGGAACCAGCTGCCAGCTGAGATCGTAGGCGCCGATACCCTTGACGCCTTCAAGTCAAAGCTGGCCAGACTAGCTGTCTAAAGTCCAAGTCTGTTTTTAACCCACTGTAAATAGACCTGCACCTTGCGCACAACCCCAAAACTGTCAGAGTCTTCAAGTTGAAGTTGGATGGTGTACGGAAGAAGTAGAAGACGATATACATATACATACATACATACAGCTCTGTGTAGGCACCCAATTTTCTTTTTTCTTATAAACTTTGCTATAGCTTTTTATCTTGTGATTTGTATATTGGAAAGAAAACACTTTAGATTTCCATACATTAGTTTTCCAGTGTTATGTTTCCAATAAAATGTTAGTATAGTATGTCAGTAAAGAAAGGACCCCAGGTAGCTTTTGCTGCTGCTGCCATCAGTTCAGTATGGAGAATGTCTGTATCTAAAATAAAATCTTAAGCCTTTACTTTCTAAAATGAAAACTAAACAAAAACACTGTGTTGACCAGTTTTGCCACACCCGTCGATCGTATCACGTCTGATGGTCTTGCACCCCAGAGAGTTGTACGTGCACGTACTGTGTAGATATCTGGATTCTTAAGAGTGGGTGGGTGATGTGACACTTCTGATTGCTAGGTACGCATATGCAGATGTACATGACACAGTTACAGTAACTGCAATGCGAGGGTGACACAATAAAAATGGGAATAAAAAGCAGAAAGTTTTTCTGGTTTAAATTATTTTTAGAAATCACGGCTATCAACATCGGCAGATCCATGAAAAATGGTGTTAAAAAAAGAATATCTAATTATACACCAGAAAACTTCAAGACTTTCACAAAATGTAAAATTTCATGCTCTCTCGCGCCTAAAGAGAGGGTACAAAGATTTTAGTCACAGACAATGACTTCAAAAGTCTCAATTTTGTAGAGTCACTGTTTACATCAAGGGTGGCCAACCCGCAGCTCCCGAGCCACATGCGGCTCTTTGCCTGGTTTCATGCGGCTCTTGCGTTCATATCGAAGTTTGTGGGGGTTTTTTTATAATGTACGTGTTTGCTTTGCTTGAGTTCAATATGGGATTTTCATTAAATGCGCTTGTGCATGAGATGAAAATAATACTAAGTTTCCCAGTTGGGCGAGATCATTTAAGTAAACAATTTGTGTAAAGTTGGCTTTTAATGGCAGAGGAAAAAATGCACGGTAAAAAAGAAAATATGAAGATGAACACGGGACATTTTTAACAGAGTGGGAGAGGGTTTGTTTTTTTTTCTTGAATGCAATGGGAAGCCATTCTGTCTTATACGTCAGGCGTCATTAGCGCATTTCAAAACTTCAAATCTTCAGCACCACTTCAGCTCACTGCATGCTAACTTCGACCAGGAATTTCCTAAAGGGACTGAACTTCGCAAGCACAAGTTGTTCACTTTGAAAAGTCAGGCAGAGAAGCAGATATAATTTTTCCAAAAATTTACAAAGCGCTCAGAGGCCATGTCAACTGGCTTTTAACATTTGAACAGGCCAGAAAGCCATACAATGAAGTAGAGTTTTTTTTTATAAAATCCCCCTCAGTGATGTTGAAATCTTGTCTCCTGAAAACGACAAACTAAAATGCGCGGTATCGGACGTCCAACTGTCCCTCTACACTGTTGAACACAGATAACACGGCTATTGAATCACAGTTACACTCATGCCTTCAAAGATGTGAGAATTTTATGAGAATGTTGGTGTGTGAATTTAAAATAAATCTGGCTGAGCATAGGTGTGTGTGCCCGTGTGTATGATGTGGCTCTTTGTGCTACCACTGTATAAAATGTGGCTCTTGGTCTCTGACTGGTTGGCCACTCCTTGTTTACATGATGCAGTGAGGTCCCTTTTAAAATGATTTCCCTTCATGCCCCTGTTTGGCTGGACAGAGCTCACCTTCTGTTTGCTGACAAAATTTCCAGTCACTATTTACAGAACAGGGTTAGAAGTGCTAGCAATATACCTGTGTTGTCTACGCACCACACAGAACAAACAGAATCTCTTTGTCTTTGTCTTACAGTGGAGTACATTTCAACTCTCAGGCAATAGCACCTACCATTGAGCAGATCGACCAGTCCTTTGGCGCTACTCATCCAGGAGGTACAGCATACAGCCTTTCTTTTCCAGTTTTATATAGACTGTAAGTGTACTGTCTGAATAAAAAGGGCAGGATGTACATTGAGCAGGCAGTGACCTTTGAAAGAATTCTTCATGGTAATGAAGTGATTGTTTCTTCATTCTCAGTGTACAATGCTGCAGAACAACTCTTCCATCTGAACTTTCGCGGTCTCTCATTCTCCTTCCAGTTAGACTCATGGAGTGAAGCTCCGAAATATGAGGTAAACTAACTGACTGTTTTGTTGGATGTGCTTTACCCTGATGTGCCACAGGGTCGAGATCAGAAATGTCCACGAAAAAGGTCATTCTTAATGTCTCTCACGTTACAGCATCTATGAACAGTTATCGTAACTCATTCCCTCTGTACATTTTTTTTTACACTGAAGACTCCTTTGATTTATTTTAAATAAATCTTTCCACATCGAAAGCTTCACTATGATGGAAGTTAAGCTCATTTTGTTTGTTTTTCATAATCAACAGTTTTCACCATGTGTTGTTCACCTAAGATTGTGGGATCTGTCTTTTTAAGGGGTTTTTGCTTATATGAAGAATAATGTATTCAAGACAGTTATGTTTTATTAAACTTATTTTAATTACACCCTTCAGCATCAGAGCTGTCCTGTCCTACAGGGGTAATCTACTCCTTCTACCCAATCAGATTTGAGAATTTAGTGCAGTGTGGCAAAATTCTGAACGTTTGAGAATCAGATATTTTGAGTGTCTGCTCATTGACAGATTTAAGCAACAGCAAAAAGTTTAAATTCTTCACTTTGTTATTGAAAAATTACAACCGGCTAACTGGGTTATCAAAGGCGGGCCATGTCTCTCACTGTCTATGGTGAGAGGCATGTAAAAGAACCATTGCTGACTTTCGTAAAGAGTAGCTGCAAAGTCGTCAGCGTGTTTCTGTCCCTTGCTAAAACGGGTTGTGACAGGAAGGGCATCCGACGTAAAAACCTCTGCCAAATCAAACGTGCGAATCAGATGATTCGCTGTGGCGACTCCTGAGTAAAAAGGAAAACGCCGAAAGGAAGACACAGACAGACTGAAGGGTTATCAAAGGCGGGCCATGTCTCTCACTGTCTATGGTGTGAGGCATGTAAAAGAACCATTGCTGACTTTCGTAAAGAGTAGCTGCAAAGTCGTCAGCGTGTTTCTGTCCCTTGCTAAAAGGGTTGTGACAGGAAGGGCATCCGACGTAAAAACCTCTGCCAAATCAAATGTTCATGATTCCCCATGAATGTTCATTTGCTTGTTGAAGCCATATGCCAATCAATTTCAAGATATTTTACTTTGACAGCCTAACTTTGCCCATGGCTTGGACTTCCTACAGATTCCTCATGGGGCTACAGTAAAGAGGATGTACATTTACACTGGAAACAACCTTCAAGATACCAAGTAAGAGCTGTGTGTTTGTATTTGTATTTGATAAGTGGTTTAACATTAAGCAGAACACCTGTTTAATTAGATTCAAGATTTTAATTGCCATTTGTGAATTTACACAGATAGGAATTCATAATTATAAGCAGAAAGATTGAAAACTAGTACACGCAAACTACTTTCCTTTCAATATTATTAATAAAAGTAATATTTTATATAACATTTTCCCCACAAAATGAGTCTATAGACAAACACGTTCATCGTATTATATGTAAAGAATTACAATACTTTGCTTGAAAAATTCAAGTTTTTTTTTCTTCAAAAATTCTCAACACTGTCAAATTTTCTTCATCATTTATCACCTAAAGTGTCTCAGCACCAGAGTGAGCTGTAATTTGACCTGAAAAACTAATGGATTTTAAAATACATCTTCAGCTAATAACCCATCAGGCAAAATCAGGGACTTAATAATAAAGTTTCAAAGGTATAAATTGTCTGGTCTAGACAGCTTAACTTTGCTCATGGTTTGGTCTCATTGTAGTTTTCCAAATGAGGTTGAAACTGAGGTTGGAGGTGTTTGGTAAGGAAAGGGGGGGGAGTACGTTTCGGAAGTGCGCTGCGTAGACTCCGAAATGGTGCGATAGGAATGTATCCACCCCTTCATCCAGAGTGCAAGTTTGATGATCTGATCTGTTGCTGGGAGCTGGCTTGCTCTTAGAGAGTGGTGGCATACTTTCTTTCCGCTGGCAATTGAAGCAAGTTTATGTGTGTAGCACTGTCCTCCGAATGTGTTGCGTCATTGTTGACATTGCGCGAGCACACAGTTCGAATCAATGCAGTCAGCTGGTAGTCATGTGATGGGTAACAGATGTTATGGTGGGTGTAAATGTGCCATGTAGAACAGGCTGTTTGAAATTAAAAAGTGTAATATAGCTGTATCAGGATCTTTTAGTTTAACAATAGTGAGTTGGATATAGAAGGATGGAATTTTCAGCAGGATAAAAAGCTCTGTATTCTGAAAACATGAGTTTGAATTAAAGAGAAGTTCTACACAAAATCTTAATATAAAATAGTTTTGTTTATTATGCCTAAAAGAGAGGCCCAAAATCTCTCTGCAAGTGTCTTTAATATTGTTAATCATTTCAATGCTGGTGTCCTTTATAGATAAATCTTAAATAAACTTCACTAAATGGCTAAAAAAAATTGCATTTTAACCACATTAGTGTTAGTGCTTAGTGGGCACTGAGGTCAGGCAGAAAGAGCTGGAGTGCAATTGGCATTTTTAGTTCATTCCAAAGGTGTCCAATGTCAAGGATTTCTGCAGGCAGATCACCAACTACTACTCCATCTTCAGCAAATCATGACTTTTTTCCTAGCTTTGTGCACAGATGCATTGTTGTGCTCTATTAGTGTGCATGAAGGGAAAGTACACAAAGAAATTCTAATCAGTTTTTTTTGTTCTAACTTTGTGGCAAAAGTTTTGTGTATGAACCACATATGAGTGTGATGGTCAGGGTTCCACAAACATTTGGTCTTGTTCTGCAAGGTTTAAGGTGAGATTATTTGAAATTGGTGTTCTGCAGAAAAACAGGCACTTGCAAAAACTTAAGTTTGACTACTACTTCTAATAATAATAATAATCATCATCATAATAATAATAATAATGTGTGAGGTCCTGCTGCTGAATTATGCTCAAAGTATCATTATGGACATTATTTAAAATATAAATAGTTTTCTCATTAGTTATGTTATTAAGAGTCATGTAGCTTTTAGAAAATCCGACTTTGTGTCTTCATGAAGTTGCATCCTGACGAGTTTGGACCTTAAAGAGAGAGATAAGTGACTTTCATATCAACACATATTCCAGAGTCTATAAATGTAACCTTGTTTAGTGTGAGTGCAAAGAGAAGTGTTGGATATGTTCCCTAGACATGCAGCTAATTTAATAATAGGTGCTAATGCATACTTTCTGCAACATACGAGTGATAGAATTGAGAATAGGATTAAATATGATTTGCGTTGAAGTGCCTAAAAGACTCCAAAACCACTTTCCTCATGCATTATCTGTATTCTCTTTATTACATATTACTCTCTCTCTCTCTCTCTCTCTCTTTTTCTCTCTCTCTCTTTTCAGGGCTCCTGGGATGCCGCTGGCCTGTTTTCTCGGTAATGTGTATGCAGAGTGTGTGGATGTTCTGAGAGATGGAACAGGGCCTCTGGGTCTTAAACTTCGGATCCTCACTGCAGGTTTGGAATGATGATGATTGCTATCAGGCTGGTTGTTTCATCTCCAGATTTTACTGTCCTGATTTAACACAGAATTGCTTATGTATCTAGAAGAAGCTTGGTGTTGAAGCAAAATGAAAGTAGTGCTGGCTGTAATGTAAATCACAGATTTATTTTCAAATACCCATTCTTAAATATTTTAGTCACAGCTCATCCACATGGAAAGGGAAAATGTACAATAAGCCAGTTATTATTGCAAAATAAACCCTGACGTGGTTCTGTCGAACAAAGACACAGAACAAGTGGGGATTAAATCAACCTGAAGGGGTTTACTATGCAATAATGACTGGCTTGTTGGATGTTATCATGCTTGTAACATGGCTACATATCAAACAAATCACTAATTTGGTAATAATTTAATTTGTAAAAAATTTGATGGTTACACATAGCAGTGGTCTGTTATACAGAAACTTATGCACAAATTACACGCTCTGCAATACCATAATTCATTAGTTAGAATTGACCATTTAAATGACTCCTGTTATAAATAAGACTAATTATAATCAAACTTATAATTGTTGATATGATTACTTTTTTTTTTTTTTTGCAAGGGTGTGTTTTGTGATGGGCATTAAGATTTGCGCTACAGAAAAATGTTAGCTAGAGGACATTCTACTTTCTGGTTTCAGAAACATACATTTATTGCTTGTACTAACATTGGGAGAACAAAGAAAAAGTCTAGCGAGTCTGTGACAGTTTTTTTTTTTTTTTTTTTTTTTTTTTCCCCCCCTCAGGCTGTGGTCCAGGAGTGTTGGCTGATGCGAAATTGCGAGCGCTGGAAAGGAATATCTACTTTGGTGATTCATGTCAGGATGTTCTGAGTGCGTTGGGCTCCCCACATAAGGTTTTCTACAAATCTGAGGACAAGGTAGTGACAGCATAATAATCTCATATTTTCAAACTGCCTGTTGAAATGCGCTTTAGCAGTGCTCACCAAAAGGTGGTCTGTACTTGCTACCTCGGTAAAAGCTCATAATTGTCTGAAGCTCCTTTTGTTAAGCTATTTCCTTATTAAGGAACTTTACACCAAGCACTTGAACTAATGTTATATCTCCTCCTTGTAAAATAGCATAGCAAAACTTGCAATGTTTTTGAACATGTCTTTTACAACATTCTGCAGATGTTCTTTTACAGCATGACCTGTAGAAATGTGTTAAAGTAATGCATCATAGTGTTGTAAAAATCTTTCATGTCACCTTTTAGATGAAGATTCACTCTCCTTCACCACACAAACAAGTCCCATCTAAGTGTAATGACTACTTCTTCAACTACTTCACCCTGGGAGTGGTAAGCACCTATAGTAGGAAGGCACTTGATCCAGCTCGGTTCACATATGCTATGTACTAATGCATTAAATAGGTCTGGGTTTTTAGTCACACAGATCTACAAAGACATCTACAAACATTACTATACAGTGAAGCCTCGGTACTCAAACTTAACCCATTCCAGACAACTGCTTGAATTATGATTTGTTCGGATTCCCAATCTGCTTTTCCCATTACAAATAATGTAAATGGTCTTAATCCGTTCCGTCGTCTTTTGAACAGAAGTTAATGGTACTGTAACTCATACCATAGGTCCTCAAATTAAGTGAAAACAATTATTGAATACAGTACATTATGTTATGGTTTGTGTTGTGAGAAACTCTTAAAATTTTCTTGTAGTTTTAATTTTAGTGTGTTATGGCCTCTCTCTCTCTCTCTCTCTCTCTCAAAAGAGTTGTGCTTTGAAATGCGCGTTGGAGAGGGACATGGCTCTAACACACTCATCTATGAAATCGGGTTATGCTTTATTTTTCACAGGGAAGGCACTAGAGCACTAGAAACACGTTTTTCTAAGCTTAGCCTTAGCGCTTTAGCTTAGCATGCATACATACATACATCCTCTTCAGCTTTGTTAAGGTGGTTATGCCTATAAGCCAATCTGTGGGTTTTCTGTTTGGTACTCTAAATCGTATTTGTCGCTGGAGGTGGTATATGGCGTGAGTGATTTAGATAGCTTTAGAGCAGTGGTTCCTAACCTGGGTTCGATCGAACCCTAGGGATTCGGTGAGTCAGTCTCAGGGGTTCGGCGGAGGTCAAGACACACACCTGACTTATATTCATGATGACACGCCCCACTTGGCCATCACTGGCTGCAGGTGATCACGCTACATTGCTTGGCCAATCTGTGCTGCAGGAAATTTAGTGTGCTCAGTCGTCGAATTGTGACTGTTGTGATGGTACGTCGTGTGATTTCTTTCTTAATGTTTTAATCCATACTATGTTGCATCAAAAAAGAAAGCGGGTCGGACGAATATGTACAACATGGATTCACATATATAACGGAACGTGATATTAGTCGGCGTCCTTTCTGCATGATTTGCAAAGTAGGATCAACCCTGTGCTGACTGACGTAAATCAATAAATACATATTCAATACTATAAAAACATATACCTATGTCTTGAATTTGAAAAAAAAAAAAATCATATTTTTTTTCACTAAAGAAGGGTTCGGTGAGTAAGCATATGAAAGTGGTGGGGTTCAGTACCGCCAACAAGGTTAAGAACCACTACTTTAGAGCTTTAGTGCTAGCTTTAGCTTTAGTACTGTATCAACAACTTCCGATCTTCCCCAGGACAGCTTTTAGGGTGATGCATAGTATCAACAACTTCCGATCTTCCCCAGGACAGCTTTTAGGGTGATGCATAGTATCAACATCTGGACTTCCCCAGGACAGCTTTATTAGGGTGACACATAAAGCACCGGCCTGATGAGCCACTAGGCTTGGGTGTAAAAGCCCAAATAAACCTTGCATAGTATCAACAACTTCCGGACTTCCCCAGAACATACATAGCATCAACAACTTCCGGACTTCTGGAAATCGCGCACTTTTCCTCCCTCTCGGTCTTGTTTTTTCTCGCACGTTTCTCGAGTTCAACGTCCGGTTTTTGTTCGGTTTCCCGGACAGAAGAACCCACGGATTTTTTGTTAGGATTCCGATTTGTTCTGACTCTAGGTGTTCGGATTCCGAGGCTCCACTGTACATTCATTTCAGTAAAATCTTAAGCTATTTGATGCTGTTGATACCTGGAATGAACATGCTTCATGAGTGATTGGGTCAGTGTATAGCTCTAAGGACATCAGGTTACAACTGGCATTATAATGTGTCTCAACTGGCCATTGATTGGTGCTCACTTCCCTGTTCTATATGCAAATCAACATGCACTTAATTTCTGTTTGCAATATTAACATAAGTCCTGGATGGGTGAAACGGAAAGCTGAGTATTGGGGTGAAAGGGATTAAATGCGTCGCAGAGAAGCAGCTCTGATTGATCAGTTCACCTTTGAAACCAGCCTGGTCTACATATGGTCACATTCTGTTAGCACTGTGTAAACAATTGTGGCTAGGCCAAATTACAGGGCCACTACTCAACTGACTGGCAGTTAATAAATAACAATGTTGTTGTTAATAAGTAAAAAATCAACCCTTGGATGTCTAATTTGATGTTTTAGAGTTGTGCTAATATGTAGCAAGTTGAATCAAAGCATATGGCAGGCTATAGACATTGGATCTTGTGTTTAATCACATAATCGAGCACTCTGTGTCTTTAACACATTCCTTACAGCACAGGCAAATCCAAGCTATAGTATCGTATAGTTGTATTTAAGTTGACCTGGACATCGCTACATGATACCAGTGTCTACTCTAACTGGTTAAAAAACAACAAATATTGGAAAAGAAAATGATATATAGGAGGGCTTTTTATGTTTTGTAATCACAAGTTGTCTTGAGGTGCATGTAGAGACCGAATAAATAGCAGGTGTGAATTGGCACTGGATGACTGGATCACGATGTTTCTTCGGGATGGATTTAAATCCATACTGTGTGTGACCTGTTATCCCAGGTGTACAGACGCTCCCTAACTTAAGTTCATTCGTTTTACGTATTTTTCAATTTTAGGGTTTTTTGGGGTTTTTTTTTTTAATTCTGTCAAATTTTGAGTTTAGCGTGCTCTCTGTAGTACGCTGACACAATGACGTAATGACAGTGCGTCCATTGTTTACAAACAACAGACTGAATGTGCACCTTCTTTCCAGTTCACTGTGTGTTACCCTTGTGTTAAGACGTCGTCTCTGTGATCTTTGTGTTTACACTGTTTTGTGGACTTTTGTAACCCTAAGCAAATATGGTTGGTCAGAAGCGTAAGCCTACTAGTGATAGTGGTAATCAGAACAAGCGGCACGCCATCTCATTAGAAACGAAGCTGGCTATTATCAAGAAAATTGATGCTGGTGGAAAACATGTGACTATTGCACATTTCTTCCAAATGGCTCTGTCGACCATCGGAACCATTTACAAGCAGAAAGATCGCATCACAGAGCATGTTAAAGGTTATATTTGATACTGTACTTGATAGTGAATTTGATTAAAATTTATCTATTTGAAGTTATTCTGTTTGAATTTAATTTACTTGAAATTAATGTTGATATTATTTGATATATTTGATATTGCAGACAGTCATCAACTTGCGACCGCTTTTGGTTCCGACAGACCGGTCGTAAAGCGATCTGGTCGTATGTCGACTTTCCATCCAAATACACTCATGCCAAACAACAGATGAATAAATCTCACGCATTCTATTTTCAATTCCACGTCACTGTGGCGCGCAGGGGAGAGCCAATCCTTTCTGTACTCCAGTGTGTGGGTGGGTCCGATACCTTCAAACTCTAATTTTATTGGATTATAACAACAGCCACAGACTACAAGTATTATTTTTGAGTAAAGAGATAAATTTCCCTCATTTTGATCAGCTCATTTCCACAAAGCCAAGCACAGCTGGCAAGCAATCAAATGGACAGACATGGAAAAACTTCAACCCGCAGAGCAGCTGATTGCCAAAACTTGGGACGCGCTTCCTGTCACATAAACACTGTAGCGTGTGAGTCCAATAAAATTAGCGTTTCATGGTATCGGACCCGCCCGCACACAGAAAGGATTGGCTCTCCTCTTCATGCCACAGTGACGTGGCATTGAAAGATGAATAGATTTGCTCTGAGCAGTTAGAAAGTTAAGCTGCATCATCTCCTGCTTGGCCTTTTAAGATACTGGCGCTGCCAGCAGCGCAAACAACTATCGTACGCAACACTCACACTGCACTTGCATGAATCATGCTTCACGATTTTTGCGGTCGTAAAGTCGATCAGACTTAACTCACATAGGTCATAAGTCGACGACTGTCTGTATTTTACAATGTCATGTTTATTATAATTGATTTAGGGGTGTTTTATGAGATACGGTAATGGTATTATTTATGGATGTACAGTAAAACCTTCGCTGATGAACGCTTAAGCTCACGAACTTTTCGCCTCAAGAACATTAAATTTGCGAGCATATAGTCTCTGCTGACGAACTAGTTTTCGGCGGACGAATCAAACCACGCGGTCGAACAGCGCCACTGTGGCAGCCACGAGAAGCTGACGCACGCTCACGGCGTCACAGTTCGTCACCCCCTTTCTTTGAGTGCGGACGTGGTTTGTGTTTGATAGACATTTTGGACCATATTGAGTGTACTTTTGCTCTTATGGGACCGAAAAAGACCCCACCACAGGCGGAGATCATTGAAAAACACGAACAAGGTGTGCGTTTGTGTGACTTAGCGTCCCAGTACCAGTACGCTAAGTCTACCATTGCTCCCGTCCTTCAGAACAAGGAAGCTATTAAGGGTGCGTGTGTGGCTAAGGGTGTTTCCAAACAGTAGGCGTTTCCAAACTCTCCTTCCAAACAATAAGTCCCTCCCTCCCTCCTCCTCCCACTCCATTCCATCAAGCCATCAACTACCATCACAAAGGTAAATAAAACGACTTTATTATACAGTACAGTTTATTTCTTTAATTACAATACAATAGCACATTTATTATACATAAAATAAGGTATATTTTTGTGTAGTTTTAAGGCTTATTTAGTAGAAAATTATGTTTTATGGGGACCTGGGAACGGATTATTCTCATTTTAATGGTTTCTTATGGGAAATAAATGTTCGGAAGACGAACTTTTCGCCTTACACACACTTTCTGGGAACCAATTATGTTCGTGAGCTGAGGTATCACTGTATAGTACAGTATGAACGTCATGTCACTAGAACATACAGTAACAACTTACGTTTTTATTCACCTTACGTTCGGCTGTCCGGAACCTAACTAAAATGTAAGTTGGGAAGCATCTGTATACTGTTGCCTGTTGTGAACACAGCCTTGGACATATTAGGCCAATTTACATTTTGTCTTTATTTAATACTGTGTTAAGACTGTTGTGTTTTCTCCTTGTTTGCCTGCATAGCCCCATAACTGTTCCACCATGTGTTTGTTTTTCCTTCTCATAATAATATGAAAATTGATAGCTGGCTCTCATCTCAGGCCACTTTAATTTAAAATTTGTTTAGTAATGAACTCATCATTGGAACAGGTTTAAACACTCTGAAGAATTTAATAGCGGTTGCTCTTCACCACTGACATTACTATCATTAAAATAATACATTAGCAGACTGTACATCTCTAATCCCACATTGGATAACACAGGTAACCAGTACAGTATGTTTGGTTGTAGTATTGAATGGTGGAAAATGCCCCAGCTGACCCCACTGTCCCCCCTAAAAATAAACACATGCACTAGTTAAATGCCTGGAAATTTCCGATCAATCATGAGACCCATCCAAATTTCTTATCCTACTACTAAACATAACACAGTAAAAAGATGCTTGGATTTAATTGTATTTTTGTGAATTCTTTGCACTTGGATAGAGCTTTTGCTTCTATGCTTTATGAACTGTATAATTAACTTTTAAGTAACAAGTTTATTTCCATGTTTATACAAACAACTTTGTTCCTATTTTCATTTCAGGACATATTGTTTGACTCGACAACCCATCTCGTGAAAAAGTTTGTTCTTCACACCAATTTCCCCGGCCATTACAATTTCAACATGTGAGTTTTTTGTTTATCTGTATTTAGCTGTACACAGGGACTAACACTGCAGTGATGTCAACATTTCCTCAAACAAGTGCTTTAAAGTGGCTGCTTTAGTAGTGTGGAGCAGAGATAAGTGTGAAGAGTGAATTTCTAAATGTTTTTTTCCTAATAAAATAGAAACTGCTTATTAATAAACATGTGCAAGGTCTGTGCAGCTAAAGCCTTCAAGTATACAATGATTGAAAACATAATCCTGCTGCGGTGCCCTCCGCCTTTCAGCAGCCATCACAGCATTAACCTTGTTTTTTTTTATTATCTATTTTTCATGTTCTTGGTGTTCTTTGCCTTGTGATTGGTTTTGGTTACTTTATTATCCATAGCTGCATGCTGTACTTTCTTATTTCTGTCTGGGATTTATTTCATGTGTTTTTTTTGGATTGCCAATCCACAATAAACTACATTCGTGGCAGGCAGCAGTCAGCTTTTATCTTTTCCTGTGGAAGTTGCTAAAGTTCATAGCATACTAATTGAGTATTTACATCAGATATGACGTATGGTTTTTTGACGTATGTTCGGCTACGCAGATTTCTTAGTATGAAGTTTCCTCTAGGTACTCCGGTTTCTTTCTACAGTCCAAAGACAAGTACATTAGGCCAGTGTTTCCCAACCTTTTTGGGCCAAGACACACCTTTTACATTAGAAAAATCACGAGGCACACCACAGAACAAAAATGATACTGCCCTCTAGCAGAACAGCACTGTTACTACACGCTAAGTGAAATTGGTTAATCTTCCGCGGCACACCTGATGATTTCTCACGGCACACTAATGTGTCGTGGAACAGGGTTTGGGAAACACTGCATTAGGCTAATTGGCCACAAAGTGTGAGTGTGTATGGTTGTGCTTTAGCCCTGCTATGGATTGATTCAGGGTGTACCCAGAGTCAGCTGTAGGACCCTTGTAGGACTAAGTGGTTCGGTAAATGAACGAGTCTTGATATTATTTGTGATGCTTGTTGCTTCATGTTCATACGGATTTTATGGCAAGTGATGCAGTAAATTTGATGTGTTAAATTTTCTGATTTCAGATACCATCGATGTGATTTTAAGATTCCGCTCATCATTAAAAGAGGTGATTGAAAATATTTTTAAGATTTGTGCATCGTTTTTGTCTGTTAATTCGCTGATGCAATACAATTGAGGCTCTGCCTTGACTGAGAGGCTTTTGTATTATTCAGACAGACCTGATGCTCATGAGGAAGATTGTACCCTCACCACTTACAGCAAGGTGACTGCACATTACATACGCCACTGTAATAAAATGCAAATATATCCCTCATTTCATGCATTTGTGAAAATGGGTTTAATGTATTTCTTTTCAGTGGGATCTGATCCAGGAGTTGCTTGGACACCCGATGGAGAAGCCAGTGGTGCTTCATAGGTGAGTGAACTAGCTTTGAGTTTGGAATGATGTCACTGTGATTTATCATTTTAAATGATGCAGAAAATAGTTCCCAATGTTTGAGTGTGTGTACTTTGGAGTGGAATTGTGATGTTGTTTTCCTGTACTGAGCAATTCCAACATTACTCACATTATATTTTCCACACTTTTATGTTCTGCAAATTACTGCTTATGATTGCCAATGATAATATTCATGATTCCTCGAAAAGTGAAAATTTGGAGAAAATATATTTTATACTAATAATAATAATATTAATATCATTATTATTATTATTATTATTAATATTTCAACTTGCTGAGTGAGTAATTAATTTTAAAATTGGAATATATAATATATACAGGGATCCCCTCACTTTCCACGGTTAATAGGCAACGAGGACCACCCCCCATGCGACCGCCGAAATCCGTGAAACAGGATCAACTGGACCAGACTTAAAATAGCCAATCAACACTTACAATATGTGAGGCACTCAACACTGAAATTAGTTTACTTGCTGTGCTTGAGACAAAGTGCGGGTTATACGGACTTCCGGTCTTTCAAGTGAGCAAGGGCGCCGTCGTTTAGTACTTGGCCTGCACTAATGTGAAACACCAGCAGAGCGGTGAGTTCTCTTTCTTTTCTGGATTCGGGTTTTCATTAATTTTACAACTCTCTTTGGTTAACTGAGTATGCATGGTAGATTGCGCCGATCCAAGCAGATAGTTAATTCATCTCTGTGTATGAGACTTGCATCATTGCTTACACTTCTGACCAACCATATTTGCTTAGGGTTACAAAAGTCCGAAAAACAGAGTAAACACAAAGCTCACAGAGACGACGTCTTAACACAAGGGTAACACGCTATATAACTGATATATACACCCTTGTGTTAACATGCGTGAATGAGCATCCTGAAGTAAAATACTATATCTATTACATGCGCTAAAATATGCTTCTTAAACGCATTCTATGGGACGGTCGTACTCATTAATTCGGTAGTAATGTAGTAAACTGTAGTAATGATTAAGAAAAACTTAATTTTTTTATTGTGATATTTATTGATAATAAAATATAAACATACAGCATACATATAAAAACACCTTTAAAGGCATTCTTTTTGAAAAACATACAGCACTGTAGTTTTCAAAAATGCCCACTAGAGGAACGTATTGCATTATGCATGAGATGACTGAATTCAGGTATTAACTGCATTAAGTCCGAGCAGCTCAGCAACGTCTCTCAGCCAGAGCGAGTACGAACCAGTTTTAGAGTGAGAAAGTTAGAGAGCATTATAAACCAAAGAAGCGGTGATGTGATGTGAGTTAATCCTCTGGCACAGAGGTGAGCGGGCTTTTGTTTATTGGGAGTAAATGAGAATAGTGAATTCAGATGTGTGCTACCCAGCAGCTCCGCCACGCCCCTCAGCCGAAGCGGAGAGTAAACAGTTAGTTAGAGGCACAGTGCCAAAATCAAAGTCCCCCAAAACACAGACCATAACAAAAAGGACATAAGAGAACAAGAAATGTAATAAATTGGATAAACAAAATGAGAAACATTCTACACCACAGTAAATAAAATATAACACACAAGCATTTTAAACATTACCTTAGGTAATGTACTGGAATAATAATTGAAAAAGGCTTTAATAGTGGAGTGTTTTACAACGATTATTCCTCTTCAGGCACTTCAGAGGAAACTGTCGTTTTTTTCCGCAGAAAGTCTTATTTCTTCACAAGAGACATCCAACGTCATTACCTTTTTCTGATGCTTAGCAGACGTTTGAGTGACATCATAGAGCTTAACTGGGAATTAAAAACACTAAAAAAAGGCTCATTGACAACTTGTGCGCGAATGAGGAAAAAGGGGCGTTACATCATCTCAACCAATCAGCAGGAAGGAGGATAGCCATTGGCTGTATTTGAATCACGTACAAGTTGCTCGGCAATCCGCAAATACTCAAACCGTGAGTGCAAAACTGTGAATAGTCATGGGCCTACTGTGTGTATGTATGTGTGTGTGTGTGTGTGTGTGTGTGTGTGTGTATATATATATATATAAAAAATGTGAGATTTCCTTTCGGCTTTTTCAGGGGTTGCCACAGCGAATGATTCGCTCGTTTGAGTTGGCATAGGTTTTTACGCCGGATGCCCTTCCTGACACAACTCTTTAGCAAGGGGCAGAAACATGCTGACGGCTTTGCAGCTACTCTTTATGAATGTCAGCAATGGTTCTTTTACATGAACCTCTCACCATAGACAGTGAGAGACATGGCCCGTCTTTGATAACCCAGTTTGCTACACCGGGGGGGACAGTGACTTTTTTTTTTGTCTGTGTGTGTACACAAGTACACAATTTGCTGTGTCTTGTCTAGTAGGATTACAGAAGAAAAATCTGCCAACCAAGAAAATAAAGAATGGCCTCATATTGTCATTTTATTCCTTGTTTGGCAGATTTCTATTCTCTAATCCCAAGACAGGATTGTCAATTGATTTGCCACAAAGCCACACCATGTGGGAACACTATCTCTGTTCTTTAGTTGAGCTGATGGCTAATTTTCCAGGTAATTGCTAAAAAGGAAGCACTTAACGTTATTCACATTTAGCTAATTTATCTTTACTATTGTATTCTTGCATTCGTGGTGCGCAGTTGTATATTTTAACCCTTTAAATGAATGCTTCCTTTAGTTTTTTTCCATTTGTTTTCCATGTACATGGATTCCTTGCTACTTCTTGCTGCAGTGCATCGTGTTTTTTTTTTTTAAATAAATAAATAAATATTCATTGAATTAAAAATAAGGAAATTAAGGAAGCATGGGGAGGAAAAATTAAGGAAAATTCCACAAAAACAAGGCCAACTATGCAACAAAAAAATTCCCTAAACAAACACAAAACAAAAAACAACCCAAAATCTCCCATCAAAATTAGTTACATTGTTGTGAGGTGAGCGTCTGTATGTGTGTGTATATTTATATTTTATTTACATTTTATGCATTATTTTTTAATGTTAATTGTTATTATAAGTGTTTATAGCATTGAATATGTATTATTGATATTATATACACATGTACATATACATCAGTCGGGGGAAGGGGTGATCCTACTTTGCAGAGTTTGATGGTCGTGTGGGGATCTTCGTCCCAATTAACCGCAGAAAGCGAGGGATCCCTGTATTTTTTATTTTTTATTTATTTATTTATTTTTTTTAACAGCACAGCTGCTGTATATTGGTAGATGAAAAATGAGGCTGTAACAGACTGTAATAAAGTGTTTCATTTATATGTAATTATATTTATGGCTGACGCCCTTATCCAGAGCGACTTAGACCAACCTTATACACACACCTGACCGGTTGAGAGTTAAGGCCCAATCAATGGTTATTTGGTAGGACTGGTGTTTGAACACCCAACCTTTTGGTTTACTAATCCCGAGCCTTAAAGGCTAAGTACTGCTTTCAAGTACTGCCTATACCACTCAGCCTCAGCTGCCGCACAGCTTCAAGTACTTTTAGTAAATTCACATAGGCCTCTTTTACTTTTAAATGTTTAATTTAATCAGTTATCCACTTTTCTGCAGGTCATCATCAGCTAATAACACCAATCCTTTTGGGTCGACATTCTGCTACGGGCTGCAGAGGATGATCTTTGAGGTATTAGAGTCATGCTGTTGTGTGATTGTCACCTGTGTTTTAATTAGCATATGCAGTGATTACCCTTTTAATATAAACATCTATTCATTCAGGTAGACAGTCAGCCAATCATCGCAGCACATCCATTTATACACATAAAGGATCTCTGGGAGCTTTGAGTGCTGATGAATGGAACCCATTTTGGGTTTTATCGGGGTTCGTTAAAGGCTGCACGGGTAACACGGCAACACAGGTTGCCAAGTTCTATTTTTTTTTCCAATTAGGGAGCACATTGCTGGGGATGGTTTGCTAATCTTTTTTCTACAGTCAAAGAAACACAAGCTGGGTTTTTCTTCCTGATAACACCATTTTTATATTCTGGACATCCATTTTCTTTATCTATGGAAGGCTTGCTGATCTTTTCATAGTTTTGAGCGGTTCAGTTCCAGGATGCGTCTGGCATTTGGCTAACAGTCGCTAATGTTCACTAATTGTCTTTCGCACACATTGGTGCAAATGTTGCTAATTGTCACTAATGAGAGAGGAGACCCCTGACTTGTGAAATATTCTGAAAATGGTATTTATGGAAGATGTTTTTACACCAGGTCTGCTTTTGCAGCGTTAACGAGATTAGTGTGGACAAAACCTATGATCGTTGTACACAAACAATTCCATGACATCAGCTGATTTTCTGTTATTTTGCAGGTACTTCTTGACTAATACTTGATACACAGTGAAACGTGTCCCCTCTGTCACTGTTCTTTCAGGTGATGCAGAATAACCACATAGCATCAGTGACCCTGTACGGAGCCCCTCGCCCTGCCAGCCTTTCACGTGCCGAGTCAAGTGCTCACTGAGAGTCCCGCCCTGCCTAATAGGGTCCACCAGCGCAGTGTGCCTTCCCTCACTGCTGCCATCACACAAACTAGAGAGCCACGTGCTGGGAGTTCCCCAGTCACCCTCATCCTTTCATTCTTCTGCTGCACACCAGGATGGGGTTCTCCTTCACACCTCATTTCTAGAAACACAACGGACTGCATTATTTTCTTTTTCACCATTTTCCTTCAACCGTTTCAGTGTTAGCATAGCACAGGGAAGCATTTCCACACACACACACACACATTTTAATTCTTCTGTTATTAAATATTGTGCATAAATTAAAGGTACGGTTTGTAAGATTTTGGAGTACCTCATGGAAGAAATTAAATATATGGTCAGTAAGTGTTTTCTTTAATCTATAATCTTTTGTCTTGCCTGTCAGTGAAGCTGGAACGACACATGATGGATGACCACTGTGTGCCGTCTCGCATTGTCGTCTCTGTCCATTATCACACTTCTTCTCAACTGGTCAACTTATTTCAGCAAAACATTTTCAAAGAATCTTATTTACGTCATACTTTTTTTTTTTTTTTTTTTTTTTTTTTTTTTTGGTTAATAAATATTAGGTCTTTCCCATAGAAAAAACATGGACTTGTCCGTCCTCTACAAGGGGGTTGCATGATTAAACCACAGCTCCTCCTCCATCTCTGAATGGATTTTTAACAAATTTTACCAGAATCTTCAGAACATAGTGCACCTTGTGCATCTCCTAGTTTATTTCAGTTAAATACTTTTTTGTTTAAATATGAAGATTTTTCAATTATACTGGAAGTAAGCAGTGCATTCCGGCACAAGTCATCTCTGGAAGGCTAACCAAATGATATTATGTCCATGACATGCTGTGTCCCCTCTCATTCGGGCCGCCATCTCGCACCACTATGTATCTTCAGTAGCCCAGGACCATATATGCTTTGAATTTTAATTCTTGACTCATTTCCTTCAGTTAGCTGCATTCTGGAACGTCACCACTAGATGCCAGTAGATACCATTAAATCTTACACACTGTACCTTTAATAGAACTAAAGAAGCTGGTTCAGATTTCTATTGAGAAGTTTGTCCACAGGGCAAATATCAGCTGCATTTTTATCACTGGTTGCTTTCGTACACGTCACAGACTCACTCTCAGTTCGGCAGTGATGGCGCACATGGTTAACTCACGTCGATACATGATGCTTTAGCATTTGCTGCATGGATTAAAGGATTGTGATTTTTTAAGGTGTGTGTGGTGTACACTACAAGCACAAATCAGTTGTACGGCGTGCGTCGGTGCTGTGAACATTTTCGTGGCACATGAGTTTCTTACGTGCAGACAACGTACGTGGGGAAAAGGTCTCGTCCCGTGGCCTTTCCGTTCAATCTTTAGCTTAGAGATAGGTTGGTTGCTGATCGTTTATTTAAATATTTTCATGCTGTTTTGAGATAAAGCATTGCTTTGGGATTTTTTTTGTTTGTTTGTTTGTTTTGAATAGTTGCACTAAACATGCACCATGGTTACTTGATAATTCACATCTTGATCCTCTCCACTGAAGATGTGCGATGAAGGAGTGTGGGAGGGAGAGATTATGTGCGAGTCGAGGGAGGCAGAGAAACGTTAGCTTTTAATGCAGGCCTCTGGACTTTCTGTATCTCAAACATGTTTTTCTTTCTTCTCGACTTTCTACACTCCGGTTTACCTCGACTGAGGATTTGATTTCGTCCATTCTCCGTTCTTTATCTTTATCCTAACAAAAACAAAAAGCCAAAACTTTAGCCAAAGAAGGACAAATAATAGCGATCATTTTAACTTAGCGAAATTGTGGTAGTGAAGTGGGAACACATCCACCACACAGCACAAAGGTCCGAGGTTTGAATCCTGCGTGTGGCCATTTCTGTGTGGAGTTTGCATGTTCTCCACATACTTGTGTGGGTTTCTTTCGGGTACCCCGGTTTTCTCCCATGTTCCAGACATGCAAATTAAACACAAATTGCTCCTAGGTGCCTGCCTGTGGAATTGGTTGTGTGTGTGTTGATCTGGCGAGATGTTCAGGGTGTACCTCACGTTTGCCCGCTTTCGGCTGAGATAGGCTCCAGCCTCCTCGTGACCCTAGTAGGATTAAACGGTTCAGCAAATGAGTGACTGAGTATTCAGTTGAAAGGTTTTTGTTTTGCTTACTCCCCAGATTTATGCCCCACCCCTGATATCTGTTCTACAGAGAGGTCTGGTGGTGTTTCTCTACCAGACAGATGCAAGGTTTTGCACAGCATTTGCCGCTGTGTATGTTTATGTACAAATCTGTAAATAATGTATTCTTTAAGTCTCGTCCTCTTAAGCTCATGGTACCACGTGGGTTGAAGATCAGAGGTCAAGTTGAACTCTGGAAATCTCATGGCAGATTTGCTTCTGATCATCGTCATAGTCTGATTCTGAAAGCCGACCGCTTCATATGGACACTGTAGTAGAAGCAGCAGCCCGTGGTTCATCACTGGTGTGAGAGGATCTGACATGAATGCAGTGAGTAAGTGCTGGAGGATTTTTTTTTTTCCTCTGTGTGTGTGTGTGTGTGTGTGTGTGTGTGTGTGTGTGTGTGTGTGCTTTATGCTCGTTTATAGTACATGAAGTCTATTTGTCCAGCTATTGTTGGCGGTTCCCTTGCTAAATACCACCCCTGATTCATCTCATTGTTTCATGAACAGGTTTACAGTTACGTTTAATAAGCGAAATCATAGCCTTGGTCCCAGTGTCACTCTGTACGACCCTTATTATAAACAAGAAAGCTGAGCTTCATAGTGCCGGGTGTCTTTAGGCTGAACTCTATACAGTGTTCTCTTCTGTACCAGGAATGTCTGCCTCCATTCAACAAATCTCTGCAGCTCAGCTTCGTGGTGCAGTCTTATTCGGGCATTGATTGGCCTTCTGTGCATTTATACAAGGAAAGCTATGGCTTATAGACTGACTTTTACCCCTGGCTGAGAGCACGTTCAATATCAAAAGTAAAATCCAGAGCCGCTGGTAATGCTGTCACATCCCACCGAGCTTGAGTGTAAATGCAATTCTTTAAATTGCTTTGTGTATGATTGAGCATGTACAGCTTAAAAAAAAAAAAAAAAAAAAAGCCCAGTAGACTGGGTGGGGGGGGGGAAAGGTTACATGAGTTCTGTATTAATGGAGAAGACGTCATAAAGGACCGCAGAAACCAAGTCACAATTTCAATTTTGGTACAAGCATGGATATTTTGTTTACCTGTAAAAAAAAATGTTACATCATTTGCATCGAATTAATCTCGGAAAGTCATTATTCAGCTCTTCATGACTCGACACTGATGGTTGTGATGTTTCCACCAAGTAAAAACACACTTTCACAGAATCTAGTTGAAGTTCTTATGAATAGCTTTTACATTCAAACAAGGGTATTTTTTTACATGAACAACTGGAGTCTCAAGTTCAGAGCGTCGTCCCGGAAACAGCAGCACAACCACTCAGTCGTACCATTTTAGATAACCTTAGGTTAGCAGAGAGTAGTATGATGGGCTGGTTGCCTGCCCAAACTCAGGTGGCTCTTTTTTTCTAATGCTGGGAGCAAGTGAATGCTTTGTTTTCATTAACATTCTTCTATCTTGTTATTGATTTTATGCGACTGTTGCATTGGAATGATTCAGAAATAGACCTTCTGTTCGGTGTCATGCACATAGAAATGCTATTATGTATTATGATCCTGATATGTATGCTTTCTCCCCAATCCTCCAAAATTATTATTATTATTTTTTTTATTTTTTTTTGTAGATTCAGTGTATTCCACCCATTTCTGGAAATGGGATTGTTAATTAAACATTGTGAGTCATGATTCATTGCAATGTGTTGTTTTGTATTTTGCAAGTAACACTTTGAAAATTGATATTTATCTTCTAATCATATATTCTGTGGGGGGGGGTTTTTTGTTGTTGTTTTTGTTGTTCATTTGTTTTTAAAGCAATAACTAGCTGTGGTGAATAATATATGGAAAGGCCAGCTATAAGTTTGACAAGGCCTTTGAATCCGTGCAAAATGCTGTGACTAGTTTTTCTCTCCTAGTCTACGTAAAGCATGACATTTGCAATTTTATAAACTACATCAAGTTTTGTTCATTAAACGTTGTTACACTGTGTTCAGCAAGAATAACATTGGAAGACTGGCTGTAATAAATATGGACAACATAGTGGGGTTGTTTCCTTTTTTTATATATATAATGAAGAAAAAATTATTCTTAACATAGTGCATGCTTAACTTCAGTGCTCTCGCTTTAATAGCATTTTATGTACAGCGCTTACTAAACAAACAAAACAAAAAAAAAACAGCAACATCAACTGCAAAATCATATGAAGTCCAGAACCATTCACATTTAAATCCAGTGGCCACTATCTGTACAATCTGTGAGAATCATGATGATCTTGTAGCAACTTGGTGGGATTGTGATGAAGGGAATTCAGTAGGCCTGGCGAGCTGTCCAGGGTGTACTCTGCCGTCCGCTGAGACGAGGACCTGCCTTCCTGCAACCCTAATTAGGATTAAGCAGTTCAGAAAGTGAATGAATGAGTAGAATCGTGATGAGATTGAGGGATCTTGGAATCGTGGCAATTTTAGGGGTAATCAGTAGACGTGTAAACTTGAGTGAAGTTGGTGGAATTGTGAGGATTTTGAGGGAACATGGAGGAATCGGGATGAGACTGAGGGATCTTGGAATCGTGGCAATTTTAGGGGTAATCAGTAGACGTGTAAACTTGAGTGAAGTTGGTGGAATTGTGAGGATTTTGAGGGAACATGGAGGAATCGGGATGAGACTGAGGGATCTTGGAATCGTGGCAATTTTAGGGGTAATCAGTAGACTTGTAAACTTGAGTGAAGTTGGTGGAATTGTGAGGATTTTGAGGGAACATGGAGGAATCGGGATGAGACTGAGGGATCTTGGAATCGTGGCAATTTTAGGGGTAATCAGTAGACTTGTAAACTTGAGTGAAGTTGGTGGAATTGTGAGGATTTTGAGGGAACATGGAGGAATCAGGATGAGATTGAGGGATCTTGGAATCGTGGCAATTTTAGGGGTAATCAGTAGACTTGTAAACTTGAGTGAAGTTGGTGGAATTGTGAGGATTTTGAGGGAACATGGAGGAATCGGGATGAGACTGAGGGATCTTGGAATCGTGGCAATTTTAGGGGTAATCAGTAGACTTGTAAACTTGAGTGAAGTTGGTGGAATTGTGAGGATTTTGAGGGAACATGGAGGAATCAGGATGAGACTGAGGGATCTTGGAATCGTGGCAATTTTAGGGGTAATCAGTAGACTTGTAAACTTGAGTGAAGTTGGTGGAATTGTGAGGATTTTGAGGGAACATGGAGGAATCAGGATGAGATTGAGAGATCTTGGAATCGTGGCAATTTTAGGGGTAATTAGTAGACGTGTAAACTTGAGTGAAGTTGGTGGAATTGTGAGGATTTTGAGGGAACATGGAGGAATCAGGATGAGACTGAGGGATCTTGGAATCGTGGCAATTTTAGGGGTAATCGGTAGACTTGTAAACTTGAGTGAAGTTGGTGGAATTGTGAGGATTTTGAGGGAACATGGAGGAATCAGGATGAGACTGATGGATCTTGGAATCGTGCCAATTTTAGGGGTAATCAGTAGATGTGTAAACTTGAGTGAAGTTGGTGGAATTGTGAGGATTTTGAGGGAACATGGAGGAATCAGGATGAGACTGAGGGAACTTGGAATCGTGCCAATTTTAGGGGTAATCAGTAGATGTGTAAACTTGAGTGAAGTTGGTGGAATTGTGAGGATTTTGAGGGAACATGGAGGAATCAGGATGAGACTGAGGGATTTTGGAATCGTGCCAATTTTAGGGGTAATCAGTAGACTTGTAAACTTGAGTGAAGTTGGTGGAATTGTGAGGATTTTGAGGGAACTTGGAGGAATCAGGATGAGATTGAGGGAACTTGGTCAGATTCTAATCATGACAAAATTTTCAACTGTCAAAATTTTTGCCACGGTTATTACCATTTGATGCCAGTCGTGACCGAGCATGGGAATCATAAAGCGCAGTAGAACTTTGTGGACGTAGCAAAGTAAAGCAAAGACCTTATTGCGCCATTGTAAGGGATCTTGATGAACACGCAAACATGATCCATTCAAGTTTCATCTTGGATGGGCCTGCCTCCTTTCATGCTACAAACATGGCCATAAATTGTGGCGCTCCATGTGTCTTTGAATGCTGGAGATTGAGGACATTGCGGCCCCCAGTGTAAAGCCAGGGTTACCTGGGTAAGTGGTCCAATGTATCTAAATTATTCTACATTCATAATCACTGCCATTATCAAAACCCAATTGCGAATCATAAAGTAATTGCCATTCATAGATTGTAACAGTTGCCATCAGTAGACAAGGGGAAAAAATCCCTTTCAAACATGGGAAAAGTATGATTCTTGCACATTCCCGAAACAGCAGGTGTTTAAAAACATTGAAAGTGTCCATAAGAAACCTTTACCATTCTTCAGTGGATCTATAATTCACAGCATGAACTTCTCAGTGCTTCACAAACACTTGCATGTCATAGTCAGCTTTATTAGAATCCTGAGTCTTCACTTGTTCAGGTGTGTTTTTTATCCACTGAAAAGGTTCAGTCACATGACCGTGATTAGTATGACAGCGGATGCTGGTGTCATGTAGGAGGTTCCACATTAGCCAGATCTGTGGTACATTCAGGCTGTGCACCACCATCAACTCTCGGTAGAAACATGGGTCAAACACCTGAAGGTGCGGCGCTGCCGATGGACGCACAATTCCAAAAGTACGGAAGCCCTCGTGACGGCTTGGCTTAAGGGAAATCCTGAGCAGACACATTCCCAGGAAGACGTCGTCTATGGGGAAGAGTTCGACTTCCTTGCAGGCCAAATGCAGCCTCAGTGCAGTATGGCCTGACATGACAAATCCTCCGCCTCCTGCATATGAAGGATAGATCCCCTGGCCATATATAAATTCGGGCACAAAATATTTACTGTTACGTCTGCGAATTGGTTTTGCATGGAAGATGATGTCTCCGACAAAAAGATCCTCGTCAGTCCGTCTATCGTCAAGCATTTGCAGAATGTTCTCAACGTTCACGAAGACGTCAGCATCACCTTTGAAGATGAATCTGGCGTTTGAACAGCTTGAGTTGACCCACTGCAGGAAGTGAGTTTCTTTAAGAGTTAGATTAAAGAATGTGTCCTCGAAGTCCCACAGCAGAATGTCCTTAAAGATTTGGCTCTCGTATGCCAACAACATGTTCCACAAGGGAAAAGCTGTGACGTTCTTGGGCACTCCAAGAAGAAAAACAGTCATGATGTTTCTTCCTTTTTGGGTTACACCTTCTTGGCCCCAGGTGTGTCGCACAACTTGTCGCTTGTCAAAGTCGACTGCTTCTGACTTTATGGCAATTAGCAAATATGGTGCACCTTTAGGTCCTTTACATTTCTCTGGCTGGTCAATGAGCATCTTGAACTCCCGGTGGTCCTTCTTGAGAAGATAATCCTCAAAGTCAAACTGAGGAAGAGTTGATTCCACTTTTGCTGTATCTTTTTTCTTTCCTTCTTTTTTCTTTGCTTTAACTTGGCTGTTTGGAGATTTTGATTTACTCCGGGGTTTAGATTTGGTTTGTGCCTGGAGCATAATTTCCTTATGAAGTGAATTAGAAGGTTGGGATGGTAACAACGTTCCTTTCGTTGGAGCTCCAAGAAGTGCTCGAGAGCTGCTGGAGCCATACTCGACATGCACTGTTTGCCAGATAGGTGTTAAACTTTGCTGGACATACCACAGTATACAGATTAATACCAGCAGGATAAGGGTGCACAGCACATCTCCCTTTATGTGGATCCTCTTCATTCTTTCAAACACCAAATCTCAGCATTTAACAAACCTTGTTTTTTAGGTTGCTCACGAAGCACAGACCCTGTAGATTCATCACACTGTCCCAGTTTCTTTACTGCCGATGAGTCAAACCCAACCACACTCCATTTGGAGCCATGCGTAGCCTCCGCTTGAGTGTGAGGCTGATTTCAGCCAACTGGGAAGGATATCCTCTCAGTACTATTCAATTCTGACTGTGCCACCCAAAGACAGTACTCGATGTACTTCAAAACGCAGTGGTATTTTCCATGCTGAAGGCAGTTTCTAAAACCAGAAATACAGTAATCTGTTACATACATAAACAGAATTATTTCCATCATTCATAAAAATGAGGAAAACCCATTGCCATTAAAAACTAAAGGCCCCGTATGTGGGAAGTGCCCCAGCCAGTAACTGGCCATAATAAACTATTGGTGACTACAATGGTACCTTGTCTAACGAATTTAGTCTGTTCCAAGGGCAAGCTTGTAAGACAAAAAGTTTGTTAGATGAAACAATTACTGTATTCCCATAAGAAATAAGACAAAAACTATTAATCCATTCCAGCCCCCTCCCAAACTCCGATAAGCTGCTGCAAACACATACTAGTCCTTCTAAAAAAATTAGCATATTGTGAGAAAGTTCATTATTTTCTGTAATGTACTGATCAAAATTAAACTTTCATATATTTTAGATTCATTGCACACCAACTGAAATATTTCAGGTCTTTTATTGTTTTAATACTGATGATTTTGGCATACAGCTCATGAAAACCCAAAATTCCTATCTCAAAAAATGAGCATATCATGTTCAGGTAGTCTAAACGAGCTATTAACCTAATCATCTGAATCAACCAATTAACTCTAAACACCTGCAAAAGATTCCTGAGGCTTTTAAAAACTCCCAGCCTGGTTCATTACTCAAAACCGCAATCATGGGTCAGACTGCCGACCTGACTGCTGTCCAAAAGGCCATCATTGACACCCTCAAGCCAAGAGGGTAAGACACAGAAAGAAATCTCTGAGCGAATAGGCTGTTCCCAGAGTGCTGTATCAAGCCACCTCAGTGGGACGTCTGTGGGAAGGAAAAAGTGTGGCAGAAAACGCTGCACAACCAGAAGAGGTGACCGGACCCTGAGGGAGATTGTGGAGAAGGGCCGATTCCAGACCTTGGGGGACCTGTGGAAGCAGTGGACGGGGCTACAGTTGCCGCATTCCCCAGGTCAAGCCACTTTTGAACCAGAAACAGGGGCAGAAGCGGCTGACCTGGGCTACAGAGAAGCAGCACTGGACTGTTGCTCAGTGGTCCAAAGTACTTTTTTCGGATGAAAGCAAATTTTGCATGTCATTCGGAAATCGCGGTGCCAGAGTCTGGAGGAAGACTGGGGAGAAGGAAATGCCAACATGCCTGAAGTCCAGTGTCAAGTACCCACAGTCAGTGATGGTCTGGGGCGCCATGTCAGCTGCTGGTATTGGTCTACTGTGTTTTATCAAGTGCAGGGTCAATGCAGCTATCAGGAGATGTTGGATCACTTCATGCTTCCATCTGCTGAAAAGCTTTATGGAGATGAAGATTTAATTTTTCAGCATGACCTGCACCTGCTCACAGTGCCAAAACCACTGCTAAATGGTTTACTGACCATGGTATTACTGGGCTCAATTGGCCTGCCAACTCTCCTGACCTGAAGCCCATAGAGAATCTGTGGGATATTGTGAAGAGAAAGTTGAGAGACACCAGACCCAACACTGTGGATGAGCTTAAGGCCGCTATCGAAGCATCCTGGGCCTCCGTAACACCTCAGCAGTGCCACAGGCTGATTGGCTCCATGCCACGCCCGCATTGAAGCAGCCATTTCTGCAAAAGGATTCCCGACCAAGTATTGAGTGCAGAACTGAACATAATTATTTGAAGGTTGACTTTTTTGTATTAAAAACACTTTTTATTTGTCGGATGAAATATGCTAATTTTATAAGATAGGGATTCTTGGTTTTTCTTTACTTTTTTGCCAAAATTATCAATATTAAAACAATAAAAGGCTTGAACTACTTCAGTTGTGTGTAATGAATCCAAAATATATGAAAGTCTAATGTTTATCAGTACATTACAGTAAATAATGAACTTTATCACAATATGCTATTTAGTATACAGTATTTGACTTTATATATTTAAGATAAACATGTAAAAACAATAAATATTTCATAATAATAATACATGTACATTCTCTTTGGGAGTAACGAGGATGGATAGGATCAGAAACGAGTACATCAGAGGGACAGCACATGTTAGATGTTTTGGAGACAAAGTCAGAGAGGCTAGATTGAGATGGTTTGGACATGTACAGAGGAGGGATAGTGAGTATATTGGTAGTAGGATGCTGAGGTTGGAACTACCAGGCAGAAGGCCTAGAGGAAGACCAAAGAAGATTTATGGATGTGGTGAAGGAGGACATGAAGGTAGTTGGTGTAAGAGAAGTTGCTGCAGAGGATAGGGTGAGATGGAGGCAGATGATTCGCTGTGGCAACCCCTGAAGGGACCAGCCAGAAGGAAAAGAAGAGGATGGAGCAGATTTTTGTTGGGTTCAGCATAAATTTTACAGTGACATGTCAAACAGTCTTTGAGATAGAGGCATGTGTAGCCACCAACCTGACAGAAGTGAAAACAATACTGGCTGGTAATAAATACATGCTCTCTGACATGGTCATCATTTACCAAACTGATTAATCCTACCAGGCTCATGGGGAGGCCGGTGCCGATCAGGGCTAACACTAGGTGAAGTCAGGGAACGTGCTTAATGGCCTGTCGGACCACTGCAGAGCAACACACACACACACACACACACACACAACCATTCACATTCACACCTCGAGCAGTCTGGAACAACCATTTAACCTAATTTGCCTCTGGATTTATGGGAGAAACCTGGATTACCTTGATGAAACCCTCAAAAGCACAGCGAGAACATGCAAAACAGCCCAGAGAAGTTCCACTCTTCTAACATCCCACCCCTCTCATATACCATTCCTCTCACGTTTCACCCCTTTGACATTCATTCATTCATTTTCTAAACCACCTAATCCTGATTAGGGTCACGGGGAGGCTGGCACCCATCTCTGGGTGAGGGTACACCCTGGACAGCTCGCCAGGTCATTGCAGGGCAAAAACACGCTGACGGCTTTGCGGCCTACTCTTGTCGAAAGCAATGGTTCTTTTACACGAATCCCACCATAGACAATGAGAGACATGGCCGGCCTTTGATAACCCAGTGAGCTGCACTGGGGAACAGAGTGCCAACTGTTGACGTTGGGGCTTGAACCCCCAACCTTGGGCTCGGTCATCCAGCACCTTGCCAGCAGGCCACCACTGCCCTCCCATCTAACATCACACTCCTCTATCATCTAAATCGTCTCATAGCCCACTCCTCTCACATCACACTCTTCTAACATCATTCGCCACTGATATACCACGCCTCTCAAATATCACTCCTCTCATGTTTCACGCCTCTAACATCTCACTCTTCTAACATCCCTCACCACTCATATAGCACTCCCTCAGATATCACTCCTCTCACATCACACTCCTTTAACATCCCTCGCCACTCATACTAGTATACCACACCTCTCAGCTATCACGCCCGTCAGCTATCACACCTCTCAGCTATCACTCCTCTCACATAACACTCCTCTAACATCTCATCACATAACACTCCTCCTATCATATTAGTTGTGTGTTATCGACCACCATCAGCTGTTGCTGGAGAACTCCCAGTGCTTATGCAGTTACTATGTCAACTACAATACAGTGATTCAATACAATTCAATACACTACATTCTGACAGGTGACCTGAATTGGGATTGACTAAAGCTGGTGATTTTAAAGACCTTTGTAACTCACTGCATTTTATTCAAATCATTGAGAGTCCCGCACACCCTAACCCTAAATACCCAGAGAAATCCTCTTTAATACATTTGATTATCACTAATGCCCCCCACCAGGACTCAGAGTCTGGTGTCTGCAAATAATGTGACTGATTACTGTGTTATTGCTGCAAATACAAATGCCAAAAATTCCCAAGTGCAAGCCTTAAAATGTGAAATGAAGCAAGCAAGGTTTCTTTTTACAGGATTTATTTCATGATGAGCCCTTTGATGGTATGGCAAGCTGTCCAGGGTGTACTCTGCCCTCACCCAGAGCTGGCTGAGATAGGCACCAGCCTCCCCATGACCCTAATTAGGATTAAGTGGTTCAAAAAATGAATATTTCATTGTAACTGTGTCTCACAAGAGAAATATGGCTTGGGCAAAGGCTAGGAAAATGGGGACCATGGCAAATTGGCTTTATTTTAGGCAATGATGCTATTGTATCACCTCATAAATCAGACAAGCCAAGTCTGAATTTATATATATATATATTCATTAAAGATATATATATCATATTCAATGTGATAAAAAATTAGAGTGGGTGGGCACTTTAAAATGTTACCAACAGAGCGGAATGGTAAGTGCTTTTATTGGCACAGAGGTGGAAAACATGCATAATAACAGAACAATAAAAGAGTTTTACTGGTATTTGTGTTATTCATTTTGTGGTATCAAGCAAACTACTTACATGAAAGCTGAAAATAAACAGAAAACAGCATAAATTTAAAACAAAAGACCCCTTACTTTTCCCTCCTGGTGCTGTTCCTTTAAACATTTTGCCAGAAATAAAATCGAGCCAATCAACATAAATGTCAAATTTAGCATGTGGCATGTTGAACCAATCAACACGAACATAAACAAAAGCACATGGCCAGGAATGTGCTTAAATTCATAAATTCATAATTCTGTAGCAGTTTCTAATGGTTTATCTTGTTGGACATTTACCAAGAGAACACGGCAAAATATTTTCCTGTTTTTTAAAACGCGGTGGAACAATCAAATGTGTTGTTACTGATGAACCTTATAGACATTCCCCAGTGGCAGGGGGTCTTGAAATACCGTGTACACTCACTTTTACAGGCAGTGAACGCCTCATTTTACAGTTACAGAGACTGATTGAATAAAATTGGTAAGTTTGATCTACGATTTTGCTCCCAGTACACATGGGCAGTGATTCGACATAAGATCAAAAACACTGGGGGGCCCTTATTGGAGCAGGACACTTATGTCGAATACAGTGTATGTATGTGTATATATTATATATTATATATATATATATATATATATATATATATATATATATATATAAATAAAATTATTACCTCTTTGAGAGGACTCAATGTGTTAAATATGAAGAAACTCTCTCTCCTGTATGTCATGTTACATCAGGGATCCCCCAAGGTCCTGTCTTGGATCCACTTTTATTGACCATTTATGTTAATAATCTGGGTAAAAATGTTGCAATTGCAACTTTCATTTTTTGCCGATGATACTATCATTTAATGCTGTGGTGCTACTCAATCTCTCAAGTATTAGCAGTCTGCTTTTAATATTGTACTGTCATGTCTGCTTGATCTGAAACTTGTTCTGAATGCCACAAAAAACTAAAATAATGCTGTTTTCTAACGCTAGAAAAAGCAGAGATTCTCTTACGATCATTAAAACCATGTGAGGCAGACAGATTGAACAAGTGACACAAGTGTTTGGGTATTTTAATTGATGAGTGTTTAACTTTTAGACCTCATAGTGAAAACAGAGGAAAGAAGCTGAATCTAAGTTTCTAATTTAGAAATAAATCCTGTTTTTCCTTTGTTGCCAGGAAGAAAGCTGGTTGAAGCTAGGTTCTTTAATTTGTTTGAGTATGATGATCTGGTGTATAGACATGCTTGCATTGGCTTGACATTTCATACTACAGCACTTTATGATTTGTTATAACCTGCAAAGCTCTCATACAGCACTGTACCTTTTTTTTTTTTTTTTTTTTTTTTGGCCAGAGTTAAATGGCCTTCGCTGACCATGCGCAGACTCACGTATTGGTATAATTTCATCTATCAATCCATCCTTGGTCTGCTTGCCTCTTATCTTTGTGGATATATATTATTTAAACCCAGTAATTATTGTCTGTTCCCCAATGACATCCTTTTACTGACTGTCCCTCAAGTTTGCACTGAACTTGGCAAACAGTCTTTTATGTTCTTTGCCCTGATTGGAATAAGCTGCTGACATCAAGATCTGATCCCGATTGGGTATTTTTTTTTTTAAATGTGGTGAAAGATTGAGAAGCAAATTCTATACTAGTTTCTAAGAGCTTTGTCTTTCGCTAAATAATGCTTCCTATTGTATATTTCTATAGGCTTTGTTTTGTGAGTCACGGTATGTTTTCTTTTTTTTTAACTTTCGACATATGTTTAATTAGAACTTAGTGCTGCTGCCATTTTGGCCAGAGCTCTCTTGAAAAAGAGATTTTGTAATCTCCATGAGATTCACCTGGTTAAATAAAGGTTAAATGAAATTTTAAACAGAAAAAAAAGTCTATTCAGCGTCATATGCCTCAGCTGAATGGCTCACCTCAGCTCGACTTCTGTACCGTGAAGCAACTAGGAGTTTAATTCCTTCTGAATGAAACTAATCCATCGGATGTTACCTTCCATTATTTTTACTGAATCCTATTTATCCAGCTGGATGGGCAGAGACACACTTGTGGTTGATACCTTGCCCAGTTCGGGTTTAATGGGGATTCGAACCCATGACACCGCAAGTTCAAGTCCAATACCCCAAAACATTATCCAGTACTACCAGCGCCATAAGAGTTGCTTCTGCATTTCAGAATAATCTTAACTATCAACATGCAAACCCAAATATATCTTGAAACATTAAAGAGGCCATCAATGCAGGTTTCACAAGGTTCAAGACAACACATGAATGATTGTAAAAGCCGATAAGCCACACAGATTATATAAAAAATTTCATTAACATTCCTTGATTTGTTATTCTGATCTGTATTTTCATTTGTACAGTGGAAATACAGGGGATGTGGCAGGCATGAAGGAATAAAGTTCATCAGCATCATTTTCTGTAACCGCTTAATCCTAATTTGGGTCACGGGGAGGCTGGCGCCCATCTCAGCCGAATCCAGTCAAGGTCAAAGTACACCCTGGACAGCTCACCAGGCCATCGCAGGGTGGAAACACACTGACGGCTTTGCAGCTACTCTTGTCGAAAGTAAGCAATGGTTCTTTTACATGAATCTCACACCATAGACAGTGAAGAGACATGGCCGGCCTTTGATAACCCAGTTAGCTGCACTGGGGATGGGGGGTGGGGGGGGGGGGGGCGGGGTGTGTGTGTGTGGGGGGGGGGGGGTAACAGTGACAATCTTGTGGAGAATGGGACTCGAACCCCCAACCTTAGGATCAGTGATCCAGCACCTATACCATTAGGCCACCACTAGGCCACCAGTGCCCTGGGAATAAAGTTATGGAAGTAAAAGAGGTGAATATTTCAAGCCTGCTCTGAATTCTTCTCAGTTTATCCTGGAGCTTGTGCATGAATCAGAGAGAAAAGTAATTTCCTTTCGGCTGTTTTGGTTGAGAGACTCCAGATGTAAAAGATCTTGATAATAAATCTCTTTTTGCTGAGGCTGGAGTTACAGTCCTGAAACTAAAGCTCTGCAACTCAGATACTTCTGACTCATGAAAAAAAAATCTCCATAAATAACAGTTTTTATAAAATCATTAGAAAATCACAATAACTGTCTGTTTCAAACTGTAAGGGAAAGTTTTTCAGTTTACATCTATTAAATAAAAACAAATAAAAATAACAACTTACCCATAATTATAATCTCAATGAAACCAGATTAAAACTCAAGAAAGCTGTTGACCTCCGTTACCATGGAGATACCCGACGAGTTGGTCTGAGTTGACCCGTCCAGTTCAATTCATCGATTAATTTTTAGATTCGATGTGCACAGCCTTTGATGCTTCTTCTCGCTGTACGCCTTTTTCCTTTCCTTCCTTTTTTTTTAAGTATCGGGTGGGTCACGTGACGCCAGATGCCAGCGCAGCACACAGTGGAGGAGGGCGCGCGCGACTCGACTCGCGTGTGTTGTGTATTTGCATTGTACATGTATTGAGTTATTCACAAACGTTATTATTGTTATTAAACTAGACATCAGAAAATGAAAATGTGCCTCCTCATCATCTGATCATTCTGCTTTTGTGTCAGGAACAAATAAAAAATAAAATTATTATTATTATTATTATTATGGTGAGATCATAAATGACACTCATCTTTTTGTCTTTAGCATAATTTCCTATTTAATGTTCATCATTCATTTTCTATGACCACTTAATCCTAATTACGGTCGCAAGGAGGCTGGCACCCATCTCAGCCGACTCCGGGGGAGGGCAGAGTACACCCTGGACGGCTCACAAGGCCATGGCGGGTCAGAAACACGCCGACAGCTATGCAGCTCCTCTTGTCGAAAGTCAGCAAGGGTTCTTTTACATGAACCTCCACCATGGACAGTGAGAGACATGGCCAGCCTTTGATAACCCAGTTAGCTGCACTTATTTGATCACTGCTTGAACCCCCAACCTTAGGATCAGTGATCCAGCACCTTTACCACCGGGCGACCCCTGCCCCCTATTTAATGTCTTCTCAGAAATTTTCTTCTTCTTCTCCTTTCGGCTTTTCCCTTCAGGGGTCGCCACAGCGAATCATCTGCCTCCATCTCACCCTATCCTCTGCATCTTCGACTCTTACTCCAACGACCTTCATGTCCTCCTTCACCACATCCATAAATCTTCTCTTTGGACTTCCTCTAGACCTTCTGCCTGGTAGTTCCAACCTCAGCATCCTACTACCAATATACTCACTGTCCCTCCTCTGTACATGTCCAAACCATCTCAATCTAGCCTCTCTGACTTTGTCTCCAAAACGTCTTACATGTGCTGTCCCTCTGATGTGCTCATTCCTGATCCTATCCATCCTCGTTACTCCCAAAGAGAACCTCAACATTTTCATCTCTGCTACCTCCAGCTCTGTCTTCTGTCTTTTACCCAGGGCCACTGTCTCTAAACCATACAACATTGCTGGCCTCATCACCGTCTTTTACACTTTTCCTTTCATTCTTGCCGATACTCTCCTATCACACATCACACCGGACACTTTTCTCCATCCATTCCATCCTGCCTGCACACGCTTCTTCACCTCTTTTCCACACTCTCCATTGCTCTGGATTGTTGAGCCGAAGTACTTAAAATCCTCCACCTTCTTTATCTCTGCCCCCTGTAACCTCACCGTTCCTCTTGGGTCCTTGTCGTTCACACACATGTATTCTGTCTTACTGAGACTAACCTTCATTCCCCTCCTTTCCAGGGCATACCTCCACCTCTCTAGATTTTCCTGCACTTGTTCTCTGCTCTCACTACAGATCACAATGTCATCTGCAGACATCATGGTCTATTGGGAATCTTGTCTAAACTCGTTTGTCAGCCTGTCCATCACTATAGCAAACAAGAAGGGGCTCAGAGCTGACCCTTGATACAGTCCTACCTCCACCTTGAACTCTTCTGTCAGACCAACAGCACACCTCACCACTGTCTTACATCTCTTATACATGTCCTGTCCTTATACAAGTCTCCCTATGCTCCTGTCTCTTCTGGAAGAAAGTATTTACCACAGACATTTCCATCCTTTTTGCAAAATCTACCAATAGCTGTCCTTCTGTGTTCCTGTCCTGGATACCAAACCTGCCCATCACTTTCTCATCCCCTCTGTTTTCTGCACCAACATGTCCATTGAAGTCTGCCCCAATGACCACTCTTTCACCTCTGGGGGGGGGGGGGGGGTAACTCTGCATCACTTCATCTAACTCACTCCAGAATCCCTCCTTCTCTTCTAGCTCACATCCTGCCTGTGGGGCATAAGCACTAACAACATTGAGCATTACACCTTCAATTTCTAACTTGAGACTCATCACTCTGTCTGACACTCGTTTCACTTCTAGAACATTCCTGACCAACCCCTCCTTCAAGATGACTCCTACTCCATTTCTCTTCCCATCCACACCATGATGAAACAGCGTAAACCCTGATCCTAAGCTTCTAGCCTTGCTACCTTTCCACCTGGTCTCCTGAACACACAGTATGTCCACCTTCCTCCTCTGCATCATGTCAGCCAGCTCTCTACCTTTTTTTTTTTTTTCCATAGTTCCAACATTCAAAGTCCCTACTTTCAGTCCTAGACTCATATCTTTCCTCTTCTCTCTCTGCCTACATCTCACGCCTCCCGCCTCTTCTTCCTCGACGTCTTCATCCAAACCAGCACCCTGTTGGTTAACAGCACTGATGGCGGTCGTTGTTAACACAAGGCTCGATCTGGTATGACATTCTTTCTTGTGATTCGCATATTTTATTTGGCATTTGTTTTACGCCGGATGCCCTTCCTGACGCAACCCTCTGCATTTATCCAGGCTTGGGACCGGCGTGAGGGAGAGCCACTGGTTTGTGCCGCCACCTCACGGCTGCATTTTAATGTCTTCTCAGAAATCATTCCTTTTAATAAAGTTCTTGGGGTGAGTAGTCATGGAACACTAGCTGCTTTGGGTTGCGCCCATTTTGTCCTTGGGACTCATAATCCTTATGAGATTGATATTTTTGTCACACACTGTTATTTATACATCAATCAATCAATCTGGGTGCCATGCCAGAATTCTGGTGTAGGTGGCAGCTATAACAGTCTTGTCATGGCTATATACGAAGGGCAAAAAAATCCACGTAGAGGCCCAAAGTTCTTTGTGCAGGGTGTTTTTATTGGAGACACCATCTCTAGCTAGCTGGCCGTTGACTCTAAAGAGTTCATCCACCCTTCGATAGGTCTTGTTTTTATTCCTACTGGGTTGCACCCTATTTATACATACTCACATTCATTAATTTCTATAAATGTAATGGAATCTTTCTCACTGTAGAGCATGGAACAACACTAGGACCCAGAAGATAATTCAAACCATTATGAATTTAAAGGGGAGCTATGATGTTTTTTTTTCCCCAATTTTCTTGACCGATAAATTGTTAGTTTTGAAACGCCGGGTGTCAAATAACAAGGCTAGGGCCTGTTACGTCCTTTCTCGGGCATGTTTGATCTTACCATAGAATAAAAGGTCTTCACCTTTTGGTGGTGGTTGTGGTGGTCAAGGTTGAGGGTGTACTGTGTAGCGAGACATTACATACGAGGCTTTCTGATGAGCTAGACTTACTCTACCGCCCCCAATTGCCATATCCGGCCATCCTAGGTCTGCCTCTCAGCACCATGAAAGGAAAACTGACCAATCAGAGCAGAGTAGGCACAGAGAAGGCGAGGACATAAATTTATATTTACGTACATTTACAGCATGTTGACATTTTTGTCACACACTGGTATTGGTGCATACATTCATTAATTTCTTTAAATGTAATGGAATCTTTCTCACTGTAGGGCATGTAGATCATCCTGGTCTGCCTCTCAGCACAAGGAAAGGAAAACAGACCAATCAAAGAAGAGTATGCACAGAGAACAGAATTCATTTGACAAACTCTCTTATCCAGAGTGACTTACATAAGTGTTTCAAAGTTACTGTCCACAGATACATTCTGATACTGGCTCTCTGAGACTATGCAAAGTATACTATCAGTAAAATAAATAGGAAGTGGAAGCCAAACTTTCTGAAAAACTGTCGAGTTTTTTGTTTTTTTTTTTCTTTTTTTTGTAGGAAACACTTTGGTGGGCCACCAGTTCCTGAAATTAGAAATAAAAGGTATGAAAATGGGTATGTGAGCTTTATACTATACCAAGGGTGGCCAACCCGCATACCCGCAACCTGAGGCTCTTGTGTTCATATCAAAGTTTGTGGGATTTTTTTTTAATTGTGAGTGTTTGCTTCGCTGGAGTTCAATATGGTATTTTCATTAAATGCACTTGTGCGTGAGAGGAAAATACAGTAATACAAAGCTTCCCAGTATGAGCAAGATCATTTAAGTCAACAATTTGTGTAAAGTTGGCTCTTAATAGCACAAAGAAAAATTCACAGTAAAAAAGAAAATATGAAAATGAACACAGGACGTTTGTAATAGAGTGGGAGAGCTGATATATTTTTGTTTAACCTAATAGCAAGCCATTCTGTCTTATATGTCAAGCGTCATTAGCGCATTTCAAATCTTCAGCGCCACTTCAGGTCCATGTTAACTTCAGCCAGGAATTTCCTAAAGGGACTGAACTTTGCAAGCACAAGTTGTTTACTTTGAAAAGTCAGCCAGAAAAGCAGATATAGTTTTTCCAAAAATTTACGAAGCGCTCAGAGACCGTAACACTTGAATCGTATTAATTGGCTTGGAACAATACACAGGCCAGAACACCATACAACGAAGGAGAGTTCATTATAAAATCCCCCTCAGTGATCTTGAAATCTTGTCTCCTGAAAACGACAAACTAAAACAAGTGGTATCGGACGTCCAACTGTCCCGCCACACTGTTGAACACAGATAATTGGACATTAACATGGCTATTAAATCACAGTTACACTCTTGCCTTCAAAAATGAATGAATTTTATGAGGATGTTGGTGTGCGAATTTAAAATAAATCTGGCTGAGCAGAGGCATGTGTGTGTGTGTGTGTGTGTGTGTGTGTGTGTGTGTGTGTGTGTGTGTGTGTGTGTGCAATAAAGGGATGGGTGATGTTCATGTGTGCCCATGTGTGCTCTTTGTGGTAACACTGCATAAAATGTGGCTCTTGGTCTCTGACTGGTTGACCGCGCCTGTACTATACTGTACTCATCACAGTAAAAACATGTTGTTTATTGTTCAGACACCACACCTGTCACATTCAGCAGGACTGAAACTCCGACCACTGGCCACTGTTGATTAAAACCACATGAAATATCCTGCTACCACAGCTTGCATCATTTTAACCTACAGGGAACATGACTCACTGATCTATTGTCTTCACAAGGGCCTCTTACTTTCCCACGCAATCAGTTGTTCTGCTTCTTGTCTGACTAAAAAGCAAGAAAATCTGAATAATCAAATCATTCAACTTTCATCTCTAGTGTGTTTATGTAACATTTTAAAATGTACATAAACTATAGCCTCAAATCAGATGAACTTTGCCTTTTTTTTCATCATCACTTTTTATCTTGATGGGCCAAATGTTAATCGGCAAAAAAGATTTCAGCTTACATACTATGTTTGCAAAGTTGACTCTGTTTAAAATTTATTTATATTTATACACAGCAAGAAGGTCCCGAGGTTAAATCTCAACCAAGGGTTTTTCTATGTGGTGTTTTAGATATTTTATTGTTACATGGGTTTCCACACAAATGCAGTGGAAACTCAACTTACGAAAGCCCCAAGAAACGAGAAATCCAGGTTACATAAAATATTTTCCTAAAATTTTTGTCTCTGGATACGACACAAGTTCACGTTACGAAAGCACCATCTCAAAAATTCAAACAATGCACGAGTTGCTCTCCCATTGACTCCATCTCCCAACATCCCGCCCCGCTGGGCTCCTATTGGCTAGGAGGGATGACGCAGCTTCCTCCCATTGGCTATCTCCCAACATCCCGCCCCGCTGGCCTCCCATTGGCTAGGAGGGATGGCGCAGGTCCCTCCCATTGGCTATTATGGAGCACCCATAATGCTTTTTGTGTAAAGGACAGAGTTACTGTTGTTTCATGAGTTTTTCTAAGTGTGCTTATTGCAACTTGCGCGTGCGTGTGTGTGTTTGTGTGATTCCCAGTGCGAATGAAAAGAAGAAGCGGGCTCGTGGCATGCGGTTGACTGATATCGCAAAGGAATGTGGTCATAACTGTCTACCATCGGTACGATATTGAAGCAGGAGGCCTTAAAAAGGTTCAGTTCAGTTCATTTTCTATAACCGTTTCATCCTAATTAGGGTCGCGGGGAGGCTGGTGCCCATCCCAGCCATCTCCGGGCGAGGGCAGAGTACACCCTGGACAGCTCGCCAAGCCATCACAGGGCGGAAACACGCCGACGGCTTTGCAGCCTACTCTTGTCGAAAGTCAGCAATGGTTCTTTTACATGCCTCATACCATGTGAGAGACATGGCCGGCCTTTGGTAACCCAGTTAGCGGCACTAAAGGGGACAGCGATCCAGCGCCTTATACCAATAGACCACCACTGCCCACCTTAAAAGGTATGCTTTTATAATTTTTAAAGGGTTTAGGTGTAGTTTTGGGGGCCTTGGAACGAATCACACGTTATACATGTAAAATGCCGTTCAACTTACGAAAAATCCAGGTTATGAAACCACTTGCGGAACGGATTAATTTCGTAAATTGAGGTATCACTCTACACGGAATATTCTGGGTATTCTGGTTTCTTCACAAACTTCAAATATTTGCAGATTAGGTTAACCAGGTCCTCTAATTGGCCCACAAGTCTCAAGGATTTTTTGTGCCGTGTTCAGACTAGCTCCAGATCGCCCCACAACCCTGACAGAACCGCATGGTTAACAGATGGATAAACATCTGTTAAGATACGTAAGTGGCTCAGAACCAGTTATCACTAAATGTTCCATCTCAAGGAAAAGTTCATTCATTATCGGTAACTGCATAATCCTAATTAGGGTCACAGGGAGGCTGGTGTCCATCACAGCCAACTCCGGGGCGAGGGCAGAGTACACCCTGGACAGCCCGCCGGGCCATCTTAGGGCATAAACATGCTACGCAGCTACTCGTCAAAGGTCAGCAATGTTTTTTTTTTTTACAGCCTCACACCATAGACAGTGAGAGACATGGCCGGCCTTTGATAACCCAGTTAGCTGCAATGGGGGCTCAGTGACAACCCATGGAGAGTAGGGCTTGAACCCACAACCTTAGGATCAGTGATCCAGCACCTTTACCACTAGGCCACTACTGCCCCTCAAGGAAAAGTAATGTTCTGGAGTGGAACTGCTCTTTTATAGACTATTTTTAAGAGTAAAAACATTGGTATCGTCACTGACTTGCCCAACTGTTTGATCTTACTGGGATCACAGTGAGGCTGGAGCCTATCTCCTCTGACACTATGTGAAGGTGGGGTACACCCTGAGCAACTCGAACACCCATCACAGGCCAACACACACACACACACACACACACACACACACACACACACACACTCACACCTTGGGGAAATTAGGAACTGCCTAGCTAATGCTGGGAACCAGAATGCCTGGAGGAAACCCATGTAATCACAGGAAAAACATGCAGACTCCACACACAAACACCCAAACCTGTGAATCAAACCCATGACCTTCTTTCTGTGAGGCAGACGTGTGAATCATTATGCAGCCGTGCCACCTTCAACGACGACTTCTTTTCCTTTCGGCTGTTCCCTTCAGGGGTCGCCACAGCGAATCATCTGCCTCCATCTCACCCTATCCTCTGCATCTTCTTCTCCTACACCAACTACCTTCATGTCCTCCTTCACCACATCCATAAATCTCCTCTTTAGTCTTCCTCTAGACCTTCTGCCTGGTAGTTCCAACCTCAGCATCCTACTACAAATATACTCACTATCCCTCCTCTGTACATGTCTAAACCATCTCAATCTAGCCTCTCTGACTCTCTGACAAAACCTCTTACATGTGCTGTTCCTCTGATGTACTCATTCCTGATCCTATCCACTCTGCCTCCACACACTTCTTCACCCCTTTTCCACACACTCTATTGCTCTGGACTGTTGAGCCTAAGTACTTAAAATTCTCCATCTTCTTTATCTCTGCTCCCTGTAACCTCATCGTTCCTGTTGGGTTCTTCTCATTCACACACGTATTCTGTCTTACTGAAGCTAACCTTCATTACTCTCCTTTCCAGGGCATACCTCCACCTCTCTAGATTTTCCTGCACTTGTTCTCTGCTCTCACTACAGATCACAATGTCATCTGCAAACATCATAGTCCATGTGCCACCTTCAATGACATCTCATAAAATGTAAACCAATAATTAATATTAATTGATTTCCTTTTAACTCAAATGGTCTGAAATTCATTGCAGCTAGTCTGCCTTTCCAATGTAACAATTAAAAATGTAAAAAAAAGCACCCATACCATGTAGTCACATACATTTTGAAAGTAATACTTAATCCTAAAGTATCTAAAAATATTTTAATCTGTAAAGTTTAAGAAAATATGGTGTGTAATTGCATCATTACTTAAACTGCTCAGTTATAAATGTATTGGCGTTTTGGCGGTTGTCTGTGTTAAAGCGAAACCCGAAACACACTGAGCATCGAAGCAGTGAGAACAGAAGTCCATGACCAAAGAGTTCAATAATTTAATACAATTCATTTTTACTCATACACGATGTGCCTATATACACCTATAAAAGTTTTTTCATTATTTCCACTGTTCGCTGAACACACACAAAAAAAATTTCAGCTGCCACAAGAACCAACTACTCCTCTACATACAACTGATACCACAGTGATGAAGCAGGTCGAGAGGAGACATTCCCTCCTGCATATTGTTCCATGACCTGAAGAGAAAGTGCTGAGGTTTCAGAAATCCCTCTACGCAGCACTTGTTTGTGTCTCCCGGTGGTTGGCGTTGTATCTGGAGCACCAACCTGAAGGCGATATAGATGACCACCAAAGGGTTTCCTCATAAGGAAGCAGTTCCTGCTCGCATGATCTTGAAGAGGGCATTTATGTTATTGTTCTTGATGGCATCCCTGCAGGCAGTGATAACCTGATTCTTTGGTTTTCCCACTAAAAGAAAGAGAGAGAGAGAGAGAGAGAGAGCGAGAGAGAGAGATTATATTTATCTGGGGCAGCATGTTGGCACAGTGGTTTGCGAATCTGCCTCACAGCAAGAAGGCCTGGGTTCGATTCCCAGTTCGGGTGTTTCTGTGTTCTCCCCGTGCTTACATGGGTTTCCCCTGGGTCCTCTGGTGTAGTCCACCAGTCCAAAATGTGCAAAGTAGGCTGTTCCAAATTGCCCCTAGGTGTGAGTGGTTGTATGTGTGCTGCCCTGCGATGATCTGACGAGCTGTTTAGACAGTACCCTTTGCCCAAAGTTGGTGGAGATGGGCGTCAGCCTCCCCACAACTCTAATGAGGATTAAGCAGCTTAGAAAATTAATGAATAACAATTACCTGCCAAAGGTGAGGTGAATGTTGATGAATAGAGCTGGAGGTGGAACATCGTGTACTCAATTCAATAACACCCACCGAGCCATAGGCATACACAAAACATCATCCTAAAACCAGACTCATTTACTACATTTTTTAAACTATGATGGAATCAGGTGAGCTCTGAGCGTAGGTGCAAGCAGGTACATGGCCTTAGAGCTGGGTACTGGTGTCTTTTTAAACTCTAGTCATAGTTTAAGTGCATACTACATGAAAACAAACCAAAGTAAACCAAAATGTGATTTCATAGTTTGCCTATTTTAATTATCACAGCAGCAGGACAGACGAGCTCTGTACACTTCTCGCTAATGGTGTCTATAGAATTTACTTATTCAGTGTGTGTGTGTGTGTTTTTGATTTTGCTTTACTGTAATAATCCCACAGAAAGCCTCTGCATTTAACCCATACAAAGTGAGCGCGCACACTCAGAGCACTGGGCTGCCCCATACATTAATACAGTGTTACCTCACTTTATGAAATTAATCTGTTCCAGCGCCTTTTCGTGACCTGGAGTTTTCGTAAATTGAATTGCATTTTACATGTAACACGCGTGATTCGTTCCAAGGCTCCCAATACTACCCCATAAATCTTTTAAAAATGATAAAAGTACACCAATTTTGTATGAAATATGTGTTAAAAGTAAAAGAAAATTATTTACCCTTTTTTGCGACGCTTTAAAGTCCGGAGGTTGCTGGTCTGAAGAACCCTCACCCCCACCCTCCTTCACGAGGCCCTTAAATATGGCGGTTGATTTTTCCGAAATAATTGCCTCCGTCACTGTATCTCCGCTTTTAATGCCTCCTTCTGCTTCAACATCGTCACGATTGTAGAGGGGTTTCAGCCATACTCCTTTGCGATTTTACTCAACTGAATCCCACTTTCATATTTTTTTTATCATCTCTTGTTTTACTTTTATTGATAACGGAGCCCGCTTCTTCTTTTCAGTCTCACCGGGAATCACTTTCTTGGGGCTCATGATTAATAACGAAAAATAACTCTGTAATAAGCACACTCAAACTCACGAACCAACAGTACAACTGTCCTTCACGCGCGTGTGTTGAACAATGGGTCAAAGGCACTCCAAAAGCATTATGAGTACAGTACTGTATTATGGAGATTCAGCTCCCTCCTAGCCAATGAGAGGCCAGCGGGGCGGGGTGTTGGGAGACAACCAATGGGAAAGCAACTCGCGCATTGTTTGAATGGCGCGTTTGAATTTTTGAGATGAGCTTTTGTAACATGAACTCGTATCTAGAGACAGAAATGTCATCTGCAAATGTTCCGCAATTATTCCCTCACCTTCCGTGTAATTCCGTAGTTATTCCTCAAGTCTTCCTCCACTTCCGTATGCTTCTGGCAGGCCAAAATATTCAGTGAATGTGCTTTCGAACATGAAAAAAAATTCGGTGAGTGTTCCGTAGGGTCACTTTGGCATACTTTGCCGTACCTGTTCCGCACATGCTGTGAACGTTCCGAGAGTGCAAGAATTTCCACTTTTCGGTAGGATTTTCACCTATTTTCCGTGTAAAAATGCCAAAGCTCTTCTGCAGACTGCGTTCCGTGCATTTCCGTTACACGATCCTTGCATGCCATAGTCCAGTGAAATGAGGGTGTAAGGCACTCGGAGAGCAGCTGAGGGTTAGGTGCCTTCCTCAAGAGCATTTCAGCCAGGAATATGGAGGAAGGGAAGGTACAGCTCACCCCCTCATCCACACATTTTTATTGCTGGTTGGGGAATTGAACCAGCAACCTTTCGGTCCCAAAGCTACTTCGATATCCATTAGGCTATAGCGGTCCCCAAAGGTTCATCAGTTCATTTTCTGTACCCGCTTAATCCTAACTTGGGTCGCGGGGAGGCTGGCGCCCATCCCAGCCAACTTCGGGCGAGGGCAGAGTACACCTTGGACAGCTTGCCAGGCCATCGCAGGGCGGAAACACGCTGACGGCTTTGCAGCCTACGCTTGTCGAAAGTCAGCAATGGTTCTTTTACATGCCTCACACCATAGACAGTGAGAGACATGGCCGGCCTTTGATAACCCAGTTAGCTCCACTGGGGGGGGGGGGGGGCAGTGACAACCTTGTGCAGAGTGGGACTCGAACCCCCAACCTTTGGATCAGCAATCCGGCACCTTATACCACTAGACCACCACTGCCCCCGTCCCCAAAGGTATAGGTAGTTTTTTACAGATTTGAGGTATTGCTCAGTGAAAATACAAGAAAACACAACCAAAACAAGACTTTATTTTCATTTTTCCATTCTAATATCCAGACAGGGGGCAGTGATGGTCTAATGGATAGGGCGCAGGATCGCTGATCCTAAGGTTGGGGGTTCGAGTCCCACTCTCAACAGGTTGTCAGTGTGCCCCCAGTGCAGCTAACTGGGTTATTAAAGGCAGGCTAGGTCTCTCACTGTCTATGGTGAGAGGCATGTAAAAGAACCATTGCTGACTTTCATAAAGAGTAGGTTGCAAAGCCATCAGCGTGTTTCTATCCCTTGCTAAAGGGTTGTGACAGGAAAGGCATCCAACGTAAAAACCCAAGCCAAATCAAATGTGTGAATCAGATGATTCGTTGTAGCCACTCTCGAGAATGGGAAAAAGCTGAAAAGAAAAGAAGAATATCCAAACAATGAATATGCCATGTGCTTCAAGTCACCATTGTAAGTGCCTGTTCTTTTGATTCAAGCCTTATTCACACAAAATATTTTTTACGTACCAGATAGTGGACTATCAAGCTGCAGTGTTCCTATGCAGAACAACCTAATTAAACATTCTCATTTCAAGCACATGTGTGTCTTGGTCATTTTTCATTGAAACCAGGAAGTGGTTAAAATACTGACAGAGGGGACTCTTTCCACAGAAATAACTTCATAAACAGAATGTTTCACCATCTCGGCATATTATATTATATTTTTCTCCGTCTTCTTCTTTTCCTTTTGGCTGTTCCCTTTTTTTCTCAGGGGTCGCCACAGCAAATCATCTACCTCCATCTTCATAAGTCAGGGCAGGTCAGGTATGAGGGCATGCGCCGGGACGGCACTTCGCTGCGTCCACCAGCTGCCTGCACTAATCCGGCCGTCTCCTGGCGATCGACCAAGCCTGCGCAGGGCCCATACCCCCCGGCAGGGTAGCCCTCAGCTGCGACAACCACGTCACACGCGGCCGTCCCCGCAATCCGCTCCAGCCCCTAGGATCCCGAACGGACAAGATCCGGTGTGCTGCGTCCGAAGGTGGGAAACGCGCCAATGCCCGTAGTAGCACAGCTGACAGTCGCGGAACAAGCAGGTTACTCTTACCATCCCCGCGTCCTCGAGCACCTTCCGGTTGGTAACAAAGTCCCGCCAGCAGTATCCGAAGATGCGGCGAAGGGAAGTCGTAATGAAGGAGTCCAGTCGTTGTCCAAGCTCAACCGTGAGCGTCCATGTCTCGCTCGAGTCGAGCAACACAGGGAACACAAGGGAGCGAAAGACCCTGGCTTTCGTTCACCTACTCAGATACTTGGACCGTCACATGGGCCTGTCCAGCGAGTTCATCGCCCTGTAGGCTAGGCCAAGTCAATGATTTATCTCGGCCTTGCAATCAGTGGAACGATGAACCACGCTGCCAAGGTAAGTGAAATACTCCACGATCTTTACTCTTTCACGACCCACAGCGATCAAGTCAACAGCAGCATCCAAGAGGTCACCAAAAGCCTGGATCTTGGTTTTGATCCAGGATATTTGCAAACCAAGCGGCTCCGCCTCCTCACCCAGCCTCACATCCTCCTCACCCAGCCTCATATCCACCATCTCCGCGAAGATCACTGCCTCATCGGCAAAGTCCAGATCAGTAATCCGAACCTCACCGAACAACACACCGCAGGCCGATCCACCCGATACCATCGCCAAGATCCAGTCCATTGCAGTACTGAAGAGAGTGGGGGCCAGAAGACTCCCTGCCTCACTCCGGTCTCGACCAAAAAGAAATCAGAGGTGGAGCCCCCACACCTCACAGCACTCTCTGTCCCAGAATACAGGGACGATATCAGCCGCACCAGAGCCGACGGGATCCCAGGAAGATGAAGTATGCCCCAGAGGGCCTCCCTGTCCACCGAGTCGAACGCCTTGCCAAAGTCGATATAGGCGGCAAGTAATCCCCTATCAAACTCCCGCAAGCGCTCAAATAGGACGCGGAGCACCAGGATGCGGTCAACAGTAGACCTCTTCGGTGTGAACCTGGACTGTTCAGGGTGCTGGTGCGCTAGAAGCTGCTGTCAGATCCTGTCCAGTAGAATCCGTGTGAAGGCCTTGCCCGGAACTCGGAGGAGAGTAACCCCCCGGTAGCTGTTGCATTCTCGGGTATCACCCTTCCCCTTCCAGATCGGGACGATGCCCCGTTTCCAGTCAGTTGGGATGACACCAGTGCTCCACACGGAGCACACGAAAACGAATAGCCACCTGAGGACGGCCTCATCTCCTGCCTTAAGTATTTCCACGTGGATACCAAAACCTCCCGCAGATTTGCCATCCGCCAAGCGCCACGCTGCCCTCCGAGTTTCCTCGAGAGTTGGCGGGTCGCAGCCCAGGGGAGGGATGGCAACAAGAGTTTCAGCATCCCCGACGGCTAGGCTCCGGGTGGGAGGGTCAGCACGATACAACTCCTCAAAGTACTCGGCCCAACGAGTCCTCAGTTCAGATTCCTTGGTAAGGACACTACTCTCTGCAGCTTCACCGTCTGGCATCGCGATGTGGACTGAGAGGAACGGAGGCTCCGCAACGCCCTGTAAGCCGGCCGAGAGTCACTCGAATTCAAGTGACTCTCAACCGTCTCACAGAGATCGTGGACCGCAGCCTCCCGATCTCTTCGCACAGCCTTGACGGCTTCGCGCTTCAGGTCCCTGGCCAGTCCAGTTCTGCCGTTGAGTCGAGCCTGTCTCGCTCTCTCAATGACGTCGATGGTCTCAAAGGAGATGGCCGTTCCCGGTCGTCTGGGCAACCCCGGTATGCAGCCATGGGACACCTCCAGGATGCGATCTCCTGAAGCCAGCCCAGAGATCCTCCGTGCTTGCACCTGCACCCAGATCCTCCAGGGATTCCTCAAATCTACTGGAAAACTCCGAAGCCACATCAGGGTCCCCGAGTCAGCTCGCGTCAAGTCGCATTTGACGAGCCGGGGCTTTCTCAGGGCGCCTGAAGCGGATCTTTAGAGTCGTCACCAGAAGCCCGTGATCTCCTGATAAGAGCTGGGCACTTCTGAAGACACAGCAGTTCTGGACCAGCCACCAGCGACTACCTACGATTACATGGTCGATCTCCTTCCTAGTGACTTCCATCTTCATAGAAGTCATTAATGATTCACATGTTTGATTTGACATAGGTTTTTACATACATACGGATGCCCTCCTTGACACAACCCTTTTTTTAGCAAGGGGCAGAAACACGCTGACGGCTATACAGCTACTCTTTACAAAAGTCAGCAATGGTTCTTTTACATGCCTCTCACCATAGACAGTGAGAGACATGGCCGGCCTTTGATAATCCAGTTAGCTGCACTGGGGGGGGGGGGGGGGGGGCAATGACAACCTTGTGGAGAGTGGGACTCGAACCCCCAACCTTAGGATCAGCGATCCCGCGCCCTATACCATTAGGCCACCACTGCCCTAGGAATAAAGTTATGCAAGTAAAAGAGGTGAGTATTTCAAGCTTCGAAGCCCCAACCTGAGGATCAGTGATCCAGCACCACTAGGCCACCAGCGCCCTTATATTTTTCTTTGTAAATAACTGATTTTAATCTCTTTCACATTCCCCTTAAAGTATAGAGAACATCTATCAGTCTCTGTCAATGTTACTATGGAAACGATAGGGGCAGTGCATTAATATAAACATACCATTTACATTACATTTGGAAGTACTGTAGACCTGCTGTTACAGATATATACCGTTTAACAAATCCGATTTAGTAAAATGTATAATAAATTATAATAGAGTATTACACCTGCTGAACATGATTTCCCATAATGCATTTTGTACCCACCTCTCAGCCTCCCAGCTCTCTGAATTGCTTGGTTCACAGCTTTAAGGCGGGTCACCAGAGCGCTGTGGTTGTTGGAGCGGATTTTATATTCATTAACGAGATCTCTGTTGAGGTCATAGAGCTCAATGTAACGCTTCTTCATGGTCTTTCTGTTAGAAAAAGGGTTGGAGCAGATGCATGGGCAAGACAGAATGAAAAATGTAGAGGCATGTTATAAATAAAAAAATTAAATAAAAGTGTATACATGAGGAAAGACACTTACAAATCTCCCATAAGCCTGGCATCTTCTGCCTGCACAAGAATGTTCCTGATGTGACTGGAGTGATCCGCCATGGCTGCTGTTAACTTCTGATGTACTGTGTGGAATCCGTCCACCTACCACCACAAGACGCATGTTAGTACAGGGATCCCTCACTTTCCACGGTTAATGGGGACTGAGACCCCCCCCCTCGCGATTGCCGATTTCCACGAAGTAGGATCAACGCCCCCCCACTGACATGTATATCAATAAATACGTATTCAACGTGAAACAGACACTCCCCAACTTACATTCATTTGTTTTTTGTATTTTCCAATTTTACGTTTTTTTTTTTAAATAAATAAATTATGTCAAATTTTTAATTTAGCATGCTCTCTGTAGTACGAGACGTACCTATGTAGTACGCTGACGTAATACGCTACTTCCGCATGACGTTATGTCCATTGTTTACAAACAACAGACTGAACGTGCCCTCCTTCTTCCCAGTTGACCGCGTGTTACCCCTGTGTTAAGACGTCGTCTCTGTGATCTTTGTGTTTACACTGTTTTGCGGACTTTTGTAACCGGCGTAAGCGTACGTGAGCGTATGTGAATGTTGCATGTTTCTTCCAAATGGCTCCGTCGACCATCGGAACCATTTACAAGCAGAACGATCTCATCACAGAGCATGTTAAAGGTTATATTTGATACTGTATTTGATTAAAATTTATCTATTTGAAATTATTTTGCTTGAATTTAATTTATTTGAAATTAATGTTGATATTATTGATATATATGATATTACTTTACAATGTTATGTTTATAATAATTGATTTATGGGTATTTTATGAGATACAGTAATGGTATTTATGGATGTATAGTACAGTATGAATGTCATATGTCACTGGAACATACAGTAACAACTTACGTTTTTTTTCACCTTACGTTCGGCCGTCCGGAGCCTAACTAAAATGTAAGTCGGGGAGCGTCTGTAAATGCTTATAATAACAATTAAACATTCAAAAATAATGCATAAGATGTAAATAAAATATAAATACACACACAGATGCACACTTCACATAAAAATGTAAGTAACTTTGTTGGGGGGTTTTGGGTTGTTTTTTGGTTTTGTTTGTTTGGGGTTTTTTTTGCATAACTAGCCTTGTTTTGCTGCATTTTCCTTAACTTTCCCCCTATTTTTCCTTCATTTCCTTATTTTTCTATGAATATTTTTGAAAAACCTGCGATGCACTGAAGCCGCAGAAACTGAAGCACGAAGTAGCGTTCGATTACTGTATAGTAGTTCAACAGAATGTGCATGTTCACTGATGAGTTCCCTGCCATTTCACTGATCTCACCTGATACGAACAATAATGTGCTTCATAATGGCATCCAAATGTTGAAACAGCTTCAACAGTGAACATTACATAGTTCATGTTCTGCCTGTTAAACTACATTTATTTAATAATTAATTGTAGCATGTCTTAGCTATTTGTTTATCAATTCCACTGAGAATCCCTTGGTGTTACTGCTAGACACAGGATCTTTCTGATCCTTTATGCTGCCAAGTACGCTCTCTTGTACTCCCAGACACAGGCTTGTTAAGATGTAAACTTGCAGTCTCCCCTCACCATGACAAATATCCTTCTCTTATGTCATCGAAGCACGAACACCAGCCATATTTACCACCCAGGAATGTTAAATAAAATGAAAAGTGTGGTGTATTGCTCTTCAGTACATAAAGGATCAGTGGCAGATTGCTATGTTGGTATGGGAGATTTATAGTAAACTAAGCTTAGCGATGGTAAGGGTTTCCAGTTCATTTTTTATTCGTTAGCTTTCATAGCAGGTAGCCGTGCTGGTAATTTAAAACCCATCACAGTACTCTAGTAATTATCATGGCATTGTTACAATAAACAATGTCACACCATTTTTTTAAATCCAGAATTGGACTCATTTTTCACCAATACACTTCCCATAAGAAATAACAGAAAACCAATTTATCAGCTCCAATCCCCTCCCAAACTCATAGAACCTGCCACAATCACGTATATTTTACCTAATATATTAAAGATAAACATGGAAAAACAATAAATATTTATTATTAATAATAATAATAATAATAATAATAATAATATGTGTACATTAACATGAATAATAATTAATAATAAATAATAATAAAACAAGAATAAACAAGTCAAATAACCCTTCCAATCATTGACTGCGGCAAAGATGCCCCATGGGAAGACATGAGGTGGTCCGTAACAGAGGCGGAGGAGAAGGAGGAGAATTTTGTGCATGTTATCACTACAAATGCCAGCGAGGAAAGGCTTGTGGTGAGCTCCCAGAAGGCCAGTGCTTCTCAAATAGTGGGGGGGCAGTGTGATGCCAGGGGGGCATGTCTGACCTTGGGGAACATGCCTTTTTGCCATACTGTACTAGAATTAAGTGTAATCCACTACAGTAGTTAGCAGTGGCGCTCTCATTGCTGTGCTATGGTGTACGGAAAAGCACCGAGCAAACGATATGGAGTTCAATAAACACTATTTATAGTGTATGCAGAGTGCTGGGCTCATGAAATGTTTTTTTTTTCTTCCTAGAGGGGGCATCACAGAAAATAATTCAGAAGCACTGCACAAGGCACTCTCAGAGTACAGAGCACACGCGGAAGAATATGAGGCTAATCACCCCAAAAAAGCCATTTCAAGGAGAGCTCGTAAATCAAAATTTTGCTCATTGGATGGGGCAGATTTTTGGTGGGTTCAAAGCTTGTATCATGGAATATTCGTTATAATGAACCCTCGTAAGTCAAGGTACCACAGTATTTTAAATTGATGGGAAAACTGAACTACTCCATAAAGTCTACTCCAGCACATCCTAAAGATTAAGCTTAGGACTCTGCTACCAGATCATTTATGAAACTGTTTAATCTCTGATCCACTCTTTCACTGTATATTTGTCTTCAGAGAACAAAATGTCCATTGATGGGATGACTGGTCATTCGGTACATTCAGTTCCTCAGCTGACTTCATTTTACTGCCAGATAGTGTTGCTGACCCTTGAGCTGACAAACTAAAGCAACACTGCCATGGTGATTATGAGCTTTAATCAAGGTTAAATATTGCAGTGCAGGACTAATTTTCATATGTTAAAACATCATAACAGGCAGCAAAATACACTAGTAGTGTCACAGACCTCTGTGAGTGTGACTCGGAGCTCCTCAAAATAGGAAGGGAAGTCAGCTTCTGCTTGCAAATCTTCAATCGCAAGAAAAGTAGCCAGTGATTGCACCAGATCTCCAGCCAGATCAATGTCATCTGTACTTAATGTTATCTGATAGGTCAACAGGAAAAATGTATTAAAGAACACACACACACACACACACACACACACAGATACATACATCTCAGTTTTATTGTAATTTCCTTGTGTAGTCTACATTACAATTTTTAATAACAGATATTTTGACACGCACACACACCTCGCCACTGGAGTTCATGCAAATAGATAGCAGTCCTTCTCCACGCAGTGCTGTAAAAGTCACGTTTGGGTTGTTAATGCCTTCAGGGAGTAGAAAGTTCTGGTTCAGCCACATGACAACCTGAATATAGATACAGACACTGCTTCAGTAATGGCGGGCATCAGGAAGAACTTTTAGCTTTTAACTTTTTCCTCATCATGGAGAACTTGGCAAAAAGTGACCCCAGAATCCTAATTTTAAAAAACCACCAGGGGGCGGTAGTGTTCCAAACAAAACAACACAAGACACTGATTTCTGAAATTTGAGCATTTCTGCACTATACAGTACTCACATTTCAGGATGTAAGGAAGACATGCATTATGATTTCTATAACTTGGCATTCAAGTGGTATGAACTTCCCCAGGCTGTATGGACAAGTGCATACTTGGCTGTCTTCAAACAGGGACTTGAGACACACATTAAACTCTACATCTACATCCAATCACAAGGAATGTATGTCGATCCTTGAAGCTTAAATGATGCTCATACAGGGATTGTCATGGCTGTGATAACAATGATCTACTGTATGGTTCGCCAGGCCACATACGGACTCACGCCTACGTGCAAATTGTAACGGCCAATTAGCCTACTGTGCATAGTTTTGGAATGCAAGAGGAAACCAGAGTACCTGAAGGAAACCCACACAAGCACGGGGAGAACATGCAAACTCCACACAGAAACGCCCAGGCATGGAATCGAACCCATGCCTTCTTGTTGTGAGGCGGACATGCTAACCACTATACCACCCTGAGGATTAAACTAAACAAGGGGGTATTCTGATTTTTGTGCTTTAAAGCATTTTTTTAAAGTCATGTGTAAATAAATATGCAATTTGGTTACAAGTACAGTCGGCCCTCTCCTTACGAAAACCTCTTAATACGAAAAATCCAGGTTACGAAAAACATTTTCCTAAATTTTCGCCCTCTGCATACGAAACAACCTTTCCTTACGAAAAGTGCCAAACGCGCCATTCAAAAATTCAAACAATGCGCGGGTTGCTCTCTCATTGGCTGTCTCCCAACATCCCGCCCCGCTGGCCTCCCATTGGCTAGGAGGGAGTTAAATCTCCATAGTACTGTAATCATAAGTCATTTAGTCAATCATAAATCATTTAGTGTACAAGATGGTGTTGAGGCCAACGATGTTGTATGGTTTAGAAACAGTGGCCCTGGGGAAAAGACAGGAGGCAGAGCTGGAGGTAGCAGAGATGAAAATGTTGAGGTTCTCTTTGGGAGTAAAGAGGATGGATAGGATTAGGAATGAGCACATCAGAGGGAAAGCACATGTAAGATGTTTTGGAGAGAGGCTATATTGAGATGGTTTGGACATGTACAGAGGAGGGATAGTGAGTATATTGGTAATAGGATGCTGAAGCTGGAACTACCAGGCAGAAGGCCTAGAGGAAGACCAAAGAGACGATTCATGGATGTGGTGAAGGAGGACATGAAGGTCGTTGGTGTAAGAGAAGAAGATGCAAAGGATAGGGTGAGATGGAGGCAGATGATTCGCTGTGGCGACCCCTGAAGGGAAAAGCCGAAAGGAAAAGAAGAAGAAGTACTGTAATCATAAGCTTGTTTGTCACACGTGTAAAGGAGACATATGTACTGTTTGTGAGTTTTGAGAGCACTGTACTCATTGCAGCTTATTTGAGGAGGTCCGGATGAGCTATGCCCCGTCTCAAAAGCTCCAGATTAGGCCACGAAGCATTTTTGTGCACAGACATGGGCGGCGCCCACAAGACCTCCGATCTCGTAAGGAAGCAAGTTAATATTGAATCCAGACCTCAAATCTTTCAAACAGATAATTCCACTTTAAATACAACACCCCATCTCAAAAGCTCTGTCAGCTGTGCAACACGTGTGGGCGGAGCCTGCACTCAAAGAGAGAGAGAGAGAGAGAGAGCTTTGTGTGTGTGTGTGTGTGTGTGTGTGAGAGAGAGAGAGAGAAAGAGAGACAGTTTTGTGTGTGTGTGTATGTGCATTACTAAAAAATGTTTAATAATGTTTTAATTAGACAATAACACTATTTATATTGGAGGGGCACGAAATATTTTCCTCTTTCGGGGCGACAGAAAATAATTGAGAAGCACTGATTTCACCCCACCTTCGCCCAGTGTTGGCTGACATAGGTTTCAGTCTCCCCATAAGCCCAATAGGATTGAGCAGATTGGCAATTGGGAGAGTAAATACAGTGGGAGGCAACATTACACTCCTACTGCTTTGATAATTAGCACAATCTCAGTTAGTAAGTTCTATAAGTGTTAATAACTCAGACGTACTACACCACCATCATACCTGTCCTTTAAGCAGTATATTTGTAGCATTAGCTTAGCATCAACAAACAGAAACCAGTATAAATGTGAGATGAAATCTTCAGTTGTCTTGGTTTTGCTGTAGGACCCTTTGAGGAATCAATCATAACCAAATCTGCTCCTCTTTCAATTTTTCTGTGCAACTGTGACAAATAACGACCATTAAGTCCATACAGTGGATATACTATGCTATCCCAGAAAGAAAAAGGATAGCTATCATATCAGAACTTTTTACACCTTTAATACTAATTATTACGTAGTGGTAGAATATCAGGGCTGCACCAGTATGCACACCCTTACATTAATACTTTGTTGAAGTACCTTATAATTTAAAGACAGCAGGGCAATTTCACTATAAATGTTCAATTTGTGAAAAAGATAATACAAAAAGACCTACACCTTACATGTCAAATAGAATTTAATTCTAAAATTTCATTGAAATTTTAAAGACTTTAACATCAGAATACTGTAAATACTTGTATGAAAACTGTGAGACTGAACTTTAAGTGACTTTGTAGTTTCACTGACATATTGTTAAAAATCATTTACATTAAATTACAAAATATAAATCCACAATTCGCCGCCGTGCCGGAACAAAAACCGGGCCCCCCTTCACCTGGGGGTTCCCTGAGACCGCAACTTGGGGCAGTGGTGGCCTGGTGGTGGGCAGTGGTGGCCTAGTGGTACAGGGTGTTCGATCACTGATCTTAAGCTTGGGGGTACAAGTCCCACTCACCACAGGTTGTCACTGCCCCCCCCCCCCCCAGTGCAACTAACTTGGTTATCAAAGGTCGTCCATGTCTCTCACTGTCTAAGGTGTGAGGTTCATGTAAAAGAACCATTGCTGACTTTTGACAAGAGTAGCTGCAAAGCCGTCAGCGTGTTTACGCCCGATGGCTTGGCGAGCCATCCAGGGTGTACTCTGCCCTCGACCGGAGTCGGCTGGGATGGGCACCAGCCTCCCCTTGACCCTAATTAGGATGAAGCGGTAACAGAAAATGAACTGAACTGAACACCAGCTGGGAGAATGAAGGCTCAGGCTCAGTCTCACCCAAAATCCCTGCTAATGTTTGAAACATGTCCAACATGCCGCTGTTCAAACCCTGTCCCCTTGTGGGTTACATTTTAGCGCTCAAATGACCGACACGTAACCGAGAGAATCCGGTCATTTTTCAAAATAAATGATTTTTCAAAAATAAAGATCGTTCAGACTTAGATCATAAATAAAAAGGAAATAATTAAATTTTTTTTCTGCGGCCCAGTGGTTGGGGACCTCGATATAGAGAATTAGATTTTCGGTATAGGAGTTGTTACGTGATGACGCTGAAGGCGTCTCTTGTTATACAAAAGCCAAATTCTATAATTTATGATTCATTTAAAATATTAATAGGCAGTCACATTACCATGTTGCATGTTCCAGTTGTCCAATAATGATTCAATGTATGCCTATAGGAACAATGCAATAATTTTACTGTCATGGAAATAATGCAATTTGGTGGCTTTCCAGCAATCAAAAATGAGAAGTCTTTATGATCACTGTTACCCCATATATAGCTGTAAAGTGTGAGTTTTCTTGCATGTCTTGATCATTGCATTGGGGTAACAGGATATAGTCACATAGTTGCAGCTTGAAAAATACCCACAATTCCATACATCATATGTTAGATTTTAACATTGATTTATAATCCGTATTTAATAGGTCCATACATTTTGCATTTTCAAAACAGGTAAGACCATGGAATTGTGTGACTGGACAAAACATTTTCAAAATAGCTACAGAGCAGACAGATTTTTATATATAACAATAACCTTTCATCATGTTTTTACATTTTCAAGATGAAGCTAAAATGGGATATACAGGGATCTACTCGCTATTGCTACTCGCTACTCGCTATCGCTACTTGCTTCAATTCATGCGCCTTCAGTGCATCATAGTTTGTTTGTTTTTTTTTAATGTTCATTGAATTAAAAAATAAGGAAATTAAGGAAAAATAGGGAGGAAAGTTAATGAAATATGTTGCGAAAACAAGGCCAAAACCCTAAACAAAAAAAACCAACCCAAAACCCCCCATCAAAACTAGTTACATTGTTGTGAGGTGCGCATCTGAGTGTGTGTACGCGCATTTGCACGCGCTTCTCTATGTGTGTGTATGATATTTTATTTACATCTTATGCATTATTTTTAATGTTCAATTGTTATTATAAGCATTTATAGCATTGAATATGTATTTATTGATATTATATATACATATACGTATACTGTATGTCAGTCATCGAGGAGAGGTGATCCGACTTTGTGGATTTCGATGGTCGCGTGGGGATCTCTGTCAAAATTAACTACGGGAAATGACGGATCCCTGTATATTCTGAGTCACTTATAAAGACAGAACAATAATAACAGAATATGATGGGTTTTCATGCATGTACCAATTGGTTCATCTTACCCTTTGTGGTCTGTCATTGATAGTGAATGTAACTCTTCCTCTTGGCTGGGGAGTTGCGGGATCAACATGAAGGTCATACATGGAGAAGCGAGGCAGCTGACGAGTTATCTCAAACACGTGAAAGTGTGTACTAAAGAGAAGGTGACAATAAATAAATAATTCACCATTAACTCTAGACTATTTTTTCTGTGTGGTTCAACACACAGCCAATGCTCTCCACAATCACTATACTACAGAACTTTTATGTAGACCATGAGTTTCTGAACTCTGTGCAGCATCAGTATTTAATAATTAACAGGCCAATTTTTCTAAGAATCCCAGAACAACATGGAGTACATAAATGTACCAAAACTGTATTTTCACCACAAAAAGCACCCCAATACCAAATCGCCCAAACGAAGCCACTGCCATTCACAAATATGCATGAATGAGCAAGGCTTAATCAGGGCATTGTCCTCTGGCGGTCTCCAAATGCAGCCAAAAAAGTGAAAAGTCATAATTTGAGGTATTTAGCCTTGAAAATGCCAACACTTTTTGAAAGACTCCACCTGATATATTCATATACCTTGAGGCCACAGAAGCTGAATGAGTGCACACCCAGATAATCAAAGTAAAATAAAACAATTATTTAGTTTTTTGTAATTTTCGCCCCTGGAGCCCTCCAGTTAAAGGGCCGTACATTTTTTTTCTGAAAGGTTTCAAGGATATATAATTGAAAGGGATTTTCAGAGTTGCAGTAATTTCTATTTTTGTGTTTGATATTCTTTAACTATGTGTGGGGCAGTGGTGGTCTAGTGGTATTGGGCGCTGGATCGCTGATCCAAAGCTTGGGGGTTCGTGTCCCACTCTCCGCAAGGTTGTCACTCCCCCCCCCCCAGTGCAGCTAACTGGGTTATCAAAGATCACTGTCTATGGTGAGAGGCATGTAAAAGAACCATTGCTGACTTTCGTAGAGTAGCTGCAAAGTCATCAGCGTGTTTCTGTCCCTTGCTAAAAGGGAGGGTTGTGACAGGAAGGGCATCCGACGTAAAAACCTCTGCCAAATCAAACATGCAAATCAAATGATTCACTGTGGCAACTCCGGAGTAAAAGGGAAAAAGCCAAAAGGAAGACAGACAGACATTCTTTTACTATGTATTCATATGTATTCCCTATGGAAAAGCACAAAAGTGTTCTCATATGGATTGAAAGCAAGATATTGTTCCTCTTCTCCTGAGAAACTGCTGCCAAACAGCCAATAACCATTCCTTCTTGTAATCTGCTCCTTGCATCTACCTTGTGTCCTGTTTAGCCAAGTGTTCTTTTATCTTTAGAGCTCGGAGCTCACACCTTGAGCAGGACTGGTTTCACACCTTGAGCAGGACTGTTCTTTTGTCTTTAAAGCTCAGGGCTCACACCTTGAGCAGAACCCACACATGAATTATGACCCCACACATGAATACTGTACTGTAGGTTCCCAGGACATTTACTCACAGGACAAATGCTCCCAACCTTAATGAAAAAACGGACATTTGCTCACAACATAACCTTAACCTTAATTCCTAACCCTAACCCAGCCTAAACTCTAACCCCTAACCCTAATTCCTAACCCTAACCCGGCCTAAACCCTAACCCCTAACCTTAACCCGGCCTAAACCCTAACCCTAATGTATAATGAGTTAATTTAGCATTATGTATTTATAAGAATATTTTTTTATAACATATTGTGATCTTTTTGTACTACGCTTTTATTAGAACAAAGAAAAAAATGTCCGGTTTTTGATTAAGTTTGTGAGCAATTGTCCTGTGAGCAATTGTCCTTGCACCTTACTGTAACTCACCAAGACTGGTATAACCTCCGTACCTGGTTCACCTCTGTAAGCGTCAGGTGAGCTTGTGAATAAAGAACTTGACCCTTTATTGCAAGCCACACCCAGAGCGCTCTGTGTGAGACACAAACGATTGATCCACAAGACAACTAGACCTTGCTCAGATTCAGCAAGAGAAAGAACTAGACAGATGAGATTTCCTTTCAGAGTTTCCCTTTTTTTTTTCCCAGGGGTTGTTCGCCATAGCAAATGATTCGCACGTTTGATTTGGTATAGGTTTTTACGTCGGATGCCCTTCCTGACACAACCCTTCAGCAAGGGACAGAAACACGCTGACGTTTGCAGCTCCTCTTTACGAAAGTCAGCAATGGTTCTTTTACATGAACCTCCCACCATAGACAGTGAGAGACATGGCCCGCCTTTGATAACCCAGTTAGCTGCACTGGGTGGACAGTGACAACCTTGTGGAGAGTGGGACTCGAACCCCCAACCTTTGGATCAGCGATCCAGCGCCCTATACCACTAGACCACCACTGAACTAGACAACGAAGAGAAATCCAAACAATAATATATACACGTACCATATGTTTATGTGTGTGAATATAGGGCAGTGGTGGTCTAGTGGTATAAGGCGCCGGATCGCTGATCCAAAGGTTGGGGGTTCGAGTCCCACTCTCCACAAGGTTATCACTGTCCCCCCCAGTGCAGCTAACTGGGTTATCAAAGGCCGGCCATGTCTCTCACTGTCTATGGTGTGAGGCATGTAAAAGAACCATTGCTGACTTTCGACAAGAGTAGCTGCAAAGCCGTCAGCGTGTTTCCGCCCTGCGATGGCCTGGCAAGCTGTCCAGGGTGTAATCTGCCCTCGCCCTGAGTTGGCTGGGATGGGCACCAGCCTCCCCGTGACCCTAATTAGGATGAAGCGGTTACAGAAAATGATGATGATGATGATGATATATATATTTCACACACACTCATATGGTACGTGGACATTTGCTCACTGGACAAATGCTCACAACCTTAATGAAAAAAAACGTTTTTTTTTTCCTTTGTTCTAATAAAATGTATAATACAAAAAGATTCAAAAATAATTCTTAATTTTTATAAATACATAATGCTAAATTAACCTATTATACATTAGGATTAGGTTTAGGGTTTACGGCAAGGCTTAGGGGTTAGGGTTAAACTTGAACAAAAATTTTTATGTTGTGAGCAAATGTCCGTTTTTTTCATTAAGGTTGTGAGCATTTGTCTTCTGAGCATTTCTCCTGTGAGCAATTGTACTTTCAGCAAATGTCCTGGAACTATATGTGTGTGTGATTTCTGTCAGTTTTGGCACTATATCTACTCCGACCAAAAATTGATAAGAATCAGAGGGGACAATGTATCACACCCTGGGTGATTCATCAAAAAAATTTCTCTTAAATAAAAATTATTATTTAAATGTGCATTGCTCCACTGAGTTCCATCCTACATTCAACCAGAACAAACAGGTTACTAGGGGAATTGTATATGACACTGATAAATGTGATGACAATTTAATGAACACTGCCTGCAGTGATTCTTCTCTAGGAGAATGCACAAGCCTCTCCGTGGTCAAAGCAGAAAAATTGAATTCACTATTCAAACAGGCTTCTTTGTTTAAGGAGCAAACGTATTGATGAAGTGATAATCATATCATGAAGAAATTTCCTGGGATTTTCTCTTTACATTTTTCCCCAAAGCAGTAAAATTCCAGTGACACACTTCCCATTTGTTTCTTTTTTCCAGTGACTATGTTGTTATCAACAAAATGCAAATGTAAGTGTCGAGTCTAACGGCTTCACACACACATACCTCTTAAATGAATTGGAACTAGGTATAGACATGTAAATTATTCTATGTGGGGTACAAGAATATATGTATGAAAATTAAACCGGTATCTTTTTTTATTTCACTATGACACCCCCCTGCTGCTTTATCAGTGCTATTTGTTTGGGAAAGACACAGCTGGTCTGGTTTAATCATTTACTATTTAGTAATTTCTGTGTAGTTTTACAATTTAGGCCCCCAGAATGACTACACATTGATTTGCTTATCGGCAGGAGTAAAAAAAAAAAAAATACCTTGTCCTTCCACCCACAAATGCTTTAATGTGCAAATCCACTGGAATATCTTTTGGAGGATTTATGGGAACAGAGATGCAGCCAGACAGGGACTGAGCACTAGGGTGCACCACATGACTTTCCCCCTCAAAAATGCCCTCAGCAAAAATCAGTACAGCACGAATGATGGTTTCTGTAGGAAAAGAGAATGCAAGAGCATAGAAAAAGAAAAAAAACATGGGACCTTGGGAAAGTTTAACACAGGAGTCTGAAGTGTCATCCATACAGAACGTGATGAGCAACAAGCAATTCAAGTGGCATAAGACTGTCGCTTTGAAACACAGACAAATCACTCATGACCAGCTCTGGTTGCCTCGGTAACCCTCACACATGTTTCCCACTCCAAACTGTTCCCAAGTGAAAGTGTGAGCAGTGAACAGTTAGTTCCTACTTGAAGTGTAGATCCCCAAGCAGAATCTAGCTAGTTCACTAATAATTATCTTAAGCTTATATTACCATAATAAATAACATAACAAAATAATAATTATAATATAATTAATATTATAAGTACTTGTATGAATATTGCATGGCAAATACAGAATGGGAACAATATAAAATGAGTTAAACATATATAAATATATACATGGTTTGGACATGTACAGAGGAGGGATAGCGAGTATATTGGTAGTAGGATGCTGAGGTTGGAACTACCAGGCAGAAGGCCGAGAGGAAGACCAAAGAGAAGATTTATGGATGTGGTGAAGGAGGACATGAAGATAGTTGGAGTAAGAGGAGAAGATGCAAAGGATAGGGTGAGATGGAGGCAGATGATTCGCTGTGGCGACCCCTGAAGGGAAAAGCCGAAAGGAAAAGAAGTATATAAATATATACGCAAGGGAAATGCCAACCATTTCAGTCGCACAAACCTAAGTATCGCATTTCCAGTTATTATCCTTATAAAATTTCTGTGTGCACTCATAGAACACACGGCAATAATGAACTGCACTTTGATATTGATGTGGGCGGAATCAATAAATTCATGTTCATTGTTTCTCTATGGAAAATGACTTAGGGAAGTCAGTGTTTGGTGGCATATGTCAATCAACAATATCTTTGGGTTCTTATTGGTCATTGGTCAAACAGCTCAGTTGACCTCCATACCCGCCCACATTGCATTGCTTTAGAAAATTCACCTCTTGCTGATCATTTCCTTGACTATGCATGGCTGCTTGTTGCTCATTGCTTCCTGTGAACGTAGCTGCGTTGTTAAACTTCAGTGTATGATACAGTTACAGTCTCACTTCTTTGAGGTGCCAAAAGCGATTAGTAGTAGATACTACCATTTGGTGTAGATATGCTCAGCTCTATGTGAGCTCTCTGGCTCTCAGTGGCTGCTCGTACACTCAAGGCTGTCTGGAGCTGTGTGTTGGCAGGAATGACACCCATCTGATTTTCGCCTTCTGAAGCACCAGGACGGGCCTATAGTGAGGGGTAAATAAGTATGTGAAAAATATGCATTCATAAGCATTCAAAATTGGTGTATGGGGGAAACAGAATTCATATACAGATGCTCCCCGACCTACATTTTTAATTGGTTCCTATGGATGGCCGAACGCAAGTTGAAAGTGAACGTAAGTGGTTACAGTGACGTTTGACGCTCATACTGTACTATACATCCATAAATACCATTACAGTATCTCATAAAGCATCCCTAAATCAATTATTATAAACATAACATTGTAAAATAATATCAAATATATCAAATAATATCAACATTAATTTCAAATAAGTCACTTATTTATACCGAGTTACTTTACATGAAGCTTAAACCAGCCAATCAATGCTTACGATATGTGAGGCGCTCAATACCGAAAGTAGTGTACTTGCCATGGGTTATACGGACTTCCGGTCTTTCAAGTGCACCAGGGTGCCTTTGAACTCGTTTAGAACATGGGCTAGGCCCGGCCAGGCTCCATGGGCAGAAGCCCGACCACCAGGCGCTCGCCTTCGAGCCCCTCCCCCGGGCCTGGCTCCAGGAGGGAACCCTGGTGACCCGTGTCTGGGCAAGGGAGAGGGAGACTGCTTCCTCTGATGTCTCTTAGATGTCATAGGGGTCTTCTGAATCGCACTTCATCTGGACCTTCACTCAGGACCTGTTTGACTTGGGTGGCCCTACCAGGGGCATTATGCCCCCGACAACATAGCTCCTAGGATAGGATCATAGGATCCTAGCTCATCGGATCATTAGGTCACGCAAACCCCTCCACCACAATAATGTGGTGATTCAAAAAAAAAAAAAAAATACAGGAAATCCCTTCTTTGTACTTTTTCCAGTTAAATAAATGTTCATATCTTCAAACTTTTCTGGAAATGGAGTTTAGTAAGTACAGTGGTACCTCACTTTAGGAAATTAATCCGTTCCAGAGCCTTTTTCGTAATCTGCATTTTTCGTAAATTGAACCGCATTTTACATGTAAAACGTGTGATTCGTTCCAAGGCTCCCAATACTACCCCCTAAACCCTTTAAAAATTATAAAATCATACCCACTCTCCACAAGGTTGTCACTGTCCCCCCCAGTACAGCTAACTGGGTTATCAAAGGCGGGCCATGTCTCTCACTGTCTATGGTGAGAGGTATGTAAAAGAACCATTGCTGACTTTCGTAAAGAGTAGCTGCAAAGTCGTCAGCGTGTTTCTGTCCCTTGCTAAAAAGGGTTGTGACAAGAAGGGCATCCGACGTAAAAACTTCTACCAAATCAAATGTGCGAATCAGATGATTCGCTGTGGCGACTCCTGAGTAAAAGGGAAAAAGCCGAAAGGAAGAACGACAGACCTTTAAGGACCTCCTTCTGCTTCAATATCGTACCGATGGTAGACGAGTTTGGCCAAATTCCTTTGCAATATCACTCGAGCCCGTTTCTTCTTCTCACTCACACCGGAAATCACACTCGTGCATGTGTGTGTGTGTGTGTGTGTGTGTGTGTGTGTGTGTGAGCGCGTGTGCGCCCGTGTCTTCTTAGCAGAGTTATAATCTTACAAATGTTTATGGAAGGTTAAAAGCCTGAGTCAAGAAATAAAGCATAAAAAAATAGTAACTCTGTCCTTTACACGAAAAGCATCATGGTAGATTCAGCTCCATAGTTGGCAATGGGAGGTAGCTGCGTCATCCCTCCTAGCCAATGGGATCCCAGTTCGAGATGGCATCAGGTGGACCTGCCCAAAATGATGCTCGAGTGAAGGCGACATGAACGACAGCTCAGTTGTTAGCCAATGGGAGGCCAGCGGGGCGGGATGTTTGAACGTCATTGATGGGAGAGCAGCTCGTGCATTGTTTGGAATGTTTGAATGGTGCATTTTAATGTTTGAATGGCGTGTTTGAATTTTTAAGATGGTGCTTTCGTAACGTGAACTTGTTTCGCATACAGAGACAAACATTTTAGGAAAATGCGTTTTGTAACCTGCATTTTTCGTTTGCTGAGACTTTCGTAAAGTGAGGTACCACTGTATGTGAGTACTTATTTCCCTACACTGTGCAAAACTTAACTTCAGTCATTCTAGCTTATTTAACCACAGGCCATGCTGAACAGATATTTGTACTGTATGTAAGTGGACCTTGTTGTTTTCTTCATAGTTTCGTAGCTCCAGTAACAGGTTCTGTTTGCGCTGACTCAACTCTCTAACCAGGTCTTGTTCAACGCTTGCATCCATAAGATTCCCCTTTATCTCCTTACTCGCTGGAAGGTAGCCACGTACTAAAAGATAACAAGCAAGTAAAGATAAGTGGCCATTAAAACATAGTATTCTGCTTCAAAATGAGTTGGGTAAATTCAGTGTTTGTAATGTAAGGCCTGTTGGCTTTTACACCCAAATCTTATTAGTCTGGAGCTTATCCTGGTTTCTGTAGCGTGAAGCGACTAGGAGTTCAACTCCTCTTGGATGGGATGGTCATTACCTTCCCAGTATTTCCTGGATCCCATTTATACTGCTGGATGGACAGAGGCACACATGGTGTTGACAAGATTTGAACCTATGACCTCTTAATCATAAGCCCACCTTGACCACCTACATCACTGGCCCCACAGGTTGTAAAATTATGTATAAAGTTACTTCATAAGTCTGGCTTCAATGAGTCAGGATATCAAACAATATTACCCCTGAAGAAGGAGTGTGAGTTACAGGAGTTATTCACAGTTCGGTTTACATTTTACAGCCATGGAGCATTATTTTTTATTTTATTACAGTTAACTATCATATGGACAGTGTGTGAATGGTGAGATATTTAAATGTGAATGCTTAAGACTCCTACATTTTCTAAGCCGCTTAATCCTAACTAGAGTCATGGGAAGGGCTGCTGCCCATCTCAGTCGACTCTGGGCAAGGGCGGGGTACACCCTGGACAGCTCGCCAAACCATTGCAGGGCCAACACTCACACTACCATTCCAAATCACAATCAGAGTCACCCTCACACCTTGAACTGGAATAGCCAATTAGCCTATTGTGCATGTTTTTGGACTGTGGGAGGAAACCCACCCCAGCACAGAGAGAACATGCAAACTCCACAGAGAAAAAGACAATCTGGGAATTGAACTCGGGCCTCCTTGCTATGAGGCGGACATACTAACCACTGTGCCACCAAGCCACCCTTCCTTAAGACTGATCAAATTAAATATTTTTGTTTTGTTACATACGTGACTGAACTATTCAAATCGTGAAAGAATGTAAAGAATGAAATAAAGCACCCCTCTAACAGATTTCACCCTCAGCCTTATTGATCCAAGGATGTCCCTCCTTAAAGCAGCATGCTAAGCGGTAAACAGTATTTAATATTTGATGGTCAAAGTATAGGACTGAAGAAATAACGAGGCTATAAATAGCATTCATTAATATTAACCAGCATGCTGCCAAGCACTTCTCTGATTACAAGCATCCCCCATGGAACGCTCAGGCCTGTGATTGCACTAGTGATTGGGTTACTTTGTGGCAGAGCACCCAGTGACGTGCGGTGAGGTTGACAGCTGGGGAGGGACTGACTCTTTTAGAGTCAGATTTAAAAATACAAATGAACTCAAACGGAGTATCTTCTTCGTCATTTGATTTGATAACAGACAGGGCATTTTGTTTTATATCTCATATCAGCATTCTTTACACAAACATCTGACACATATTTCATTTGAATTTTAAATTTATTCCAACTTACTTTAGTTATTACCTCTTGGTTTGATTGAAAGTCCAGATTTGTGAATTTTCTGAGCCTGGAAATGTAATCATCCATTTCAATAAGGTGGATTGGAAATAAAATATAAACAAACAAGACTGTAAGTCGTGCAAGAATCGGTGGCTCACTACCGCCCTCTGCCATGAGTCAGGGGTACTGTTTGCCTCAACAAGGAACTTCTTTACTGGATTTTATGATTTCTCAGCAGCCTAAAGACAGTGGGCAGTGGTGGCCTGGTGGTATAGGGTGCTGGATTGCTGATCCTAAGGTTGGGGGTTCGAGTCCCACTCTCCACAAGGTTGTCACTTAATGTACATAACTGAGAATAGCAATACACTGACGAAATCAATATGAGCATTTAACGCTTTAAAGATACTTCTTGACTGACTGTTGTTCCCCCAAAATTTCAGACGGCATCAAGGAAATGGGGGAGACACTTTATAGTGTCATACTTTGTTTCACTCCCCTAATCCAATTAGGGTCATAGGAAGACTGGAGCCCATCTCAGCTGATACTGGGCGAAGACAAGAGGTGCCCTGAACAACACATCAGACCATAACAGAACCAAGACCCAAAACCATTCACACTCATTCACTTCTGGTAGCAACTGGGACAGCCAGTTAACCTAATGTGTGTATCCTTGGACTATGGGAGGAAATCGGAGTACCCGGAGGAGACCCACACAAACACAGTCTTGTTCATCTGTATCATCTTAAAATATATGAGTTATATTACCTTCTCCCTCCACAGAGGTGCAAATAAGCTGGATTTGTCCATCCATGCGATAGTCTCCTTCCACCACACCAGCCACAGATGATGAAAAGTTGTCTTTGAAGATCACTTCACCAGTTCGGTCACTACGAGCATCAATCTAAACAATCATTACAATGCATGTCTTATAAAGAAGCAAAGAGTGATGATGTCATCAACTCAGACTCAAGTATCAGGTCATCCAACAGCCTCACCTTTCCATTAGACCACCCAGTGATAAGTTCTACAACTCCATCACCGTTGAGATCAAATGCATGGATGCTCATCGCATGATTTTTTGACTTTAAAAAGAGAAAAAAAAAGAGCATCATTACTTAAACTTATTTTAAAATTTTTTAAATGCCTTGCATAATGATAAGTTGTCTGCACTGAATATCATCATCACATCATCGTCATCATCTTCCTCCACAGTTGAAGCAGTGAGGTCCAGACATCCTTCTCCCTAGCCACTTCCTCCAGCTCTTCTGGGAGGACACTGAAGCATTGTCAGACCAGCCAATAATCCCCCGGCTTGCTCTGGGTAGGCCTCAGGGTCTCTTCTCAGCTGGACATTCCCGAAACACCACACCAGGGAAGTGTTTGGGAGGCATTTTAACCAGATGTCCGAGTCACAAAACAAACAAACCCCTAAAGACACGAGACAACAAAGGAAGCAGTCTCCCTTGCCCGGACGCGGGTCATCGGGGTTCCCTCCTGGAGCCAGGCCCAGGGGAGGGGCTCGAAGGCGAGCGCCTGGTGGTTGGGCTTATGCCCATGGAGCCTGGCCGGGCCCAGCCCGAAAAGGAGACATGGGTCCGCCCTCCCATGGACCCACCACCCGTGGGAGGAGTTTTAGGGGTCGGGTGCAGTGTGAGTTGGGTGGCAGCCAAAGGCATGGGTTCTGTCGGACTGATCCTCGGCTGCTTACTCTGACCTTCGGGACATGGAATGTCACCTCTCTGGCGGGAAAGGAGCCTGATTTGGTGCGTGAGGTGGAGAGATACCGACTAGATATAGTCGGGCTCACCTCAACGCATAGCTTGGGCTCTGGAACCATCCATCTCGAAAGAGGCTGGACCTTCTTCTATTCTGGAGTTGCTCATGGGGAGAGGCGGCGAGCCGGTGTGGGTATTCTTGTTGCCCCCCCGTCTCGGTGCCCAAATGTTGGGGTTCTCCCCGGTTGACGAAAGGGTAGCTTCCCTCCGTCTTCGGGTGGGGCGGGTCCTGACTGTTATTTGTGCTTATGCACCAAATGACAGTTCAGAGTACCCACCCTTTTTGGAGTCTTTGGGGGGGGTGTTGGAGAACGCTCCCTCGGGAGACTCGCTCGTTGTCTTGGGAGACTTCAACGCCCATGTGGGCAACAATAGTGTGACCTGGAAGGGTGTGATCGGTAGGTACGGCCTCTCCAGTCTGAATCCGAATGGTGTGTCATTGTTGGACTTCTGTGCTCGTCATAGTTTGTCTATCACGAACACCATGTTCGAACATAAGGGTGTCCATAAGTGCACTTGGCACCAGGACACCCTAGGTTGCAGTTCGATGATTGACTTTGTAGTCGTGTCATCGGACTTGCGACCATATGTTCTGGACACTCGGGTGAAGAGAGGAGCTGAGCTGTCTACCGATCACTACCTGGTGGTGAGTTGGCTTCGGTGGTGTGGGAGGTTGCCTTCCAGACTTGGCAGGCCCAAGCGTGTCATCAGGGTCTGCTGGGAACGTTTGGCGGAGCCCCCTGTCCGAGAGGCCTTTAACTCCCACCTCCGGCAGAGCTACAACCACGTTCCGGAGGAGGCGGGGGACATGGAATCCGAATGGGCCATGTTTCGTGCCTCCATTGCTGAGGCGGCAGCCCATAGCTGTGGCCGTAAGGTCGTCGGTGCTTGTCGTGGCGGTAATCCCGAACCCGGTGGTGGACACCTGCGGTGAAGGGGGCCGTCCAGCTGAAGAAGGAGGCCTATCGGGTTTTATTAGCCTGTGGGACTCCTGAGGCAGCAAACGGGTACCGGCAGGCCAAGCGTGCTGCAGCCGAGGCTGTCGCAGATGCAAAATCTCGGGCGTGGGAGGAGTTCGGTGAGGGCTTGGAGAGTGATTATCGGTTGGCCTCAAAGGTTCTGGGCCACCATCCGACGCCTCAGGAGGGGGAAGCAGTTCTTCACAAACACTGTTTACGGTGGAGGTGGGGAGCTGCTTACCTTGACTGGGGATGTTGTTGAGAGGTGGAGGGAATACTTTGAGGACCTTCTCAATCCCACCAACACGCCCTCCGTGGAAGAGGAAGTCCCTGGGGTTCGGGTGAGGGTCCGCCCATCACTGGAGTGGAGGTCACTGAGGTTGTCAAAAGCTCCTCGGTGGTCGAGCTCCGGGGTTGGACGAGATCCGCCCGAATATCTCAGGGCTCTGGATGTTGTAGGACTGTCTTGGTTGACACGTCTCTGCAACATCGCGTGGTCATCGGGGCTGTACCTCTGGATTGGCAAACTGGGGTGGTGGTCCCAATTTTTAAGAAGGGGACCGGAGGGTGTGTTCCAATTATCGGGAATTACACTCCTCAGCCTACCTGGGAAAGTCTATGCAGGGGTACTAGAGAGGAGGATCCGACCGATAGTCGAACCTCGGATTCAGGAGGAACAATGTGGTTTTCGTCCTGGCCGCAGCACTCTTGACCAACTCTATACGCTCCACAGGATTCTGGAGGGGGCATGGGAGTTTGCCCAATCTGTCCACATGTGCTTTGTGGATTTGGAGAAGGCTTTCGACCGTGTCCCTCGAAAGATCTTGTGGGGCGTGCTCCGAGAATACGGCGTTCCGGATCCGTTGCTACGAGCGATTCGGTCGCTGTATCACCGGAGCCAGAGTTTGGTCCGTATTGGTAACAGCAGGTCGGATTCGTTTCCAGTGGGAGTTGGAGTCCGCCAAGGCTGTCCTTTGTCACCGATTCTGTTCATAATTTTTATGGACAGAATTTCTAGGCGCAGTCGAGGCGATGAGGGGTTCTGGTTTGGTGGCCATCGGATATCGTCTCTGCTTTTTGCGGATGATGTTGTCCTTTTGGCTTCATCAAGTCGGGCCCTCCAGCTCTCATTGGAGCGATTCGCAGCTAAGTGCGAAGCAGCCGGGATGAAGATCAGTACCTCCAAGTCCGAGGCCATGGTTCTCAGTCGGACAATGGTGGAATGCACCCTCCGGGTCGGGAATGAGGTCCTGCCCCAAGTGGAGGAGTTTAAGTATCTTGGGGTCTTGTTTACGAGTGAGGGAAGGATGGAGCGAGAGATCGACAGACGGATCGCTGCAGCCTCTGCTGTTAAGCGGTGCCTGTACCGGTCCGTTGTGGTGAAAAAGGAGCTGAGCCGCAAGGCGAAGCTCTCAATTTACCAGTCGATCTACGTTCCAACCCTCACCTATGGTCACGAGCTTTGGGTAATGACCGAAAGAACAAGATCACGGATACAAGCGGCTGAAATGAGCTTTCTTCGCCGGGTGGTGGGGTTCTCCCTTAGAGATAGGGTGAGAAGCTCCGCCATCCGGGGAGAGCTCGGAGTAGATCCGCTGCTCCTCCACATTGAAAGGGGCCAGTTGAGGTGGCTCGGGCATCTGGTCAGAATGCCCCCCGGACGCCTCCCTGGTGTGGTGTTTCGGGCATGTCCAACCGGGAAGAGACCCCGGGGTCGACCTAGAACACGCTGGAGGGACTATGTCTCTCGGCTTATCTGGGACCGCCTCGGTGTCCCCCCGGGAGAGTTGGAGGAAGTAGCTCGGGAGAGGGATGTCGGGACCTTTTTGCTAAGGTTGCTGCCCCCGCGACCCGACCCTGGACTAAGCGGAAGAAGATGATGATGATGATGATGATGATGTCCGAGTCACTTCAACTGGCACCTTTCAACACGGAGGAGCAGTGGTTCTACTCTATGCTCCTCCCAGATGGCTGAGCTTCTCACCCTACGGGAGAGCCCCGCCACCCTGTGAAGGAAGCTCATTTCAGCCGCTTGTATCCAAGATCATGTTCTTTCGGGCACTACCCAAAGCTTGTGACCATAGTTGAGGGTTGGAACATAGATCAACTAGTAAACTGAGAGCTTTATCTTCCATCCCAACTCTCTCTTCTCCACGACGGATTAGTACAAGCTCTGTGTTACAGAAAAGACTGTACTGATCCACATGTAGATCTCCCGCTCCATCCTTCCCCCATTCATGTACAAGACTCCAAGATACTTAAACTCCTCTTCTTAAGGCAAGACCGCATTCCAGACCCAGAGGGTGCATTCCACACTTTTCCAGCTGAGAGCCATGGGCTTGGACTTGAAGGTGATGATTCTCATTCCAGCCACTTCGCACTCAGCTATGAATCGCTCTAATGAGAGCAGGAGGGCCCAGCTTGACAAAGCCAAAAGGATCATCTGCAAAAAGCAGAGGCAGGATCCTACGCCCACCAAATCAGAACCACTCAGCACATCATCTACGACTAGAAATTCTGTCCATAAAAATTAGGAACAGAACAGCCTTGGTGGACTCCACCCTCACCGAAAATGAATTCCACCTGTTGTTACCAATAGAGACCAAGCTCTGGCTCTGGTGGTTCAAAGACCTAATGGCCCATAGCAACTAGTCTGGTACACTGTACTTCTGGAGCACACTCCACAAGATAGCCCAAGGGACACAGTCAAAAGCCTTCTCTAAAGCCACAAAACTCATGTGGACAGATTGGGCAAACTCCCATCTCCCCTCCAGGATCCTGTAGAGTGTGTAAAGTTGGTTGACAGTGCCGCAGCCAGGAAGAAAATCTCATTGTTCCTCCTGAATCTGAAGTTCAACCATCAGTCAGATCGTCCTCTACAGCATTCCTGCACAGACTTTCCCAGGTGGGCTGAGAAGTGTGATTGCGTAGTCATTTTGGGCCGTACCTCTAGATATTAAACTGGAGTGTAGGTCCCCTTTTTAACCAGAGGGTGTGTCCCTATTATCCCACTTTTTAAAAAGGGGGACTACACCCCGGGTTGCTAGAGGTACGGCCCAAAATGACTACGCAATGTTGCAGAGACGTGTCAACCAAGACAGTCCTACAACATCCAGAGCCTGGAGATATTCAGGGCAAATCTCATCCACCCCTGGAGCCTGACCAGCCGGGAGCTTTTTGACTACATCAGCCCCAACAATGGGTGGACCCCCACCCAAATGGACCTATGTCTATGTTTTCCCAGCCCATGTTTTCAGGCTGGGCCCAGCCAGGCTACATGGGCAGAAGCCCGACCACCAGGCACTCACCTGCAAACCCCACTCCCAGGCCTGTCTCTGAGGGGTGACCCCAGTGACCCACATCCAATCAAGGGAAACTGTATCCTTGTGTCTTTTTCATCCATAGGGGTCTTCGAAACCACGGTTAGTCTGGACTTTCACCTAGGACCTGCTTGCTTTGGGTGATCCTGCCAATGGCATTATGCTCCTAACAACATAGCTGTTAGGATCATTAGGACATGCAAAACCCCTCCACCATGATAAGGCAGTGCTTCAATGTGAGGCTGCACTGCATAATGAGTTCAACTACAAAAAGAAATCCAACCCCCCTCCAAAAAACCCCCAGTACTGTACCTTTATTCTCCAGTATCGAGCAGTTCGGTCATACACTCCTACTGTTCCATTGGCTAAAGCGTAGCCAAACCTGCTCCCGTGCATGTGACACAGTGATGTTACAGTCTAAGAGGAACAGAAAATCCCGAGTAGATTTGCAGTTAGGACTATTACACCATCCCATCAAACCACAGTGTAAAATCCAGCTATCAAATATTTATTTTCACACAGTTACCTCATTCTCGGTCATCTCAGACACCAGCTCATCTTCTCTGAATACCCTGATATCAAAATCTTCAGATCCCACAAGAAGCTGCAAATAAGACCATGCAACTTTTGGGACACATAGAAACATGCCACACATGTATAGTTTATTAAGTTAGTAAGGCCAATCAAATAGGAACAGTCAGACACATGTTTATATAAAACGCCTGGCCAAAGTGAAGTTGTATACTAATATTTTCAAGGAGTGCATTTACCCTTGATCACAGTATGTAATCACCATGGCATTGTTGTTTCAGTTGGCTTGGTCGAGGCTCAGCAACACTAATGTGGCAATCAAATGAAGTCAGCTGGTGACCTGAATGTACTGAATGAACAGCTTATCACATCAGTGAGCTTTTTCTTCTCTGATGGCACGGATATAAAACGTGTACTCAAGAGTGGTTCAAGGAGCAGAAGAAATCAGTTTGTCCCCACCCCAATTTTAATCACATCCAATTCCCATCCAGCATTGCCTTCCCTCTCACACAATCACCACCAACCAGGGAGGGGCAAAAGCATACACATACATACATACATACATACATACACACACACACACACACACACACAGGACATGCAATGCTAGCCATGTGCCTCTTTCAAACTGCTGCTCATTTCAGTGGGAAAGCGCTATCCACCCCCTCGTACAAATAAACTCCCAGACGCCCATGACTGGCTGGTGACCACTGAGAGTGACAGAAGGTGAGTGTATACCATCCCGCTTTCCTGTGAGAGTTTAGCAAATCAGATTCCATAGACTCTGGGGATTCTAATCTGGATTCGAACCTGTGAGCCCCAGAAATCAATTTCATATATGTATTTGCACCCAAAAGTCCTGACCTTATTGAAAGTTTTTCGGGATGTGCTGGAGAAGAGGTGTCTGTAAAGTGAAGCATCTAGGAGTTAAACTCTTCCTGGATGGGACACTAGTCCATTACAGGTTACCTTCCCAGTATTTTTTTTTACACAATTCCCTCCAAGATCAAAAATTAGGATTAAATTTTTTAAAAGTAGGATTAAAGTATCCTGAATTTTACTAGTACGTACTCATTTATATGGTTGCGTGGACGGAGGCACACTTGTGGTTATGACCATGCACAGGGGTCTTAGCATGGTGGGAGTCTGACAGGGATCTGAACCCACAACCTCTCGATCTTGAACTTAGCATCCTAACTACTAGACAACCGACCCACACTCATGTTTGAAGTTTGCGTAGAGAAAGATTAAAAATGTTCTATTTTACAAACCAAGGGAAATTAATGGTAAACACGAATACAGAATTTCAGGGTTAGCTGCTTTATCAAAACCAGGGTCATGTAGAGCCGGTTGTCTATAGAACAGTGTGACAAGTAAAACCAATCTACCTACCAACATTAAAACCCTAGTAAATACATGGATATGGACATAAAAACAAGATTACCCACATAAACTGTCACCCAAAATGAGACTAAGATTGGGGTGGCTGCCCGGTATGCTGTGATGTCACCCTACAGTATAAACAAGCATTTCATTATTATCTAAACCTTACCTCATTCTTCCCATCACCACTGAAGTCACACAACACCATTGATCTCACATTATCGCCAGTCACCTTCAAAACAAAAACACACACATTAACAATCTTAAAATGTTTTAAAACATCTTTGAAAGCAATAAAAAAAAGAACAAAATGCTCTGGAGATGGTCCTACTGTCCAAAATTGGTCATTTCCCTCATAATCAAATCCTTGAAGAGCACAGTTTCCTCCAATAATGGCCAAGGGAGACTGGATGCTCCCTAACTTTCCCAAAACAATAGCATTGGCCCCATCAGTCACCTGTAATCCAGAGATCCAGACAGATTTTTAGACTACTATCATTAATATAATACACACACTCACTGAACCACTTAATCTTATTAGGGTCACGGGGAGACCCCATCTCAGCTAGGTGAGGCACTAGGTGAAATCAGGGTGCACCCTAAACAGCCAGGCCATCACAGGGTCAACACACACAATGACTCAGACTCACATCTAAGGGAAATCTGAACAAGTGACATGCATATTTTTTTTATCTGTGTGAGGAAACCCACCCAAGCATGCAGAGGACATGCAAAGCCCACACAGAAACACCCTCACCAAGCCTAGGACTCGAACCTAGTACCTTCTCACTTGTGAGGCCAAAGTGTTAGCCACTAAAGCACCATGCCACCCCATTTAACATGATATAATAATTCAATTAATTTCAGTTTATTTATAAATCTATTAAAATCTATTATGCAAAACGCACTCACCTCCCTGTAGAATATGTCAGCGTTATCATGTACATCATAAGCTAGCAGATTGGTCTGGGAGCCCACCAGGAGTGTATCCCCAGTCGTATTAGGACCCAAAGTACCTGCTGCCAGACAGCTTACTGCTTGGTTAATATTAAGCAAAGTAATGTCAGAGTCTTGAGCACTCTGACTCAGCCGATGAACTGTTTGCCTTTTTCCTCGAGTGTGAGGGTTGTGGATGAAGACCTAAATAGATGAACATGCATTTTAGTTTTGGTTTGTGATAAGAATTCTGTTCAGAAATTGGCTTATACTGTACTCTTACTTTGCCTGCTTGTGTTGCTGCAGTCAAGCATGGATGAATTCCATCAAACTTGCCCACAGTTACCATCCGTGGGTTAATCTTATGGTTCAGCTTTAGGGTGAAGATTGGGACCAACATGATGGCAGGGTTTATTTCTTTGTTTTTGCAAGTTAGAGTCTAAAACAGATTACATGAGATGCAGAATGTATTAGTAATGAGGAATAAATAGATCTATATGCATAATATTTTGGAGTAAAAGTCATGCTAAGGTACTATAAGACAGGTGCTAGGTGTATAAATCCTTCTGTCTGTCTAATGAAATAAACAGCTTAACGTTCCCCTGCCACCCTGCAAACCCTGTGGTTGCCTAGCAACAGAAGCGCTTGGGCAGGCTAACAGCCTACTTTGGCTAGCATAGTAAGTTGATAACTGAAAGTAGCCGTTTTCCCCACTTTAAAACCAAAACAATAACACTTTTTGTTACATATATTAAGAATATATTGGAAAATTAAATGTCTTATGACTGCGGAGCCCAATTTAGAAAGCTGCGTTAAACTTGGCTAGCAGGCTAACTACATAACACGCTAAATTGCTAAATAAATAAATCTAATCTTTGAGTTCTACTATTATAACATCATATTTATAGGTAATACAGTACTAGACTTGAAATAAAAACATTTTTATTATCATCTTACCCAATTTCTTTATTTGCTGACAGAAAAGATTCGTGCTTAATTATTCTTCTGACTAGCCTGCATCATAGCATCATAGCATCATTGCTCGTCTTCGCATGCGCAGGATTTCTGACAGAGGAAGACGCTGGAAACAGGAGCGTATATGGAATTCTGTACTGTGTTCACCATCCCAATCCCTCACATATTTTAATAACCGATTTAAATATCAATTTAAATCCGTCTCTTAATTATGAAATAGTGGTGCAAGTGGGAGTGAACCAGCATGCAGGCTTTTATAGTAAATTTCTCAGTGGCACGCACATGCCGTTAAAGTTCAGGAAGAATTCTGGTGGAAAATACCAGATTGTGATTTATTTATTTTTTATTTATTTATTTATTTATTTATTTTGAGACAGTGGCCTCTATTGAGAAGACATTGCACTCGGTACGCAGTCCTCATTTGAATTTTCAAAACTCCCTTTATCACCATGACTGAGTGCAAAACTCTTATTTTGTTTGTTGGACTGTCGCGCGCTAGGACTTGGCCGCGTGCAGACAGCGCGCGTGGCGGCGGTCAGCGGAAGTGCCGTGTGCAAAGAGCTGCTGGAAAAGCACTGGATGTTTATTTAAATTAATTATTTTATATATTTTAAAAAAGCTAAATTATATAATGAATGTGTGCATGATGTTAATTATATATATATATATATATATAATTATTTTTTTTTTTTTAAAGAGGCAATTACATTTAGACAAAACTAAAAAAAAAAAAAATATTCTAAGTGTGTTTGTATAAATGTTTATTTATTATTACAGTTAGACATTTCTTTCAACAGCTTTCCTGTGTACCTAAAAAATAAATCCTTATACATAACCTTTCTCTTTCTAAAAGGCACATTAAAGCAATTAAATGTGATTAGATTATTTTTATATAACTTCGGCTTTGTGGTTTATAATAATTTATCCCTGTAATAAATTAGTGTCCAATGAGTCACCAGGGCAAAACCTATTACATAACAAAAATAACAAAAACTAACTATATAAGAACTAATCAGTGAAGTCTTACAGTAAACTTTTAAATTATTTTTAAGTTACTTAAAGCAGATTTTAATATAATCACTTTAAATTTTTATCCTTATTTATTTCATAGCTTTAAATAATAACCTTCTTAAGTACTGCACATTATTTTTTTTCCCTAAAAAGACACATTTCTGACTGAAGACTCAAAATTATTCGAAACTAAATGTTAAAAGATGCATATTTAGATATCTTGGTTTTTCTAATCTAACTGCCTTGCAAACACTTGTGGATTTTTTTTGCAGTTAACTGCATTTAGAATTTCAGAATGTGTCGTGTGCATTGAATGTTTTCAGCTTTTTTTCCCCCCATCTAGACTTTCTAAACTGAATAAATAACCTTTTTAAGTTGATTGATATAATCCCACCACATCACTCTTATACACTCCCACAATAATAACAGCCTGGTATGAGCTCTTTTTTTTTTTTTTTTAGAAAGAGAGAAATCAATAAGAAAAGTTAAGAAAAACAGTATTTATGGAGAATTACAGGCTATAAACAAGGTGCTGATTCAGGGAGGTGTGTGTAATTGTTGTTTAAGGTTTGCACCCAGTCGAGATGACGTAAGAGTGTCAGTCAATGAGCGTGAAACCGTGTGCAGTGTGTTTGGGGGCGGAGCCACTGCTTTTGCGCCCGTTCTGAGCGCACGAGTCTGCTATAAATCAGCCAACTGGAGGCTCCTCAAGCAACATTCGACCTTCAGCTACAAGAAGAAAGAGCTTCTGGATAATTAACGAGGTTTTGGCCTGTCAGAAGAGAACGATGGATCCTTGCGAGTGCAACAAGAGTAAGTAGAGCAATACTTTTTTTTTTCTCTCGTTTTAGTTGCTTTGAAGTTTGTAAATCATTTCAGTGATCCTTTTCGAACTGTGCTCTATTCCCTGTTGTACTTCAGCTGGAACCTGCACCTGTGGAACATCCTGTCAGTGCTCGAACTGCCAGTGTACATGCTGCAAGAAAAGTAATTTTTTTTTTTTTTTTTTCCCTTCTTTCTTTTAGGTGTAACTTCTGAATGAAGAGTAAAGACTTGCTTTAATGGCACTGTATAATTTTTTATTTGTTTAACCCCCCAGGCTGTTGCCCTTGCTGCCCTGCCAGCTGCAGTAAATGTTCCTCAGGATGTGTGTGCAAGGATAACTCCTGTGACTCCAAGTGCTGTCAGTGAAGACCCCCAAGTACTGGTCATGTGACCTGCCTCCGTAATGCCTTCAGCATCACCAGAGCTTTTTTTTTTTTTTTTTTTTTTTTTTAAATGAACATTCCAATAGTATTCTTCTGCCCTTGGCTGTGGCTTCTGTTAAATTGTTATTGATTGTTTTTTTTTGTTTTGTTTTGTTTTTTTAGTTATTTCTTAAACTGCAGTTGCGTGAACTCCATGGTGTTTGATATGTGAACTAATGTTACGGCATAACTTTCTTACTAATGTCAAATAAATCTTGAAAGCCATTGCTTTGTTGGTTTTTTTTTTTTTTTTTTCTTCCCCCTTTATGCAAGTTAAATTTTACAAATGGTTTAAACTGGTGGTGGTGGAAGTTCTGGAACCTGCTTGGGTGCACCCATGGTCTAAGTGTGGCCAACCTGTGGCTGCTTACCTTGTATCATGCAGCTCTCAAGTTCATATTGAAATTTGTTTGGGGGTGGGGGGTTAATGTGCGTGTTTGCTTTGCGTGTTTAATATGGTGTTTTTGTTAAATGTGCATGAGCTGAAAATACAAAGCTTCCACTGAAGTAAAACAATTTGTGTCAAGTTAGCTCTTAATGGCAGAGGAGGGGAAAATGCACCGTTGAAAAGGAGGAGATGAACACGGGACATTTTTATCAGAGTGGGAGAGTTTTTATATTTTGTTCTTGAATGTGATGGAAAACCATTCTGCCCTTATGTCAGGCGTCATTGGCGCACTTCAAATCTTCAGCTCACTGCATGCTAACTTCCACCAGGACTTTCCGAAAGGGACTGAATTTAACAAGCACAAGTTCTTCACTTTAAAATATCAGGCGGCGAAGCAGATCTAGTTTCCCCAAAAATTTACAAAGTGCTCAGAGACCGTAACGCTTGCATCGTATCAACTGGCTTGGAACATTGCATGGACCAAAAAGTCATACAATGAAGGAGAGTTCGTTATGAAATCCCTCAGTGATGTTGAGATCTTTGTCTCCTGAAAATGACAAACTAACACGCATGGTATGAGATGTGCAACTGTCCCGCCACACTGTTGAACACAGATAATTGGACATTAACACGGGTATTGAATCACAGTTAGACTCTCACCTTCAAAGATGTGAGAATTTCCCCCAGTGCGGCTAACTGGGTTATCAAAGGCGGGCCATGTCTGTCACTGTCTATGGTGTGAGGCATGTAAAAGAACCATTGCTGACTTTCGTAAAGAGTAGCTGCAACGTCGTGAGCGTGTTTCTGTCCCTTGCTAAAAGGGTTGTGACAGGAAGGGCATCCGACGTAAAAACCCGTGCCAAATCAAATGTGCGAATCAAATGATTCACTGTGGCGATTCTCGAGAACGGGAAAAAGCCGAAAGGAAGAAAGAAAGAAAGTTGGTGTGTGAATTTAAAATAAAAATCTGGCTGAGCAGAGGTGTATGTGTGTGTGTGAGAGAGAGAGAGAGAGAAAAGGATGGGTGATGTTCATGTGTGCCCATGTGTATGATGTGACTCTTTGTGATAACTGTCTGTCTTCCTTTCGGCTTTTTCCCTTTTACTCGGGAGTCTGCCACGTTTTGATTTGGCAGAGGTTTTTTTTTTACGTCGGATGCCCTTCCTGTCACAACCCTTTTTAGCAAGGGACAGAAACACGCTGACGACTTTGCAGCTACTCTTTACGAAAGTCAGCAATGGTTCTTTTACATGCCTCTCACCATAGACAGTGACAGACATGGGCCCGCCTTTGATAACCCAGTTAGCCGCACTGGGTGGGGGGACAGTGACAACCTTGTGGAGAGTGGGACTTGAACCCCCAACCTTTGGATCAGCGATCCAGCGCCCTATACCACTAGACCACCACTGCCCCACTGTTTGTGATAACACTGTGTAAAATGTGGCTCTTGGGCTCTGACTGGTTGGCCACTCCTGGTCTAGCCAGTGCAAAAACTGCCATGAATGTCTTGGTGTAAGAGGGACTGCATCTGGGATAATGTGTTAAAAAACTTTGGTGTGATGCGGGTCCACATCTGGCCATGTAGAGTACATCAGAGCAGTTATTTAAATTTCAGTTGAAGTTCATCCTAAAGCTGCAGTTGAGGTCATAGGTAGCTGCTGGTCACAGAGTTCTTTTGCGCCACTCTTGGTTAGCATTTTTCATGCTGGAACAGATTTGAGTTGTTGGATATTTAATTTCATATTCGTGATAAGATGTTATAAGGTGCACAGCAAGCATATTTATTCAGTTTCCAAGTTTGGGGATAAGCATACAAAGATTCACACATTACTAAGGGTGGACATTGGTAAAGTGGGACATGAAAGCTTGATCAACGGTACAGTACAGTATAGTCATGTAGTTGTATTGAAAACATACTGGGTGGCACAGTGGTGTAGTGATTAGTATGTCCAACTCACTGTGAGAAGGTCCTGGGCCCGGGCATTTCTGTGCAGAATTGGCGTGGCACATTAGTGTGCCATGTGATATTGTCAGTTGTGATGTGGGAAATTATCCAAATTCATCCAATTGGTCTAAAAAAACATTTTTTTGAAAACGAAGTATCTGAAAATAATACACTATTGTCCAGTGTCTGTGCTGCATAGTGACTGGCAGAGTGATCATGTTATACAGAGATCCCTCACTTTCCCTGGTTAATTGGGACTGAGATCCCCCCACGACCACTGAATTCCACGAAGTAGGATCACACACACACACCCCCCCCGACTGATGTATACGTACATGTATAGTCTGTCTGTCTGTCTTCCTTTCGGCTTTTTCCCTTTTACTCGGGAGTCGCCACAGCAAATCCTCTGATTCGCACATTTTCATTTGGCAGAGGTTTTTACGTCGGCTGCCCTTCCTGTCACAACCCTTTTAGCAAGGGACAACGTACATGTATAGTATGTGTATATAATATCAATAGATATAGATACAATGCTATAAATGCTTATAATAACAATTATATATTAAAAAATAAAGCATAAGCTGGAAATGAAATATAAATACTGTACACACAGACACACATACAGACGCGCGCGCACATGCATGCACTCCGATGTGCACCTCACAAAAATGTACTGTATCTAGTTTTGATGGGAGGTTTTGGGTTGTTTTCTTGTTTTCTGTTTGTTTCAGGGTGTTTTTTTGTTGTTTGTTTGTTTGTTTTGCACAATTGGCCTTGTTTTGTGGCATTTTTCTTCACTTTTTCCCCCTATTCTTCCTTAATTTCCTTATTTTTTAATTCAATAAATATTAAAAAAAAAAAAAAAAAAACGCGATACACTGAAGCCGCATGAATTGAAGCGCGAAGTAGCGAGGGATCCCTGTACTCTCCTATACCAGTCAGTGGCAGGACTTGGAGACAAGAGAATTAGTGGATGCATGGCCATGACAGGTGGTGGTGCAGTTCGAATTGTGGCTAGCAAGACGATACAGTGACAGTCATGGAAAAGTTTATGAAATTCCGATTTTGCAAAGTTCTTTGCTTAGTGATGGATGGTGTGTAAGACTGGCATACCTGGCAGATATTATTTTTCATCTGAATGAACTGAACACGAAGAATATGTCGAAGAAGGAGAGGTGGAAGAAGGAGAGGCGGGAAGCGTGTCCGTAGGCAGAGAGAGAAGAGGAAAGGCATAAGTCTCGGACTGAGAGTAGGGACTTTGAATGTTGGAATTATGACAGGAAAAGGTAGTGAGCTGGCTGACATGATGCAGAGGAGGAAGGTGGACATACTGTGTGTTCAGGAGACCAGGTAGAAAGGTAGCAAGGCGAGAAGCTTAGGAGCAGGGTTTCAGCTGTATTTTCATGGTGTGGATGGGAAGAGAAATGGAGTAGGAGTCATCTTGAAGGAGGGGTTTGTCAGGAATGTTCTAGAAGTGAAAAGAGTATCAGACAGAGTGATGAGTCTCGAGTTAAAAATTGAAGGTGTGATGTTCAATGTTGTTAGTGCTTATGCCCCACAGGCAGGATGTGAGCTAGAAGAGAAGGAGAGATTCTGGAGTGAGTTAGATGAAGTGATGCAGAGTACCCCCAGAGGTGAAAGAGTGGTCATTGGGGCAGACTACAATGGACATGTTGGTGCAGGCAACAGAGGGGACGAGGGGCAGGTTTTGTATCCAGTACAGAAACACAGAAGGACAGATGTTGATAGATTTTGCAAAAAGGATGGAAATGGCTGTGGTGAATACTTTCTTCCAGAAGAGACAGGAGTATAGGGTGACTTATAAAAGCGGAGGTAGGAGCACACAGGTAGACTACATCTTGTGTAGGCGATGTAATTTGAAAGAAGTCGGTGACTGCAAAGTAGTAGCAGGTGAGAGTGTTGCCAAACAGCATAGGATGGTGGTGTGCAGGATGATGCTGATAGTAAGAAAGGTGAAGAAGGCAAAGGCAGAGCAGAAGACAAAGTGGTGGAAGCTGAAAAAGGAAGAGTGTCGTGTTGTCTTCAAGGAGGAGTTGAAACAAGGAGTTTTGGGTGGTCAGGTTGGCATAGCAGAGAAATAGAGATGGGAAGGACGTGCAGCAAGTTAGAGTGATTAAGGACAGAGTGGGAAACCTATTGACTGATGACAGAAGTGTGCTGGGAAGATGGAAAGAGTACTTTGAAGACCTGATGAATGAGGAAAATGAGAGAGAAAAAAGAGTAGAAGAGGTGACCGTTGAGGACCAGGAAGTAGCAAAGATTCGTAAGGGTGAAGTGAGGAGGGCATTGAAGAGGATGAAGAGTGGAAAGGCAGTTAGTCCTGATGACATACCGGTGGAGGTATGGAAGTGTCTAGGTGAGGTAGCAGTAGATTTTCTGACAAGAATATTCAACAAGGTCTTAGAGAGTGAGCAGATGCCGGAGGAATGGTGGAGAAGTGTGCTTGTTCCCATTTTTAAGAACATGGGGGATATGGAGAGCTGTGGAAACTACAGAGGGATTAAGTTGATGAGCCATACGATGAAGTTATGGGAAAGAATAGTAATAGTGGAAGCTAGACTAAGGGCAGAGGTCAGCATTTGTGAACAACAATTTGGTTTCATGCCAAGAAAGAGCACCACAGATGCAGTGTTTGCTTTGAGGATGTTAATAGAGAAGTACAGAAAAGGCCAGAGGGAGCTGCATTGTGCCTTTGTAGATCTGGAGAAAGCATATGACAGGGTGCTGGGAGAGGAACTGTGGTTATTGCATGAGGAAGTCTGGAGTGGCAGAGAAGTATGTTAGAGTGGTGCAGGACATGTATGAGAGATGTAACACAGTGGTGAGGTGTGCTGTCGGTGTGACAGAAGAATTCAAGGTGGAGGTGGGACTGCATCAAGGGTCAGCTCTGAGCCCCTTCTTGTTTGCTATGGTGATGGACAGGCTGACAGACGAGTTTAGACAAGATTCCCCATGGACTATGATGTTTGCAGATGACATTGTGATCTGTAGAGAGCAGAGAACAAGTGGAGGAAAATCTGGAGAGGCAGAGGTATGCCCTGGAAAGGAGGGGAATGAAGGTTAGCCTCAGTAAGAGAGAATACATGTGTGTGAACGACAAGGACCCAAAAGGAACGGTGCGGTTACAGGGAGCAGAGATAAGGAAGGTGGAGGATTTTAAGTACTTAGGCTGAACAATCCAGAGCAATGGAGAGTGTGGAAAAGAGGTGAAGAAGCGTGTGCAGGCAGATTGGAATGGTTGGAGAAAAGTGTCCGATGTGATGTGTGATAGGAAGGGATCAGCAAGAATGAAAGGAAAAGTGTACAAGACGGTGCTGAGGCCAGCGATGTTCTATGGTTTAGAAACAGTGGCCTTGGGGAAAAGACAGGAGGCAGAGCTGGAGGTAGCAGAGATGAAAATGTTGAAGTTCTCTTGTCCTCTAATGAGGATGGAAAGGATCAGGAATACGTACATCAGAGGGACAGCACATATAAGAGGTTTTGGAGACAAAGTCAGAGGGGCTAGATTGAGATGGTTTGGACATGTACAGAGGAGGGATAGTGAGTATATTGGTCGTAGGATGCTGAGGTTGGAACTACCAGGCAGAAGGCGTAGAGGAAGACCAAAGAGAAGATTTATGGATGTGGTGAAGGAGGACATGAAGGTCGTTGGAGTAAGAGTAGAAGATGCAGAGGATAGGGTGAGATGGAAGAAGATGATTCGCTATGGCGACCCCTGAAGGGAAAAGCCGAAAGGAGGAGAAGAAGAAGAAGAAGAAGAGGAAGATCTGATCTTCCGAGAGGATTTAATTTGTGTCACTGGGAGGGTGTTCTTCCGTGTCCCGACCTCGAATAAGCGGAAGAAAATGGATGGAGAACCGGTCCACTCTCTATACCGATTGGTGGCACTAATGCACTGCAACGTTGCTTGTCACAATTCAACCTCAAGAAGAAGAAGCAGGGGGGGGGGGGGAAGGAAATTGCCGTCACGTGACGTAACTGGTGAATGAGCCAATCAGCGCGGGCAGTGTGGAGAGACCGGGAGTGAAACTGTGGTGATATGAACGGCGGTGTTTTTTTGTTACAAACTGTCAAAACAATTACGTTACGCGCTCTACTATAACTGTGTGACTTTTGTAAATAAAGCGGTAAGTAAAATTATCTTTTATCGTTGTGTGTTGGTACTCAGAGTAAATATTTGTTCGGGGACACTCAGGACTTTCTGTCTGACATGAAACGTGCTGAACTCCTGCTGGTGAACAGCTCGGTTAGCATGTAGCTTTGCAATAAGCTAACAAGCGGTTCGTTCATTCGTGCCGTTATGTAGATTAATTTTCCTTTTAACATTTCTTTCCATATTTAATCGCAGTATTATAAACGGACGTACTTCTAAATATCTACATTTGTAATCTCGTAATGTAGCCATGTGCATAGTTAATCTCCCTTAGCCGGTTCAGATGAGTTTACCACAGGAGCAGGGCGATATGGTAAATACTGTATCGCGATACGCCAAGACATTACCATGACAACCGATATGTTTTATGTTCAATATTTCAATGGGCTTGTTTAACATACAGTATGTGATCATTCCAGGGTAAAATTGTAGCAGTGAAATGACCAAGCTTCTAATTTCTCCTTAAATAAAACAAAACAAAAAAAGTTAATATTAAGAAAAAAATATATACAGTAAATACAGTCTGCCCTTCCCACGAAATTAAGTGCCTTTTTCGTATTGCGGGGATTTCGCCAGTAGGGGTCGCATTTTACATGTTAAACCCCTGATTCGTTCCAAGGCTCCAGTCTTTGGACTGGATAAACCGTATAAACCCTTTAAAAATGATAAAAGTCCACCAATTTTATATGAAATATGTGTAAAAAAAAAAAAAGTAAAAAAATTATTAAACTAATTAAACATTTTAACATATTAAACCATTCTATTAACACACACACATACCTGTCAAGTTGTACGGTTTTGGCGTAATTTGTACAAGTGAGCACTGATTTTTAAATGTGTACACCGTACGTCCGAAATCTGTACGTTTTTCGATCATTTCGTCTTTTTTTTTTAACTCCGTTTTTTGTGTCACCGTTTCGGTAAAGAGACGATACGCCGAATTGGTCTGTAGCCGTTTTCTCGCGAGAATCGCGCGTTGCGTTTCTCGTCTGCTATCGTCTGCTCTTTCCGACCACGTGACCGCACTTTCACTTCCGCCATCATTCAAGTCAAACTTAATTGCGAGCTCAAGTGCCATGAAGTGAAGCCATCAAAAGAAATGATTGAAAGTGCCAAAAGTGCTACATATAGTTATAATAAAGATCACTGTTAAATTTTCTTAATCATGCAGCTGAAGATATTACTCTTTTATTTGATTGCACCAGGTTATATGTTACAACATTACCAATAAATTCATATTATATTAAAAATAGAGTTTAATTTTTGTTTCATATTGCACGCGATAATAAGACGCGTAAGATTAGTTGCTATTTTGTAAGGGCATAAGTAGCCATTTGTAAGATCGCCAACGGCCTAGGGTTGACAGGTATGCACACACACACACATACACCTCTCTCTCTCTCTCTCTCTCTCTCTCTCTCTCTCTCTCACACACACACACACACAGACGCATTACAATGTATACACACATGTTTTTATTCTAGCGTTGCGGGCCAAGCTCACAAGATGTGGAATTCAAAGTGCATTTCCTGCTTGACAAAGGAGGTCCAAACTTAACTTCAACTTGATTCCTTGAGGGATCGGAATTCCAGATGATCTCAAATGCGCCCACATTTATTAAACATTTACTGAATTAAACAACTTAAAAAACGAAAATAAAAACTAAAGAGTTAAGCTTCTCTCTCACACACACACACACACACACACACACACACACACACACACACACACACACACACACATGGATGGGATGTTTTATTTAAAGCAGAATTAAAGTACCTTTTGAAATATCAGAGATCCTCACTGTATTTCTGCTTTAAGGTCTCCTTCTGGTTCTGCTGCGAGGCCAGCGGGGCAAGATATTGAGAGACAGTCAATGAGAGAGCAACTCGTGCATCCTGTGAAATTTTGATTGGCGTGTTTGAATTTTCAATTTCTTTTCGTAAGAGGGGATTATTTTCGTTTTCCGGGGACCTAAACTTAGGAAAATGTTCTTCATAACCCGGGGAATTTGTACCCAGGGGGCTTCGTAAGTAGGGGGCCGACTGTACAGTGGTACCATGTCCAACAAATTTAATCTGTTCTGAGGTCGAGCTCATAAGATGAAAAGTTAATTACTGTATATGTAACTATTATTCCCATCAGAAATAACAGAAAACCAAATTAATCCATTCCAACCCCCCCCCCCCCCCAAACTCCTATAACCTACCAAATACACATATATTTGACCGAATATATCAAAGATAAACATGTAAAAACAATAAATATTTCATATTAATAATCGATAAACAGTAATAAAACAAGAATAAACAATAAGTCAACTCACTCTTCCGATCATCGACTGTGGCGAAGATGTCACGTGGGCAGGCAGGAGATGGTGTGTAACAGAGGAGGAGAAGTTTGTGCATGTGTACACTACAAATGCCTGTGGGGAAAGGCTAGTGAACTCCCACAAGGCCAGTGCTTCTCAAATAGTGGTGTGATGCAGGGGGGGCGTGTATGACCCTGGAGAACATGCTTTTTTGCCATACTGTACTAGAATTAAGTGTAATTGCGCATCCACTATACTGGTCCTTCTCAAAAAATGAGCATGTTGTGATAAAGTTCATGATTTTCTGTAATGTACTGATAAAAATTAAACTTTCATATATTTTAGATTCATTGCACACCAACTGAATTTCACGTATTTTGCGATCTCAAAAAATTAGCATATTTCATCCGACCAATAAAAAAAGTGCTTTTAATACAAAAAAGTCAACTTTCAAATAATTATTTTCAGTTAGTTATGCACTCAATACTTGGTCGGGAATCCTTTTGCAGAAATGACTGCTTCAATGCGGGCGTGGCATGGAGGCAATCAGCCTGTGGCACTGCTGAGGTGTTACGGAGGCCCAGGATGCTTCGATAGCGGCCTTAAGCTCATCCACAGTGTTGGGTCTGGTGTCTCTCAACTTTCTCTTCACAATATCCCACAGGTTCTCTATGGGCTTCAGGTCAGGAAAGTTGGCAGGCCAGTTGAGCACAGTAATACCATGGTCAGTAAACCATTTAGCAGTGGTTTTGGCACTGTGAGCAGGTGCCAGGTCGTGCTGAAAAATGAAATCTTCATCTCCATAAAGCTTTTCAGCAGATGGAAGCATGAAGTGCTCCAAAATATAGGCCAATCTATAAAGTTGCTCCATTCTTTTCTTTTATTGTTTAGTAATTTATACTATTTATGTATCTATTTATTTATTTACTTATATATGTATGTGTGTATGTTCGTACTTGTATCTATTTTTGCACCCCCTACTGATAGTACCTCAAGAGCCTGTAACAGTGAATTTCTCCATTGTGAGATTAATAAAGCTGTATCTTATCTTATCTTAAAAATCTCCTGATAGCTGCATTGACCCTGCCCTTGATAAAACACAGTGGACCAACACCAGCGGCTGACATGGCGCCCCAGACCATCACTGACTGTGGGTACTTGACACTGGACTTCAGGCATTTTGGCATTTCCTTCTCCCCAGTCTTCCTCCAGACTCTGGCACCTTGATTTCCGAATGACATGCAAAATTTGCTTTCATCCGATAAAAGTACTTTCTTCTGCCGCTGTTTCTGGTTCAAAAGTGGCTTGACCTGGGGAATGTGGCACTTGTAGCCCATTTCCTGCACACGCCTGTGCACGGTGGCTCTGGATGTTTCTACTCCAGACTCAGTCCACTGCTTCCACAGGTCCCCCAAGGTCTGGAATCGGCCCTTCTCCACAATCTTCCTCAGGGTGCTTATAACCTTTTGTAATCTTGTGTGTGTTTTAGCTTCTTGGACATGGATGCAGAAGGTTTCGGGGAACTGCTGCAGCAGGCTGAGCAGCTCGCAGCTGAGACCGAAGCTGTGTCTGAACTGCCCCACGTTGAACGCAATCTTCAAGAGATCCAGCAGGCAGGAGAGAGACTGCGGTCTCGCACCCTCACACGGACATCACAGGACACAGCCGATGTCAAAGCGTGAGTGTGCAGTGCTTTACACAATGTTTATTATTACTTTTTTTACCGCACACAGGGATTTTCCAAGTCCTCAGTTTTTATTTTTAATTTTGTTTTCTTTCCGTCTTTTGGCCATGAGCACTTGTGGTGCGAAAGATTTTACTCCAGAGTTAATTTCTACACAACAGGTCTGTAAACACTGCATGCGATCATAATTACGCTGCAGTATGATTTACTCAACAGATATTTGTCAATTTTAAAATAATTGCAACTGCTAAATTTCTAAAGATGTTTGGAAATCTGTAAAATGCAGTGAGAAGTCTTTTTTTTTATTTATTTTTTTACATTTTATAAAGTAGACTTGGTGGGAACATGGGAATTAATCGTTCATACGTTCCTCTAACACTTACTCACTAACAACGATCACCAGAAATCCCAGGGGAATCTTTGAGCTAATTCATACAAAAAGGAACAATGGAACAGCAGTCCTTCTTTTATTTAACTGTGTGTTGTGACTTGACCTAGTCTGGGTCATAACAAGCGCTTTCCCTCCACGTGTGTTAGGCAGCCTCCAGTTGGGCATGCGCAGCAGTTCGTAAGCATCTGGATGGCAGCATCACATGTCATGAAGGGAGCGTTTAGATGTTTACACCTCTCCCTGGTTGCTGGTGGTTTTATGTGATTAGAATGGCAACAGCTGACAGTTGGGAATTGCGAACAACTAAGACTAAAGGAAGAAAAAATGGGGTGGGGAGAGACATGTATATGTGTGTGCAGACAAGAGCAATACATACACAAAACCACAAAATACACAGGTTAACTGTATTTTTAACGAATCCCGTATTTTCCGGACCATGAGGTGCACTTAAAAGCCTTCGATCCACAAAATGTTTTTGATGGTACGAATTATAATCCAGTGCGTCTTATGGTCCGGAAAACACAGCATACACTTTTACATGAAATGCAAGGCAAGTCATCCAAACACTCCTGTTAAACGTGAACATATTAATATTTTCATCATTGTTGGTTTTTACTTACATTTTTAAAGTTGCAATGTGCTAAACTAAGTTTAATAGTTTACATTTGCCAGTTTGAATAAACTACTGTTCCACCCTTGGGAGTGCACAAAATACTGAGAATAGGAAAGACGTGGTTTCTTTGGTCCATATAAGGCAAGTTATAGGCAATTATAACATTGCACAGATATTAAATTAGCAAATCAGATATAAACTAGTGAATATCTGAATAAAATAAAAATAGGCACAGAAATAAATCACACAATTACAATCACATAAATCAAGTAAGAGTTGGGTCGTACAAATGGGATTTATGAAATACGATTTATGAAATGGCACATTTTTATAAAAACAAACAACTTTACATGCAAACGTTTATTAAATTTGAGTTTGAGTTTTATTTATTTTTAAAATCTTATTAAATGTCCCGCAGGTATTACATCAGCTACTCTTTAAAACTACTTTATTCCCAGTTGCCAGTACAATTAACACCGAATACAAATGGAATATTACAGGTTATATCAACGTATGTACAGTAGGCCCTTGACTATTCGCGGTTTTGCACTCACGGTTTGCATATTCGCAGATTGCCGAGCAACTGTCGGGTCATTCAAATTCAGCCAGTGGCTGTCCTTCCTGCTGATTGGTTGAGATGATGTTTTAATTTTCCTTTTGGCCTTTCCCTTTTCTCAGGGGTCGCCACAGCAAATGATTTGTTTTGATTTGGCATAAGTTTTTACGTCGGATGGCCTTCCTGACACAACCCTTTTAGCAAGGGACAGAAACACACTGACGGCTTTGCAGCCTCCTCTTTACGAATGTCAGCAATGGTTCTTTTACATGCCTCTCCCCATAGACAGTGAGAGTCATGGCCCGCCTTTGATAACCCAGTTAGCTGCACTGGGGGGACATTGACAACCTTGTGGAGAGTGTGACTCGAACCTCCAACCTTAGGATCAGCGATCCTGGCACATATATATATATATGTGAGCCACTCCACCGAAAGTATGCTGTTGGTTCCAAAAATGAGATTTTTACACAGTCGGCTAGAGGAGACCCAAAGCTGCAAAATGCAGCAAAAACTTTGTCAATACCTTGAAAACTGAGCGAGCTATGCCATTTCTTGTGTCAGCATTCAACTAAAAATTTCAAAAGATGTTTTAGAGAAAAATGAGCACAAAGATTGCACTTCTTCCAAGATCATTAGTCCTAAGCAAACAAACATCTTTATGCACTTCAGCCATATAAAGTTTTAGAAAACAGGTCTAGGAAGAGTTTTAGGAAGAGATCAGAAGAGACATCATCCTCATTTTAATCTGACACGCCCTTTTTAAACCCATCAGTCACCGTGGTAAACCCCCAAAAATTAACAAAAAAACGACTATTTTTTCTTCATTTCTTTTTATTCCAATAAGATCAGTATGTATGTTTTTGACCATTATATATAGGTTCAAATGCCTTCAAATGATACAGATTGGAAAAAAAAACACTGTCGGGTTCAAACAATCACATTGAAATTAAGAAAACTATATACAGTGATACCTCAGCTCACGAACATAATTGGTTCCCAGAAAGTGTGTGTAAGGCGAAAAGTTCGTCTTCCGAACATTTATTTCCCATAAGAAACCATTAAAATGAGAATAATCCGTTCCCAGGTCCCCATAAAACATAATTTTCTACTAAATAAGCCTTAAAACTACACAAAAATATACCTTATTTTATGTATAATAAATGTGCTATTGTATTGTAATTAAAGAAATAAACTGTACTGTATAATAAAGTCGTTTTATTTACCTTTGTGATGGTAGTTGATGACTTGATGGAATGGAGTGGGAGGAGAGAGGGAGGGACTTACTGTTTGGAAGGAGAGTTTGGAAACGCCTACTGTTTGGAAACACCCTTAGCCACACACGCACCCTTAATAGCTTCCTTGTTCTTAAGGATGGGAGCAATGGTAGACTTAGAGTACTGGTACTGGGACGCTAAGTCACACAAACACACACCTCGTTCATGTTTTTCAATGATCTCCGCCTGTGGTGGGGTCTTTTTCGGTCCCATAATAGCAAAAGTACACTCAATATGGTCCAAAATGTCTATCAAACACAAACCACTTCCGCACTCAAAGAAAGGGGGTGACGAACTGTGACGCCGTGAGCGTGCGTCAACTTCTCGTGGCGCCACCGTGGCGCTGTTTGACCGCGTGGTTTGGTTCGTCCGCCGAAAACTAGTTCGTCAGCAGAGACTATATGCTCGCGAATTTAATGTTCTTGAGGCGAAAAGTTCGTGATCTTAAGCGTTCATCAGAGGAGGTTTTACTGTATAGGAAACTATATAACAAAACTCTCTGATCTCTTTATACAAGTAAGCTTCATCAGTTCTGTGCTCAGCATTATCATCTTCATCTATATTCTGCTCAGCAGATAAAATCACATCTTCACAAACACCAGTCATCACACTTTTATTAACAGATGCCTCTTCTTCATCAACATCAAAATCTTCAACACAGCTGGCATCATCATCATCAGTTTGTTTATATGTAAAAGGTATGAAAGTATTTTTCAGGTCTTCACCAATTTTTGTACAAACTACACAACCCACGATCCAGCATGTCCAGTGCAGACAAGATTACACACAAATCAAATGATAAAAAAAAATCCATAATTGAATTTTGCATGCAGGAAGGGCGTCCGACGTAAAAACCTTTGCCAAATCAAAACATGCGAATCATTAATATGACTTCCATGAAGATGGAGGCAGATGATTTGCTGTGGCGACCCCGGAAAGGGAACAGCCGGAAGGGAAAGAAGAAAGAAGAAGAAGAAAAATACCAATACTCAGAATACTCATATTAAGTTTCTAAAGTACATAATACTGAGCATATGGGATTTTCTTTGACTGAATTGCAATGGAATCATGTCCTTTTCTTAATATTCCAGCAGACCTGAGGTATCACACACACACACACACACACACACACACACCGACTGTAAGCAGTGCTCATTTGTGCATCTATCGCATCATTTGCACTCATTTGCCCCACTCACTTCATATACTGTATTTTCTTCCATTCAAATTGCACTAGTTCATTTGGATGCTGCTAATTTAACCGTATAGACACTGTGTGTGTGGGTGTGGGTGTGTGTGTATGTGAGAGAGAGAGAGAGAGAGAGAGAGAGAGAGAGAGATAATCTTCTTCAAAGCCGAATTCCAGCGTGGAATTTAACATCTACACTAATGCTGCTAGACATCACAGATAACATTTCACTCTCCTTTTCAAGAAATTATGTGTATTCACAATCTTATAAATAAACTTACTTACTGTTATTGAAGAGAAAGTCAGAGATAAGTTCCACATGCAGTATAGAGGTTTTGCAGCTGACGTCATGCATACTACTTCTTCTTTTCCTTTCGGCTGTTTCCTTCAGGGATCACCACAGCGAATCATCTGCGTCCATCACCCTATCCTCTGCATCTTCTTCTTTTACACCAACTGCCTTCATGTCCTTCTTCACCACATCCATAAATCAAACCATCTCAATGTAGCTTCTCTGACTTTGTCTCCAAAACGTCTAACATGTGCTGTCCCTCTGATGTGCTCATTCCTGATCCTATCCATCCTTGTTACTCCCAAAGAGAACCTCAACATTTTCATCTCTGCTACCTCCAGCTCTGCCTCCTGTCTTTTCCCCAGGGCCACTGTTTCTAAACCATACAACATCGCTGGCATGAACACCGTCTTGTACACTTTTCCTTTCATTCTTGCCGATACCTTCCTATCACACATCACACCGGACACTTTTCTCCATCCATTCCAACCTGCCTGCACACGCTTCTTCACCTCTTTTCCACACTCTCCATTGCTCTGGATTAATGAGCCGAAGTACTTAAAATCCTCCACCTTTCTTATCTCTGCTCCCTGTAACCTCACCGTTCCTCTTGGGTCCTTGTCATTCATACACATGTATTCTGTTTTACTGAGACTAACCTTCATTCCCCTCCTTTCCAGGGCATACCTCCACCTCTCTAGATTTTCCTGCACTTGTTCTCTGCTCTCATTGCAGATCACAATGTCATCTGCAAACATCATAGTCCATGGGGAATCTTGTCTAACCTCGTCTGTCAGCCTGTCCATCACCATAGCAAACAAGAAGGGGCTCAGAGCTGACCCTTGATGCAGTCCCACCTCCACCTTGAACTCTTCTGTCACACCGACCGCATACCTCACCACTGTCTTACATCTCTCACACATGTCCTGCACCACTCTAACATACTTCTCTGCCACTCCAGACTTCCTCATGCAATACCACAGTTCCTCTCCCGGCACCCTGTCATATGCTTTCTCCTGATCCACAAAGGCACAATGCAGCTTCATCTGACCTTCTCTGTACTTCTCTATTAACATCCTCAAGGCAAACACTGCATCTGTGGTGCTCTTTCTTGACATGAAACCAAACTGTTGTTCACAAATGCTGACCTCTGCCCTTAGTCTAGCTTCCACTATTCTTTCCCATAACTTCATTGTTATGGCTCATCAACTTTATCCCTCTGTAGTTGCCACAACTCTGCACGTCTCCCTTGTTCTTAAAAATGGGCACCATTACACTTTTCCTCCATCCCTCTGGCATCTTCTCACTCTAAGACCTTGTTGAATGTTCTTGTCAGGAAATCTACTGCTACCTCTCCTAGACACTTCCACACCTCCACTGGTATGTCATCAGGACCAACTGCCTTTCCACTCTTCATCCTCTTCAATGCCCTCCTCGCTTCACCCTTACTAATTTTTGCTACTTCCTGGTCCTCAACAGTCACCTCTTCTACTCTTTTTTCTCTCTCTCATTTTCCTCATTCATCAGCTCTTCAAAGTACTCTTTCCATCTTCCCAGCACACTTCTGTCATCAGTCAATAGGTTTCCCACTCTGTTCTTAATCACTCTAACTTGCTGCACGTCCTTCCCATCTCTATTTCTCTGCTGTGACAACCTGTATAAATCATTTTCTATCTCTTTACTTTCCAACCAAGCATACAAGTCATCATGTGCCCTCTGTTTGGCCTTTGACACTGCTACCTTCTCCTTACCCTGTGTCTCCCTGTACTTCTGTTTACTCTCTTTAGTCCTCTGTATGTCCCACTTCTTCGCTAGCCTCTTCTTTTGTACACACTCCTGCACTTCCTCATTCCACCACCAAGTCTTCTTATCTCCTCTCCTTCCAGATGACACACCAAGTATTCTCCTACCTGTCTCCCTGATCACATTAGCTGTAGTTGTCCAGTCATCTGGAAGCACTTCCTGACCACCCAAAGCCTGTTTCAACTCCTCCTTGAACACGACACTCTTCCTTTTTCAGATTCCACCACTTTGTCTTCTGCTCTGCCTCTTCACCTTCTTCACCATCAGAGTCATCCTGCACACCACCATCCTATGCGGTTTGGCAACACTCTCACCCACTGCTACTTTGCAGTCACTGACTTCCTTCAAATTACATCGTCTACAGAAGATGTAGTCTACCTGTGTGCTCCTACCTTCGCTTTTAAGTCAACATATGCTCCTGTCTCTTCTGGAAGAAAGTATTTACCACAGCCATTTCCATCCTTTTTGCAAAATCTACCAAAAAGGGGCAGTGGTGGTCTAGTGGATAGGGCGCAGGATCGGATCACTGATCCTAAGGTTGGGGGTTCGAGTCCCCATGGGGTTGTCACTGTCCTCCCCAGTGCAGCTAACTGGGATATCAAAGGCGGGCCATGTCTCTCACTGTCTATTGTGAGAGACATGTAAAAGAACCATTGCTGACTTATGTAAAGAGTAGGCTGAAAATTCGTCAGCGTGTTTCTGTCCCTTGCTAAAGGGTTGTGACAGGAAGGGTCAAAACTTCTGCCAAATCAAACATGCGAATCAAATTATTCGCTGTGGCAACTCCCGAGTGAAAGGGAAAAAAACTGAAAGGAAGACAGACAGATTGCAAAATCCACCAACATCTGTCCTTCTGCATTCCTGTCCTGGATACCAAACCTGCCCATCACTTCCTCGTCCCCTCTGTTTCCTGCACCAACATGTCCATTGAAGTCTGCCCCAAAGACCACTCTTTCACCTCTGGGGGTATACTGCATCACTTCATCTAACTCACTCCAGAATCTCTCCTTCTCTTCTAGCTCACATCTTGCCTGTGGGGCATAAGCACTAACACCATTGAACATCATGCCTTCAATTCTAAATTGAGACTCATCACTCTGTCTGACACTCTTTTCATTTCTAGAACATTCCTGACAAACTCCTCCTTCAAGATGACTCCGACTCCATTTCTCTTCCCATCCACACCATGAAAAAACAGCTTAAATCCTGGTCCTAAGCTGCTAGCCTTGCTACCTTTCCACATGGTCTCCTGAACACACAGTATGTCCACCTTCCTCCTCTGCATCATGTCAGCCAGCTCTCTACCTTTTCCTGTCATAGTTTCAACATTCAAAGTCCCTACTTTCAGTCCTAGACTCATGCCTTTCCTCTTCTCTCTCTACCTACGGACACGCCTCCCGCCTCTCATTCTTAAACGTCTTCGACCAACAGTCGTCCAATTTCCACCAGCACCTTGTTGGTTAACAGCACTGCTGGCAGTCGTTGTTAACCTGGGCCTCGACCGATCCGGTATGAAATTTTTTGTTGTGACTCGCATATTTTATTTGGCATTTGTTTTATGCCGGATGCCCTTCCTGACGCAACCCTCTGCATTTATCCGGGCTTGGGACAGGCGTGAGGGAGAGACACTGGCTTGTGCTCCTCCCTCATGGCTGCATTGACGTCATACATACGTCATCCCGCCATGTTGGGGTGAAAATAAACCATTCACTCCGGTCCCAACACAGTAGCACACGTGTGTGTAAGGGTTTAATAATTTATTTATTTATTAAACAAGCACAAAATGATAGTTAACTGTGTTGCTGTCGGCTGTACAAATTATAGAGGAAAGAAACCGGGTGTTAAATATCACAGATTCGCTGCTAATAAAACCCGACGATAGAAATGGATTTCTGCTTTGACAAGAGCTGATACCAACAACAAAAGGAAAGATTGGCGACCAGCTCCTACTAGTCGTGTATGCAGCGAACATTTTGTTGGAGGCAATTAATTTTTATCAGTAGATATATTATTATTTATTGTCTTAACCACAGTTTGATTCAATTTAACCGTAATATCTGGTGTCCATTTATAAGCTGAGGGCAGCACCGCGGGGCAGTGGTGGTCCAGTGGTATAGGGCGCTGGATGGCTGATCCAAAGGTTGGGGGTTCGAGTCCCCACAAGGTTGTCACTGTCCCCCCCAGTGCAGCTAACTGGGTTATCAAAGGCGGGCCATGTCTCTCACTGTCTATGGTGAGAGGCATGTAAAAGAACCATTGCTGACTTTCATAAAGAGTAGCTGCAAAGTCGTCAGCGTGTTTCTGTCCCTTGCTAAAAAGGGTTCTGTCAGAAAGGGCATCCGACGTAAAAACCTCTGCCAAATCAAACGTGAGAATCAGATGATTCGCTGTGGCGACTCCCAAGGAAAAGGGAAAAAGCCGAAAGGAAGACGACGACAGTATATATAATAACCATTATAATACTTCATAGATTTAGATCCACATGTTTGTGCTTAATCTATAACCTACATTATATATTAGCAAATACAGCAAAATGATAAAAAAAAAGTGTCATAATTACCTTTGCCATGATTAATACTTTGGTGTCCTCATACAGCTTGCCATGGGCAATATTAGAGGCTTTCCTGGGTATAATATGCTCGCAAAGTGCCGAAACCCATCCGGATAAAAAAAATACTCGTACACTTCCCAGATTTAACTTTAACAGTCTTTAATACGTGTTCTAGCACACACAACAAACATGCTGTTCTTTGGTTTCCACGTCACTTGTTTAATCCCACAATGCATTACAGAACCGGAATATACCAGGTTCCGGGGGAGTAATCATTAACAATGATTGCTACACTCTAAGCCCTTTGAAACTTTTCAGCTTTTCGTGAGTATAATCAGATGTGTGATTAAATCAAACAATTATAGATATCTGGTGTAGCATTCATTGTTAATGATCACCCCCCCCCCCCCCTGGGAACTTGGTACATTCCGGTTCTGAAATGCATTATGGGATTAAAGAAGTAAAGTGGAAAACGGCATGTTTTGTTGTGTGTGTTATAACACATATTAAACACTGTTACAGTTAAATCTGGGAAGCGTATGTTACATCTGGGTCTGTTAAACCAGGTAATCTGTCCGTTGCTTCATCCATGCAATTAACAAACAAACCATCGCGCACGCTAAAAACAGACACCTCCAAAGTAAGTACATATTTGTTTTCACCCCAATATGGCGGCAGCTACTTGGCGGTCACATGACTGCAAAACCTCTATACTAGAGTCAGGAAGTAAACAGGAAGTTAACGTGTAACGAGCATGTGCAATGTGAGCATGTGACCAAGTTCACCAATCAGAGTGCTCGTTTCAGACCTTCCTTAGCAACTAGCCTGCATCGTTTTTGTGCATAGCGTCTTTATAACCTTTATTTTATTCACTCAAATGGCATTTTAATATTAAAACAGTATCCAAAATAGAGAGACGACTTCACGACCGTTCTTCTGGTGTATGGATTATAGTGTGTCTTGTACTGAACTCGGTAAATAATTGCAAAGAAAACCGATAAGTTTGCTACCGTTTTTATCTAGTTTTATGAGGGTACTCGTCAGAGAAATGGAAATAAAAGACATTTTTAGTGAGTTTTAGTCGATTTCACTTGAGCAAGTGATAGTTGAATACTTGTTTCTGCAAAAATCCGAATTTCAATTAAAAATGACCATTTTACTTTTTTGGCCATTTTCTCGAAAGTGGTCCATGTGACAAGCGCCCACATTAAGTGGAGTGCCTCACATAGATATATATGTATATGTATAATGTTTATATTTTATTCTCAATAAATATAACAGTAAAAAAATTAAGTTTTTCTTAATCATTACTATATTTTACTACATTAATACTGTATTAATGAGTAAGACTGTCTACAGAATGTTAAAGTTGATGAGCCATACGATGAAGTTATGGGAAAGAATAGTGGAAGCTAGACTAAGGGCAGAGGCCAGCATTTGTGAACAACAGTTTGGTTTCATGCCAAGAAAGAGCACCACAAATGCAGTGTTTGCCTTGAGGATGTTAATGGAGAAGTACAGAGAAGGTCAGAGGGAGCTGCATTGTGCCTTTGTGGATCTGGAGAAAGCATATGACAGGGTGCCGAGAGAAGAACTGTGGTATTGCATGAGGAAGTCTGGAGTGGCAGAGAAGTATGTTAGAGTGGTGCAGGACATGTATGAGAGATGTAAGACAGTGGTGAAGTGTGCTGTCGGTGTGACACAAGAGTTCAAGGTGCAGGTGGGACTGCATCAAGGGTCAGCTCTCAGCCCCTTCTTGTTTGCTATGGTGATGGACAGGCTGACAGACGAGGTTAGACAAGATTCCCCATGGACTATGATGTTTGCAGATGACATTGTGATCTGTAGTGAGAGCAGAGAACAAGTGCAGGAAAATCTAGAGAGGTGGAAGTATACCCTGGAAAGGAGGGGAATGAAGATTATCCTCAGTAAGACAGAATACATGTGCATGAATGACAAGAACCCAAGAGGAACGGTGAGATTACAGGGAGCAGAGATAAGAAAGGTGGAGGATTTTAAGTACTTCGGCTCAACAATCCAGAGCAATGGAGAGTGTGGAAAAGAGGTGAAGAAGCGTGTGCAGGCAGGTTGGAATGGTTGGAGAAAAGTGTCCGGTGTGATAGGAGGGTATCGGCAAGAATGAAAGGAAAAGTGTACAAGACGGTGTTGAGGCCAACGATGTTGTATGGGTTAGAAACAGTGGCCCTGGGGAAAAGACAGGAGGCAGAGCTGGAGGTAGCAGAGATGAAAATGTTGAGGTTCTCTTTGGGAGTAACGAGGATGGATAAGATTAGGAATGAGCACATCAGAGGGACAGCACATGTAAGACGTTTTGGAGACAAAGTCAGAGAGGCTAGATTGAGATGGTTTGGACATGTACAGAGGAGGGATAGTGAGTATATTGGTAATAGGATGCTGAGGCTGGAACTACCAGGCAAAAGGCCTAGAGGAAGACCAAAGAGACGATTCATGGATGTGGTGAAGGAGGACATGAAGGTCGTTGGTGTAAGAGAAGAAGATGCAAAGGATAGGGTGAGATGGAGGCAGATGATTCGCTGTGGCGACCCCTGAAGGGAAAAGCCGAAAGGAAAAGAAGAAGAAGACTTCTAGAAGTAAAAAGACAGAATGTGTTTGAGAAGCATATTTTAGCGCATGTAATGGATACAGAGTATTTTACTTCCGGTTGATCATTCGCACATGTAATATGATACATGAGGTTTTACTTCCGGGTACAGAACTCACGGATTATCTTCATTCGTGGGAGGGGCCTGAACCAAACCCCCGCGAAGAACAAGGGCCTACTGTAACACAAAACACGCTGTTCTGCATGATTTCATTTATGCCCTGATGTAGTTCTGACCATAGTTGTGTGGTTTGAAGTGTGCCTCTCGCTGCTCTTGGTTCTAAATTCAAACCTCTGCTGAGCTGTTATTAAATTTAAATTTCCACCAAATCGTCAACCAAGAATTAACAAGGTATTTGAATGAAATGCCAGATGGACCTTGTCAATTCTCTGTTGACAAAATGTGTAAGCTGGATCGAATCCAGATGAAACTTGGTGTGATATCAAAGTTTCTAGTCCTGAGCTTTTTTGTGTGTGACAGAGATGTATTATAATTGAGGTTTTGCACAGGGTCACGTGACTTATGTTTACGTGCCATATTGGACGGCATGATCCGGATGGTGCTCGCTCATTCAACATTGCTAAACATTTTAAAATCAGTAATAGTGGTTCAAAATTACCCAACTGGATGTTGTTTGTCGGTTACTAACTTCCCCGGAGTGATAGAAAATAACCAGTGATATCGTGTTGCGCTGTTGGCTGTGCAAATAGATGAGGAGTCAGCCTGCACTGTCATTTTATCGTTTTCCATCTGACCCGGAGAGAAAAGCCAAGTGGAGCGCAGCGGTAAATAGGAAAGACTGGAATCCTCCAGAATACAGTAGAATATGCACCGAACACTTTGTATCAGGTAAATATACATTATTATATAGCGCCTAGGGTGGCTGTTGTCATTGAGGTAGCAATAAAATTGATGCTATAAAAATTTAAAAATATATACTAGTCCTTCTCAAAAAATTAGCATATTGTGATAAAGTTTATTATTTTCTGTAATGTACTGATAAACATTAGACTTTCATATATTTTGGATTCATTACACACAACTGAAGTAGTTCAAGCCTTTTATTGTTTTAGTATTGATAATTTTGGCAAAAAAGTAAAGAAAAACCAAAAATACTGATCTAAAAAAATTACCATATTTTATCCAATCAATTAAAAAAAGTGTTTTCATTACAAAAAAGTCAACCTTCAAATAATTATGTTCAGTTTTGCACTCAATACTTGGTCGGGAATCCTTTTGCAGAAATGACTTCTTCAATGCGGCGTGGCATGGAGGCAATCAGCCTGTGGCACTGCTGAGGTGTTACGGAGGCCCAGGATGCTTCGATAGCGGCCTTAAGCTCATCCACAGTGTTGGGTCTGGTGTCTCTCAACTTTCTCTTCACAATATCCCACAGATTCTCTATGGGGTTCAGGTCAGGAGAGTTGGCAGGTCAATTGAGCACAGTAATACCATGGTCAGTAAACCATTTAGCAGTGGTTTTGGCACTGTGAGCAGGTGCCAGGTCGTGCTGGAAAATGAAATCTTCATCTTCATAAAGCTTTTCAGCAGATGGAAGCATGAAGTGCTCCAAAATCTCCTGATAGCTGCATTGACCCTGCCCTTGATAAAACACAGTGGACCAACACCAGCAGCTGACATGGCGCCCCAGACCATCACTGGCTGTGGGTACTCGACACTGGACTTCAGGCATTTTGGCATTTCCTTCTCCCCAGTCTTCCTCCAGACTCTGGCACCTTGACTTCCGAATGACATGCAAAATTTGCTTTCATCCGAAAAAAGTACTTTGGACCACTGAGCAACAGTCCAGTGCTGCTTCTCTGTAGCCCAGGTCAGCCGCTTCTGCCGCTGTTTCTGGTTCAAAAGTGGCTTGACCTGGGGAATCGGCACCTGAAGCCCAGTCCACTGTTTCCACAGGTCCCCCAAGGTCTGGAATCGGCCCTTCTCCACAATCTCCCTCAGGGTCCGGTCACCTCTTCTGGTTGTGCAGTGTTTTCTGCCACACTTTTTCCTTCCCACAGACGTCCCACAGAGGTGGCTTGATACAGCACTCTGGGAACAGCCTATTCGCTCAGAGATTTCTTTCTGTATCTTACCCTCTTGCTTGAGGGTGTCAATGATGGCCTTCTGGACAGCAGTCAGGTCGGCAGTCTTACCCATGATTGCGGTTGTGAGTAATGAACCAGGCTGGGAGTTTTTAAAAGCCTCAGGAATCTTTTGCAGGTGTTTAGAGTTAATTGGTTGATTCAGATGATTAGGTTAATAGCTCGTTTAGACTACCTGAACATGATATGCTAATTTTTTGAGATAGGAATTTTGGGTTTTCATGAGCTGTCTGATAAAATCATCAGTATTAAAACAATAAAAGACCTGAAATATTTCAGTTGGTGTGCAATGAATCTAAAATATATGAAAGTTTAATTTTTATCAGTACATTACAGAAAATAATGAACTTTATCACAATATGCTAATTTTTTTAGAAGGACTAGTGTGTGTATATATATATATATATATATATATATATATATATATATATATATATATATATATATATATACATACATACATACACTGTATAGGCATATATATAAATATGTGAATTTATACAACCATTATAAGCACTGATGATTGTAATTTATTGTTGCATCAGCGCTTGTTTGTGTAGCTCTATTTGGGGATAGAACACGCACCTTAGCCGTTATGAGGTGGTCGTCTCTCTTCCCGGTTCCTGGCTCCCATTGTTGCATACAGCTTACAAATCCGGCAACAAAATACTTGTAAGCTTCCATTGATTTGTAAGCTTTTAACTCTTTGCCAGTAAATGGAGATGGGCTGTGGACAAGATATGTACAAAGATCCAAGGAGGCAAAAGCAGGAAGGGAAGAATGGTCCATTCTAACACATTCCGATAAACATTGACTGCGGCATTAGACATGGATCGGCAATCCCCAGCTGCTTTATTTTACTCAGATACCTCGCTCTCTGGTCACCTGTCAGATGATTGACAACGTCTGACAATATTAGTGTCATCGCTTTTGCCTTCGACACTCTCACATATTTTGCTTTCGCTGTCATTATCAGTTGTTGTTGAAGCCATGCTTAGTGAATCGTGTGTGTGTGTGTGTGTGTGTGTGTGTGTGTGTTCTGGATCACACTTGCTGTCCAAGATGGCGCATGAAGTTATTGGGGTCACGTGACTGCAAAACCTCAATAGATAACTTTTTGTGATGCCATCGGTGCATGGATTCGAACTTCATCAGGTGATCATTCATCGTTCATCATTCATTTTCTGTAACCACTTAATCCTAATTAGGGTCAGGGGAGGCTGGCGCCCATCCCAGCCAACTCCGGGCAAGGGCAGAGTACACCCTGGACAGCTCGCCAGGCCATCGCAGGTCAGAAACATGCTAACGGCTATGCAGCTACTCTTGACGAAATTCAGCACTGGTTCTTTTACACCTCACACCATAGACAGTGAGAGACATGACGGCCTTTGATAACCCAGTTAGCTGCACTGGGGGGGACAGTGACAACCTTGTGGAGAGAGGGATTCGAAACTCCAACCTTAGGATTAGTGATCCAGCACCTTTCCCACCAGGTCACCACTGCCCCAGAATGATCATTCATTCATCATAAATTCAGATGTTTAAAAGTCTGGGCAGCAGGATGCTAACATACAAATAAATAAGAAAATAAACCCACACAAGGTTTAGTGTGGGAAGGTAGTCGACATCGTTTTCTTTTCTATTTTTCTCTGCAACTGTTGAATAACAGAAGTATAATTGTTTTTGTACAAACTTTCAAAAAAGTTTTTTTAAACACTGAGGTCAGTAGGGAGAGAATCACCAGAAAATAACTGATATCATTTCGAATTTGTCCTCTGTTAGTATCGCAGTGTCGATATTACAATTTTTTTCATCTTTTTGTTAGAATTATAAAATAAAAACTAGAACCATATAAATGAAACCTCGTAAATGGTTGGCTCAGCCGTCATCAAAGGTGGGCGGAGCGGAAGCTATAGAAATGGGTTCTGTTGATCCTTCTGTCTGTATGAACTTTGAGTCCCATAACTTTTGGAAGGAAATGACGCCGAATCGCCACATTTGGTGTTTGGTTCCCTCAATGGCGAATAATGTGGGGTTGTATGTGGCTCACGTTTACCTTGTTTCATGGTCACTTTTGTATGCAGTACTGTATTTGGCTTGGCAAGGCTTGTTAATATGATCATTTTCGAAGGAGAGACACAGAATTACCAAATAAAGAAGGACTTGACTTTGTCTCAAGGTTACAGAAGCAAACTTGGTGAATTTTTCTCTGTTTGCAGAATTATGCCATGGTCCTTTTGGTGGGAACATCTAGATCCCTGTGGTCTATTATTATTTGTACACAGATTTAGCAAATAATTCACTCCTGCCACAGATGAAGTGGTGCTTGTCAGTATGTAAAACATTCAGAGTGTGCCACATGTTGGATTGAAGAGGAACAGCAATGTTCACCCACTTGACTATACACATAAATTAAAAATTAATTAATTGTTGATTTTGGAGCCAAGTGTGGTGCTGCATTATTATGCACAAAGGATTCACAATACGTAAATATTTCATAGAAGTGATGAACAACTAAAAAAAAAAAAAGAAAATGAAGTGAGCATTTCGTATTAATGATAAAATGACCTGCTGAAAGTTTGAAGTGCATCACTTAACCCAAAACTTCTTCAATGAGTTGAAATGATGCCGGCTTCTGTAAAATCAGGTATCGGTATTTACAGTAAAACACACCCCCCCCCCCCCCCCCATTATTCGCGAGGGTTGCATTCCGCCCCTTTCCGCGGATTCTAAAAATCTGCAAGTTATTGATGTGGGTTTAAAACACTATGTATGATATTAGGTAGGTAAAGTCCTTTGGGATTTTTACACCCGAGCCATAGTGGCTCATTGGACTGGTGCTTATTCCCGGTTTCCATAGCGTGAAGCGACTAGGAGTTCAACGCCTCCTGGATGGGACGTTAGTCCATCGCAGGTTACCTTCCCAGCATATTTTTACTGGTACCCATTTATACTGTTGGGTGAACAGAGGCACACTTGTGGTTGAGACCTTTCACAGTGGGGGTCTAACTGGGATTCGAACATATAACCTCCCGGTCATGAGCACAGCACCCTAACCACTACGCCACCGGCCCCACGAAATGTATAATGTTACATGCACTAAAATATGCTTGCTAAACCCATTCTATAGACAGTCTTACTCATCAATACAGTAATAATGCAGTAAAATATAGTAAGGATTCAGTATTAAACTTTTTAATTTTGCACTGTGATATTTGTGAATGAGTAAAGTGCATAGGCTTCTTACCAGTGGTTAGAGAAGATGCAGGCCGTCTGAGTGGCATCACAGGGCTTAAATAATCATTAAAAACACACGAAAAAAATTTAATTCGCAAATTCAAGCAATCACGTTGATAATGTGCACGAAGGAGAAAAAAAGAGGCGTTCACATCATCTGCAACCAATCAGGAGGAGGGAAAAACAAAAGCTCTCAGCCATTGGCTGAATTTGAATCACGTGCCAGCAACTTCCGGGTTTGCTGCTAATCCGTGAGTATGCGGGGCCACGAGTGCTGAACCGCAAATGGGCGAGAGTTTACTGTACGTATTTCTGTTTGTCTCACCAGTTCAATTCTCCTGGGCTCCAGAGGACTGGACATCTTTCACATCTCGCAGCGCCTGGAGAGTCTGAGTGCAGCCACGACTTTCGAGCCTCTGGAACCAGTGAAAGATGCAGACATTCAGGTGAGGCGAATGTGAGGTGAGGTGTTGTGATGCTGTAAAGTCTGAGATTATAAAAGTTTTCCTGTCTTGTGTAAGATCTGTGTATTGAATGATATCCAGGAAGAAGAGACTTTAATTCTGTACCCCGCCCTGTCACCTGGAGTTTGTGTCTCTGGACTTATTTTTATTTATTTATTTATCTATAAGTAAATAAAAGTCCCACAGTTTTAACTAAAACTGATCAAATGTACGTCTTTCATAAATAATAATTGTAATGCATGATGGTGATATAGTGCTTAGCACGTCTGCCTCACAAGCAAGTAGGTCGTGGGTTCGAGTCCCTGGCTCAGGTGCTGTATTTATACTTGCATGGTTTTCTTCCAGGTACCCTAGTTTCCTTCCACAGTCCAGGGACATGTGTCCCAGGTGTGGATGTGACTGTGAATGGTGGATGTGAGTTGTTAAGGGCGTAACCTGGTTTTGCCCACTGTTTGGCTGAAATAGGTTCCAGCCTCCCCATGACCCTAGTAGGACTAAGCAGTTTGGGAAATGAGTGAGAGAGGGAGTGATGGATGAGGTTTTAGCAAAATTATAAAGTTAGCACCAATATCGAGAAATGAAATACCAAGGCGGATGTATCGTCTCCTGCCTCATGTCTCAAGCCCTGGTCTTTGTGGAGAAGACGCCTCGTTTGTTTTGGTGTACTGCTCCACCGAACATGGACTCGATTTGCTGTTTCATCGCCTGTTCCATGCGTTTTTACAGGGAATTGAGCTCTCGTGATTTTGCATGTCAGGCACAGTGACCTTGATTCCCTTGAAAATTCATGAACAGACGAGTCATCCTGATTTGTTCAAGTGTTTGTGTTTTCAGTTTTTTGTTGAGTATTGTTCATGCAGGTGCACAATAATTGGTACTGGGATTGGAAGATGGACATTTTGTTTATCTTACATTTTATTTACTGATCCAGCTGATGCTCACTCTTTTTCCTCAAACTATCAAATGTAATTTAAATCCATTTTGGCAGACGTTTTTTTTTTTTTTTGGGGGGGAGTTATGGCATAGAACACTGCTCCTCTTTCTGTCCTGCTATTGCTGCTTGTGTTATCTACTGTATATTCACCAGAGGGCGACATTGGACGGAGCACCAGGGTGTATTGCTTTATTGATGGATGGATGGATGGATGGATGGACATATATATATATATATATAAGGATCCCTCACTTTCCACTGCTAATTAGGACCGAGATCCCCCCAGCGACCACTGAATTCCGCGAAGTAGGCTCACCCCCAACCCCCTTGCCCCGACTGCCGTATATGTACATGTGTATATAATATCAATAAATACATATTCAATGTTATAAATGCTTATAATAACAATTAAACATGAAAAATAATGCATAATATGTAAATAAAATATATATACACACACATACAGACGTGTGCATGCGTGCACGCACTCAGATGCACACTTCACAAAAATGTAGTTTTGATGGGAGTTTTTTTTTTGTTTGTTTAGGGGTTTTTGTATTATTGGCCTTGTTTTTGTGTGATTAATTTCCTTATTTTTTGAATACAATTAATTTTTTTTCTTAAACCGTGATGCACCGAAGCCTCATGAATTGAAGTTTGAAGTAGTGAGGGATCCTTTTATTTATATATATATATATATATACACACTAGTCCTCTCGAAAAATTAGGATATTGTGATGAAGTTCATTATTTTCTGTAATGTACTGATAAAAATTAAACTTTCATATATTTTACATTCATTGCACACCAACTGAAATATTTCAGGTCTTTTATTGTTTTAATGCTGATGATTTTGGCATACAGCTCATGAAAACCCAAAATTCCTATCTCAAAAAATTAGCATATTTCATCCGACCAATAAAAAAAAGAAGTGTTTTTAATACAAAAAAAGTCAATCTTCAAATCAAATAATTATGTTCAGTTATGCACTCAATACTTGGTCGGGAATCCTTTTGCAGAAATGACTGCTTCAATGCGGCGTGGCATGGAGGCAATCAGCCTGTGGCACTGCTGAGGTGTTATGGAGGCCCAGGATGCTTCGATAGCGGCCATGGCCTGCCAACTCTCCTGACCTGAAGCCCATAGAGAATCTGTGGGATATTGTGAAGAGAAAGTTGAGAGACACCAGACCCAACACTGTGGATGAGCTTAAGGCCGCTATCGAAGCATCCTGGGCCTCCATAACACCTCAGCAGTGCCACAGGCTGATTGCCTCCATGCCACGCCCGCATTGAAGCAGTCATTTCTGCAAAAGGATTCCCGACCAAGTATTGAGTGCATAACTGAACATAATTATTTGAAGGTTGACTTTTTTGTATTAAAAGCACTTTTTATTGGTTGGATGAAATATGCTAATTTTTTGAGATAGGAATTTTGGGTTTTCATGAGCTGTATGCCAAAATCATCAGCATTAAAACAATAAAAGACCTGAAATATTTCAGTTGGTGTGCAATGAATCTAAAATATATGAAAGTTTAATTTTTTTATCAGTACATTACAGAAAATAATGAACTTCATCACAATATGCTAATTTTTTTAGAAGGACTATTATTGTAAGTGTTGATTGACTGTTTTAAGCTTCATGTAAAGTGACTCGGTATTAATAAGTGACTTATTTGAAATTAATGTTGATATTATTTGCCCTTCTCTTACAAACTTTAGCCATTATTACCATGGATGGCTGGAAAAGGTTTTTGATATTCAGATGTACAGTATTGCGAGTTTATCGAGGAACTAACAACCACTTCATATGTGGTGATGTGTAGATAGAGGTTCGATTCTAAACCCACTACCTGGAACCTGAGTCATGAAATGACACAGTGGTGACTGAACAGAGAAACTTAAGTCATCCAGGGATTTTGGTCACATGCTCCTGAAGAACATCATCACCTGAGGAGTTTTCCGGGAAATGTAATGTAATTCCTCATAAATATAGTTACAGTGCTTAGGGTGATGCTTGGATTAGTGAAGATTGGAGGCCTAGGAATTAAGTGGATGAAATATGGTTTAAAAAAAAAAAAAAAAAAAATTTATTCTTGTCCATGCATTCAAATTCTTAAACATCTTTCATTAATAAGATTAATGGGTATTTATTTTAACATTTTATGATGATGTCTTTCCTGCTAGGCCTTTCAGCAAAATGTTTACTGCGCCTGATGTCTGCAGTGTTCTGCTTTTCACTGTAACGAGTGTTACCTATCTCGCTCACATGTGTCAAATTTGTGCCACAAAGGGCCGCGTGGCTGCAGGTTTTTGTTTCAACCAAGCAGCAGCACACCTGACTTTGCTCTTTTAAACAACTGATCTGAGTCTTCAGGCATTTGATTGGTCAGTTTCTGTATAGAGCACACAGATTGACCAATCAACTCTCTGAAGGCTCTAATCAGTCTCTAATCACACAACCCTTTATGGCATGAGTTTGACACCCCTGATCTAGCCAGTATTCCACATGATCAAAGCTGTGTTGTGTTGTTGTGACAACATTCCCAAAACCATTGCTCGGTTTTGTTTTTTTTCTTGTTTTTTTTTTTTTTCTTGCAGAGAAAAAACCTGGGTGGTTGGTTCTGTCTTTCCCGAAGCACAGTGCCCCTGATTTTTGGACCGTTACTCTGGTGTGGCAGTGGTGGTCTAGTGGATAGGGCGCAGGATCACTGATCATGAGGTTGGGGGTTCGAGTCCCCACAAGGTTGTCACCCCCCCCCCCCCAGTGCAGCTAACTGGGTTATCAAAGGCCGGCCATGTCTCTCACTGTCTATGGTGAGAGGTTCATGTAAGAGAACCATTGCTAACTTTTGTAAAGAGTAGCTGCAAAGCCGTCAGCATGTTTCTGTCCCTTGCTAAAGGGTTGTGACAGGAAGGGCATCCGACGTAAAAACCTCTGCCAAATCAAATGTGCGAATCAGATGATGCGCTTTGGTGACTCTCGAGAACGGGAAAAAGCCAAAAAATAAAAGAAGACTCTGGTTCTGCTCAGTCAGGCTTTCAATGGGCTCCGCTCCTGATTTGCAGAATTTGACACAAAAATTGAAGTTTGCTCTCGGCAGAATGCTGCCACAAAATTGCGTGGAACAGATCTCGATGCTCACACTGCCATGCAGCGCTGTTTTAGT
>CM045739.1:37492500-37637500 GCA_024760905.1 Plotosus lineatus
CAGCTAGGTTTAGCTCTTGTGTGCTGCATTTATGTTCAGTTATTGTTCATTGTGCTGCTTTCTCTAAGGCTGTTGAGCTGCTTGTCTCAAGACAAAGAAAGCATACACTGTTGATAAGGCGTAGCTGGTTATCTTTCTCTCTCTCTCTCTCTCTCTCTCTCTCTCTCTCTCTGTGTGTGTGTGTTTGGATAATTTCTATGTAAAATAATTATTTTGGGATGAGAGAAGAGCTGTGAACTATGATAATGCATCACCATTGTATGATCGAGTCGAGCGATAAGGAAGCCTATGAGGCCTGTAGCGATTTGCTTTTGTCAGTAAAGGAGAAGAGTGTAGGCTTTACAGCGCAGAAGAAGCATGCAGCGGTATTTGAGTAAGGAGTGGGATGTATGGAAAGACATCTCTGTGGCATTGAGACGAAGGCATCATGAAATGCGTGACTCTTTTTTTTCTTCTGCTCTCTTTTTCTTTCTGTCTCTGAGAGCTGCCCCTGTTGTCTGCTTACACACTGTGATAGATGCAGCTGTTCTCGGTCATGAGGGTGAAATAACTGTACATACACTCGTTTCTGGCCTGGCGAGCCACTCCAAAGCCACTGCACTCTTCTCATTAACTAAACATGACTCTTAAGAGGATTATTAGCCCAATTTCTGGACAGGATGTCGGAAGCCATCAGGAGAGGGGAGGAGAAAAAAATCCATTACCATAATTGCGTTGCGCTAAGAGGGGGGGGTGGTGTTGGGAAGTGGGTGGGGGGAGGGGAGGGGAGAAGGAAGGATGCAGAGATGTATAAAAAAGGAAGAAATGAGTGAGACTGAAAGAGGAGGATGGCATGGATGCTGGAGGGAAGAGGGAGGGGGTAGATGGGAGATGGAGAGTGGTAGACAGTTCACGCTGAATTATCCCTCCTTCTCGGGTTCCCCCCCCTCGTCTATGCACAGACTTGGTATGGTCCTCCTCAGACAATAAAGCAGCCCACAGGAGCCCTGCTCGTGGCACATATCTGGGTTCAGACCAATGAGCTGGCACGGGGTGGGAAAGCACTTGTGGCAGACGAGAGCGTGTGCCGGCATCGAGCGAGGTCAGAAAACGCCCTAGAATGGCGCTGACCAACTTTCTGAAGCTAAGGAAGAAGAAAGAATGTGTTGGGTGCAGCCACACACTGCTCCTGGCTATATGAAACCTGCACTGATAGGCTGAAGCACGGCGAGAGTAAGTATCTCATACACATCCATAACATGCTTGCACACTTGCACGAGTTCAGTATGTACACATAAGATGCGAATCAGAATCGAACAGCTCACATCATGTAGATCTGACATTTTTTTTAATTCGGGTCTGATGATGATGATAATGGTGGAGGTGGTGGTGGTGGTGGTGGTGAGGGTGAGGACGAAGGCTGGTTAGCCACACAGGAAGTAGTGGTATTAGGGTGGGGTTGCTGTCTTGGTCATTGTTTCAAAGTGTTAATGGTAGCACAGAGAAGGATCTTCATGATTAAATTAAAGTGCGCAGATAAAGAGGATGACTGCATGAATGGATTCGAGCTTCCTCCTTTCTCCAGTGAGCTGTCTGCAAATATATTTTCTGACCAAAAGTATTTTTAACTGCATGCGCCTTTATTTAAATATATAGGTTTCAGGGTGGCAGCATCTCCGCAATTTGTATGTACCGCGGTCCATAGGAACGACACACGGTCTCCAGATATATGAGATTTGAAGAACTCCAGCATGTGCGTGACTGAATACATTTTTGAGATCTATATGTGTTGCATGCCCAAGATATGGATTACAATACACTGAACATTCTAGAAAATCAGGATCTCGTAGTGGTTACCATGTTCTCCTTCACCTCCTACATGCTATTCCCGATACGAGTGCATGGCTGTCTGGATGGGAAGTGCTCTCTTTGTGTGCCGTACCAAATTCCCCGATCATCTGATAAGCCACATTTATAAATGAATACACAGATCTGCACATTTTCAGAAATACCTGCAAGACATCCATGGTCCTAATGGCTCCTGATACCATTAACGTTGATGTATAGAGCCAGGAAAAGAGATCTGGAGATATCCAAATAGCCCCCTTATATCTTATCTTTAATATATAACCAGGTCATCAATACGGGGGGGGAAAATGAAGGGATGAATCCTGTTCCTTAGTGGAGGACCCTTATGAACAATGGGTGGCGCTAGAGTCTCTTGTGGTCAGATGGAGGATATGGCTACCATGACTGAGCAAGAAATGACTGGCCCAAAAAAAGAAAAAAGAAAAACCACCCCAGAAGTGAGCTTCACGGCTCTCACTATAGGAACGATCGAGAAACGCACACGAGATCCACCTCCACACATGTCATGAGTTCCATGCCTCCAGATCCCTGGTCACAGTAAATCAGTCCTCGTTTGAGGCCGTCAGTCAAATGTAGGGTTGAGATGGTGAGCCGGGGTGGGGCGGGGGCAGGGGTGATGGTAATGGTGGTGGTGGTGGGGGATGGGGGGGGGTAAAGGGGTATTTCTGTAGGCTAGAGAAGTTGAAGTGAGTGGGCAGGTTGAGATAAGCTTCCCGAAGAGTCATAGGATAGATGGTGAATAGATTAGTTCATGTCAATGCCAACGGTTGTACGGCGAAGTCAAAAGGGAAGGGCTTCTGGAACAGCTGGGAATATGGTAAAGGAGACGGTAATGCAATTAAAGAGGGGTGTGGTGATTTTGTAAGAGGATGTTATTCTGTATATCAGCATGACTCAGACCACAGAGGGAGATATTATGAGATTATAGGTAGTGACTTATACTAAAAGCCTAGTACGAGAACAATTTGTGGGCGTCTACGGGCTTCCTGAAAGCTTCCACCGTCGCACGGTGTCGCTGTTTTTGAAACGCATCACTCGGCCCCACCCAGCTGCATTCTGATGCTTTATTGAACCTCCAAGCTGACCACTACCAACTTCTCCTCAGATATGTGAACCTTGTAAACCCCCCACCCCACCCCACCCCTCTTCTTCTCCAACACCCCCCACTGTGAATGCGTGTGCTGCAGATGGCTGTTGGGTGCCAGAGTGCAGCTCAGCACTGAGAGCAAATGTGCTTGTTTCGTCTGCAAAGTGTCCTTTCCTGTCTCCAGTCACAGCAGACAGGGTTTCAGTGAAACGAGCGAGAGAGGATGAATTCTCAGCGTCCGCGTCAGGGGATTTGCTATACAGGCGTTTGTTTGTTGTAAAGCCACCTGGTTTTCTGTCAGATCTTCGCAGTCTCGTCTCACAGATCTGCTTCCTGTACCCCGATATCATGGAGTCGCTGTGGTATACCGAACAACTATTGGTTACTCCAGGTAGATTTTATTACTCAAATTAAAAACGTAATCCTTGGCCAGATAAGGTAAAAGTCTCTGAGTCGTACTCGTGCGAATCAGCGTCCATGTCTCCAAACAAGATTTTTAGTGAAGCTCTTGCAAGTATCAACCAGACACTTTGCGGATGTCTCGTCATACCCGGATGCGTGTAAAAGCGGGTTATTGAGCATGCAGATCATTTCCAGAACCTTCGAGAGTGAAACCGAAGCTCATGTGATGCAGCGAAGCCAGTCTGGTGCCACCATGATGAAGGGATGAAATTACAGTATGGCGAATCTCGGGTCATTTTCAACTTAATGTGGTTTTTTATGTAATCGATATCCAGTCTTTTTTTTTTTTTTTCCCCTTAATTTTTTTTTTTTTAACAAGAACAATTCTTTTATTCCCCACCCTTGAACCTTTGAAGATGTATATGATCAAGGGAAAAGACAAAGGGAGAGACAAAGAGACATGTGCTTTGAAAGCCGAGAGGGGGAAAAGTAGGTTGCAGCACATTTAACCTCCTGGCCATGTCTGTTTTTACAGGGCTTTCTGAAGAATGAGAGAGACAATGCACTGCTGTCCGCGATTGAGGAGTCTCGCCGCAGGGTACGTCAGTCAGTTTGTCAATCTCCACCCAAATCTTAATCAATTTTTGGTTTTTATTTGCATTTTTAATGAGCCTCTTATCGTACAACACACAATAAAAGGGTTTGTCGCTATTAAGTTGCGGCATGACATTCAAGAAAATAATAAGTTTACTTTAACCTGGAGAAGTTCTGATGTCATAGCGATCTCTTCTTGCATTACAGTCTTGAGAGCTATTAGTGGGGTAAAAAATAGGAGGCACCCGCCAGCCATTATCCCTCACTCAATCAGAGGGCAGACTCATGCCGGGTCAATATCTCCTCCATCTCACCACTTAGTCTTTTAAAGCTTTTGAATTGGGAACAGCAAGAGATCCGTGTTATTTCTCCATCATAAAGAAGCATTTGGTGTGAAGGAAGGCCAAAGATTCAACATTTATTTACTATACAGGATCCCAGATCTCCTCTATTTAGAGGAATTCCTCTATTTTTTTCAGCTTCAGTTTCCCTGCGGCCCCTTTGACCCCCAGCTGAAATATTTAATTTCCTCTAATTCTGAACCCGTTTCCTCTATTTTTTTCTCAACCTCGCTGGGATCCCTGACTATAAGTGTTGAGGGGATGGATTTTTAGCAAAGCAGGTCTCTATTGACCTGTTATAACATAACAATGCCAAAGTTTTCGGAGGAACTTTATTTAAAGTTCAGTATCACGCGATTAGATTCTCGGGGAAACTGTAGCTAATTAGTTCCTGCAGAGCCAAAGCTTCGTGCATGTTTGGAGTTCGGGAGCTATTCCCTTGATTTCGTGGTGTGGCGCCATGTCACCTTGAAGGCTAAAACCCCCCCCCCAACCCCAAGCACACATACACTCAGACTCTGTTCCATAAAGTATTTTCTTTGCAATCCCGAAGTCGTTTTAATTGGAGCGCTCGCAATTATCACACGTTGTTCCTTGGGGATCATATAAAATAGACAAAAAAGGTCTTTTCAATCAGGATGTATGCTAAATCTGTAGCAGGCGTGAAGGCAGACCCAATTAGTGGCACACTTCCATTAGACAGGAGAGCAGATTGTAGAGCGTTCTTCACTTTCTCTATCTCTGGCCTGAATGGAAAAGGAAATGGCGATGGTTACAAGACCACGGATGCGGGTATTCAGTGTGCTGTCATCACGGGCGGGTCCAGGCCGCTCCCTTCTCCCCCTGCCAGCTATTTTTAATACATCTCCTGATGGTTAACCTATTTATTCAATAGAGCTTTTAAGTCTTTCTCATTCTTTACCTCCTTCACTCATGCTCTCTCTCTCTCTCTCTCTCTCTCTCTCTCTCTCTCTCTCTCTTTCAGACATTCCTGCTGGCGGAGGAGTATCATCGTGAGTCTATGTTGGTGCAATGGGAGCAGGTGAAGCAGAGAGTGCTGCACACCCTACTGGGAGCAGGCGAGGATGCATTGGACTTCAGCCAGGATGTGGAGGTCTATAAGCATGCACACACGCACCAGTACTCTGACAGTCACACGCACGGTTATCAATCAGACGTTGAGATCAATCCTCATACAGCCTTTGTGCACAGTCACGCCATTGAATCTGTAATAAAATGCACGCAGTGGTACGTTTAAGTCAAAATGTTTGTTTCAAGCTCACACACAGTTTGGTATTTAAAAAATGGATATGTATGACAAAGTATGCAGACACCTGACACTCGTACTCATATTGGCCATTTCAAAGTAGGCTCCCTTTTGTTGTTATAACCTCCATATATTATCTCTATATTTACCATATTCACACAAGAGTGTTCGATATCATGTGCGGAGGCCTGGAGTGCAATTTGTGGTTCAAGTTAAAATCCGAGTTCTGTATATACCACTCCAATTCATCCAGTCCAACTTTGCCAAACCCTGAACCTCACATCATGCAGACAGACATCGTTATGCTGTGCCACTAGATCCAGTGAAGGGAAATTATACGGCTACATTCAACAAAGACTTTCTGTGCAATTGTTTGCCTTCACCTTTGTAAGGACAGTTTGGGGAAATGGATCACATGTAGGGTTTTTTGATCAGTTGTCCACATACTTTTTCCTGTATATTTTATATTCACACATTTCTGGTGTATGTGGCCTAGATTCATTCAGGCGTGGGCGGGAGTGGGATTAAAATAACAGTCCCACGCACACCTCACAGGATTTCTACTGTGTTGAAGTCATGGTTCTATTCAGCTACATTCTACTGGTGTAGCTCAAAGTACTGTATTTTGAAAAACACCGAAATTTGATGTTTTAGTTTTTGTCATTCTATAATTTTCTGTAATTACAAAGAAATTCCTTTAGTTTTAAGGAAAACCTTAACATGCACCGGATTAAATAATGTTCTTATTAACGTACTTATGTTTGCTTGGGTGTTTCTACTGTGTATAATATTATATTGACACCCATTTCATATGAGTGATCACATGGTCTGATTGGCTGCGTTACTACTAAGATCTCATGTACTGGGAGTACAGCAGAACAAAAAAATGTAAGTCAATGTTGCTGTGAAACTACTCAAATGAAAAACAGACCTTAAATAAAAAAAGAAAAAAAAAATGGAATGAAAGTACTTTGACGGTAAGAACTTGTCTTTTTTTATATTTAAAATGTATAGTTTTCAAGAATTATTATTGCATTCTTCATCATGTAAACTGTTGCTGTGGGTTTGCTGGTTTGTTTAGGTTTACTGTGTTTGGATGTGAAGGCTTGTAGACCACAAAGTACAAATGATCTCATACAATTAATTAAAAAAAAAAGTATAAAAAAAGTAGGGTAGCTTGGTGGCGCGCTGGTTAATGTCTGCCTTAAAGCAAGTAGGCATGGGTTAGATTGCCAAGCTCGGGTTTTCTGTGTGAAGTTTATTTGGGTTTTCTCCGGGTACTTTGATTTCCACCCACAATCCAAAAACATGCAAAGTAGGTTAATTGGCTGATCCAAATTACCCAAGCCCTGAGTGTATATGTATTGGCCCTGTAATGACCTGGCGAGCTGTCCAGGATGTATCTCGTCCTCACCCAGAGTTGGCCGAGATGGAGCCAGCTGCCTTGCGAACCTAATTAGAAATAAGCCAATTTAGAAAATGAATTAATAATAAAAAGGGGATAATCCCCACATTCCAGTGGGTGTGATTTATAATAAAATGGTTATTCCCCTCGATCTCATTGTACATGGCTGATAGCCATTTACACTTGATATTTGGAAGATGCCCTTATTCAGAGCGATCAAATTATTTATTTATTCTTTTTTTTTTTTTTTTTTTTTTTTTAAACCTCATTTATACAACTGAGCACTTGAGAGTTGAGGGCCTTGCTCAAGGGCACAACAGTGGCAGCTTGTTGGAACTGGGGCTAGAAACTCCAACCTTCTGATCCGTAACCCGAAGCTGTAACCACTGAGCCACCAGTGCCCAAGGAAAAGGAGGTAAGGGGAGGCCCCCAGAACTTGTGGAGGGTGAATTCGCGTTGGCGCCTGCACCCACGCATAGCAGCCGGTTGAGCAGCCGGTACCCTCGTCTATCTGTTTCTTTGTTACTTTTCGAGAGCGAAAGAGACAGAAAAATTTTTTTATCCCCCAGACTGAATGTTCTTGGCATGTCATGCTTGATAGGATATCAGGCCACGCATGACATTATTTAGCAGAATAACTGTAGTTATTATACATTAAGCGGTAAGCATGTATAGTGACACTATTTGGGATCGAGCTAAACTGCTGGATATTTAAAAAAAAAAAAAAAATCTTGTTGAAGGACGGATGTCAGGTTGCCAAAGAAAACAGTAACAGTGCATTATTGTCTTAATGACCAATTAAAGGACACAGTTAAACGCCTTATGTTCAAGCAGACCCTCAACTAGAATTTCTCATAGTCTAAAATCGATGTAGGCAGTGTCTAAATGCAGATATCCTGATGGGACTTTGCTGATGGGTGTCCAATCCTGGGTTTTCTTTTCAAAGCCAGATTTACACTTTCATATATATCACCTGTCTTGTTATTCTAATTATCTGTTTAACAAATTCATGTTCTGTCAAGCTTCTGATTTTTGGCATTTGTTCCGTAGACTTTTTATATGCAAGTTTGTCTATTGTTTACTTTTCCAGCATTTGACAGACTCTCTTATCTAGAGCAACTTATAGTTGTCTGCTTTTTTTAACACAACTGAGCAATTGAGGGTTCAACCGTGGTGATAGTGGGGATCGAACCGCTGACCCTCTGCCACAAAGTTAGAGTGTGTGATATTTATTCTGTGCAAGTCTGAGTGGTGGTGTATTAGCCTCTTTCTTGGTTTCAGTTTCGTTGTTGTTTATTATAAATCTGTTGTTTTTATTGCTGTCCTCTATCATTCAAGGCAGCCATGCGTAACATCTAATGAGTATCACTTCCATGACCTCACAGCCTTATTGGGTTTTCTGTGTTGGGCACACGTGGACAAAGGACAGACATGAAACCACCACCCAAAATATATTCCATGACTATGGCGCTCCTCAGATTACCATTTTTCAAATGTTAGAGAAAAGGTGCTTGGTTTTTCATCATGAATTTAGTCATAAAATTGCCCTTTAATTATATACTATCACACACTGAGTCTTAAGCTGATGTGACAGACTGCATTAACTGCTGACTTTTATGATAATAGTCTTGCATTATTACATGTACTCTGCTGATAAAATCATGCTATTTTCTGCATACAAGCCATGTGATTGGGAGTCGGGTATGTTAGAGACACTAGGTAACTTAATTCATGGCTTTATGAATCACACATAATGGAAATATGTTAAAACACTATATATAGCAGTATAGCAGAATAAAATGGAATAGAATAAGATATTTTTAAAAAAACTTGATGCGTTTCTGGTTTTTCCATCCTATACTGTAGAAGTACCATTAAAGAGCAAGGTTTTGAAACTTGATATATTATCAGTCAGGAAATGGCTTTAGGAGCCCTTTGAAAGCAGTGTACCTGATCATGTTTTGAAGACATAAACTTCCCCTAAAGGGTATTTATTAGGACTTCATTCATCAAGACAGAATAAAATAGTGTTGATGAAACTTGGACAAATATTACAGTAACACTGTCCAACAACGTTTACTTGTCAGAAGTGAAATTTAAAAAATAATTCAAATAAGTTTTCCCCCCACAAACTGCTTACTGTTCATTTTATTTTCTGACGCAATTTAATGTTCAGCAGCGTCCTGGAGCTGTTAACCAATGTGTGTGTGGTGTTGCATACTGAAGGATATACGTGTGCTGCCTTGAAAAACCAGCCAGAATGAAGTATCCAAGATGGCAGTTTTTATTGCAGGCATTAGGTTTGGATGTGCTTCTTGTCAACAAAGCAGATTTTTTTCCCCCCTTTCTTTAAAGCATACCCTTAGACTCTTAAAATGGCTTTCATTAGGGATTCACAAGGTGGACCAAATAATTTATTTCAATTACACCCTTACTTTGACCTGGATAAAATAGTGTGCATTATTAATGCTTGTTAAATCATGTAATTTAAAATGTCTGTTACAGTGCAGGCACACTTAGGTCCACTAAGACATTCAAGATGTTGCTATGTTTCATTGTTCCTTGGAGTCGTGTGCGTGCTTGTGTTTTTCTACCACTTTAATTATTGATTAGCATTTAAATTTTCCATGTATGGCCTGCTGTTCACTTCCTGTGCTGGGGGCATCCCTGATACCCTCAGTCTGTTCGTTAAACAATATAATTCTTGTATCATTTCTTTATACTCTGAGATGTGATTCATCAGAGAAATTGTCACTCTTTTTGAAGCAGTAAATTGTTGCCTGGCTAAGACAGCTTTTTGTGTGCGTATGAGTGCGGTTCAATGATGTGCACTTGAGCATGGGTTACGTTCTGCACAGTACATTTCATGCTGAATTGATCATTGTGTTTTCATGAAAACATATTAGAGAGAGATAACACAGGTCCTGTATTCCCAGACCACCTTTGCACAACCCAGCCTTATATATACGCAGTGCTTAAGAGTTTTGTCTGGTGTTAAAGTCTTCACATAAATAGGTCACCTAAACATATCTTATGCTTTTTTTCCCCCTTTTTTCTCTCTCCCCAATTTCTGACAAACAGCCGAGTTTTATAAGTGAAGTGGGAGCTCCTGGGCGCAGCGCTCTGGACAATGTGGAAGTTGCTTATGGGCGACAGGTGAGCACTCTATATATGTTTATCTGTGTTTACACACACACACACACACACACACATTATATATATATATATATATATATATATATATATATACCGTATTCGACCTGATAAGCGCTCAGGGCACTTTAAAAATGTTACCAGCGAAGTGGAACGGTAAGTGCTTATTCCCATTGAGGTGGAAAACATGAATAATAACAGAACAATAAAGAGTTTTACTGGTATTTGTCTTATTCATTTTGTGGTATCAACCAAACTACTTACATGAAACCTAAAAATAAACAGAAAACAGCATAATTTTTAATAAAAGGCCCCTTACTTTTCACTCCTGGTGATGTTCCTTTAAACATTTTCCCGGAAGTACAATCAAGCCAATCAACACAAATGTCAACTTTAGCACATGGTAAGTTGAACCAATCAACACGAACATAAACAAAAGCACATGGCCAGGAACGTGTTTAAATTTATGAAGTTAGTGAGCAGGAAAATCGGTGAAAAATGCTCATCACTTTCTAATAGGTCCATATCTGGCTCATCGCTCCCATTCATTCAGAGCATCCCATAGTTTTGCTGTAGCAGTTTCTAATGGTTAATCGGTTGTTGGACATTTACCAAGAGAACACAGCAAAATATTTTTTTTTTTTTAAAGCATGGCGGAACGATCAAATGTCTTGTTACTGATGAACATTATAGACATTCCCCAGTGGCAGGGGGTCTTGAAATACCGTGTAAACTCACTTTTACAGGCAGTGAACGCCTCATTTTACCGTTACAGAGACTGATCGAATGAAATTGGTAAATTTGATCTACGATTTTGATCCCAGTACACAGGGGCGGTTATTAGATGTGGGATCAAAAACATCGGTGTGTGTGTGTGTGTGTGTGTGTGTGTGTGTGTGTGTGTGTGTGTGTGTGGGGGGGGGGCTTATTGGAGCAGGGCGCTTGTTAAGTCGAATACGGTATATATAAGATAAGCAGTTATTGAATGCGGTGAAATATGATTATAGAACTATTCAGTTGAGAAGTTTTTCTCTGAGGCAAAAGGCCAAGACTGAATGATTCTCCAAATCATATGAAAGCAAAAATCTATAAAAAGATTTTGTATGAATAATAAAATGATTAAGGTAAACAGTCTCTTTACTATGTTGTGTGTGCTCATCATGACATCATTCAACTTATGCCATGGTAACTAGGCAAAAATGTAGTTTTCCTATGGCAGTGATGTAATAGCAAGAATAATTTGATGGCTTTGCACCAATCAGAAATGAGAGAATGTTTTGAATTAATAATAATGGGCATCCATCCTCCTAGCAAACTGGGGATCATGTTTGAATCAATATGATGAGCAAAATCTTATATTTAACCAGTAAAAAAAATAACTAGAAAAATAAATCTGAAATTATTTTTGCCTTTCTTATTTTTCTGTGTTGTGTGTACAAAACAATTATTTGCCTCATGCTTGGTGGATATTGGTGAATATTCAGCGATAGTCATGTTCAATGATTAACTGTATAATCCAGCTCTTTCAATTTCTTACGTAATAATGGATGCAATGGTTTTTAAATTTGTTTGTTTGTTTGTTTGGTTTGGATTAATTTAATTTTCCCTAACAGCATGCCTTCTGACATGCACTGGTTGAAATTCAATTCACAGGTTTATGATAATAGGCTTTTGGATTTCTTTCTTCTTTTGACATATTAATTTAAAAAGAATAAAGAAAAGCTGATGAGAGAACAAGTGTTTATCGCAGTCCGAACGTAGCAGGATATCGCTTGCTTTTTGGATGTTCCACAGCATTGAATGCAATTATAAATGGATGACGTGTACAGTATGTTATTCTGTAATAATGAAAACATTCTCAACTTCAGAATGTTCGTTTATTAATTAACTTTGAGATTTGCCTATCAGAGTGCATAGTTGTTTGATTTTCTAACCCCGACATGTCTCGCTGTGTTTGATTCCTCACTCACCTGACTGTTATTTTCACTGAACTGAACATTTTCATCGTACATGAAGACGTTAACTCGAGCAGACATGTCCATGTAAGCTTTCCTCCATTGAGTGCTCACACGCGATGACTAGGCTCAATTAGGGCATGTAACGTGAGCCCAGCATGCCGATTGATCTAAAAGATCGATTGGCTGACTAGGGGCATTGAGCGTATCTTTCTGTCTCTGAACAAAGGCAATACATTTTCCTCTCTGCCTCTGTTTTCTGTCTCTTCATTTTTTTTTGTCTTATTTATTTCTTGTCATCATGTGCCGCCATTTCGCCTGCGGGCTCCTGTTTGTCATCTTCATCCTTTTTTTCAATGACCTTCTAAATGTTTTTATTATTTTAATCCTGTTCTTTATCGTCCATTACTTTACTACAAGGGCATAGTCCAAACTGGCATTAGACCTTCCATAAGATTGTGCGGCTGTGAACCCTCTGCTCTCTCCATCAGATCTTCATTTTCAATGAGAAGATTGTTAACGGACACGTTCAGCCCAATCTGGGGGATTTGTGTGCATCAGTAGCTGACAGCCTGGACGATAAGGTGAGTGCCAGTCATGGCTGCTGATTGTTTTTATTTTTAAAATAGTTATAGAATGTTTCTTTGCATTATCAAGATACAAAAATGTTTATTGGATTGGTTAAGACTGCGTGCGCGCGCATGTGTGTAGAATGTATCGGACATGTGGCTGATGGTGAAGCAGATGACAGACGTGCTGCTGGTGCCAGCCAAAGACACGCTGAAGAGCCGTGTGTCAGTGGAGATGCAGATGGCTTTTGTCAGACAGGCCCTGACTTTCCTGGAGAACAGGTTACCGGTTTTATTTATTTATTTATTTATTTATTTATTTTTGGGAGGGGGCAGTGGTACACACACTTGTGGATTTTTTTTTTTTACCTGTGGATTTTAATAAAGCATTTCCACTTTATCCTAATAAATACACGTTTTACTTATAGATGGCTATGAGTGTATAAAAGGCTGAGTTTGTCTTTGTGAAGTTATTGCAAAATCATCACAGTCTATGCACTTGGGGGTTTTTGGCTGTAAATATGTTAGGCAGAATAAGAAAGCAGAAAAATATGTACATGGTTTAATACGTCAACTTATTTTGAAGGGATTTACAGCAGTGCCTTTGTTATTACAAAATATTCTGTGTATAACTATGTTGTGTATGTGAACTTCAAGTGGAAGAGCTTTAAAAGGCACTGTCTTTCACTCCCAGCATTTATTTATCTATTATTTATTTATCATCTTCTTCTTTTCCTTTCGCCTTTTTCAACTTCATAAAATTCTATTATTTCTGCAATAATCTTCACTAATTAACTCTTATCTGAAACATTCTTTCCTATAATCTCTCTGGTACAGGTTATAACGAGTGTATTTTTAGTTTATTCAATTCTATAAGCTGAATCATTAATAAAAGTCTCAATAAAAGAAAGGTGCACATGGCAGTTGCATCATAAGAATTTGCTCACAATCATTGGAAGACAAAAAAAAAACCCTGATTTTATTATTTTAAAAAAATATTTTCTGCGATCCTAGGTTTTTGACAGTCACTTTGAAAATGCAAACTTGTCTACCCAAATGATAAATTATTAATTTGAAATAATTTATTCATGTAGTCCTATCTGATCTTTTTTTGTTCAAAGTGAAATGAAAGGCAAACTTTCCAAACACCCCTGTTGTACATAAACATATGTATGTTTTCATTAGAAGGTGGTTTTTACTTACATTTTTGAAGTCGCAGTCTGCTAAAATGCATTCCATAGTTTGCACTTGCCAGTTTAAAAAGGCTGCTGCTTCACTCTTATGAGTGCGAAAAATCATCTGTCATTGAATCTGTCAGTTCATATAAGGAAATATATCGGCAGAAATAACAGCATACAAGTATTTAACTAAGAAATCAAATACTAACCAGTAAACCTTTGAACAAAATAAACTAGGCACTGCTACATTATACAAGCATCCACTTACATACAGAATATGAATATTGGCTTATTGTTCATGCAAATAAACTTTTTTATTCATATGCAAATAATTTTCTTTCATACGCAAATCACTTCCATGTTTACCATCACGGACATGTGAATCACGTGTGACTTTTTGTAGTATAATGTCACCCACTGTGTGCGCGCCTTTATTTCTTGGCTTCTTTTCATCATGAACAATGTAATAACTACAGGGCGTTTCGATGTGCTTTTTGAAAGCGGATACAATCTTGGTCAGCTTTAATTAACTTTGAGCTCATTTCTCTTTAAAAATATCACGACTTGGATTCTTTCTAACCTCTGACTCGGTTTAAAACCGATATGCAGCCACTAAAAATTTTTCACTGTCTGTCTGTCTTCCTTTCGGCTTTTTCCCTTTTACTCGGGAGTCGCCACAGTGAATCATCTGATTCACACGTTTGATTTGGCAGAGGTTTTTTTACGTCGGATGCCCTTCCTGTCACAACCCTTTTTAGCAAGGGACAGAAACACGCTGACGACTTTGCAGCTACTCTTTACGAAAGTCAGCAATGGTTCTTTTACATGAACCTCTCACCATAGACAGTGACAGACATGGCCGCCTTTGATAACCCAGTTAGCCGCACTGGGGGGGCAGTGACAACCTTGTGGAGAGTGGGACTCGAACCCCAACCTTTTGGATCAGCGATCCAGCGCCGTATACCACTAGACCACCACTGCCCCTCTAAAAATGTTTCACTGTAAAAATACATAAATTAATTAATGAATTTTGACAACTGATCCTCCTGTTTTGTGTACCGGTGTACTTGTGTCTTTGTATTAGTACATTGATTTATTCGATTTCCCGGGATTTAAAAAAAAAAAAAAAAAAAGATTATCCAGAGTGGATAATGTTTAAATTTGTACAAATTTGATGTAGTTTTTCACAGGAATTTTGAGCAGTGTCACCATTAATTGTTAAACTTTGTGTGTGTGTGTTCATTTTTTTTTTTAATTCCTGTGTAGTGTATGTACTGAAACACTTATTCACGTCAAGTTTGACTTGGATCTTTGGGGAATATCCATTGTACACCCACATCATCGTTATTGAGTAATTAGTCATTATAAGAAGGTAGCAATGCTTGTTATGGGTTACTTATTACTGTATATGGAAGTTTCTTTGAGGGGCCCAGCCTAAAAACCTTACTCCGTTAAAACTACTTTAGACTTTCCGCAACGTTGTGCTAAGATTAACGGTAACACCTGTGTCATGACCTCTTTTTACAGCTATAAGAGATACACCATGGTGACGGTGTTTGGGAACCTGCACCAGGCTCAGTTAGGTGGAGTGCCTGGTACTTATCAGCTCGTGCACAGCTTCCTGAACATCAAACTTCCCGGCCCGCTGCCAGGCATGCAGGTACTGTACCATTACTGCAGCACAACCCTCCACCTCACACAAGACTGCACGCTCATGTGTATCGTAGATAAGTAAGTGACTGATTTTTTTCCCCCAGCATGAGCAAATAAGCCTCTTAATCCAGACTTGACGAAAAGTACACAAGCAAACACAAGACGACAGTAAGTTAAGCTTTGTGTATTTGTGTGTGTGTGTGTCGGGGCAGGATGGAGAGGTGGAGAATCACCCGGTCTGGGCTCTGATCTATTACTGCCTGCGATGTGGAGACCTGGATGCAGCCATGCATGTAGTCAATAGAGCACAGCACCAGCTGGGAGACTTTAGGACCTGGTTCCAGGAGTATATGAACAGCCCTGATCGCCGGTGAGATCATCTCAAGTATTCAAGCAGTGTCGCCTTTCTCTTAATGTGTGTCCACAGGTATAAAAAGAGTTAACCTGGTATTGTCTGATGTTCCTTCAGCCTGTCACCAGCCACAGAAAATAAAGTACGACTACATTACCGGCGTGTGTTACGCAACAGCGCTGATCCATACAAGCGCGCGGTCTACTGCCTCATTGGCAAATGTGACATCGCCGACAACCATGGGGAGGTGGCCGATAAAACAGAAGACTATCTGTGGCTCAAGGTATTACTATAGCACTTCTGATCATGGTGACATACAGATTATGGCCTAGATGGAGGCGTTAATATCAGGTGCTGCCTTCAGGTGGGGAATGCTTTTCCTCTCATCACCAAGAAGTGAAGGGTAAGGAAATAAATGATTCTTTCAGCACAGTCACAGAGCTATACTGAAATCAAGCAGTGACAGAAAAGATGATTTCAGAAATGCAAAGTCAGGAGAATATAATAAAGCCAGATTAGAGACTTTACAGGAAACAAACCACACAGTGAGTGTTAAACAACATAAAATGTGCCCAGTGAAACGGATTTGTTTGATCATTTCTTTTGGTGAAATCTGTTTTAGAGCCTTCAATATTGGTTTTGTTAACTTGATTTCATGTGGAGTTTTTTTCATGGCTACTGCAAGTCTTTACATGAGCACCTTTTTTTTATTAATACAGTACAGTGGTAGCTCACCTTACGAAATTAATTCGTTCCAGTGCCTTTTTCTTAACCTGGATTTTTCGTAAATTGAACCGCATTTTACATGTAAAACGTGTGATTCGTTCCAAGGCCCCCAATACTACCCCTAAACCCTTTAAAAATGATAAAAGCATACCTTTTAAGGCAAAATCATTCACACACATCCTCAACCCTAGGGACATTTGTAAGAGCCATTTAGCCTAATGTGTATGTCTTTGAACTGTGGGAGGAAACTGGCATACCCAAAGAACCCACGAAAGCACAGGGAGACCATGCAAAACTTCACAGTAAAATGTCCAATCACTGCGCTGACCTGTTATTCATTCATTCATTTATTGATACTGCCATTATTATTATTTTTGTTAAAGTGAAATGTCTTTTTGTGAGAAAACTTTGAAATTAAATTCTTCTGCTTCAATATCGTACTGATGGTAGACGGGTTTGGCCATATTCCTTTGCGATATCACGAGCCCGTTTCCTCTTTACACTCGCACCGGAAATTGTGTGTGTGTGTGTGTGTGTGTGTGTGTGTGTGTGTGCGCGCGTGCATGCGCGTGTGTTGACCATGTCTTCTGAGCAGAGTTATAATCTTACAAATGTTTATGGACGGTTAAAAGCCCGAGTCAACAAACAGTAACTCTGTCCTTTTCATGAAAAGCATTATGGGAAATGCAGCTCCATAATAGCCAATGGGAGGGAGCTGCGTCATCCCTCCTAGCCAATGGAAGGCCAGCGGGGTGGGATGTTGAGAGATAGCCAATGGGAGGGAGCTGTGTCATCCCTCCTAACCAATGAGAGGCCAGCGGGGCGGGATGTTGGAAGATAGTCCGTGGGCGAGCAGCTCGTGCATTGTTTGAATGGTGTGTTTGAATGGCGCGTTTGGCTCGTTTCGTAAGGAGAACTTATTTCGTATACAGAGACAAAAAATTTTGGAAAATGTTTTTCGTAACCTGGATTTTTCGTTTGCTGGGACTATCGTAAGGTGAGGTACCACTGTACTACTACTAAGTGGGGCCGGTGGTATAGTGGTTAGGGCGCTGCGCTCATGATCAGGAGGTCGTGCGTTCAAATCCCAGTTAGACCCTCATTGTGCTAAGACCCCTGGGCAAGGTCTTTCCCGCAAGTGTTCACCCAGCAGTATAAATGGATACCAGTAAAAATATACTGGGAAGGTAACCTGTGATGGACTAGCGTCCCATCCTAGTCGCTTCACGCTACGGAAACCGGAAATGAGCAACGGTCCGATGAGCCACTATGGCTCAGGTGTAAAAAAGCCCACGAGTAATAATAATTATTAGTATTATCATCATTAATAGCCCCTGGGTTCCTCTGGGTTCTTTGCCCCCCCGTCCAAAGACATACATATTAGGATAATTGGCTGATCTAGTTTACCCCAGGTCTGAGCGTTAGTGTAATTGTGTATGTGTGCTGTCCATTAGGTAGACTTGCCAGCTGTTCAGGATGTACCCTACTTTCACTCAGAGTTGGCTGAGACAGGTTCTAGCCTCCTCGTGGCCCTAACAAAGAATAAAGCAATTCAGCTGATAAGTGATTAAATAAACATTATTATAATAACAATAATAATAATTATTATTGTTGTTATTATTATTATTATTATTATTATTATTGTAACTAGCACTGATCTCACACAATATTAAACAGTGCTTCTGGTCTGTCGTGTGTCCTGCAGCTGAACCAGGTGTGCTTCGATGAAGATGGAAGCAGTGCTCCACAGGACAGACTCACACTGGCCCAGTTACAGAAACAGCTCCTGGAGGACTATGGTGAGCTGCAGATCCCCAGATTTCCAGCACACTACAAATTATCATGCCTATTTCCATAAGTTTTCAGGCAAACCAGGTTCATAAAGCGCTCTCTAAACATTAGACACTCGGGTCAAAACAATGCGTCGTAGCAATACATCACTGGCTGATGCTTTCAATTCACACCCCTCTTGAAGGAAGCGATTCAGGAGGAGAAAATTTATTCTCCAGCAGTGAGCCTGTCCTAGATAAGCTCCCATTCTCCTCTCTTTGACTTAAAACTTCCTCTCGCTGCATTTTAAAAGGCTCTGCACTATATTTCCTCCCACCTGATGATGAGTCAAGCTTATCTCTCACGATGCTCCACCACTAGGCTGCATTAAACACTTGTGCTGATAAGAGCCGCTCCACTTCCAGCTGCAGCTCTTTTCACTGCTCTTTTTATAAACGGCAGCTCGAATCGCAGCCTAAATGAGGGGGGGATTATTTCAGCTCATGCGACGGGAAAGAAAGCAGCCTCTTTAAGAGCTCTACAGCCATGGAGAATTTTTATGGAACTCATTACTTGCTTTAAGGAACATTGTATATTTCTTTAAGTTGCTCACTCTTAACTTGGTGCATGGGGAATTAAAAATCTCAACGTATTGCAGTACTAATTGCTGTTGTGCTTGTTTTCCACAGGCGAGTCTCATTTCTCAGCCAGTCAGCAGCCATTCCTGTACTTCCAGGTGCTTTTTCTGACAGCCCAGTTTGAAGCAGCGGTAGCGTTCCTCTTCCGCATGGAGCGTCTCCGTAGTCATGCTGTGCACGTGGCCCTCGCCCTCTACGAACTTAGACTGCTCCTCAAATCATCAGGACAGAGCGCACAACTATGTATGCTGGTGATCTATTGGTGCCTGTTCTACAGCATAGTGTGTTTTTGTGTGTGCTGGACATTTATACACTGCCTGGCAAAAAGAAAAAAGTTGCATTACAGTAATTTATTTTTCCCACTTTTAGCATTGCTTACAGCATGTAAACATCATGCTGTTGTTTCAACAAACTTGAGCAGCATAACATTTATTTCCATTCAGTGTTGGGTTCATTTCTCATCAGTATTTTGAATTCATGGAGGGAAAAAAAACTGAACCACTCTTTAAAGTCTTCTCCGGCACATCCTGAAAAGTTTTAATAGGGTGAAGATCAGGACTCTGGGGGTGCCAATACATATGAGAAAATGGTTCCTCATGCTCCCGGAACCATTCTTTCATTATTTTAGTTCTCATTTTATTTCCATGCAGTCGGGGAATAAAAAAAATCCATTGAGGTAATAACCGGCTCAGTCAGTACATTCAGGTCATCATTTGACTTTAGTTTACTGCCATATTAATGTTGCTGAGCCTCGACCTGACCAACTGGAGCAATATCGCCACGGAGACTACATGCTGTGATCACAGATAAATGCACTTCATGAAATATTAATGTGACACTTTCATTGATTTATTTATTTTGACTTCATTAACAGATCAAAAGTTGAAGCTTGATCTAGGCTGTTATCATTTAAAAAAATTTATTGGCACGCCACTCATATACTAATAGCCCAGAGTGTAGTGGTGGTGTGGCTTTTCTACCGACCCTGTGAGGATGTATTTATTGAAGAATTTAGGTATATTTTACACTTTAGCATTAGTTAATTTCTGCTACTACAGTAAAACCTCCGCTGATGAACGCTTAAGCTCACGAACTTTTCGCCTCAAGAACATTAAATTTGCGAGCATATAGTCTCTGCTGACGAACTAGTTTTCGGCGGACGAATCAAACCACGCGTTCGAACAGCGCCACGGTGGCGGCCACGAGAAGCTGACGCACGCTCATGGCGTCACAGTTCGTCACCCCCTTTCTTTGAGTGCGGACGTGGTTTGTGTTTGATAGACATTTTGGACCATATTGAGTGTACTTTTGCTATTATGGGCCCGAAAAAGACCCACCACAGGCGGAGATCATTGAAAAACACGAACGAGGTGTGCGTTTGTGTGACTCAGCGTCCCAGTACCAGTACGCTAAGTCGACCATTGCTCCCATCCTTAAGAACAAGGAAGCTATTAAGGGTGCGTGTGTGGCTATGCGTGTTTCCAAACAGTAGGCGTTTCCAAACACTCCTTCCAAACAGTAAGTCCCTCCCTCCCTCCCTCTCTCCTCCCACTCCATTCCATCAAGTCATCAACTACCATCACAAAGGTAAATAAAACGACTTTATTATACAGTACAGTTTATTTCTTTAATTACAATACAATAGCACATTTATTATACATAAAATAAGGTATATTTTTGTGTAGTTTTAAGGCTTATTTAGTAGAAAATTATGTTTTATGGGGACCTGGGAACGGATTATTCTCATTTTAATGGTTTCTTATGGGAAATAAATGTTCGGAAGACGAACTTTTCGCCTTACACACACTTTCTGGGAACCAATTATGTTCGTGAGCTGAGGTATCACTGTATTACGAATAAATCTAATCTTACAGTATATTACAGTAATTATATATATTACAGTAAAAATATTACATTAATATTACAGTATATGTACAGAGACCGGACAAAAGTAAATAGACAGCCAAAATTTCAGAATGAATCATGGTCGACCTGGTCATGGATTTGTGTTTTTTTCCTAAAATCTAATGAACACTAGTCAGACTGCTGCATAAAGGTGCACGCAGACGTGTTTAAGTTATGTAAGCATGCCTCGCACTCTAGGAGCTTAAGAATTGATAGATTTTCAGAGAAGTGGAATTGTGGGTCAGTCAGAGGGTGGCATCAGCCAGCAACACATCGCTGACAACTTGAATATTCCTCTGTAAGTGGTTTAAAAGTTCAACAGTGAGGGTAAGTCCACCATGACCAGGTCGACTTGGACTATAGGAAAGATTCCTTTGTTCTGTGAACAGATCAGTGGAGAAATATCTCTGTTCCAAGGCCGCAGACCTTGCAGAAGACTTCCAAAGCAGCTCAAAAACTATGACATACTATCTTCATCAAATGGCCTCTTATGACCGAGCAGCAAGAGGCACGGCTCTTCTTCAAGCAGGACATATTTATTCTGAAATTTCAGGTGTCTATTTACTTATGTCCGGTCTCTGTACTAATAATACTATTAATAATAATAATAATAATAATCTGAGATCTTCAGAGTAAATTTATTCCGTAACTGAACAAGGATATGAATAATGAAAGCATTGATTATGATGCCTATTCTACATGATGAAAAAATATGTTTGTAATTATTTACTCAATAATTGCACTGTTTTTATTGTTCATTGATCCGGTTTGTCTTATCAGTGAGTCAGGAGCCTGGAGACCCTCCCATGGTACGGCGCCTAAATTTCATCCGCCTCCTTATGCTCTACACTCGCAAATTCGAGGCCACAGACCCACGAGAGGCCCTGCAGTACTTTTACTTCCTGCGGTACGTACGTCCCGCTAAATCCAAAACAAGCCCCCGCGAGCCTAACCTTTTGAATTAATGTTAAATGAATAAACAATTTGAGTGTTTTACTGAAAAATGATTAGTTCATCCGGAAAGCTGCTTCAATTTCAGTGCCAAAATCACTGTCTTTCTTTTAGAACGGATGAATAATTTCATGACGTTAGAATCTGTTCATATTCGCAATTGTGAATAATTAAGCCATTTTCATGTGCCTGTTTGGTCCTTGGTCCTCATCATGTTCCTTGTTCGTGTGTTTGGCAGGAACGAGAAAGACAACCAAGGAGAAAACATGTTCATGCGCTGCGTCAGTGAGCTGGTGATTGAGAGTCGTGAGGTAGGGCGGGGCTACACTTCAGAAATCACAGTTGATTTGTACTTTATTGCACTACTCCTCTGAATTCTTAACTTGCCTTTTCCTGTTGTAGTTTGACATGCTTCTGGGACGGCTTGAAAAAGACGGAAGCAGAAAGGTATGTCTCTAGGATCTGTGCTCTAGCTCTTAGTGTTATATAACACACAGGGCGGCTAGAACACTTTCAGCAATCATGCCCCTATTCAAATCTTTTCCGGGAGCTTTATTTCAGCACATTGTCCTCCTTGCTCATTCATTATTGTATCCATTCATCTCTACACAGGCTCTGAAAATGTTCTATTGTTTCAGCACTCATGGAGTACAATGTTTGCTTTGTTCTTTCGGTGGACAACATTTTTAAAAATACAAGCGTGCATCCCGAAACGTTGCCTGTCTCTAAAAAGGGATTGTGTGAATCCTTTCAGCCTGGTGTGATTGACAAGTTTGCCGGAGACACGCGAGCCATCATCACCAAAGTGGCCTCAGAGGCTGAGAACAAGGGCCTGTTTGAGGAAGCTGTCAAACTCCACGAGTTAGGCAAGGTTAGTAAAAGCATGACTCAGGAAATGCACTTGTATGTCAGCATGTGGATAAGAGCAAATTAAATTTCTCCATCTTTTTTTTTGCTCTCGCTACTGATAGAACCCTGATAAAGTGCTGGAGTTGATGAATAAGTTGCTGAGCCCAGTAATTGCCCAGGTCAGCGCACCACAGTCAAACAAAGAGAGACTCAAGAACATGGCACTGGGTATTGCTGAACGGTACGTTTCTCCTCTCAAGGAACCTGGAAAACGATTGTACGTTAAATATGATTACTGCCTCCTCCCAAAGTTAGTTATTGGCCTAGGGACTGTATTCGCCAAAAATTTCCAGGTCAGCTTGGCTGAACAAAATCATGACCACACCCATGCATAGATTTTCACCAGCATTGGTGGGGAGACTCTTCTTCCTCGAGTCCCAGAGGGGATTTGATATTGTAATGTCTGAGCCAATTGTGAATCTCAGAAGAGGGTCAAAGATTTCGGAGATGCCATGCTTTACAATTAGAAATGAGTGCCAGTACACGTGCTATTATTATAGAGTTAATACCTGATGGGTGGGAATTGGATACAGATAATTTAAGGAAGGGGTGGGCAGACTGCACTGCATGTGTGTATAGAGTAAAACAAAGTTGTTCCCGAACTGCTAATTAACACTCTGTGAGATAACAGAAATTTAAATGGTGAGATCAAAATGAAAGTGGAACCTGATTTGTTTGAGCGTACAACATGAACAGATAAGCAAAAAGAGACCTGAATAGAACTGAAGTAAAAACTAAAGTACAGTACTGACGCCCTGCTGCATTGCTCTCTGTAAGGAAAGATGAAGCAAGGGCGAAACAGACTGGTCCTGCTTTCAAAAATAGTCACACTGCATTATGTGTATACAACTATTACACAAGTTACTGTGGCTCACCTTTGGTGTGGTGGGGGGGCGGGCAAGACAGTCCACTGATGAGATGTTAGAATATACTAGTCCTTCTAAAAAAATTAGCATATTGTGATAAAGTTCATTATTTTCTGTAATGTACTGATAAAAAATTAAACTTTCATATATTTTAGATTCATTGCACACCAACTGAAATATTTCAGGTCTTTTATTGTTTTAATACTGATGATTTTGGCATACAGCTCATGAAAACCCAAAATTCCTATCTCAAAAAATTAGCATATTTCATCCGACCAATAAAAAAAGTGTTTTTAAATACAAAAAAAGTCAACCTTCAAAAAATTATGTTCAGTTCTGCACTCAATACTTGGTCGGGAATCCTTTTGCAGAAATGACTGCTTCAATGCGGCGTGGCATGGAGGCAATCAGCCTGTGGCACTGCTGAGGTGTTACGGAGGCCCAGGATGCTTCGATAGCGGCCTTAAGCTCATCCACAGTGTTGGGTCTGGTGTCTCTCAACTTTCTCTTCACAATATCCCACAGATTCTCCATGGGCTTCAGGTCAGGAGAGTTGGCAGGCCAATTGAGCACAGTAATACCATGGTCAGTAAACCATTTACCAGTGGTTTTGGCACTGTGAGCAGGTGCCAGGTCGTGCTGAAAAATTAAATCTTCATCTCCATAAAGCTTTTCAGCAGATGGAAGCATGAAGTGCTCCAAAATCTCCTGATAGCTGCATTGACCCTGCCCTTGATAAAACACAGTGGACCAACACCAGCAGCTGACATGGCACCCCAGACCATCACTGACTGTGGGTACTTGACACTGGACTTCAGGCATGTTGGCATTTCCTTCTCCCCAGTCTTCCTCCAGATTCCGGCACCTTGATTTCCGAATGACATGCAAAATTTGCTTTCATCCGAAAAAAGTACTTTGGACCACTGAGCAACAGTCCAGTGCTGCTTCTCTGTAGCCCAGGTCAGGCACTTCTGCTGTTGTTTCTGGTTCAAAAGTGGCTTGACCTGGGGAATGCGGCACCTGTAGCCCATTTCCTGCACACGCCTGTGCACGGCGGCTCTGGATGTTTCTACTCCAGTCTCAGTCCACTGCTTCCACAGGTCACCCAAGGTCTGGAATCGGCCCTTCTTTGACTTTCACCTTCCCACAGACGTGCCACCTCAGTGGCCTTCTGGACAGCAGTCAGGTCGGCAGTCTTACCCATGATTGTGGTTTTGAGTAATGAACCAGGCTGGGAGTTTTTAAAAGCCTCAGGAATCTTTTGCAGGTGTTTAGAGTTAATTGGTTGATTCAGATGATTAGGTTAATAGCTCGTTCAGAGTACCTTTTCATGATATGCTAATTTTTTGAGATGGGAATTTTGGGTTTTCATGAGCTGTATGCCAAAATCATCAGTATTAAAACAATAAAAGACCTGAAATATTTCAGTTGGTGTGCAGTGAATCTAAAATATATGAAAGTTTATCACTACATTACAGAAAATAATGAACTTTATCACAATATGCTAATTTTTTGAGGACTAGTAAAATAGATTAAAAAAAATTTTGATAAATACAGGGATCCCTCTCTACTTCATGCTTCAATTCATGTGGCTTCAGTGCATCGCATTTTTTTTAAATATTCGTTGAATTAAAAAATAAGGAAATTGAGGAAGAATGGGGGGGAAAGTTAAGGAAAATGCCACAAAAACAAAGCCAATTATGCAAAAAAAAAAAACCTAATCCAGCAAAAAACAACCCCAAACCTCACATCAAAACTACTTACAGTGGTACCTCACCGTAGTGCCAAAACCGTGCGGGAGTTTCTTGAGAAGAACTACAAGGATGAAGCCATTGCTAGTGACATTGATTCGATCAAACTGGCTATTAAAGCCTTACTGCAGGTTGTCTTGTCTGGTGGGAAGAATATCGAACTGGCTGTGATCAGGAGAAATCAACCTCTCAAGATCCTGGAGTCCAAAGAGATCGAGATGTTGGTTGCTGAAATTGAGAAAGAAAAAGAGGAGGAAGCTGGGAAGAAGAAGCAGAAGAAATCCTCATAGGTCGAAGACACAATGAAGCTCACGTCAATACTCTGTTATTAGTATCCCAGCAAACGAAAAATCCAGGTTCCGAAAAAAAATTTCAAACATTTTTTGTCTCTGTATAAGTTCTTCTTACAAAACATGCCAAACACGCCATTCAAACATTCAAACACGCCATTCAAACACGCCATTCAAACATTCAAACGCGGCATTAAAACAATGCACAAGTTCCTCTCTATTGACTATCTCCCAACATCCCGCCCAGCTGGCCTCCCATTGGCTAGGAGGGATGATGCAACTTCCTCCCATTGGCTATCTCCCGACATCCCGCCCCGCTGGCCTCCCATTGGCTTGCAGGGATGACACGGCTCCCTTGAGCAGCAGCTTGTTTCATGAGTTTTTCGAGTGTGCTCATTGCAACTATTTTTTGGCTCAGGCTTTTAACCTTGCATAAACATTTGTAAGATTATAACTATGCTAAGAAGACATGGTCAACACGAAGTAAGTACCTTAAAAGGGTCTTGGAATGAATCACGTGTTTTACATGTAAAATGCGGTTCTACTTACGAAAAATCCAGGTTATGAAACTGCCTCTGGAACGGATTAATTTCGTAAGGTGAGGTGCCATGTACATTGTTTTGAGGTGCGCAGCTCATGTATGTGTGTGTATTTATATTTTATTTACATCTTATGCATTATTTTTTGAATGTTTAGTTGTTATGATAGGCATTTATAGCATTGAATATATATTTGTTGATATTATATACACATATACATGTACGTATACATCAGGCAGGGGGGGTTTGGGGGGGGGGGGGATCTTACCTCATGGATTTCAATAGTCACATGGGGATCTTGGTCCCAATTAACTGCAGAAAGTGAGGGATCCCTGTATTGCATTTCATTCAGGTTTTTTTTTTTTTTTTTTTTTTTTTTTTGAGATTGTGATTTTTGTAACTGTTTATGTGAAATGCTCCTGCCATTGAAAGCATCTGGACCCCGGTGATCTGTTTTGGACATGGTGCTCATTCTGTTCAGGTTTGAGAGGAATGCTATTGTTTTGTTGTTTTTTGCTGTAGGTACCGCACCAATGGCATAAGTGGAGAAAAGTCTGTAGATAGTACCTTCTACTTGCTCCTGGACCTCATGACTTTCTTCGATGAATACCACAGTGGCCACATTGATCAAGCATATATCGTAAGTTATGATTGTTGTTGGATTGTTGTATGGATGTAGTTGGAATTGTTCAATGTGCTCTTTATTGAATATCAATAATATTGTGTGTGTTTGTGTGTTTGTGTGTGCACACGTGCATATTTGTCAGGTAATGGAAAGGCTAAAACTGGTTCCTCTGAGCCAAGACCAAGTAGAGGAGAGGGTGGCGGCATTCAGGAACTTCAGTGATGAGGTGAGAGTGCTCATTATCAGTACACTGCACTAATCTTTTGCATGAAATTCGGCTGTCATTTTAATTATGGATTACTGCTCTCAATGCTCATCATGCTCATTCTCATTTCCTGTAGGTCAGACACAATTTATCTGAAGTGCTTCTTGCTACTATGAACATTCTGTTCACACAGTACAAGCGCCTGAAGGGGACGACAGCAGGAACTCCGGGAAGACAACAGCGCACGTTTGAGGACCGCGATTCGGTGGGGAAAAAACTGAATTGGGGAGACATGCAGAATTGTTTTAGTGCACGGAGACTGACATCTAGTTTTAAGTTTAACTCAAGAGTTACTTTACAACTTACAGTATTATGTCAAGTCTTTTGCACCTGGTGGGCACAGTGAGATATTACAACTTTCGACTCACATCAATAAAGTCCTGTCTCTGCACCTTCTCCCCATTTATGCATACATGGGTTTCCTTCAGGTGCACAGGTTTCCTCCTATATTTTAAAACATGCATAATGGGCTGATTAGATTGAGACTATCTCCCCTAGGTGTGAATGGTGATGTGTGTGTCCTGCAATGGTCTTGAAAGGCGTACAGGGTGATCTTTGTATGGGACAAGCTTCAGCCTCCCCTTCAACCCTAATTAAGGATAAAGTGGATTGGAAAAGGAAATGAAAAATCTTTTGAAAAATTTTTAAAACTTATATCCAAACTTAATTAATATAGATGCTCCCCAACTTACGTTTTAGTTCGGTTCCGGACGGCCGAACGTAAGGTGAAAAAAAAACGTAAGTTGTTACTGTATGTTCCAGTGACGTATGATTTTCATACTGTACTATACATCCATAAATACCATTACCGTATCTCATAAAACACCCCTAAATCAATTATTATAAACATAACATTGTAAAATGATATCAAATAATATCAACATTAATTTGAAATAAATTAATTTCAAGCAAAATAATTTCAAATAGATAAATTTTAATCAAATTCAACGATCAAATATAAAATACAGTATCAAATATAGGCCATCGCAGGGCAGAAACACACTGACAGCTGTGTAGCCGACTCTTGTCGAAAGTCAGCACTGGTTCTTTTACATGAACCTCACACCATAGACAGTGAGAGACATGGCCGGCCTTTGATAACCCAGTTAGCTGCACTGGGGGTGCAAGTTGAATTGTTCAGGTTAATGTCGTCTCACTTTTAGTGTGTAACTGTCAAAAAACTTTTATAATTAAGTGTGGAGTTCCATACTTGTGTCGTAAACCCATGAGCTTGATTTTGTTATCATGTCCGTGCTGATGTGTCCACATAGGCAACTCAATAAATTAAGAAAATGGTGGGGCAATGTATTACGTGTGCCACTGCCATCGGCACTTACTGCACTTGGATTTTGAAGATTTGAAGATGCAGGCAAACAGCTTCAGAGTTTCTCACTTTTTCGGCAGTGTCTAAATATTTATATTCTACAATGTGTAAGAAATTCACCCAGAGTTTGCTTTGAGACACTTTTATGTAGACTGTGATCACTAAACTACCTACTCTATAGTAAGCACTATACACGTATACTGCCAGTTAAAAGTTTTAGAACATCCATTTATTTATTTATTTTTTATTTATTTATTTATTTAAAGTTTTGCTGAAATTGGAGCAATTTCAAGTCCAGTAAATGATAGGAAGAGAAACGAATGTAAGCGGTATGTCAAAAATCTCTCATTAAGAGAAAATAACAAGACAGTAGGCCTCAAATCATGGTGTCTAGCACAGTCTCTAGACGTAAACCCTGTATAGCTGGTTCGGGATGAAGTGGACAGATGTTTGAAGCTAAAGCAACCAAGTGTAAAACATTTGTAGAAACGTCTGCAGCAGTGTTGGGCAAAAATTTCAAAATGTTGATTTATTTACGTAGTTTAAAGAATGCTGTGTGTGTGTGCAGCTGTGATATCTGAAAAAAGGTGGATACTTTCGGGCAAAAATTTAGATCAAGTTGGGTTAAGCAGAATTATTTTATTTAAATTTTATTTATATATATATATATAAAAACCTCGAGCTTTGTTGTGGGATTTCATTTCGAGTACTATGGGACATGTGACGTAATTAGATGTGTGCTCTTGGTTAGATTTGTTACAGTGGATACGCATGGGCCAGTTATGTCACAATGGGTACACGATGTGCCTGTGACATCACAGAATAATCTGTGCACATGTTAATGAAAACTGAAAAAATCAAGGTGTAAAAATGTTCACCTGTACTATAAGTGAAATGAAAATTAACAGCAGATTCATGCTATGAATGCTCCTCAGTAATTACGCATGTCCTCTGTATTTACTCCCACAGATACTGCGCAGCCAGGCCCGGGCACTGATCACCTTCGCTGGGATGATCCCATACCGCATGGCCGGGGACACAAATGCCAGGCTGGTACAGATGGAGGTTCTGATGAACTGAAAGACAGAAATTAAACAGTCTGTGCGGTTTCACATTCTCCCGTAAGCCTCCAGCTCCCCTCCCATCAATTCTGTTTTTTTTTTTTTTTTCATTAATCATACCTCAGTGTGTGAATTTGTATTTGTTTTTGATAAATAAAACAAATTTAAGTTCATTTTGTTTTTATTCAACACCCCCCCCCCCCCCCCACCACCACCGCACGTCTTGTTTCAGTTAAATTCTCCTCTTTTACCTTTTTATGATTTATCATTTTACATTCATTTAATTAATCACTGGCAGAATAATGGCATAGTGATTAGCACATCTACCTCACAGCAAGAAGGTTCTGGGTTCGATTCCTGCCTCAAATGTTTCTGTGAAGTTTGCATGTTCTCACCATGCTTGAATGGGTTTCCTCTGGGTTCTTCGGTTTCCTTCTACAGTCCAAAGCCATACTTATTCCCAGCTAATCAGCTTACGAAAATAAGAGTGTGACTTGTTGGGTGTATGTGTTTTAAACCTGTAATGGTTTGGCAGGCTGTTCAGGGTGCATCCCACCCTTGCTCAGTGTTGGCTGAGATGGGTACCAGCTTTCCCACAACCCTTTTCGATGATCGGGTTTAGTGATTGAATGACCTCATTTCATTATTTCTTGGAATTAAGTCGTCTTTCATGTACTTTTTCTTTAAGTTCATGTAATAATAATAATAATAATAATAATAATAATAAATAACTGTCCAGATTACCATAACTATATTACTAATCTCTGCTACAGAATGATAGGCATTAATTTGGGGGCTCATTTGTCAGAGACCATCAGTGGTAATTTCCTTGCAATGATGAAAATACCATAAATCATTCGTACTGAAGGATGACTTTACTGTTGCTTTCGGTTCCTTTCGGAAGATGTTTTACGTGTGATATGCTCTGAACAAATGGAGAGTTGTACATAAATATGTCATTGTTCTGATTTTAATGTCCGTATCCGGAGCTGCAAGCCAAACACTGTAGAGAACACGGATCAGTACAGCCATTTGAAACCCAGAAGACTTGAGCAGGAGAAGCAGATGGGAGGATGAGGTGTGCGTGCTGCAGCTGGTGTTGTGAATCAGGCCGATGCCACACGTCCGCGATAACCCGGCTATTTCACAACACCAGGGTGGCCCCACACCGCTGCCGGCATTATGACGAAGAACGTTACCTCTGGCTGCTCTCATTTTTATATGGAGTCAAGATTTCTTTAAATAAATGTTGAATAAAACATTGTCAAATCCATTGAAAGCTTGTGCTGTTTGAGTGCGCGTGCATGCGTCGATCAATTTTGTAAAACAATCTGCGTTACTGGCCATTAGAAAATGTTTTAGCAGCTACAACTGTTCCATGAGACTAAAGTGGCCGCTTAACAGAATTCTTCCGTGTTAACTCTTGTACGGCTAATTATAGAAAATTCATCAGAAAGCTGAAAGGAAGACAGCCAACAGGGGAGCACCTGTGGACAGATTTGTGAGATCTGCTCTAATTGCACAATGACGAGCCCAGCAGCGGGCCTTCCAGAGCAATTTCTGTAGAAATAATTACTTAACCTACAGTTCCACCTTGAATCACATGTATTTGTGAACTGGAATATGCAAGTTAATGAGGAACTGAAAGAGAGATTGTTCAGTGCCTTAGGCAAAAGTCGTTCAGCCGAAATGCTAATGATTTGTCTAAATATTTTACATGGCGTTACTTGATTAACTAAAATGAAGGCCACCAGGAAGGAATTAACATGTCAGAAATCTGTTCAGTAGTTTAACTTGGTTTGGTGTTTCAGGTTTGTTTTCTATGCCAAACCATTTCCAGTCATGACTTTTGCATGGGCAGTGGTGGGCCTGGTGGTAAAAGGTGCTGGATCACTGATCCTAAGGTTGGGGTTTCAAGCCCCACTCTCAACAGGTTGCCGCCCCCCACCGTACGGGTAACTGGCTTATCAAAGGCTGGTCATGTCTCTCAAGCTAAAGAACCATTGCTGACTTTCGAAAAGAGCATGTTTCTGCCCAGTGATGGCCTGACAAGCTGTCCAGGGTGTATTCTACTCTTGCCTGGAGTACCATGATCTGATCCATGGTGCGAACCCCATTGTCTCTCAAGACAGCAGGATGCCGCAACGTTTGCATGCATGCATTGTCATCTTCTTCTTTTACTTTCGCTGCTCCCTTCAGGGGTCGCCACAGCAAATCATCCGCCTCCACCTCACCCTGTCCTCCGCATCTTCTTTTCTGACTCCAACGACCTTCATGTCTTCCTTCACCACATCCATAAATCTCTTCTTTGGTCTTCCTCCAGGTCTTCTGCCTGGTAGTTCCAACCTCAGCATCCTACTGCCAATATACTCACTATCCCTCCTCTGTACATGTCCAAACCATCTCAATCTAGCCTCTCTGACTTTGTCTCCAAAACATCTTACGTGGGCTGTCCCTCTGATATACTCATTTCTGATCATATCCATCCTCGTTACTCCCGGAGAGAACCTCAACATTTTCATCTCTGCTACCTCCAGCTCTGCCTCCTGCCTTTTCCTCAGCGCCACTGTTTCTAATCCATACAACATCGCTGGCCTCACCACCGTCTTGTACACTTTTCCCTTCATTCTTGCTGACACTCTCCTATCGCACATCACACCGGACACTTTTCTCCAACCATTCCAACCTGCCTGCACACGCTTCTTCACCTCTTTTCCACACTCTCCATTGCTCTGGATTGTTGAGCATGCATGCATTGTCATGTGGCTCTGTTTCAAGCTGCTGTGATGTGATGATATTGTCATCTCGTACTCTCAACCAAAGTAATGTGATTGGTGGTCGGGTCCTTTCGCATTGAAACACGCTGACGGCTTTGCGGCTACTCTTGTCGAAAGTCATCAATGGTTCTTTTACGTGAACCTTACGCCATAGACAGTGAGAGACATGGCCGACCTTTGATAACCCAGTTAGCTGCACTGGGGGGACAGTGCCAACCCTGTGGAGCGAGGGACTCGAACCCCTAACCTTAGGATCAGCGATCCAGCACGCTATCCACTACTGTCCACAACATCAGAGAATTGGTCAAAATTTCATTAAGTAAAAGTGTCCTTCAGAGGTTATGGGAAGGTGATCCTGCTTTCGATCTCATTTAGCGTGTTGAAATACGATTAACAGACTCAGGAGAAAGTCAATAACCCTGGAGCAAATTGTAAGGAATTACTGACTGTTTAATAATAATAATCATAATAATCATAATAAAAAAGCTAAATGGTTTTATCAAGACTATTTCCAGTTCAGGTACTCCATCACCCCCCACCAACACCACCACCACCAGCCCTCCATTCACACCGGCGTCTACTTGTCATGGCGGGCGCACTGTATTAATTATATTAATAATATATTAATCAGGCAATCAGCCTCACTTTATTCAAGGGCCAGTATTCTGTCTATCCATTTACATTTATGATATTTGGCTATGCGGGTTAGTCCTCAAATGGACACATAAATGTCCCTCCATTTTAATGTTGCTTTTGGTGATTTTTTTTTTTTTTTTTTTAATCACAATAATGTGAAGACATATGGGTGTTCTTTCCTGGAGAGAAAAACAGAATGCCATCAAAATTTAAGTCCCCATCTCAAGATAGCTCCTCGTGTCCACAAAATCATTACGTGCTTGCTTTGTTTTTACTAACATGTGCAAGTATTCACGGAAACTATTACTCCAATAATATCATTCATTTTAAATTTCGTCCTGTGAATCAGTTGTGAGAACTTCCGACATTTTGTACGTGATGAAAGCAGGGTTATGTACTGTAGCTTAACGTTCATTAGCATGCTAGCAGGGCATTGGTGGTCTGGTGGTAAATGTGCTGGATCACTGATCCTAAGGTTGGGCGGGGGTGGGGTGGGGTGGGGGGGTTCAAGCCCCACTCTCAACAGGTTATCAGTGTCGCACCCCACCCCCAGTGCAGCTAACTGGGTTATCAAAGGCCGGCCATGTCTCCCACTGTCTATGGTGCGAGGTTCATGTGAAAGAACCGCTGCTGACTTTCATCAAGAGTAGCTGCAAAGCCGTCAGTGTGTTTCTGCCCTGCCATGGCCTGGTGAGCTGTCCAGCGTATACTCTGCCCTCACCCAGAGTTGGCTGGGATGGGTGCCAGCCTCCCCGTGACCCCTAAATAGGATTAAGTGGTGACAGAAAATGAATGCATGAGCATTCTAGCATCTTCAGACCTCAAATTTATTAATAGCTGAAGTGGTGGTTCGATGCTCGTGCCTTGAAGGTATACAGTGGCAGGTTGCGGGAAAACATCACAGGATGGTGTTAGTTTATTTAGTTTTCTGTTTGACCCAGATGAAAAAGAAACATGAGCAAACTGGAAAGCAACCAGCGTTCATGCCATTATTTCTCGTGACCAATTTTCTGAAGATTGTTTTGAGCCAACTCCAGTGTCTCAGTGTCTCAGTGTGAAATGGCTACAGGTTTCAACAACCAGCACTGTTACAGGTGTCCCCATTAACATCACAATGTTCAGAGTCTGACAACAAGCTTGAACATAAAAAGGTAAGTAATCAAATTTATTTCGGTATGGCCGGGGGGTAAAAACCTTGATTTCACGGTGCTGCCATTGAGGAAATCGTTTCTTTCACGTTGTCATGATCTGAATCACACTATAATTGAAGCCTATCCTACGAACACAAGGCTCAGAGAGGGAATACATCTTGGATGGAATGCCAGTCTATCACAGCGTGCCATGCCTACACACCCACACACATACGGTATCTACACACTGCTTTCTAGCACCAAGTAGTACGTTTTGTATGCAGAGGGAGGAGCCCACATTGACACATCACGAACAGGCAAAACGCAAGAAGAATCTCAAGGACAAATCTATCAAGCATTTCAATGTGGAATGAAAAGCATCACATGATCTGACAAAATAAACCCTCAAATAATACACTTACTCATTTGCTGAACTAGGGTCACATGGGGTCTGGAGCCTATCTCAGCTAACACTGAGCGTACACCATAAATAGCCTGTTAAACTGTCACAGGGTAACACACACACACACCACACACACAAACACACATATCCGTTCACATCTACACTTAAACCAAAGGGCAATTTGGAACAGCCAATTGGCCTAATGTACATATCTTTTGACTTTTGGAGAAAACCCATGCAAGCACAGGGAGAACATGTAAACGACACAGAACCCCCAAGCCTGGGACTCACACCCAGACCCTTCTTGCTGTAAGGTGGACACACTAAACACAATTCCACCTCCAATAATACAACTGCCACTTAGCAATGATGACATGGTGGTACAGAAAATGGTCATGACAGCACAAAGGCTTCTTGCCACATTGTGGTCTTATGAGGATTTGTGTAGGTATTTAAAAGCCTATACAGAAAAGCAAGTGAAATGTACATATCTAAATATGTCAAGCTGATTTCATTCATGTTATGCAGGATAGATGATGATTATGCAGGCAGTGGTGGTTTAGTGGATAGGGTGCAGGATCGCTGATCCTAGGGTTGGGGGTTCGAGTCCCCACAGGGCTGTCACTGCCCCCCCCCCCCCCCCCCAGTGCAGCTAACTGGGTTGTCAAAGGCGGGCCGTGTCTCTCACTGACTATGGTGAGAGGCATGTAAAAGAACCATTGCTGACTTTCGTAAAGAGTTGGCTGCAAAGCCGTCAGCGTATTTCCGGGGACAAGTAGCAAGCGTTCCTACGTCCCGGTTAATCTTCTCCGGAAGAGACCAATTGACCAACTACACTACCCTATGGGGATAAGATATGATGATGCAGGATAGAAAGCTGTAGAACTTGTGAAAAAATGAAGGGTGACTGTTCATTTTCTGTAACCACTTCATCCTAATTAGGGTCACAGGGAGGCTGGTGCCCATCCCAGCCAACTCAGGGAGAGGGCAGAGTACACCCTAGACAGCTCGCCAGGCCATCGCAGGGCGGAAACACGCCAACGGCTTTGCAGCCTACTCTTGTCGAAAGTCAGCAATGGTTCTTTTACATGCCTCACACCATAGACAGTGAGAGACATGGCTGGCCTTTGATAACCCAGTTAGCTGCACTTGGGGGGGGGGGGGACAGTGACAACCTTGTGGAGAGTGGGACTCGAACCCCCAACCTTTGGATCAGCGATCCGGCACCTTATACCACTAGACCACCACTGCCCTTGAAGGGTGACTGAAATACCTAAATGAGCCTTCACGTATTGAGAGATATTGACTCCTACAAGAATGCTTGTGTCTGAAGGAAGAGAGATGAAGAACATGCCAAAGAAGATGCCCATTGGCCTCTGCCAGCTGGGAACCAAGTTTTTTAATACGTTGCTATGTAATGCATCTGTGTATGAGTAAAATGATTTAAACCACTGCCTCCTTTAACTTTTATGGCAGAGGTAGCGAGATTGGTGATCTTGAGGATGCAGAAGAGCAGCATAGACTATGGGTGAAGACAGGGTAGACCCTGAACATCTCACCAGTCTGTAACAGAGCTGACACACTCACACACAAAACCATTCACATTCTCCACTAGGGGCAATTTGGAACAGTCAGTAAGCCTAATGTGCATGTCTTTGGACCGTTGGAGGAAACCAGAGCACCTGAAGGAAAGTCACACAAGAACGTGGATAACATGCAAACTCCACACAGAAATGCTCCAGCTTACACCGCCGTTCCATCCGCCCCAATCAACAGTGATTTTAAAAAGATTCATCCATTTATTATTGAGATTACCATTAATCTGTGAGTTCAGCACACACCATCAGTTCAAATGCATATATCATCATCAAAATACTGGGGACTTAGCTCAGTTGGTAGAGAGTCTACTTTATCCTCCAGGAGGTCAGAGTTCAAATCCAGCTGTGTCATACCATAAGACGTTAAAATTTGGGCGTTGGTGCTCAGCATCAAAAGGATAGAACAATGTAATAGCTGGTGACGAGCGCATACATGTGTATGAATTATGCACTATACAAGCATCCATAATAAGAAAATAAATTCACTCATCTCATTCTTATTTGCTGAGCTCAGGTTGTGGAAGGCTGGAGCCTATCTTAGCTCAAACTGATCGAAGGCAGGATCCACCCTGAACAGTTTACCAGACCATCACATGGTCTACAGCAGTGGTCCCCAAACCACGGCCTGTGGGCCGGATACGGCCCGCGGGCCGGATACGGCCCACCTCCACATTTTGCCCGGCCCCCTAAACAATACCAGAGATGCATTACGAATTTTTTTTTCTGTCTGGCCATGTGATCAAGACTTGTACATGCATAGAATGTAACATTCTATTCTACCCTTCTGCAGTCTCCCTATCTGAAACCCCTCCCTCAAAAAAAAAAAAATTCTGGACACACCCCTGGTCTATAGTGTAATTGTGAACCATTAACAAACTATGACTTAAACATTAACTGTTGGATAAACAACTCATCGTTTGAGTGATCGCAGGGATATGTGAGGATCAAGGGCGTAACAGGCAGGACAGGATGTTTGAGCTGTTAACTGGTTGCATTGGATTCATGGCATGCCTCGTTACACAGAGAAAACTGTTGCTACCTACTCACCTGACTCAACTGTAGACCTCTTCAAATTTGACTTTTTTCATCAAACATATGCAAACTGATATTTTTCCCATTCTCCAAGGTCTATATTAACTAAATGTACCAGTTACTTTGATCTTGGACCTTGGCGGTGCCTGCCCCAAGAGCCATGTAGTTTTATTGTTGATGTTTTTCAAAAACGCTGCAAAATTGGGGATATTAAGTCTCTGTTTTCATTGTAGCTTCCCAGAGGTTGATGCTATCGCATTAAAAGTGGTACCAAATGACAGCCAATAAAATTTTCTTGCATGTGGTAGTAAACACATGAACACCTGTGTCAACTTTAACTAATAAATACCTATTTTTTGTGCTTCGAAAGGATGACATACGATACATAACTTTGTCTCAAAAAGTCTGTCTGACAGTTTGTTATGCAAAATATGTGTCAGTGCATTGCTATCATACTACTTTGATTTTTTGCAGTGTCCCAATTGTTTGTGCATTAAAATTAGTTAAAATTGACACCGGTGTTCATATGTTTTGTTGTGTTTACTACCATATGCAAGAAAATTAAAAAAAAAAAAGTTATAACAACTAAAAGTACACTCAGTTAATGGTTGATATAGAATATATATTGCATTATTTTTAATGTTTAATTGTTATTGTAAGCATTTATAGCATTGAATATGTATTTATTTATATTATATACACATGTACGTATATCTGGGTGGAGGGGTGAACCAATCTCAGACCCAATTAACCGCGGAAAGTGAGGGATCCCTGTAAGCGTGTTTCTGTCCCTTGCTTAAAATGGTTGTGACAGGAAGGGCATCCGACGTAAAAACCTCTGCCAAATCAAATGTGCGAATCAGATGATTCGCTGTGGCGGCTCCCGAGTAAAAGGGAAAAAGCCGAAAGGAAGACAGACATATGATATATAATATAATAATTCAGCACCGTGTCACTGTGATGGTATAGGGAGGGAGCATTTACATGAAAGGAAATACAGGAATTCCTCGCGACTTCCTGCTTTAATTCATCCGGCTTCAGTGCATCGCGGTTTATTTATTTATATATCTTTTATTCATTGAATTAAAAAATTTTAAATTAAGGAAGAATAGGGGGAAAAGTTAAGGAAAATGGCACAAAATTAAGGCCAGTTATGCAAAAAAACAACAACAAAAAAAAAACCCAACCCAAAACCTCCCATCAAAACCAGTTACATTTTTGTGAGGTGTGCATCTGAGTGCGTCTGTATGTGTGTGTATTTCTATTTTATTTACATCTTATGCATTATTTTTAATGTTTAATTTTTATTATAAGCATTTATAGCATTGAATATGTATTTATTGATATTATATCCACATGTACATATATCTGAGTGGAGGGGTGAACCAATCTCAGGCCCAAAGCGCGGAAAGTGAGGGATCCCTGTATATGTAAGTAAAATCTGTAGGATTTTGGATTGAAAACCTACCTGCATTTTTATTTACAGTCTAAAGGGTTGTCAAACTCATGTCACAATGGGCCATATGGCTGCAGGTTTTTGTTTCAACCAAGCAGCAGCACCTGACTCGCTCATTTAAACAAATGGTTTGAGTCTTCAGGCAGTTGATTGGCCAATCCGTGTGCTCGTTACAGAGACTGACCAATCAACTGCCTGAAGACTGAACTCAGTTGTTTAAATGAGCAAAGTCAGGTGTGCTGCTGCTTGGTTGAAACAAAAACCCGCAGCCACATAGCCCTTTGTGGCACGAGTTTGACACCCCTGATTAGATCTAAAACATTTTACACTTCTCTTTGGATGAGAAATTGCATTTACCTTTCCATTTTTTTTTCTGCGAGCTGGACTTGTCTTAAAACAGAAACAGTCCGGGCTTGTTTTTGCTTCTATTTGTGCAGTCAACAACACAACATGAAGACATGATGCAGTATTTTTATTCACAAAAACACAAGAAAACCAGTAACACGTGTAAAACTGCGTAAACAACAACGTTTTGGACCCAGTCTGCGCGCGCACATACCTAATTAAGCATGCATAAGTCACGTGAACTCCGTCCACTGAACGCATGTTAACTGCCTGAGAAGAGCTCGAATTGTGACGTTTCCAAGAATGTCCCCTGACTGAGTCTGCGCAGTAGGCGAGGCTTCCGCGTAGGCTCCACGTCTATGCACGCGGACTATCCAGCCAATCATCTTCGGCCACAATGTGTTTGGTGGAAAACACACACACACACACCCAAAGCATAATCTTCCGCTGTTCTGAAGTTACTGAGGGCTCAGACACGGACTCTCCTTCACTATCCGGTCAATGCGGTTGTTTTATAAACTCGACCAGCTCCAGAACTTCGGTTCATCCAGAGTAGTTTAGAATTTCTCAGAAGCGTATCCTACGTTGGTGTATTTGAAAGTGACATTATTGGTGAGACAGAAAATGGATCCCCAGGTCTCGGAAAACGAGACGATTTCAGTGGTGATTAAAACACCGAACCAAGTTCATGGTGATCAAACAATCGAAGATGTAAACATGAACTGGACGATAAAGGACCTGAAAACTCATCTTGCGAGTATTTATCCATCGAAACCGGTGAGTCCGTTTGTTTATGAATCCGGAACAAGCAAGGTTTCTCCGTAATGCAGCAACCTGTGATATCGGCTTTATTTAGCTAGCTAGCATTAGCATGTTGATCTAGTCTCATTACTGTGTTTATTTACTCTTATTTTTCTTTTACTTAACCGTGTTTTATTAGTGTTTATATACAAGGCGTGTTGTCATATATAATGAATATTATATGTAATTAACTTTTCTGTTTAGGTCGCTGGCTCTTCTCAGTACAGTACTTAGCATTCCTGTACACTCGCATACGTTCTTCTGTTGTTAGCTACCGTAGCTAACACACGCGCACACAGTGGAATTGCCTGGCGCGTGCTCTTGTATTTACATAAAACACAAAACCCGTGGCTCCCTGACGAGTAGGCCCCCTTCCCCCTCCCCTCCCCACTCTCTCTTCCCCCCTCCCCCCTCCCATGAAACATGCTCAAGAATGTCATCACATCAGCAGATGTTTTCCCCAGAGAATTTATTTACAAGTACCTCATTTGTTTATTATATTTTTGACACTTGTGGTTTTCTACTTTGTGAACAGGCTGAAAAAGACCAGAGACTCATCTTTTCGGGTAAACTGCTCACAGACAACCTGTACGTCAGAGATGTTTTTAAGAAGGTAAATGGTTTGATTTGATTTATATATATATATATATATATATATATATATTAGCTTACACACACAGGCAGACGTGTGTATATGTACTTTATACATAAATAAGTTGTAATTTTTTGGAGGTGAAGTTTTATTATGTTGTATATTACAATTAAACCAACATACAGGGTCGGTGGTGTAGGCAGTGGTGGTCTAGTGGTATATGGCGCTGGATCGCTGATCCAAAGGTTGGGGGTTCGTGTCCCACTCTCCACAAGGTTGTCACTGACCCCCCCCAGTGCGGCTAACTGGGTTATCAAAGGCGGGCCATGTCTCTCACTGTCTATGGTGAGAGGCATGTAAAAGAACCATTGCTGACTTTCGTAAAGAGTAGCTGCAAAGCCGTCAGCGTGTTTCTGTCCCTTGCTAAAAGGGTTGTGACAGGAAGGGCATCCGACGTAAAAACCTCTGCCAAATCAAACGTGCGAATCAGATGATTCGCTGTGGCGACTTCCGAGTAAAAGGGAAAAAGCCGAAAGGAAGACAGACAGGGACTGTGATGGCTCAGTGGTTAAGGCTCTGGGTTACTGAGGAGAAGGTGGTTCAAGCCTCGGTATCGCTTAGGACATACATAGATCCTCTATTTTTACATTTACAGCATTTGGCAGATGCTCTTAACCAGAGTGATATTATCTTTAGATACATTATATGTGTGTGTGTGTATATGTGTGTGTGTGTATATATATATATATATATATATATATATATATATATATATATATATATATGTCATCCCTTGAATATGACGGATAATGTAGACCAGAGCTGGCCGCGATATTCGAAAAACCGCGAAGTAGGAGCGCCCCCCCCCCCCCAATTTCTACCATGTTGTCTCCTTTCTATATGTTTTCGCGTCTACAGAATATCAAGAAGTGTATATTAAACATTACAGTTATATGCATATGTAAATACGGTAATGTATTAATATTTAAATAGAATTTATATATAAATACTTTAAATACTGTACTCACCTCTGACAATAGCTTTTCTCCGCGGTGCAGGACATTCACAAACACTATACAGTAAGATCACAAAAAGCCTAAGCCAATCAGCTTGCCAGATTGATTTGATTGGGTGGGAGGCAACAGCATCACGCGTCTAAGCCAATCAGCTTGCGAGATTGAGTTGAGTGGGCGGTCCCTGCCTGAACTGGGGAGGAGGGGCATTTCAGTCTGTCCTTTGGAAACAATGAACGCAGCCGGCCTTGGGTCCCTGCCTTCCGCTTGCTTACATGCCAGTTTCAGCACAAAATTTTTCTGAATATATTTTTTAAATTTAAATTTTTTTTAATAAAATACCGCGATGTACCAAGACCGCGATGCTCAAATCATGAAGGGATGACTCTCTGTGTGTGTATGTGTGTGAGCAGTGGTGGATTGGTGGTAAAAGTGCTGCATTACTGATCCTGAGGTTGGGGGTTCAAGCCCGTGGGTTGTCACCCCTCCCCCGCTTACTGGGTTATCAAAGGCGAGCCATGTTTCTCACCATCTATGGTGTGATGCATGTAAAAGAACCATTGCTGACTTTCATCAAGTGTAGCTGCATAGCCTTCAGCATGTTTCTGCCCCGCAATGGCCTGGCAAGCTGTCCAGGGTGTACTCTGCCCTCATCTGAAGTTGGCTGGGATGGGCGCCAGCCTTCCTGCGACCCTAATTAGGATTAAGCAGTTACAGAAAATGTGTGTATGTATATATATATATATATGATACATCCCACGAAAAATCTGCCCTAATCAATGAGCAATTTTTTGATTTATGAGCTCTGCTGGGGAGATAGCTTTTCCGGGCCAATTAGCGTTGTCATATTCTTCAGTGTGTATTCCGCCGCGCTCCGAGAACCCCTTGTGCAGTGCTTCTCAATTATTTTCTGTGGCGCTCCCTATAGGAAAAGAAAAAACATTTCATGCCCCTCTGACAATTATTCCCATAGGAAAAAACAGAAAACCAAATAATCCCCCCCCAACTCATGAGAAATTTCCTTTCGGGTTTTTCCCTTTATCAGGGGTCGCCACTGCTAATGATTTTCACGTTTGATTTGGCATAGGTTTTTACATCGGATGCCCTTCCTGACACAACCCTTTAGCAAGGGACAGAAACACGCTGACGGCTTTGCAGCCTAATCTTTACGAAAGTCAGCAATGGTTCTTTTACATGCCTCACACCATAGACAGTCAGAGACATGGCCGGCCTTTGATAACCTAGTTAGCTGCACTGCCACAAACACGTATATTTGACCAAATTTTTATTTTTTATTTTTTAAACACCTGAGCCATAGTGGCTCATCAGACCGGTGCTTATCCCTGGTTTCCATAGCTTGAAACGACTCGGAGTACAACTACTCCTGGATGGGACACTCGTCCATCGCAGGTTACCGTCCCAGTATATTTTATTGCTACACATTTATCCTGCCTGGTGGACAGAGGCACACTTGTGGTTGAGACCTTGCCCAGGTGTCTTAGCACAGTGGGGGTCTAACTGGGATTTGAACTCGCAACCTCCCGATCGTGAGCGCAGCACCCTAACCACTACACCACAGACCCCACATTTGACCTAATACATTAAAGATAAACATGTCGTCGTCTTCCTTTCGGCCTTTTCCCTTTTACTCGGGGGTTGCCACAGCGAATAATCTGATTCGCACGTTTGATTTGGCAGAGGTTTTTACGTCGGATGCCCTTCCTGTCACAACCCTTTTAGCAAGGGACAGAAACACGCTGACGACTTTGCAGCTACTCTTTACGAAAGTCAGCAATGGTTCTTTTACATGCCTCTCACCATAGACAGTGAGAGACATGGCTCGCCTTTGATAACCCAGTTAGCCGCACTGGGGGGGACAGTGACAACCTTGTGGAGAGTGGGACTCGAACCCCCAACCTTTGGATCAGCGATCCAGCGCCCTATACCACTAGACCACCACTGTCCTATTAAAGATAAACATGTAAAAACAATAAATATTTCATAACAATACATGTACGTTAACATTAATAATGATGATAAAACAGAATAAACAATAAGTCAACTAACGATGTCACGTCGGCAGGCATGAGGTGGGGCGTAATGGAGAAGGAGAATCTTGTGCATATTTAAGAGAGGAAATTGTAATTGTGCATCCTCTACAGTAGGTGGCAGTGGTGCAAGCGCCACTACCACCCACTGTAGAGGATGCGCAATTACATTTAATTGTAGTACAGTGCAGGATGTTCCTCAAAAAGCATGTTCCTTAGGGTCAAACCCCCCCCCCCCCATCCCCCGGCATCTCACCATGCGCCCCAGTATTTGAGAAACACTGGCCCTGTTGGAGCTTACCACGAGCCTTTCCTCGCTGACATTTAGAGTGCACATGCACAAAATTCTCCTCTTTCTCTTGTTATGCACCACCTCATTCCTGCCTACATGACATCGTCGAGCTCACTTGACATCTTTGCCGCAGTCAATGATCAGATGGGTTAGTTGACTTATTGTTTATTATTAATTATTTTTAATATTTATAATTTTACATATTTATGTTAATATATTAGTTCAAATATGTGTTTGTAGCAGGTTATACGAATTTGGGAGGGGATTGGAACGGATTAATTGGTTTTCTATGGGAAATTTTTTTTATGGAACTAACAATTTGAATTTCAAGCTTGCCCTTGGAACAGATTAATTTTGTAAGTCAAGGTACCACTAAGTATACGGGGATCCATCGCTGCTTCGTGCTTCAGTTTCTGTGGCTTCAGTGCATCCCGGGTTTTTCAAAAATATTCATCGAAAAATGTAAAAAAAAAAAAAAAATCAGGAAAAATAGGGGGAAAGTTAAGGAAAATGCCACAAAATAAGGCCAATTATGGAAAAAAACCCCCAAACAAACACAACACAAAACCCCCAAACAAAACTACTTACATTTTTATGTGAGCTGCGAATCTTTGTGTGCATGCGCGCATCTGATGGCTTTTTTTTTTTGTTTTTTTTTTTTTGAATAAGTGAAGGTCATCTTGATACAGTGAAAATTCAGGAGGCCAGCGGTTTAACTTTGAAGAATTATTATTAAGGAACCTTCACACCATATATGATGCTTGACTAATAAAATGTCAGCTAATTTATATAAGAAATTATGTGTAGTTTGAAATAAATATCTGTAAATGCACATTCACTGGGATGCCAGTGATCTCAGAAATGTGATCCTGGGCATCACAAGACTTAAGTCTCTTTACCTGAAATTCAGGTTTAGTGTCAGTTAAGAAAATTTAATTTCTAATTATTCATGATGACATCCTTTAATTGACTTTACACGGTTTCCCACCAGCACATCGCATCCTCAGTGTGCATCACTTTTTTTCTCATGCAATTCTTATATGTAAAGTAAAGTGTTGGTTTATTATTTGTCAGTATGTTGCATCATACTCTTTTGAATGGCTTAGTCTTATGTTATGTTCCTTTGATTACAGACGGACACAGTACCCATTCTTCACCTTGTGTGTGCACTTAAACCTCAGTCTGCTTTGCAGCAGGGAGCCAGACCCAAGGTATGTTTCAGTGTTCCTTTTCTACTCTGTATAGATATGCATTTCAAAACTCTATGCGCATGTATTTTATATAGATGCTCAATAAAACAGGAGCTGAAGTTTCCCTGTGAGGTATTTCTGACACTTCCAGAAGGTTCTGTCTCACACTGCTCACTGCTGACAGTGCCATTGCACCACCATGTTTTTTTTCCCCTTCAGCTTCGCAGCATGCTATACATCAGTGAGAACTAGAGACAGTCGGGAGGAAGTAGTGTTAGCTTGGTGATTTGGAACAAACTGTCACAGCTGTACTCATTATAATATACCTGAAAACACAACTCTTCATTTTCTCAAAAACCTGCAGCGGTTGTTTTCATATTTCAGCTTTGTGACTAGTGAGTGAGTGTTTTTCTGCACCTATTTTAAACAAATCAACCATGTCTGGCGCTTGTGACGCAGGTCAAACTATCAGAGCAGCTGTCATCGTCAGCCACTGCCCCTCCAGCACCATCTGCGCCTACTGTGTCATCAGCTGCCGGGCTCAGACAGCGTGGTCACCCTGCTCATGCTGAACCCACTGCTGCATCAACTGCCACTGGCACTAGCACGAGCACATCCACGTGAGTTTCTTCTGTTCCTTATCTGGTGACTGAGATCAGGGTAATGAAACTCTGTGGTTGGTACGGGCTCTGAAAGTGAAGGAATGCACTAGATAGAACATGAACTTTAGTACTTGCTCAGCAACGGTGATAAAAATGCTGTTACTGTATCCAGGCCAAGACCGGCAGCGATGACCCATCCAGCTTTCCCGACGTACTCACTTTACAGCCCTCAGCAACTCCTTTGGCTTCAGCATATGTACGCTCGACAGTACTATATGCAGTAGTGAGTATTATCTGTGTTTTTATCTATCAGGAATAACACTTGTTTGTATTTCCATCTGCTTGTGAATTCAACACCTGGGGTTTGTTTTCCAGCCAAGCAGCCATTGCGGCCGCTGCCTCTGTTCCTGTGACCCCTACTACTTCACTACCTGTCACTCCTCAACAAGCCACCGTACCTGCCGGTCTACCGAATCAGGCTCCCATTGACAATCTGCCAGCCAACCAGAATGTTCCAGATCCTGCCTTTATCAACCCAGATGGAGCCAATCAAAACATGCGCATGAATGCTCAGGGCAGACCAGTGATGGAGGATGAGGAGGATGTGGAAAGAGATTGGTTGGATTGGATATACACAGTGTCTCGCTTTGCTGTGTTCCTGAGCATGATTTATTTCTATTCCAACCTGAGTCGCTTCATCCTAGTGATGAGCAGCCTGCTCATCTTGTATCTGTAAGTGTTCAGTATTTTCCCATTGATTACCCACAGACTATAACGTCGTATAATATGAAAGTAAAATGCTTTTTTTTCCACATGCTTATGGTAGTAATAGGTAAAAATTTTTTTACATGCTTTACTTTCATTGTTCATTTATTTGCTGAGCCGCGTAATCCTACTAAGGTTATGATGAGGCTGGAGGCTCTATGTTGGCTGATTCTGGGTGAAGGTGGGATACACTCTGATCAGCTTGTCTGTCCATGATAGGGCTAACACACACCCATTCACAAAGATACCCACCCACCTCTTTTTGAACTGCAGCGCCATGCGTATTTGGGGCGGTCTAACACACTCGGAGGGAAAGCGCTATCTACCCCCTCATACGTATGAGCTCACAGATGCCCATGAATGACTGATGATTGCTGTGAATGACAAGGAGGTGAGTGTATGCCGTCCCTCCTTATCGTGAGGGCTCGGCGAATTAGCTCTCATGGACTCCCAGCCACAGATGACTGTGTGCATTAAACCGGATTCAAACTTGCGAGCTCCAGGAAATTTTGGTCAGTGTTAGAATGACATGTGGCTCTCAAACCCAATTAGCACAATAGTTTGTTATAGCACTTTTTCCTAACCCAGGATTAGCAGGGTACTGGGTTTTTTTTTTTTTTTTTTTTTTTTTTTTTTTTTTTTTTTGGTCAGCAGGTGATGCCAGTCCTTTTTACCAGCCACCACTGAAGGTCATTTATTTATTTATTTTTGTTAATGAGCAAAAAAAACTGAAAGTACACTGGTGGAAAAGGGCGGTATACGTATGATTAATACAGTGCATCATGTTCATCACCGTCACATTCCCAGAGCTAGATTTACTGGAGAAAAGATCATGCTCCTTGCATTTACCAACTGTGTTTTTCCTGCTATGTCTGTGAACTCCCAACAGTCCCCAAAGCTGATTTTGCAAGGACAGACACGGCGTGATCCAAACACCAATCGCAAAGATCGTCTTGTTCACTATGATTTGTTGATCTCGCAGTTCTAATTTGCATTGCATGGTTGCAGCCTTGAGCACCGCTCACACAGGAGACGTACCTTAAAAACACTTTCTGGTACAGCAGAGTGCACCACTGATTACTAGCAAGAGTAAGAGAAAAAGGAAATGCAGAACATTAACAGTAACTACATGAAACTGTAGAAAAGCTCATGTAGCAGGTCCATAAAACTTGGCTGAGCTCCTCACAAATTTAAGGGCTATGATTGAAGTCCTAGCAATTTAGAGTTGAGTAAAAAGTTGCACCCCTGCTATTTTTCTGTGCAGCACTGCTAATGCCGTGCAGTCTTTCACTGTTCAGGTGTCTAACATTTTTTTTCTTTATTTTTTCTCTTTTTTTTTTTTGTATTTATTTGGGTGCATAAAAGGTTATTTTTCCGGACACAAGTGATTTGGGCCGGTTTATCAGGCTGGATAGATGCACATGAGCACAGAGCCTGGGGGAGTTAGCAGTGTGGGTTTACAAAGTAGTAAAAAAAAAAAAAAATTCTGAGCCTCCTGTATTACACTGTGTTTTTGTACATGTTGACCTTGACTTCACTTTCACCAATATATATATATGGCAGTAGACCTTGGGTAAACAGCACATTCAAGGATTTTACTCCATGCTGGTCACTGTGCCCCATGTGAGATCCTCCATTTCATGTGTCTCACTGTTTGAGGGGAAAACAGAACCAGGGAAGCTTTTCCTTTCTAGGTATTTTATTTATTTTAGATGCCATATTTTTCATACCATAAGGCACACGTAAAAACCTGTTAATCTTCAAAAAAGCTGACGGCGCGCCTTATCAACTGGTGCGCCTTGTGTGTGGATGCAGCCTCAGCTCCATCTCACTGACACCGTCAAAACCCAAGTGAAGCAAACTAATTCAGAGTTTACCATCATTCCGGTGGATTAACCAAAGAACTTCAACCTCTAGATATTGGTGTCAACAGGTCATAAGTTAGAGGTATCCGGGCTTTATGTCCAAATACCAGGATAAAGCACTGCTATAGGTGTCGTCCCCCCCACCCCCCCCCCCCCGTCCCCCGAGACCTCAGATTAACCTTCTTAAATTTAAAGTTACACTGATACAGCGCCTTAAGAGTAATGACCTCCGTTCTGTAATGAACACAATACTAATGTGCTGTCTCTTTAAAGGGGCGTGGCTGAGAGAACGTCATGACCGAGGAAAACTTATAATCTCCGGCTCTATTGATCTGACTCCATGTGTGAGGGAATAATAGATGATAAAAATAATATAATAATAAATAATAGAGGGATTCAGGCTTTATGTCTAACTCAGACACTGAAGATGAAGCATTTGATGGATTTGTGGAAGAGAAATGAAATGAAATGAAAAAGCGAGTTTATTATGTCATGTTCTTACAACTGAACAATGTTGAGACTTATTGTGAAGCGTATTATTTTATATTTTGTGTGTTACAGCTGAATGATACGGAGTTATTGTGAAGGAGTTGAATCAAGTTTGACTTATCTGACTGTTGTTTCGCTAAATGCACCTTATAATCCGATGCGCCTTATGTATGTTCAGCATCGTTCATTGGTGTTGCGCCATATAATCCGGTGCGCCTTGTGGTCCGGAAAATGCGGTGAACGTCATCTGTTCTGAATGTTTGCCGGTAAAGATTTGATGTGTTTCTGCAGTGCTCGTTCTCTGCTCTGAGACTGATATAACATGGTTAACGGAGCGGCATCTGTAAACATGAGCCCTGGGGTGTGAACATGGACTGGGGATTTAGCTCAGTTGGTAGAGCGTCCGCTTTATCCTCCGGGAGGTTGGAGTTCGAATCATCTGGCTGCGTCATACCGCAAGACGTTAAAATGTGGGAATTGTTGCTTCCTGCTTGGCGCTCAGCATCAAACGGATAGAACAATGCAATAACTGTCACCGCATGGTGGCGACGAGCGCATTGAGCATACGCGTGTATGGAGTCCATAATCTATTTATCCATAATAAAGCATCCATAATAATAATAATAATAATAATAACATGTAAATAGAAAACAAAAACTTACTTCATAAAAGGTTTTATTCAGAACGGTGTAGAAGTTGCCTACTAGTGCTCAATACATTGAGAGATTTATGGTACATTTCAGAAACCTTTATCCAGAGAGACTTATCATTTCTTTACACTAATGAAGTTTAAGGGCCTTGCTTGAGCCCAACGGTGGTAGGTTGGTAGTACTGGGGTTTGAACCCCTTACCTTTTGGATCATTATACCAGAGCCTTGACCTGTCAGCCACCACTGCCCACTTTAAAACTAGAAACAAAGGGGAAAAGTGCTGTTACCCTTATGCTGTGGTATAGTTTATACCACTCATTCCATGGAGAGTAAGGTCACTGAAAATCACTATCTCAGCTGAACGCCATTTTGGAGTGACATGCTAAATGGTGTCCTCTTTTTTTGTGTCATTGTAACATGAGTAGAGTGAATATCTTTTGCAGGAACAGTGTTTATCCGTCTTTCAGGCTTTCAGGCTCGTCCAAGAGTTTTTGATAAATCTGTGCCGTCTTATTGGTTCGGATGGCTGATGTCGTCCAAAATCGTACTGAAATACTTTTTGATGGTTTTCCTTTCGTCTGTCATCCATCTGTTCATGTAACAAGTTGTTCCAAACTGGTGGATTAACTTCCAATTACACCATCAAGTTGGATAAGCGGGCCAAAAATGATCGACGCTGCCTGTAAGGCTTCTTAAAACAAACAAACAAAAATCCTGTATCAGTGTAGCAAAGCATGGCTCCCAAATGGGATAAATCTGGAAGTGATATTTTTAATAGGATGGCTCTGTACTTGCATTTTATTGTTTCACAAACTACTGGTTTGGTCCGATTTAACTAAATAAGCCACTCTGTATCTACAAGTGTTACTGCAATCATTGCATAAAAGATTGACAATGAAACAGGAAGTGAATTGTGCGTTTCACTTTTGCATTCCCTCATGACATTTTAAAGTTTGTGTTCCTTGGGGATTCCCTACAGATTTTCAAAGACTGTTTAGTTTCGTAAACATGAAAACTCCTTTTAAATGTCGCTTGCGTACGGAATTTTGTGGGGAAATTTTGAAATATAAATACTGTGTAGACAGAGTTGGTGTCTGTGAAACTCAAATGTTTGCCTTTTTTTGTTGTGTAAAGAATAAAACATTCTCACTACCATGTATTTATTCTAATGTAACATTAATATTTTGGCAGAAAACACAGCATTTAATAGAGTATTACAAATATTAGACAACTTTCAATTTCAGTTCTGTTCTGTTTTTGTGAGTTTCGGTGACCGTACAGAAACGCTCTCTAAATCGATCACTGTGGATGTGGGATTTAGGATTTTGCACACCTTACAGCAGTGATCCCCAACCTTTTTATCATCGCGGACCGGTCAATGCTTCACAATTATACCGCAGGCTGGGGTGTGTGTGTCACAGATTGTTTATCTTGTAGATATAATTTTATTTATTTATATAAATATTATTATTTATTATTAATAATAAACACTCCATGAATGTTAATTTTTCAACAGCTGAAATAAAGTTGGTTGGGAAGTAGAGCTTGAACCTTTCTAAAAAAAAAAAAACAAACAAACAAAAAAACCCTAAAACAAAACCCACAGGTGATGGTGCACCAGCTGGGAGAATGAAGTCTCAGTCTCACCCAAAATCCCCGCTAATGTTTGAAACATGTCCAGCACGCCTCAGTTCACACGCCGTCTCCTTGTGGGTTACATTTTAGCACTCAAATGACTGACATGTAACCGAGCGAATCCGGTCATTTTTCAAAAATAAAGATAGTTCAGACTCGGATAATAAATAAAACGGAAATAATGAATTATTTCTTCTGTGGCCCGGTACCATTGAGCTGCGGCCTGGTGGTTGGGGACATGTGCCTTACAGAATACTTCTAGCAGACTGATCAAATGTTAATCTGTTTCTCATTCATATGTCTCAACATTGTGCTTTCTAAAAACATTTGTGCAGTTGGATACCAGGGAACTCACACAGTTTTCACTGGACTAAAGTCTGCCAATTTTAATGTACATGAAGTTGGGCTGTAAAACCTGTGTATCGTTTTTAGGAATGTCATGATTTTAGATCTCGTTTTATTTAACTTTAAAATTTAACCTAGGTGTGTCCCAATTTGTGGCAAAGCCATACACTTATGTCTTTATGCCAGCAGTAGTCAGGGCTGTCTAGGCTTTGTTTTAGTGTTGCGTGTGAAATGCATTTAAAAATGCTTTGAGGGATTTTCTTCAATCTTTGCATAAATATCCACCTCAACCCAACTAATAACTGATTCGATTTTGGAAGTCAATGTCAGTGTGGCCTCATGTGGGCCTTTCTTGTGAACGCTTTGAGGCATATTCTTCAAGCGTTTCTATGTCTTCACTCAAAGATGAACTGATTTTTATTTTGGGTGTCAGAGATTGAGGTCAGGGTCACAGCGGAGGCATATACCCGCCAGGAAGGTTTTTTTTTTAATTATTATTTCAAAGTTGGTTGGTTTTGATAATTTAAAAAAAAAAAAAAAAAAAAAATCCAAGCGTGAATATCAAGAGAAAATGAGTTCAACCTCTGACCTGGTATTTGTCTTTCTGTTGTATGGTGCACTGGACCTGGTAGATGCAGGCATGGTAGATTATTTTAAAATGGAAAGTATCTTGTAACGCACTGAGTTCACCCAGCATGGAGGTGTACTGTTCTCTAGAAGTTGTCCTGACTGCTGTGTTCTCTTTGCTCTTTATGCAGGTACACCATGGGCTGGTTCCCATTCAGACAAAGAGCTCGAGCTCGGCCTCCAAACCAGCCCGAGCCAGAGATCATACAGAACCATCAGAACCAAGACAGACCAGAGCCGGTGAGGAAACTGATAACTATCTGTCAACATATATATTGTATGTTTGAAAGATAGTGAGGATTTTATTTATTTTGTCTTCTATATTTTTTAAAGGTGGTGCCTCCTGCTGAATCGGATGATGCTGAGACCGATACGGATGTTGATGTGTCTCCACATGTTGATGTGTCTCCTGTGTCTCCAGTTCGACCCGCCATTCTTTGGACAGTTTGGGCTTTCTTTAAAGCTTTCTTTGCCTCTCTAATCCCCGAAGCTCCTCAAGCAATGGTTAACTGAGTCCAATGAAAATGTGCTCAAACTGTTCAAGTCAATAGTTGCACCAATCCTGAAGAACTCCGCCCCCTCTTAGACAGTCGTCTGAAGGAGTTTGCATTTTAATTGCGAACATGTTGTTGTTGTGATTTACTGGATTAGATTTTACTCTGCGTTGTTCAGCTCCGAAAGTCACCGATTCAGCTTTTACAAGTTGTTTGGTCATGTGACTGATCCAATCCTCTTCCTTCAGCCGGTTAGTGTGTATATAGTGTAAATAAGTGCTGAATCAAATTGTAAATGTTTCTGCACAGCACTTTACGTCCTTTCTTTTCCAGCCTCAGGCTGATGTCTGATCACCCTGCACAGCGCACGTGTCATCAGGGCTTATTTTTTTCCTCAAATGATCCAGAGATTGAAGCCATGACTGGAACGTGACTTATCACGTCAAAAAAGACTGCTGACATTGAAGATAATTAATAGATTCTTTGTGTACAAACGCCTTCGAAGGGCTTGTGTTTGGCACTCTGAGAAATTTTTAAAGTTGTACTGGTCTAGGTGTGTTGGGAAGGAATTATGTTCAGTTATTTCAAATTTCTGTATTTTGAATGATTTTCTGTGGTAAAAGGATATAAGTAACACCAATCATCATATATTGTAAATAAAATAATTACAGCCTAGGAACTATTGCTTTCCTACTTCTGGAACAACGGAGGAAACGGCTCAGTTTGAATCCTGCATGAATAAGTGGTTCTTATTTAAACCCTTTGTATATCGGCATGTAAAGTACAAGAGCAAGCACCTTAAAGCAAAACATATAATTTCTTTACTGAAAGAATTTATACATTTAGAGAACGATAAATCTGGTACCTAGCAGCTTGTTTTTCCTCAATATTATTTTGCTTTCAAAAAGAATTAGCTTCAATAATTCGATTAAAATATTCTGTAAATCTTATATGAAAGTGCAATAAATTCCTTTAAATAATAGAAGTGGCTTCTTTGTGATAAGCTTGATTGTTAGCTGAACAGCACGCCACAAAAGCATTGTCATGGCGACACACGTGCGAACGTGTTGTTAGTGTAGCACACACGCTTTTGTTTGATTTGTTCACTGAACTTCAGACGCAAGCAGACCAGCTTGCACAATGCTGATAAACCATCAGAACACAAACGTATGGAGTAACACTTTGGTTTAGTTTTGTTTTGGGGTTTTTTTGAAATAGAATTTACTTTAATTCCTCATATGGTTACAGTACCTTCAGCCATCCTTCTGCTCCTCTCCATCATCAAGCCTGGTTGGGTCGTGTGCTATCCTGGTTCACTTCTCTGACGTGATGAGAAAATTCTGTACCTTTCAATTTGTTTTTAGTTGTAAAGCACCTCAGGCTCTCAAGGACGCTGTCAGTAAGCACACAGTGATTTGTCCAAACACTTACTCCCCTGGGGGGGGGGGGGGGGGCTGTCTCAGCTGACATTGGGTGAAGGTAGGGGACACTCTGAATAGCTTGCTAGACCATCGCAGTGAGACATAACCATCCATTAACACTGACACCTAGGGGCAATTCGGAACAGCCAATTAGCCGAACGTGCATTTTAGACTGTGGGGGAAACCAGAGTACACGGATGAAGCCCTATTCATGGTTCTATTCCTTAAAACGCACAAAGTGGAACCCACCCTTATTTACATGAAATTAGATAATGTGGAATACTGTACAATGAAATCCCATCTATATGTATCAGGTCAGAAAAAAAGAAAAAAAAAATAAGTTTTACGACATCTACTTTGGTGTCATCAACTCCTCAGGTGGAGACTTGAATGCAAAACTATTAGTCTCAGTTGAAGTCCTAAACTCATATGACATGCTTAGTCTAATTTTAACTGACCATCCGTAACCCCGGCGTAGGTCATGCTTATGGACTCTGGACACGAGCGTCAGTTTTCCTCTGTCCTCGTGCTTGTTTTGAAGCCGGGTAAAACTCGAAGCGCTCCTCCTCCAACCATAAACACTGTCAGGGTTCCCCGTTCCCCCGTCCTGTACTTTACCAAATCACCTTGAGATCTTGGAGACGGGGGGGTCTCACAGTCATTTACTGAAGAACCGAGAGAACGGTGCTTTGATTCATGAACGTTCCAGAGATGAAGAGGAACGCAGAGGTGCTGGGTGGAAAATTGCTTTTGCTCTTATTTCTGTCTGGATTGGGACACTCGTGCGTGGATCCTGAATCGGCCTACAGGTTTACTGGCATTGTCTGTAGGCTCACATACCCTGCTGCTGTTGTCTGTGAGTATTTATTAATTTTTTTTAATATATATAAAGTAAATTTTTTTTTGCAGTATGGATGTGCTTTCACTAGCAACAGAATATACAGTAGCTCCTTACCGGACTAATAATCCCACCAAATGACTGAGATTTCAATCTGAAATTTTTCATCCTTTATTACCTCTGTGTTCTTTGAGAGAAGTCCCAGCTGTAATGGTTTGGCAGATTGTAAGAATTACTGTATAATACTAACCTGTTTCAGTAAATGAAAAGACAACAGAAGTAATCCAGGCCGTGTTTCAGCATGCCAGATATCCCAGTATTCAGGGAGAGACGTCAATGTCTTTCATGGGAACGCTGAATTATGGACTACACAAGTATGTGGATTAAACTATAGCTCATACCCGTGTTTGGCAACAATGGTCAAAGTCAACATCTGTAAAAGTGAAAGGTTTTCTTTCCTCTTTGCTTCTCTATGGTTTCCTCGTGTCTAGTTTGGAGATCCACAATCTGACTATTGGGAATAGTGAATTTGAACTGCAGGAGAATGAAGGCATTGCTATCGCCATCTCCAACGTATCTGTTGTTTTTAAAGGAACTATTACATATGGCTATGGGAGCAGACTGTGAGTAATTCCATGTGTTATCATATACAATGTGAAAGTAGATCAGAATTCTTTTAAAAGTGCCGTCATTTATAATTGATTCTAAAGCATCACGTTCATTAAGCACGGCGGTGAACTATAATCCACAACAAATTACAGAATATTGATATTTTAGTGAATACTGTGTGGATTCACCAAGATAGTGGCTATGAAGTGTTAATTTCTCAATGGTAGTGGTTACCATTAATATGTTGTCCAGTCAAAATTGACGCAAATATACAAATTACGGTATACCTCGGCTTACATCGTTAATTGGTTCCAGGAGAGACGACGTTAAAAAAACAACTTTAATCAAATTAGCTTGTCTCTAGGCTAAATTTTACTAAATATTAAATGTTGTATGTACAGTGAACGCTCACTTTTTGCCTGTTAATGGAGACCGAGACCCTCCGCGAACGATGAATTTCCGGGACGTAGGATCGGACCCCTGACTGACGTATATGAACATGTAAATGTGTACGTATATAATATCAATAAATACATATTCAACGCTATAAATGCTCATAATAACAATTAAACATTCTAAAATAATGCATAAGATGTAAATAAAATATAAATACACACACATACAGACACCGATGCGCACCTCACATTAAAATGTTTGATGGTGTGGGGTTTGGGTTGTTTTTTTGTTTTTGTTTGTTTGGGGTTTGTTTTTTGTTTTTTTGTTTTTTTTGCATAATTGGTCTTGTTTTGTGGTATTTTCCTTAACTTTCCCCCCCGATTCTTCCTTAATTTCTATTTAAAATTTTTTTCGATGAATATTTAAAAAAAAACTGCGATGCACTGATGCCACGTGAATTGAAGCGCGACGTAGCGAGGGATCCCTGATTAAATATGTATAATATCGAATACACTATATATAATATATGATTATAATGACAAATTTTATTTATTTATTTTTAAATTTTTCCATATATTTTTTGAAAACTGACGTACAATTGAGAACGACTTAACTCGAAACGACTCAAGTCGAGGTATACCTGTAATCAAGACTGCATAGCGACCATTTGAATTCAAATCCAGTGTGTTGGAATAGTTATTGTGTTTGACACACTGGTGCACTGTAGTGCACTTTCTTTCCTGAAACAAGAATGATGCCCCCCAAATACCCTCCAATAATAAATAATTATTGATATTATACAAAAGCGGAATGTTTATTATTCATTCAAAGCATTCAATTCAAATACATCTTTGATGTGGACAGTAATGTCACCATGATGTGCAGAAACCATGCAGTAAGCATTAAATTTATCCAATAGGAATGATGCAATAATTTTTTCTCACAGAAGAATATCAAGAAATATTTCATGGCTTTCCAGAAACCAGAACAGAAGAAATATTTTGACTAAATTTTAGGAATTATTCAGAGTGGATAATGCTGAAATTAAACTAATGGATACTTACAGTTTGTCATGATTAGTTGGAGCAGGCGCTGTTATCATTGCCATGCTTTAAAAATGGACAAATAAACCATAAAAATATAATTGCCAACACATGCGATGTCCTTCTGTCTGTCCGACTGTCCATGATTGCATTCCACACACTGACTTTAAAACACCATCACTACTCATCACCATTCTGGGTGTGGATGCAAGCCTATCGATTCTCATTGGATTACAATGTCCAATATGGCTACCATCGCTGCCATCTTGAATTTGATGAAATAGAACATGCCATAACAGATTATTATCATTTTTGGTGTCCATCTTGGGGCTGGGCATACTGTACCTTTTTATAAATGAGTTTAAAAATGAGTTGTTCCCTTCTTTTCTTTTATTGTTTATTAATTTATACTATTTATGTATCTATTTATTTATTTACTTATATAATATATATGTATGTGTGTATGTTTGTATTTGTATCTATTTTTGCACCCCCTACTGATGGTATCTCAAGAGCCTGTAACAGTGAATTTCTCCATTGTGAGATTAATAAAGCTGTATCTTATCTTATCTTAAAACATGCCTTTACTCAATGCTTATACGCTGATGGAGCTCACCCGCCTCGGTCATGTCACTACATGGGAACACAGACTGGAAAAACGTTTAGTATGCTTTTCGTCATGTTTCCTTTTTATTATACAATAAACCTTTAAATTAGCCTAAAACACTCCTTAACCTATATGCTCCACGTGAGCCCGAATTCAACTGCCTTTCAAAGTTAAAATATGTAAAAATAAACTATATAAAAATATTAATTTAGTTTGTCTTTAAAATTACTGTGTAACGCACGCTAAAACAATTATGCGCCTCATGTTCGGAGAACGAATTGAATTATTCAGTAATATCTACCTTATCATAATTGTTAATTGTACTTCAATTTACCAAACTATTATTTTTCTGTGATACAGCTTCTCAGTAGGCAAATCCCTTGATTTTGAAGTTGATTCCCAAATTGACTTAGTCATCAACTCTAAGCTATGTAAGTATAACAGTATTTACAACTTTAATTATATTTCACTGAATTAACTCACTGTATGTGCACGTCCTGTAATGCAGCTTAGCCTTCAACAAAAACAGTGTCGGCAGTGTAGGTAAGTGTCCTTGTCTCTGGCCTCAGTTGATGTGTGTTATAAAGGTGTGTTTTGTATGTGTATCAGATTGTGGGAAAGACCGAGTCGCTGCAGACACTTCTGACTGTTACATCACCTTCCACAAGTTGAATCTCCTACTGCAGGGTGACCGAGAGTGAGTGTGCAAATTCACAACAATCCACACATGTTGGGAAACGTTGAAATTTTGAATGCTGTTCTGGGTACCGAAGTATTTCTTTTAAAAAAAATTAATCACCACTGAGCCCCAAAGATGACATCCAGTACTTGACAAAGGCTAGCCAAGGGAAAAAACTGTTCAGTTCATTCAGTTCATTTTCTCTAACCGCTTAATCCTTATTAGGGTTGCGGGGAGGCTGGCGCCCATCCCAGCCAACTTCGGGCGAGGGCAGAGTACACCCTGGACAGCTCACCAGGCCATCGCAGGGCAGAAACACGCCAACGGCTTTGCAGCCTACTCTTGTTGAAAGTCAGCAATGGTTCTTTTACATGCCTCACACCATAGACAGTGAGAGACATGGCCGGCCTTTGATAACCCAGTTAGCTGCACTGGGGGGGCAGTGACAACCTTGTGGAGAGTGGGACTCGAACCCCCAACCTTTGGATCAGCAATACAGCACCCTATACCACTAGACCACCACTGCCCTCTGGGAAAAAACTGTTATGTACAAATAAAATACAATGCGCTACATCAACGCAACAATAGATTATAGAGCCACTTTGGGGCAGCACAGTTAGCAGTGATATGCATTCTGGGGAAAGAAGGTGAGGCAGAACCTCCCCTGTCAATTTTGAAAAGAAAAAAAAAGTGAATCATAAAATATAATATATGTTCATATTTGTCAGCTGGTATGTATGATGAACCCTGTAACCATTTGAATCCAATTCAAATGTTCCGTTCAGCTACAGGGTGGAGCCGCTTGGTGAGGCTTTCAAATACTCAGATTGTATGTTCTGCCTTTTCATAATGTGAATAATGTATGAAATGTATTTCTGTAACATGTTGAGGCTGCAGATTAATCATAAAACGCAGAAAAAAGTTCCTCGGTGAGGCAAACAGTTCCCCTGACTCATGGCAGAGGGTGCTAGTGAGCCCACAGATTATTGCACGATTTAAAAACCTATTTGTCTGTTGTTTATATTTCATTTATAATCCGCCTTATCGAAATGGATGATTACATTTCCAAGCTGAGAAATTTGATTTTTCCATCAAACCAAGAGGTAATAACTGTTATACGTTTTCATTTTGCACCACATTTACATTCTACTGTTTATGATATTGATAATACTGTACATATCACTCACTGAAAGGATTCATTCTGTATCTGTTTGTTAGGATTTTTTGGGTATGTCTAGTGCTTTCTCTCACTGGTTCTTAGAGAGAGAGAGAGAGAGAGAGAGAGAGCTAGTCATCTCGTGGGCCAGTTAGTCTGTGACACCCAGAGCTCTGGGGTGGCCTGCAATAAAGGGTCACATCTCTATTCACAAGCTCACCTAAGCTTACAGAGTTGAACAACCTATTTATACTATGGACTGCAATCTAGGGGGGAGGGGCAGTGGTGGTCTAGTGGTATAGGGTGCTGGATCGTTGATCCAAAGGTTGGGGGGTTCGAGTCCCACTCTCCACAAGGTTGTCACTGTCCCCCCCCAGTGCAGCTAACTGGGTTATCAAAAGCGAGCCATGTCTCTCACTGTCTATGGTGTGAGGCATGTAAAAGAACCATTGTTGACTTTCGTAAAGAGTAGGCTGCAAAGTCGTCAGCGTGTTTCTGTCCCTTGCTAAAGGGTTGTGACAGGAAGGGCATCCAACGTAAAAACTTCTGCCAAATCAAACATGCGAATCAGATGATTCGCTGTGGCGACTCCCGAGTAAAAGGGAAAAAGCCGAAAGGAAGACAGACAGACAGACTGACTGCAATCTAGCGGGGGGGGTTGCAGTATTAAGGTTGGGGGTCATAAAACAATAGCACCGTTGTCCTGCCCAAAAGATGTGAGACCTGAGTAGATAAGATAAAAGAACAATTGGCTAGACAGGACACAATAGTAGATGCCAGAAGTTGATTGCAACAAAGGGTTATTGTTTATTTGTTAACAGCTTCTCACTGGAAGAGGAACAGCATCTGGGTTACAATACTTATAAGAATACTTTGTGCTTTTCCATGAGAAACAAATATGAATGCATAGTTAAAGGATAGCAAAAATAGAAATTACTGCAATTCTGAAAGCCTCTTTCACTGTTTATATAGATATAAGTAATTTCAGACTTACATATAGATATATTACATACATGTAGCTTCCATACATATATACAGTACATACGTACGTACGTGTGATATACTCTTTATCAAGACGATCTCACTCTTACTTATATTGAACTATCTTGCACACAATTTCTTCCAGGATCAATAAAGTCTTCTGATTCTGATAATAACTAAAGAAAGACAGATGCAGTTGGAGGACATTTTAACTTCAAATGAAATATGTGTCACATGCTTGTGTAAAGAATACTAATATAAGATATAAAACACAACACATTCTCTGAAAAGAGTTTTATTTATTTTAAAAAGGTACTAAAGGCATGAAAATAGAGGGAAGCATAATGTGATTGAGTTACGCCACAGATCTATCCCCATAGTGACTGTGTGGACATACGTGTCATTGCTTCTCTCTTTCATATTGATTTGATGTCTGTTGTCGATCACACAATGAATAATATACTCTTTTGAGTTCATTTTTATTTGTAATTCTGACTCTAAAAGAGGCAGACCCTCACCAGCTTTCAACCTCATTGCACGTCACTGACAGTTAGAATGTTCATTTCACAGCAAAATGGTCCTGGGTTCAAGTCCAAGATCGGCAATAGCATTTCTGCTTGGAGTTTGCATGTGTTCTCCCATGCATGTGTGGGCTTCCTCCAGGTTATCTGGTTTCCTCCCACAGGCCAAAGAAATGCAGAGTAAATTAATTGGGTGTTCCAAATTGCCGCCTAGGCCTGCATATAAATGGTTGTGCATGTGTTGGCCCTGTAATGGATGGGTGAGCTATTCAGGGTGTGCCACCACCTTCAGAGTCAAATGAGGTAGGTTCCGGTATTCCTGTGACCTTAGTAGGAAAAAGTGGTTCAACAAATTAATAAAATGAATGAAAGTCACTATTTGGAATTTTTTTTTTTTTTGTACATTTACAGCATTTGGCACTGTCCCCCCAGTGCAGCTAACTGGGTTATCAAAGGCGGGCCATGTCTCTCACTGTCTATGGTGAGAGGCATGTAAAAGAACCATTGCTGACTTTCGAAAAGAGTATGCTGCAAAGTCATCAGTGTGTTTCTGTCCCTTGCAAAAAGGGTTGTGACAGGAAGGGCATCCGACGTAAAAACCTCTGCCAAATCAAACGTGCAAATCAGATGATTCGCTGTGGCGACTCCCGAGTAAAAGGGGAAAAAGCCGAAAGGAAGACCGACATTTACAGCATTTGACAGACGCTCTTATCCAGAGCAACTCCAGAATGGAATAAGGTCCAACCTCTCTCGAGATGGGTGGTTCCAGAGCCCAAGCTATGCGTTGAGGTGAGCCCGACTACATCTGGTCGGTATCTCTCCACCTCACGCACCAGATCAGGCTCCTTCCCCACCAGAGAGGTGACATTCCATGTCCCGAGGGTCAGAGTCAGTAACTGAGGATCGGTCCAACAGAACAAATGTTTTCGGCTCCCAACCAACTCACATTGCACCTGACCTCTAAAACTCCTCCCACGAGTGGTGGCTCCATGGGAGGGTGGACCCGTGTCTCCTTTTCGGGCTAGGCCTGGCCAGGCTCCAAGGGCAGAAGCCCGACCACCAGGCGCTCGCCTTTGAGCCCCTCCCCCCGGGCCTGGCTCCAAGGGGGGACCCTGGTGACCCGTGTTCGGGCAAGGAAAACTGCATCCTGGTCTGCCTCTTAGTCATAAGGGTCTTCTGAATCGTACTTCGTCTGACCTTCACCCAGGACCTGTTTGCCTTGGGTAACCCTACTAGGGGTATTATGCCCCCGACAACATAGCTCCTAGGATAATTAGGTCACCAATCACCACCTGGTGGCGAGTTGGCTTCAGTGGTGGGGGAGGCTGCCTTCCAGACCCGGCAGGCCCAAGCATGTAATCATGGTCCGCTGGGAACGTTTGGCAGAGTCCCCTGTCCAAGAGGCCTTTAACTCCCACCTCCGGCAGAGCGACAACCATGTCCTGGAGGAGGCAGGTGACATGGAATCCGAATGGGCCATGTTTCGTGCCTCCATTGCTGAGGCGGCAGCCCATAGCTGTGGCCGGAAGATCATCAGTGCTTGTCTTGGTGGTAACCCACACACCCGGTGGTGGACACCTGTGGTGAAGGGGGCCGTCCAGCTGAAGAAGGAGGCCTATTGAGTTTTATTCGCCTGCGGGACTCCCGATGCAGCGGACAGGTACCGGCAGGCCAAATAAGCTATAGCCGAGGTTGTCGCAGATGCGTGGGAGGCGTGGGAGAAGTTCGGTGAAGGCCTGGAGAGTGATTATCAATTGGCCTGAAAAATGTTCTGGACCACCATCCGACACCTCAAGAGGGAGAAGCAGTTCTCCACAAACACTGTTTACAATGGAGGTGGGGAGCTGCTTAGCTCGACTGGAGATGTCATTAAGAGGTGGAGAGAATACTTTGAGGACATCCTCAATCCCACCAACATGTCCTCCATGGAGGAGGAAGACCCTGGGGGTTTGGGTGGGGGTCTGCCCATCATTGGAGTGGAGGTCGCTGAGGTTGTCAAAAAGCTGCTCGGTGGTCAAGCTCCAGGGTTGGATGAGATCCACCCAGAATATCTCAGGGCTCTGAATGCTGTAGGATTGTCTTGGTTGACACGTCTCTGCAACATTGCATGGTCATCGGGGGCTGTACCTCTGGATTGGCAAACCGGGTGGTGGTCCCAATTTTTAAGAAGGGGGACCGGATTGTGTGTTCCAATTATCGGGGAATCACACTCCTCAGCCTACCCGGGAAAGGCTATGCAGGGGTACTGGAGAGAAGGAGCCGACCAATAGTCGAACCTCGGATTCAGGAGGAACAATGTGGTTTTTGTAATGGCCGTAGCACTCTTGACCAACTCTATACGCTCCACAGTATCTTGGAAGGGGCATGGGAGTTTGCCCAATCTGTCCACATGTGTTTTGTGGATTTGGAGAAGGCTGTCAACCGTGTCCCTCAAACAATCTTGTGGGGCGTTCTCCGAGAGTACGGCATTCCAGACCCGTTGCTACGAGCTATTCGATCACTGTATCATCAGAGCCAGAGTTTGGTCCATATTGGTAACAAGAAGTCGAATTTGTTTCTGGTGGGAGTTGGAGTCCGCTAAGGCTGTCCTTTGTCACTGATTCTGTTCATAATTTTTATGAACAGAATTTCTAGGGGCAGCCAAGGCATTGAGAGGCTCTGATTTGGTGGCCATCGGATCTCGTCTCTGCTTTTTGCAATGTTGTCCTTTTGGCTTCATCAAGTCGGGACTTCCAGCTCTCATTGGAGCGATTCGCAGTCAAGTGCGAAGTAACCGGGATGAATATCAGTACCTCCAAGTCTGAGGTCATGGTTTTCAGTCGGACAAGGGTGGAATGCACCCTCTGGGTCAGGAATGAGGTCCTGCCCCAAGTGGAGGAGTTTAAGTATCTTGGGGTCTTGTTCACAAGTGAAAGAAGGATGGAGCGGGAGATTGACAAATGGAATGCTGTAGCCTCTGCTGTTAAATGAAGCCTGTACCGGTCCGTCGTAGTGAAGGAGGAGCTGAGCCGCAAGGCGAAGCTCTCTATTTACCAGTCGAATTACGTTCCAACCCTCACCTATGGTCACGAGCTTTGGGTAGTGACCGAAAGAACAAGATCGCGGATACAAGTGGCTGAAATGAGCTTCCTTCGCCACGTGGTGGGGTTTTCTCTTAGAGATAAGGTGAGAAGCTCTACCATCCAGGGAGAGCTTGGAGTAGATCCACTCCTCCTCCGCATTGAGAGGGGGCAGTTGAGGTGGCTCGGGCATCTGGTCAGAATGCCTCCCAGACACCTTCCAGGTGTGGTGTTTCGGGCATGTCCAACCGGGAAGAAACCCCGGGGTCGACCTAGAACACGCTGGAGGGACTATGTCTGTAGGCTTGTCTGGGACTGCCTCGGTGTCCCCCCCTGGAAGAGTTGGAGGAAGTGGCTGGGAATTGGGATGTCTGGACCTCTTTGCTTAGGTTTCTGCCCCCGCGACCCGACCCTGGACTTAGTGGAAGAAAATGAGATGAGACAAGTCTTATCCAGAGTGACTTACAAATATCATTTGTTTTATACAGCTGAGCAATTGAGGGTTAAGGGCCTTGCTCAAGGGCCCAACAGTGGTGATAGTGGGGATTTCTCCTTTAACCATCTAAAAGTTGTGACAACATGCATCAATCAGCCATAACTTTAACACCACTTGATCTATATGCAGCAAAACTGCAATGCTATGTGGGCTCAAATACCTTTCTGTCATGAACAGCATTAACAGTTTTCACTACAAAAGCTGTTTTGTGGCGTCATGGCTGATGTCTTATCTTTCATTCCCTTCATGCATTAATTATTGCTTTGCTTTCGCTTGCCCATTATTTCCAGGATATCCTCCAGGTCTACTGCACTGCTGACTTCATCATGGCTCTTAAATCTTTATGAATGATTGAATGAATTAATTAATAAAATCAAAGGAAAGCAATAAGATACTGCTTGCAGGATGGTTTTCTATAAAATGATTATTGGTTTACGGAATACTGTTTTCCCGTCACTGAAGTCGCTCATTCATTTTATTCTAATGGGTTTTAAAACACCATCTTTAATTTGGATTAACGTGAAGTATGGGGATTGTAATAATGGGCCGGCAAATAGTGTCAGGGTTCACCCCCAGTTGGTGGAGATAGGCTCCAGCCTCCTCGTGACCCCAATAAAGGATAAAGCAACTTTTCAAATAAATGAATTAATTAGTTAAGTGACCACTCAGACCTAAGTATTTAAATAAGGCATGTAATAAATGAAGATATTCAACTTTTGGATAGGAATGTGTCATGTGCGGAGTGGTGTCCTGGTGGTAAAGGTGCTGGATCACTTATGCTAAGGTTGGGGGTTCAAGCCCCACTCTCAACAGGTTGGCACTGTCCTCCCAGTGCAGCAAACTGGGTTATCAAAGGCCGGCCATGTCTCTCACTGTCTATGGTGGGAGGTTCATGTAAAAGAACCATCGCTGATTTTCGACAATAGTAGGCTGCATAGCTGTCAGCATGTTTCCGCCCTGCGATGGCCTGGCGAGCTGTCCAGGGTGTATTCTACCCTTGCCCAGAGTCAGCTGAGATGGGCGCCAGCCTCCCCGCGATCCTAATTAGGATGAAGTGGTTCGGAAAATGAATTAATGTGTGTCATAAGCATCATATCATGGCTAGTATTTTACCTTTTTATATAATGACTAGACGATTCTAACTTCAGATCCCACTGCTACAATTACCCCTTATTATTAAGCAGTGAATTCATGAATGCATTATTAAGTCTTCAATATTGATTTTACTTTTTTCTTCACAGACCTGGCTGGATGAAGAAATTATTCACTGATTTTATCTCTATCACAGTAAAGCTGGTTGTAAAGGGGCAAGTGAGTGAATTTATTGCACAGTTCTACACACAAGAACAGATTGTCATTTGGAAAGGCATGCAAATTTTACTTACAAAAAATGATTGTGTATTCATTTGTGTGAATTGCAGATCTGTAAGGAAATAAACAAGGTGGCAAATATTATGGCAGATTTTATTCAGGACACAGCAGGTAAATTTATAAAAACTGTTACCAATAGGATACTGTGTAATTTATTCATAAAATCATTTCTTTCCATGAGCAGAACAGTTCCTGAGTGATGGAAACATTTCTGTTGATATTGGAATAACTTCTTCCCCTGTCATAACCTCTAATTACATAGAGTCATACCACAAGGTATGTCGATATACAGTATAATAGTATGAGTAATAAAACCAGAATACACATTTTGTAAAGTAAGAGTTTTACTCAATATTAAATGTTGTATGTACAGTGAACCCTCACTTTCCGCGGTTAATGGGGACTGAAACCATATGTGAATGCCGAATTTCCACAAAGTAGGATTGACCCCTGACATATATGTAAATGTATATGTGTATATAATATCAATAAATACATATTTAATGCTATAAATGCTTATAGTAACAATTAAACATTCAAAATTAATGCATAAGATGTAAATAAAATGCAGTGGTACCTCACCTTACGATAGTCTCAGCAAATGAAAAATCCAGGTTACGAAAAACGTTTTCCAAAATTTTTTGTCTCTGTATACGAAAAAAGTTCTCCTTACGAAACACGCCGAATGCACCATTCAAACATTCAAACACGCCATTCAAACATTAAAACGCTCCATTCAAACAATGCATGAGCAGCTCTCCATTGACTATCTTCCAACATCTCACCCCACTGGCCTCCCATTGGCTAGGAGGGATGACGCAGCTCCCTCCCATTGGCTATCTCCCAACATCTCGCCCCGCTAGCCTCCCATTGGCTAGGAGGGATGATGCAGCTCCTCCCATTGGCTATTATGGAGCTGCATCTCCCATAATACTTTTCGTGTAAAGGACAGAGTTACTGTTGTTTCATGAGTTTTTTGAGTGTGCCATTGCAACTTAATTTTTTGACTCAGGCTTTTAACCTTCCATAAACATTTGTAAGATTATAACTCTGTTTAGAAGACATTGTCCACACGCGCGCACACACACACACGGGCGCGCGTGCGTTATTTCTGGTGCGCGTGAAAAGAGGAAGCGGGCTTGTGGCATGCGGTTGAGTGATATTGCAAAAGAATATGGCCAAACCAGTTTACCATCGGTATGATATTGAAGCAGAAGGAGGTTTTAAAAGGTATACTTTTATAATTTTTAAAGGGTTTAGAGGGTAGTATTGGGGCCATGGAACGAATCGCACGTTTTACATATAAAATGCGGCTCAATTTACAAAAAATCCAGGTTAAGAAAAAGGCTCTGGAACGGATTAATTTCGTAAGGTGAGGTACCACTGATAAATACAGGGCTTCCTCACCTTGAGAAGATGCACAGGACAGGGTGAAATTGAGACAGATGATTTCGCTGTGGCAATCCCTGAAGGGAGCAGCCGAAAGGAGAAGACGAGGGATCCCTCATTTTCTGCGGTTAATTGGGACCGAGACCTCCCCACGATTGCCAATTTCTGCGAAGTAGGATTGAGCCCCCTGACTGACGTATACGTACATGTATATATGTGTATATAATATCAATAAATACATTGAATATAACAATTAAAAATTAGAGACACGCATGCGCACACACTCAGATGTGCATTTTTATCTAAGTAGTTTTGTTGGTGGGATTGGGTTGTTTTTGTTTGTTTTTTTTTTTTGGTTTTTTTTTTTGCATAACTGGCCTTACTTTGTGGCTTTTCCCCCTATTTTCCTTAATTTCCTTATTTCTTTATTTTTCAATGAATATTTTTGAAAAACCCGCAATGCACTGAAACCGCAGGAACTGATTGCGAAGTTGCGAGGGATCACTGCATAATATAAAATTCTAACTTCGTTCCTTTTGGTGTTTTTTTACGGTACTGCTTATTTTGTCACGGATAAATAATGAAATGATTATTCTTCTTTTTCTACACAGGCTCTTGTGAACTATAATAACATCAGCTCAGTGATCAAAGACTCTTTGTTTAAGCCAGACCACATCTCAGAGAACCGCAGCCTATACTTTTGGCTCTCTGATGATGCCCTCTACCCTTTAATGACTGCAGCATACCACGATGGACGCTTCATCAAAAACATCTCCGGACCAGAGCTCACTGTGTGATATCATTCCACCTACACAACTAAGCTAAAAGCTTGTTAAAACAAACTTACACTTAAAATAACGACGTTAAAAAAGACAATCGATAAAGATTGCACTGCACTGCATTCACACATTTGTGTTGTTAATTGAGACCTTCTTTTATTTCAACCTTTCATATCCTCCATAGCTCTGACTCTTACAGTGAGATTACATGAGTTGACCTTTTTGATTTGCAGACCATGTTCCAGACTCAGCTGTCCATAGACAGACCTATTTTAGTGAACAAGGTACTGAAACTTCCACAGTTCACTTAAGTTCATATTTTGTGATTCTTTAGTGCCTGTTTCCATGGTAACACACACACACACACACATATATATATATACACACACACATATACACATATACATACATACATACATTTCCATATATATTCTTCTTTTACTTTCGGCTGTTCCCTTCAGGGGTCGCCACAGCAAATGATCTGCCTCCATCTCTCCCTATCCTCTGCATCTTCTACTCTTACTCCAACGACCTTCATGTCTGCCTTCACTACATCCATAAATCTTCTCTTTGGTCTTCCTCTGGGCCTTCTGCCTGGTAGTTCCAACCTCAGCATCCTACTGCCAATATACTCACTATCCCTCCTCTGTACATGTCCAAACCATCTCAATCTAGCCTCTCTGACTTTGTCTCCAAAACATCTAACATGTGCTGTCCCTCTGATGTACTCATTTCTGATCTTATCCATCCTCGTTACTCCCAAAGAGAACCTCAACATTTTCATCTCTGCTGCCTCCAGCTCTGCCTCCTGTCTTTTCCCCAGGGCCACTGTTTCTAATCCATACAACATCGCTGGCCTCAACACCGTCTTGTACACTTTTCCCTTCATTCTTGCTGATACCCTCCTATCACACATCACACCGGACACTTTTCTCCATCCATTCCAACCTGCCTGCACACGCTTCTTCACCTCTTTTCCACACTCTCCATTGCTCTGGATTGTTGAGCCTAAGTACTTAAAATCCTCCACCTTCTTTATCTCTGCCCCCTGTAACCTCACCGTTCCTCTTGGGTCCTTGTCGTTCACACACATGTATTCTGTCTTACTGAGACTAACCTTCAATCCCCTCCTTTCCAGGGCATACCTCCACCTCTCTAGATTTTCCTGCACTTGTTCTCTGCTCTCACTACCGATCACGATGTCATCTGCAAACATCATAGTCCATGGAGAATCTTGTCTCACCTCGTCTGTCAGCCTGTCCATCACCATAGCAAACAAGAAGGGGCTGAGAGCTGACCCTTGATGCAGTCCCACCTCCACCTTGAACTCTTCTGTCACACCCACAGCACACCTCACCACTGTCTTACATCTCTCATACATGTCCTGCACCACTAACATACTTCTCTGCCACTCCAGATTTCCTCATACAATACCACAGTTCTTCTCTCGGCACCCTGTCATATGCTTTCTCCAGATCCACAAAGGCACAATGCAGCTCCTTCTGACCTTCTCTGTACTTCTCTATTAACATCCTCAAAGCAAACACTGCATCTCTGGTGCTCTTATATATATATATATATATATATATATATATATATATATATATATATATATATATATATCTACATACACACATTATATATAATATATAAATATATATATATAATATGGGCAGTGCTGGTGGCAGTAGTTAAGATTTTGGGTTACGAAATTAAAGGTCAGGGGTTCAAGTCAGAGTGCTACAAAGCTGCCCTCTTTTGACCAATGCTCTTAACCCCTGAACTGCTCAGTTGAATAGAAAAAAAATGTAAGTTGCTCTTCATAAGGGCTTCCGTTAAATATAAAGCATACAGATGGGAGGAATAATCCTGCTATGTGGAAAATGGTAAGCTTTACTTAATAAGAATTCCAAAACAAAACAAAATTTTAGCCGCACCGCTCGCTCTCATGTTGAGATAATCTATATTTAGTACATTTGGTAACCACATTGAAGCTGCAAATGCAAGACTTGCCGTGCAGAGGCAACTTTACTGTCTGTCATTATCAGGTCACATTATCACAGTAACTTCCACATAAACATTTTGTATTGTATTTGTTTTACATTGTCCATAGAACTATCAAAACTGTCCTTCTAATTTCTGGTTTCACGCTTTTATACTCTCTGCTGTTTTAATGATGGGCACAACTTCCTGTTTTTCTTCTTTTTTTCCTTTCGGCTTGCCCCCTTTTTTTTCAGGGGTCGCAACAGCGAATCATCTGATTCACACATTTGATTTGGCATAGGATTTTACGTCAGATGCCCTTCCTAACACAACCCTTTAGCAAGGGACAATAACACGCTGACGGCTTTGCAGCTACTCTTTCCGAAAGTCAGCAATGGTTCTTTTACATGAACCTCTCACCATAGAGTGAGAGACATGGCCCACCTTTGATAACCCAGTTAGCTGCACTGGGGTATGGGGCACAGTGACAACCTTGTGGATAGTGGGACTCGAACTTCCTGTTTTGCAACTACTTGGAAATGTTGTGAAGTAATAAGTCATCAAATCAATAATCAAATCATGTACTATATGTTTTGACTGCCTCTATTAGTGGCTGTTGTCAGAGGAACCATTATTAAGAGCATGGAGTGTATCAGTGCCTCATTTTTGGACAACATTACAAGGCCCATCTGTCCGAGCGGTGGCTGCAGTGGAGCTCACTTCTAAAACGCTGGACACTCCTGTACTTTACTTTGAGACGGTCAGTTAGCAGGGCATACAAAAACTGTTTGCATATTACTGTACCACTATTTGTAATGTTTTCACAAATTATGCATATTCAATTAAAATTATTTGAAGCTGATTAAAAGTAAGAACCCATACGATTCAAGAAAAGACTCGACCCAGCAGTGTCTCTTAAATAACAGTCTTCTAGTTATTATTTTAAAAGCTACAGCACTACTCATTTCATTTAAAAAATGGGTGGTACCATATGAAAGTGGAATACGTATCTTCATTTATTACATAACTTGTATGAATACATCACTCTGATTGGTCAGTTAGACTATTCATTTATTCAATCTTTTGCTACTTATCAGGTTCCAGCATTACACGTGTAACAGCTTGCCAGTCCATCACGGGGCCAACACACACACAATCATTTACTCACAGTGAATGATTTCCCCCAAATATGTTAGAATTCCCCCAATATCCCCCAAATGCACATGTGCAATACATCATAAAGAAGGGAGGTGGCAGCATTACATGTCATGGAGGGAGCATATGCATCACCCAGACTATCGCAAGGCCAACATGTACAATTATTCACACTCAGATCAAGGAGCGATTTAAAACAGCAAATTAGCCTCACGTGCATCTTTGGACTGTGGGAAGAAACCCACAAAAATGAGTAGAACATAAAAACTCCAAACGCAAACAGCCTCATGAGCCCAGTACTCAAACCCAGTGCAACCTCAAATAGGATATTCAGCCAGTTTTTATATACGGTATATACACGGCAAGATCTTTAGGGTGCACTGTGCCTTGGCTCAGAGTTGACTGAGATAGGCTTCATCCGGCCTGAAACCCTAGTAGGCGTAAGCTGTTCAGCAAATGAAGATTGAACTGCTATTAGAGTTACTTATGCAGAAAATTTCTCAACACCAAACAGGCCTAAGGATTTATTATTGTGCTATGTTCACTTACAACAAAAGTTAGTATGTATTTAGAATATACTGTTTAGCAGTGTGGTTTGTGTCCCAGTGTAGGAGGTGGAAGTCTGTGTGAAAGCCTCTTATGCTGAAAAGAAAGTCATCCTGAAAGCCACACCTGTGTAGTATGTATTGCACTTCCTGTCAAGCTTGCACTTTACTTTCAACTTTACTTCCTTCTAATATATTTGCTTTTGTGACTTGTAGTATATCTACAGCAAACATTTCCATCATAGAATTTGTTTCTGAGGTAAGACCTAGGGTCCAAGCAAAAAATTACCTTAATAGGGGTGGATTTCTTGCTGGTGGTGCTCTTGTCCCTGTTGTCAACACTGTTAATTACCCTTCCGATTATCTTTTTATGTTTTAGATGGAAATGGACTTAGGTGTTTATCTTCAGGAAGCTGTTGAGAAGATTGGTATCCCCAAAGTCATATCCTGTAAGTCTAATACAGGGGTCGGGAACCTATAGCTTGTGAGCCAGATGACTGCGTCTGGCTGTCGGATAAATCAGGTGGCCGTTCTTAACAGAATAACTAATACATCATTTTGCTGTCCTTTAAATAAAAATACAGAAAAAAGTCATCAAATAAAACAAAAGCATAAATAAATCTCAAGCATTTCAGTCTATACATCTATTTTCAATGCCACTTGTCGCTGTGGCGCGCAGCGGAGAGCCAATCCTTTCTGTACTCCAGTGTGTGGGTGGGACCGATACCTTGAAACTCTAATTTTATTGGATTATATGCAACAGTCTGCGTGAGTTGTTTTTGGGTAAAGAGATAAATTTCGCTCGTTTTGATCAGCTAATTTGCACGAAGCCAAGAAGATCTGGCAAGCAAAATACAAATGGATAGAATGAAAAAACTTCAACCTGCAGACCAGCTGATTGCCAAAACTTGGGACGCGCTTCCTGTCACATAAACACTGCAATGTGAGTCCTGTCGGATTGACCATGTTTGGCTCCACATGCGCACACGAGCAATCCTTCTCACACCTGAAAAGCATCAAGACCAGCCTGCGGTCACGTGTAATAGATGGAAGCCTAAACGCCTGCATGAAGCTGAACCTCAGCACGTATCAACCAGACTACAAAGCCATCAGCAAAACCATGCAGCACCAGAAGTCGCATTAATAGTAAGAAGTACTTTTCTTATTAATAAATGACTTCATTATAACAATGTTGTTTAAAATAAATTCAGAGTCTTATTATACTCTCAAATTGTTGGTGTCAGTATTGAAAAATATATTTGGCTCTCAGAGGATTAGATTAAAAATTTTTTTTGGCTCTCTTCATCAAAAAGGTTCCCGACCCCTGGTCTAATGTGTATCTACTTATGTGTGCATTTACAAAAGTACATATGGTACATGTAAGAGTTTGTCAGTGGGAGATATTTCCTCTTCTCAGATCTAGAGTCAGCAGTTACAGCTCTGATGGACAAGCAGAAACTCAATCTCTTCGACATCATCAATCCTGAAGTAATAACGCATAATGTAAGAGTCTTATCTCATGCTAAGAGCTGTTTTGGTTACTGAAGCTAAATAACAGCAATTTTCTGAGTGCACAGGCCTTGAACAAAAAACTGAAAAACTCTGAGTGACCAATCAGAACAGTTTTGCTCTGTGATCACGGCAAGATGAAATAAGATTGATTTCTCCATTTTACAACATGGTACAAAGTCACTTGGTAGGACATTTACTTCCTCATTTTGCTTCCACAAAGTTACGATTGTACTTCTTTTGCTTTTGGGTTTTCCCCCTTTTCAGGGGTCGCCACAGCAAATCATCAGATTCGCATATTTAATTTGGCACAGATTTTTACGTCAGATGCCCTTCCCGATACAACCCTTTTAGCAAGGGGCAGAAACACGCTGACGGCTATCCAGCTACTTTTTACGAAAGTCAGCGATGGTTCTTTTACATGAACCTCTCACCATAGACAGTGAGAAACACGGCCGGCCTATGATAACCCAGTTAGCTGCACAGTGGGGACAGTAACAACCTTGTGAAGAGTGGGACTCGAACCCCCAACCTTAGGGTCAGCGATCCAGCGACCTTAACCACCAGGCCACCACTGCCCATTAAAGTTACTATTGTACTTATTGGCCAAAAATAGAAATGGGAGGACCAGTCCGATTTTTTTTTTTTTAATTGTGGCGAACAAGATCCTGGTATTCATCCATTTGTCAAACCACTTAATCTTTCCAAGGGCTGGTTTTTCAAGTTGTGTATGGACAGCATGTATGTCTATCAACCAGGAGTTTCCAAGATCCAAGTGTATTCCGGAGCCATCTGCAACCAGGAGTCTATGAAAGCTTGACCAAGCTCTAATGGAAGGGAGGATTGTATACACTTCCCTCCCTGTCACTCTCAGTGATTACCAAGCAAATGATAGGCATTTGTGAGCTGATTCATACAAAAAGGTGGATCACGCTGCCCACAAATGTACATACCACAGCAGTTCATAAGGAGGTGAATGATAGCATCACATATGGGGGTCATGTGCATGCTTACACTTCTCCCTGGAGAAAATCCTAAGAAAGAAAGAAAAAAAAAATCCTACATAGGTTGCAGAGAGGATAAGAGCCCATCTCAGCTGATACTGGATGTAGGTGGCGTACACCCTGAACAGCTTGCACACTCACACCTGGGGAAATTTTGAACAGCCTGTTAGCCCAATGTGCCTGCATTGGGATTGTGGGAGGAAACCCACTCAAGCACAGGACATACATGCAAATTACACACACAAACACCCTCACTGACCCTGGGACTTGAACCCAAGACCTTTTTGCTGTGAGGTAACCACTCCATGCCACTATGCTGCTCATTCATGGCAAATATTTCAAATGTAATTTAATACATACAAGCATAGTGACCTTGTTTCTTCAAGAAAATGTATTACCCCCATTTCACTGGAGCATGGCAGACTTACGGAAGTAAAAATGTCATCCGCATAAGTTCCGCAATTATTCCCACGTCATTCCGTAGTTATTCCACAAGTCTTCCTCCACTTCTGTCTGCTTTTGGCAGGTCAAAATATTCCGTGAAAAGCACGTTCATGGAAAAAAATTCCTTGAGCGTTCCGTGGGGTCACTTTGGCGTACCTTTTCCGCACATGCTGTGAACGTTTCGAGAGTGTAAGAATTTCCACTTTTCCGTAGGATTTTCACCTGTTTTCTGTGTAAAAATGCCGAAGCTCTTTCGTAGACTGCGTTCTGCACCTTTCCGCTACGATCCTTGCATGCCGTAGTCCAGTGAAATGGGTGTATATCGCTTTTATTACACAATTTCTGTATTGTGGGCCTGTTTTCAAATACAGTCGGCCCCCAACGTACGAAGATATCTGTGTACGAAATCCCTGGGTTACGAAAAACATTTTCCTGAGTTTCCGTCCCCAAGATACGAAACAACCCCTCTTAAGAAAAGAAATTCAAAATTCAAACGTGCCAATCAAAATTTCACACGACGCGCAAGTTGCTCTCTCATTGGCTGTCTCTCAACATCCCGCCCCGCTGGCCTCCAGATAGAGACAGAAGGAAGCTTCACTCTGGAGTTTAGTTTTTAAGTTGTTTTAATTCAGTACATGTGTTATGCCTGGAGTGTATGCGTAGGACCCAGAGATGCAGTAGACCAAAAGAAGGTTCAAATGATTTATTTAACACTAGGAACGGTCAATCACTGGAATACGCAAGAGAATTGGGCGCAGGAGCTGATCGCGCTCAAATACCTAGCTGGCGTGGGGATGAGTGGTTCTCGGTGCGTGGGGAGCATCACTGGCACTGGCGTTGCTGCCGAAGCGGAAAGTGAAGGGTGAGGGGGCAGGGTCGTCCATCCTTCCGCCAAGCTGTGCCAAGCTGGTGGTTATGTGCTGGAGATTGTCCATCATCTGATGCAGGATGAAGTCATGTCGTCCCAGCAGGGCGCCCTGGTCGGATAGTGCCTGCTGAAGCTGTGTGGTCTTCGCTGGGTCCATGTTCAAGTCAGAAGATTCTGTTATGCCTGGAGTGTATGTGTAGGACCCAGAGATGCAGGAGACCAAAAGAAGGTTCAAATGATTTATTTAACACTAGGAACTGTCAATCACTGGAATACTAAGTCGAGAGAACTGGTCGAGCACGAAGCAAGAACCAGGAGTCAGAGAGAAAGCCGAGGAGCAGAGTCGGGGAAACCAATCTTCTAACAGCGGAGGGAAGCGTGCCGCGCCCATTTATAGCTGGCTGCTTTTCTGATTGCAGATTGGGACCAGGTGCGCTCAGCTCGGCCTCGCCTACCAGCAACCGCCACGCCCGCAATGATTCGGGAAGCGTTAGTTCCGTCAGCCAGCACAGACCATAACATCATGTTTAATAAATGTGGGCGCATTTGAGCTCATCTGGAATTCCGATCCCTCAAGGAATCATATTAAAGTTGAGCTGTCAAGCAGGGAATGCGCTTTGAATTCCACGTCTTGAGGACGTGGCCCGCAGCACGTGCGAGAGAGAGAGATAGAGAGGTGTGTGTGTGTGTGTGTGTGTTAATAAAAAAAGTTTAATAATGGTTTAATTAATAAATATATTAATAAAATGGTTTATTATGTTAATAAAATGTTTAAATGGTTTAATAAATAATTTTCTTTTACTTTTAACACATTTCATCCAAAATTGTTGTACTTTTATCATTTTTAAAGGGTTTATGGGGTTTATCCAGTCCAAAGACTAGAGCCTTGGAACGAATTAATCGTTTAACATGTAAGATGGGACCCCTACTTACGAAATCCCCGGCATACAAAGCGGGCTCTGGAACGGACTACTTTCGTAAGCTGGGGGCCGACTGTACTTTTAATTAATTTTTAAGATGTAATGAACACATTTGAACAAATACCTCTGAAACTGTTTATTTTCAAAACAAGCTTTTATTGAGCTTTAATTTATTATTATGGGGTTACTTTAGAAAAACATTATATTTGCCCATAACATCATGAAAGTCTGATGCCTCACGGAACTTTATGGCATTAACAACTTTGTCCTGCCCTACTGCTTTATTTGGTTTCACCATGCAGGGTCATGTCCTGGTGCAGATGGACTTTGGTTTCCCACAACATTTACTGGTGGAGTTCCTTAGGAAGACCTTGGAGTAACTTCAGTCTACATAGCTTCAACCATACCATGTTCTGCATTTGCCTGAAGATACATATAATCACAAGGTCTTGGCACAAGTACATTTACATTTGTATATGCATATATTTAGTTTAAAAGAGTATTTTTGTTGGAGTACAATGTAGGATTCCATTTAAGCACCAGTAAAATATTCATTTCTTCTTGGCTGATAAAGCAGGTGTTATGAAATGTCAATGTTACAGGAGTTTCCAGAATAATAGGTTCTTTACTATTCTCAACATAAGGTTTTTCACACCACGTTCTGTCAGAAAATGAATCGCTTAATCCTCATGATGGTTATAGGCCCATCTCAGATCGGGTATCAGAGTACACCCTGCAAAACCTGCTAGACCACCACAGAATATAATATGTAATTTTATTCAACGAATTAGTAATAGAATAACTTTTAAGTTGTAAAAGTTATATAACACAAACATCCTTCTTGTAAATGTACTGATATTGTGGTTACAGTCACAATGCTTCCTCATACTTATCAGGTTTACACCTTAAGGCTGCTATTTACTTGACTGTTTACTTGGCAGAGAACTGTATACTAGAAAAAGTGTGTGTGTGTGTATATATATATATATATATATATATATATATATATATATATATATACACACACACACTGTATACAGACGCTCCTCGACTTAGGTTTTAGTTATTTTCCGAACGGCCGAACGTACAGTAAGGTGAAAAAAAAGTTTGTTACTGTACGTTCCAGTGCTGTATGACCGTTTATACTGTACTAAACATCCATTATTACTATTACCGCATCTCAAAACACCCCTAAATCAATTATTATAAACATAACATTGTAAAATAATAACATTAATTTCAAATAAATTAAAATTCAGGCAAAATAATTTCAAATAAAGAAATTTATCAAATTCACTTATTCCCACTGATTCTGATTACCCCATCACCAGGAGGCTTATGCTTCTGACCAACCATATGTGCTCAGGGTTACAAATACGCAAAACAGTGTAAATACAAAGATCACAGAAACAACGTCTTAACACAAGGGTAACACGCGGTGAACTGGAAAGAAGCAGGGCACGTTCTGTCTGTTATTTGTAAACAATGAACGACGCAGTGTCATGTAAACAATGGATGCAGCGTCATGCCTAAGTAGTGTACTACCTCTGTGCACTACGTAAGAATGTCTCATACTATGGAGAGTGCGCTAAACTCAAAATGACTTCCAAAAAAATTTTTTTTGTACAAAAAAAACGTAAGGCGAATAAACAAAGCGAGGGGGGGGGTCTATATATTTTTATATATATATATATATATATATATATATATATATATATATAAATATATAAAAACTATGTACACACACACAGTGGTATGAAAAAGTATCTGAACATTTTGGAATTTCTCACATTTCTGCAGAAAATCACCACCAAATGTGATCTGATCTTTGTCAAAATCACACAGATGAAAAAACAGTGTCTGCTTTAACTAAAACCACCCAAACATTTATAGGTTTTCATATTTTAATGAGGATAGCATGCAAACAATGACAGAAGGGGGAGGAATAAGTAACTGAACCCTCTGCCTAAGGAGACTTAAAGAGCAATTTAAACCAATTTTTACCAAACAATTTAAATCCACAAGAGACTATTATTACTAACAGTGTCGACACCATCAGTGATAACAGGAAGTGACTTGTTTTTTGGGCAAGCAATAATGTATGACTCAGTTATAACAATAAATAAATAGTTACATGATTTGCACCAACATAGCTCATTTAATGTTTATGGTATACGGATACTATATTTGTGTGTAATATTATGGATAATCACCACATGATCCCTTCTTAACCCTAGCAGTGTCAAAGCCAAAAAAACCAAATAAACACACAAACAAACACACAAAGTCTTTTTCGTTTTTCTTTTAATTTTTTTTTTGGAAAGGCTTCTATATAATCTTCATACAACGTAATGTTATATAATGCTAATTATTTGGTAATTTCTGCATTCAATATCCAAAAAGAAGGTAATTTCACTAAAAATGCATGGCATTTTGAACTTACTTCTAGGGTTAAAGTATGACGCTTACCACACACCCATGTCATATTGATTGAAACATTGTTTTGATTACAATGTCTGTCTGTCTTCCTTTCGGCTTTTTCCCTTTTACTCGGGAGTCGCCACAGCGAATCATCTTGATTCGCACGTTTGATTGGGCAGAGGTTTTTTTTTTTTTTACGTCGGATGCCCTTCCTGTCACAACCCTTTTTAGCAAGGGACAGAAACACACTGACGGCTTTGCAGCTACTCTTTACGAAAGTCAGCAATGGTTCTTTTACATGCCTCTCACCATAGACAGTGACAGACATGGCCCGCCTTTGATAACCCAGTTAGCTGCACTGGTGGGGACAGCGACAACCTTGTGGAGAGTGGGACTCGAACCCCCAACCTTTGGATCAGCGAGCCAGCGCCCTATACCACTAGACCACCACCGCCCCTCCCCCCTAGATTGTAGTCCATAGTATAAATAGGTTGTTCACCTGTGTAAGCTTAGGTGAGCTTGTGAATAGAGATGTGACCCTTTGATAACGCTGTTAGCAACACTGGGGGGGTGTGTGTGTGTGTGCAGTGACAACCCTGTGGAGAGTGGGACTCGAACCCCCAACCTTTGGATCAGCGATCCAGTGCCCTATACCACTACTTCCCCTTGTTTTGATTACAATAAAATCTAAATTCAAACCTAAGGATAATTCATTTCATTACCTTCCCAGTGGCACACCCACCCACCAACACACACACACCCACACACTAAAGTTGTCCACCTGGCAAGGTTATTTACATAATAACTGCAACCTCGGGTTGCCAGAAACAGTTTTATCACCAACAATTACATTTAATCCAATTCAAATGTATATGTATGTAGATTTTTTTTATTTTAAAATTGACCCTGGTACGTTCTGCTTTCCAGAGTAAAACCAATTTTATTATGAATTTAACCAAATTACTTTAAACATTTCTCTTAAAAGAACCCCCTAACAGGTCTGTAATGAGCAAGCCTGTCGTGATGGTTCAAGGAAAAACTTTCTGAAATGACATGGGAGGGTCTTGAGGTGAACCAGACTCCCATCCTCTTTGGTATGACATCAGATGATGTCCATTTGTAGAAATCTTTCCCTAGGTGTGTCACGTGCTGAAAAAGGTACAAACAGTATACTGTAGTCGGAAATTCTATATGGTTTTCGAAGAAAGTCTATTTCATTGGCTTAGAACAGTGGTTCTGAACCTTGTTGGAGGTACCGAACCCCACCAGTTTCATACGCACATTCACCGAACCCTTCATCAGTGAAAAATAAAAATATGATTTTTTTACAAATTCAAGACATAGGTATTGTTGTGTTCTTATATTCCCATCTCCATGCAGTTTCACCAAGTATTCCTTTAGTTTTGCCGGTGCGAGACTAGAGTTGCTCAACTTGGCATTGCAAATCATTCAGATTGGATGCTGAGTCCCATCACGTTCCGTGATGCATGTGAATCCATGTTGTATATATATTCGTCCGACCACTTTCTTTTTTTGCTCGTCATAGTTAGTATGGATTAAAATATTCCGAAAAAAAATCTCATGACTTCACACATTGCCTACTGAGCGCGCTAAATTCCCCGCGGCACTGATTGGCCAAGCAATGTAATGTGATCATCTGCAGCCAGTGATGGCCAAGCGGGGCGTGTCATCATTAATTGAAATGATGAGTCGGGTGTGTCTTGACCTCCGTGGCAGAGGCTCCGCCGAACCCCTGAGACCGACTCACCGAACCCCTAGGGTTCGATCGAACCCAGTGTTAGGAACCACTGGCTTAGAACTAATGTAACCGCCTCCCCTTTCGTACCCTGCACTGTCCATTCAGCAATGAGTCGCATCTTGCAGCATGGACTACAGCTCACAGCTTGTCGAATGGTCTGCACAGTGCATCTCGAAACAGTATTACCAAATATTGTGTCTATACTTGTTAAATAACCTTACAATATGGAGATCACAAAGAATATACACTTTCTGAACATAACATCAAGCAGATGGAAGGGGCTTGCATCATGAAATATTTGAAATCTTGCTGCGCTGGACGGTTTTAAAAGTTTGAAATTCTGCTGAAAATTCCTATAGAAGTCTAATCCGAGTCATAGTTTCTGTTATCCTTCATAAATCACCTTTGAACAGTGTATGGGATAAATCCTCCCCTGTGTGCCACATTCTTAGTTATTACATAAAAACAATGAAGAAAATGAAAAATTCTCTGCATTTCCCAGAATGAAAGTTAAGGATACTATATTTACAGGTTTCAAACTCGAGGTTTATTTCCCTCAACAACCTTTTATTTCTTACAATATTTGGTTCATGAACACATTTAATATAGTGATGACTATTTGCTTTTTACACCTGAGGCTAGTGGCTCATCAGGCCGGTGCTTATCCCCGGTTTCCGTAGCGTGAAGCGACCAGGAGTTCAACTCCTCCTGGATGGGACGCGAGCCCATCGCAGGTTACCTTCCCAGTATATTTTTACTGGTACCCATTTATACTGCTGGGTGAACAGAGGTACACTTGTGGTTAAGACCTTGCCCAGGGCTCTTAGCACAGTGGGGGGTATAACTGGGATTTGAACACACAACCTCCTGATCATGAGTGCAGCACCCTCACCACTACACTACCAGCCCTACAGGTTTTTCCTAAAATGTGAACAAATGAACATAAACCATTTTTTAATCTATAGCCTCCCTGGAAGCAGATTTTTGATGTTCAAATTTAGATAATTGACCTGAAGTTGGAATGCGCACAATTTAAAATTTATTAGTCAAAAATCGGTGGAGCTTTGCTCCTCCTGGCCCTCAAACCCTTCCTCATAGGGCAAAGAATCATAAAATGCCTGGGGATTCCCACTGCAAAATCTCTTGTCTGTCTTCCTTTCGGGTTTTTTCCCTTTTACTCGGGAGTCGCCACAGCGAATCATCTGATTCGCACGTTTGATTTGGCAGAGGTTTTTACGTCGGATGCTTTTCCTGTCACAACCCTTTTTAGCAAGGGACAGAAACACACTGACGGCTTTGCAGCTACTCTTTACGAAAGTCAGCAATGGTTCTTTTACATGCCTCTCACCATAGACAGTGAGAGACATGGCCCGCCTTTGATAACCCAGTTAGCCGCACTGGGGGGGGACAGTGACAACCTTGTGGAGAGTGGAACTCGAACCCCCAACCTTTGGATCAGTGATCCAGCGCCCTATACCACTAGACCACCACTGCCCCCCCACTGCAAAATCTCTTGATGGACTGGAATTCCTTAAAAGTAGGAGGTTTCAGAGGAACAAGGCCAGTTCACTGGCATTTGATTGCGGCCCTTTACCCCCCCTGCAGGATAACAAAAGTAGTCCATACACCGGTCCAGTTATCATGAAACTTGACAAACTGGGGGTTCTTTTCTTTGTTGAAAACTATTTCTCCGATTGGCCGAGTTTGGAATTAACACTTGTTTTTCCAGCACTTTGTTTTTGATCAAATAATCCGACATAGCATAGAACATGGATGGATCACATTCAAAGGAGCAATTATCTTACCTCTGATTGGCTCAAGTGATCATATGCCTGGAGTTTGATCATTTTTGTTCTGACTGCCATGAACATGGCTCATTTCGACTGAGAATGTTAAATCATAATACCCCACCTCAGTTAAGGACTCCGATCAAGTTGAACTGTTTCTATTGAGACAGAGCAAAGCTTCAACAACAGATGGGGCAGTCGTCATCCTTCTTCTTCTTCTTCTTCTTCTTTTACTTTCGGCTGCTCCCTTCAGGGGGCGCCACAGCAAATCATCCACCTCCATCTCACCCTGTCCTCTGCATCTTCTTTTCTGACTCCAACGACCTTCATGTCGTCCTTCACCACATCTATAAATCTCTAACGTCTTCGACCAACAGTAGTCCAATTTCCATCAGCACCCTGTTGATTGACAGCACTGATGGCGGTCGTTGTTAACCCGGGCCTCGACCGATCCGGTATGGGGGTAATACTTCTGATTTGCATCATAAAAGTTTGGCGTTGGTTTTACGTCGGATGCCCTTCCTGACACAACCCTCTGCATTTCTCCGGGCTTGGGACCGGCATGAGGGGGAGAGACACTGGTTAGTACCCCCCCCCCCCACCTCATGGCTGCATTGGGGGCAGTAGTCATCCATCCGACAAAAATGTGACATAGATTGTTTTTCCCATGTATTCTTCGTTTCTATTAATATAAATGGCTATGCTTTGTTTGATAACACTATTCATGATATTTAGTCCATTTTATTTGACTAACTGCAACACGGAACCATCAAGGACTAACATTGATTCACTTCTTTATGAGGCATCCACCAATCAGATGCAAGAAAACCCTTTGAAAACTATGAACAATAATTAAATGTAATAAAGGTTTGATTACTCCTGGTAGAAGTCATTAGAACATATAAGTAGGTGCTCGGTGTTCTCTCGGTACTTTTGTCGGATTTTTTTGGTGACTTCAGTATCTTTCCACAGCCCAAAAGACATCTACATTAGGTTAATTTGCTGTTCCAAATTGCCCTTAACAAGCAGTTCAGGGTGTACGATGCTTTTGTCCAGAGTCTTTCTGTGTCATATATCCCACCCCTTGATGGTACCTTTAAAGAGATAAGTAGTGAGTCATTTCAATTCAGTGGTCACGAGGAGCCCACCAGTCCATTGCTAGGCCAAAACACGCACCACCATTCACACATCGAGGCGATTTGGAACAGCCAATCAGCCTAATGTGCAAGTCTTTGGACTGTAGAAGAAAACCAGAGCAACCCAATATAAACATGCACAAAAACAGAGAGGCCATGCAAATCCTAGATGGAAACACCTTTTCCAAATCCAAGATGTGAATCCAGAACGTTCTTGGTGCGAGATGGATATGCTAACCACCGTGCTACCCTTCACAGAAATTTTAATTTATGAATAAAACAAAGCAAAAAACCACATGTTTTCTCTTACCCACATAGTGTCTATAGCAGGGGTGTCAGACTCATAACAACCACGCAACAGCACACCTGACGTTTCTCATTTAAACAAACAATTTGAGTTTTCAGGCAGTTGATTGGTCAACCTGTGTACACTGTACAGAGACTGACCAATCAACTTTCTGAAGACTCGGATCAGTTTTTTAAATGATCCAAGTCAGGTGTGCTGCTGTTTGATTGAAATAAAAGCCTGAAGCCACATGGCCCTTTGTGGCACAAGTTTGACACCTGTACTTTAAAGGATCCATCAATCAGCATGGCCTAACATGTCATATGTGATGGAAATGTCAGGCCTATATTAATACATTTTTTTTTTTAATCGGGCAAACTCATAAAATTGTCATTATAATGAGAAAACAAGTTTTTTTTTTTTTTTTATCTGGAGATCTTGAGAAAATCATCCCATTATCCAGAGAATGACATTGGATAAATAATGAATGAATGAAATGCAGCCATGAAAAAAAATGCAAATGATCAATACAGAATTCATACCGGATCGGTCGAGGCCCGGGTTAACAACGACCGCCATCAGTGCTGTCAACCAACAGGGTGCTGATGGAAATTGAACTACTGTTGGTCGAAGACGTCGAAGCAGAGGATAGGGAGAGATGGAGGCAGATCATTTGCTGTGGCGACCCCTGAAGGGAACAGCCGAAAGGAAAAGAAGAAGAATGACCGAAGAAATGAACTCATTCTCACAAAAAAAAAAAAAAAAAAAAAAACACGAAGGAAATAGTAACCCATTTGTCGAACCACTTAATCCTATTCGGATCACTGGGAGGCCGGAACCTATTTCAGCCAACACTGGTTGAAGGTATGGTGTACTTTGAACAGCTCGCCAAGCCATCACAGGGTCAACATGTACACAAGCATTCACATGTACATTCACACTTAGCAGTACAGTGCTACCTCAGGTAACGACAAAAGGAATGAATTCGTTCTCAGGGTGAGCTCGTAAGTCGAAAAGTGCGTTAGATGAAACAATTATTCCCATAAGAAATAACAGAAAACCAATTAATCCGTTCTAACCCCCTCCCAAACTCATATAACCTGCCACAAATATGTATATTTGACCAAATATATTAAATATAAACATGTAAAAACAATAAATATTTAATAGTAATAATAATAATAATAATACATGTACATTAACATTGATGATAATTAATAATATATAATATTAAAATAAGAATAAACAATAAGTCAACTAACCCTTTCCGATCATCGACTGCAGAGATGATGTCACGTAGGCAGGCAGAGATGGTACATAACAGAGGAGGAGGAGGAAGAGGAGAATTTTGTGCATGTGCACACTACAAATTGCCAGCAAGGAAAGGCTCGTGGTGAGCTCCCATAAGGCCAGTGCTTCTCAAATAGTGAGCGGCGCCCCCTTGGGGGAGTGAGGTGTAATGCTGGGGGGGCCCCGTATGACCCTGTGAAACACGTTTTTTTTTGCCATACTGTACTAGAGTTAAGGGTAATTGTGCATCCACTGCAGTAGTTGGCAGTGGCGCTCTCATTGTCATGCTATGGTGTAGGGAAAAAGCACCGAGCAAACGATATGAAGTGCAATAAACACTATTTATAGTTGCGCGCAGGGAACTGGGGGGAATGTTTTTTTTCTTCCTAGAGGGGGTGTCACAGAAAACAATTGAGAAGCACTGTACAAGGCGTTCTCGGAGTGCGGAGGAATAAAGGCGAAAGAATACAAGGCTAATCGGCCTGGAAAAGCCATTTCGAGGAGAGCTTGTAAAGTGAATTTTTGCTCCTTGGATGAAGCAGAATTTTGGTGGGTTCGAAGCTCGTATCATGGAAAAAATTTTTAAAGGGCCACTCGTTAGACAAGACACCGCTGTAATTTGAAACAGCGATTTAGCCTAATGTGCATATGTCTTTGGGTTGTGTGAGGAGACTGGAGAATTCAGAAGAAACCTATACAAGCAAGGGGCAGTGGTGGTCTAGCGGTATAGGGTGCTGGATCGCTGATCCAAAGGTTGGGGGGTTCGAGTCCCACTGTCCACAAGGTTGTCACTGTCCCCCCCCCCCCCCCAGTGCAGCAAACTGGGTTATCAAAGGCCAGCCATGTCTCCTACTGTCTATGGTGTGAGGCATGTAAAAGAACCATTGCTGACTTTCGACAAGAGTAGGCTGCAAAGCCGTCAGCATGTTTCCGCCCTGCGATGGCCTGGCGAGCTGTCCAGGGTGTACTCTGCCCTCGCCCGAAGTTGGCTAGGATGGGCACTAGCCTCCCTGCGGCCCAAACTAGGATTAAGCGGGTACAGAAAATGAACTGAACTGAACCTATACAAGCACGGGGAGAACATGCAGACTTCACACAGACACGTCCTCATCGAACCTAGAACCTACTTCGAGAGGAAATAAAACGCCTTGGAGATATGAATGATGTCTACTTTGGGCTTCCGTACTTTTAAAACGCATGACTTATTTCAGATCCTTCATTGTTGACAGGTTTGAAATGTAATGATTCAGAACGGAAATCTGGCAACCCTGTCCTCGCCTGAACTTTCATGAAGCTCTTTCTTCACTTTGATGAAAAGACGCATATGGAAACGAAATATAAATGAAACATCATCGCTTTAAAAAAAAAATACTGTGTGAGCAACTTGGGAATCAAACGCAAAGTCGGTATAAATAAATACTTTATTTAGTATAAAATTTAAATGGACTTCAAGTGCAATAAAACCGAGAACAGAACAACAATGCGGCTTGGCTTTGTTGAATTATATCAGGACGTTTGAGTTTTGAACTTTACCTTTAATTGTTTAATTCGGCCGATAATAAAGTTGTGCGCATTTCTCCGGAAAGATCCGGCGCGACCCCGCACGCCTCACTTTCACTTTCGGTTTAGAGCCACACCAAAGCGATGCTGCACAGCTTGTTGAAACGATTCCAGGTTGACCGAGGTGAGTAAACCAAACGCAAAATATCTACAATATCTTAAATTGATCGATTTTAAACAAGTATGACTTCACACTTTGAAGCGCCGACATATCGACATGTAGTATTGCGCGCGCCTCCAGTCGTGTGATGATGTCAGTAAATAAAGTGCGTAATAATTCGTAAAGCTTTGGCTGTGCGTCTCGGACAAAAGACTCGTCGCGCCAAAATGTCTCCCCTCATTCAGTTCACCAACTTCAACCAGTTCCACATTTCAATCTGAAATGTCTTTCCATGCTCTAAATAATTTGTTGACGTCACTGTGACCCTTTTCTAACTAATTAAAGCAGTTAAAGCTCTTTATGTGCAGACATGATGACTGAAAATCCACGTTTATTGATATAAACTCGACTCCAGACTATAAATAATTTCATCTCCGAGCATCCAGTTTATACACGCGTCTTTCCTCTTATATATTGAAGAATCCTTTAATTCTATCATCAATTCAGTTTATTTTCTGTAACCGCTTAATCCTAATTTGGGTCGCAGGGAGGCTGGTGCCCATCCCAGCCAACTTCAGGCGAGGGCACAGTTCACCCTGGGCAGCTCGCCAGGCCATCGCAGGGCGGAAACACGCCGACGCCTTTGCAGGCGAAAGTCAGCAATGGTTCTTTAACATGCCTCACACCATAGACAGTGAGAGACATGGCCCGCCTTTGATAACCCAGTTAGCTGCACTGGAGGGGACAGGGACAACCTTGTGGAGAGTGGGACTCGAACCCTCAACCTTTTGGATCAGCGATCCAGCGCCCTATACCACTAAACCACCACTGCCCCCTTAATTCTATCATGTGTCTCATATATGATAAGAATGGAGAAAAAAAGTCAAGCTCACTGTCTATCATGTACAGACGCTCCCCGATTTATGTTTTTAATTGGTTCTGGACGGCCGAACGTAAGTTGAAAGTGAACGCAAGTTGTTACAATGACGTATGACATGTGACGTATGACGCTCATACTGTACTATACATCCATAAATACCATTACCGTTATCTCATAGAACACATCTAAATCAATTATTATAAACATAACATTGTAAAATAATATCAAATATATCAAATAATATCAACATTAATTTCAAATATGTCACTTATTTATACCGAGTCACTTTACATGAAGCTTAAAACAGCCAATCAACGCTTACAATATGTGAGGCGCTCAATACCGAAAGTAGTGTACTTGCTGTGGGTTATACAGACTTCCGGTCTTTCAAGTGCGCAAGGGTGCCGTTGAACTTGTTTAGAACACAGCCTGCACTGATGTGAATCACCAACCATATTTGCTTAGGGTTACGAAAGTCCGCAAAACTGTAAACACAAAGATCACCGAGACGACGTCTTAACACAAGGGTAACAAGCTATATAACTGATATATATATATATATATATATATATATATATATATATATATATATATATATATATATATCTGTTTTATATATATATCTGTTATATATATATATCTGTTTTATATATATATCTGTTATATATATATATATATATATATATATATATATATATATATCTGTTTTTATATATATATATATATATATATATATATATAAAGAACTAAACTGGGAAGAAGGAGGGAGGGGCACGTTCAGTCTGTCGTTTGTAAACAATGGACGCAGCGTCATTACATCAGCGTACTACGTAGGTACATCTAAACTCAAAATTTGATGTTTTTTTGTTTGGAAAAAAAAAACAAAACAAAAAAAATGTGAAATCGAAAAAACATAAAACGGATGAACCTAAGTCGGGGAGCGTCTGTATTAAATGAAGTAGTTTTCTCCACAGCAAATGGATGAAGATGGAGGAGGTGAGCCTGGAGGAGGACTTACGGATTGTGGTGGCTCAAGAAGCCACTACGATAGTGGATATTTTGTGTGAGCAGAGGATTAATATTCTACAGCAGATATATGCCTTGGTGGAACCTCGGACACTAGAGGACCTACAGCTCCTGCCCAACCTCAGGAAGATTATCTCAGGAGTTGTGGATTACTTCAAAAATTCAGACCAACAAAAATGCCAAAATTTTCTGAACACTATTTGGCAATTCTGTGAGAATATCCCATTGGAATTGGACACAAAGATTTTATCAATATCGGGATATTCATCTGGTAAGTTCTGGTTGATATAGTGCCCAGTTTATTTCCTGGTTACCGGATACCTGGTTACTACAGTAAAGCTTCACTCTATAGTTGATGTAATGTTATTAACCTAACTCATTTTCACCTAACTAATTAAACATGTGGCTCGCATGTCTGCCTCAGAGCAGGACGATTCTCAGTTCAATTTCCCGGCTCAGTGCGGCCTTTCTGTGTGGAGTTTGCATGTTCTCTTTGTACTTGCATAGAATTGCTGCAAGTACTCTGGTGCAAGGACATCAGCATTAAAGCTAATTGGCTGTACAAAAAAACCATAGTGTGTGTGTGTGTGTGTGTGTGGATGGTTTTGTGTGTTGGCCCTGCAATGGTCTGGTGAGCCATTCAGGGTGTATCCGGAAAGGTTTAACAAAATTGGGTATTAGTACATCTTTAATTGTAGCTCCCATTTGGATAGTAAAATTGGTGTAGTTGGAGAGGAGAGTGGGAGGGGTAGGGTACTTGTGCATGCAATTTCATATTGATTCTGATATATGAAGAAAATGTACATGGACTCCTGCATGCACATGGTTTTATATATCAGAATTTTTTTTGACAATTTATGACCGTCACGTTTAGGTGTACTTGTGATCACTATAGCCCCAGATTACAGTTCTTGTCTTACACGAATGAAAACTGATGTGGGATCTTTGCGCCGTGTCGGCTAAGATAGGCTCCACTGTTCAGTAAATGAGTGAGTGAGTGAATGAGTAAGTAATTTAATACATGTGAATCAAAACATGTATTTAACATGCAATGTAGTTATAGTAATATTAATAGTAAATTATATTTATTATATAAAATAGAACAAATCTCCAGGTTATATACAAGTGTATTCTATTCAAATGGCTACATGATATACAATGTAGTGATGTATGTGTGTGAAAAGATATCTTTTTTCAATTCGGATCCAAGGTCGTTTGACAAAATGTTGAAACAAACTGAAAGTGAAAGAACAGCAGTACAAAGAAATGTAGAATTTGGGTTTGGTTTGTGATTTGTGGCATTGCAGTTCAAATCGGATTTGGAATTTATCTCAGAATCTTGTTTGTTTTTTTTTTTTTTTGCATGTGATACGAAGGAGCACTGGTAAACAATTTCCTCCCAGATACAGAAAACTCCCCTCGATCGCCTAAACGTGCATGTCTAGGTACTTTTCAGATTTGCCTCATTACATAACCTACATTGTAATTCACAGAACCATTTCCTTATCAACACTAAAACTAATATTTTTTCTTTCCAGACCAGGTACAGCTTTACACGAATGCCGTTAAGAGTTTTCTGCAAAATAAATTTGAGAAGGTGACCAAAGATATTAAGAAAAAGGTTTGTCTAGACAAGACATGGCTGTGCTGGAGGACACAAAAATATGCACGAATAAGAGACAGATCAGCAAAAGCTCTAGAAGGGGAAGATGTTCTTCCAGATCATAAAGAGTCAGTTGAGGCTCTTTTGAAGAAAACAGGCAGAGTGGTAATGCTATCGGGTCAGGCTGGTTCTGGTAAAACCCTGCTGATGCATTGCCTAGGTCACCACTGGGCTCAGGGCTCATACCCCTCGATCAAGCTACTGTTTTTACTGGAGTTCCGTCAACTTAACTTGGTCTCACAGCCATTGTCTCTGAAAGAACTGCTGTTTCGCTTCTTTCTTCCATTTGAGGAAGACGATGAGCAAAGTGAAGCAGTGCTCAATTATGTTATCTCCAAGCCTGAGGAAATTTGCCTGATATTTGATGGGTATGATGAGTTTGGAGCAAGATTTACAGACCCAGAGGGACTTTCTGGCTCTGTAGAACCCGACCAACAGCTACCATTGGCCGATCTTCTATCTGCACTATGTAGCTTCAAGATCCTACGAGGATGTACGGTGCTGGTCACTTGTAGGCCTCGAGATGCTTTTGATCTGTTTGGAAGTTCTAGCTATTCTGTTGCAGAGCTTATTGGGTTTAATCAGCAACATGTTAAAGAATACACAGAGGAGTACTTCCATGAAAAAGGAAATGACATTAAAGAACGAGCAGTTAGATTGCTAATGAATAGCCATCATCTTCTCTACATGTCGTATGTTCCAGGACTGTGTCATGTTTGCTGTGTCTGTTTAGATTACGTTCTCTCACGTGATAAGTCTCAGAAAGCCGGTACTCAGCTACCTACATCCTTAACCCAAATCTACCTCCACATCCTTTCTGCTTTTATTAGTCGCTGCCAAAGTTCTGGATCCTTTGACAATCATATCCCATTACTTCAGAGGTACAGGACTCAAATTGCTTTGTTGAGTAATCTTGCAATGGACGGCCTTGAGAGCAGCCGAATAGTATTTTCTGCAAATGATCTTTCTCCAGAGCTACTGAACTTTGGCGCCAATGCTGGAATTCTGTCTCGTGTGGATCTTACTTGTGCAGATGGATCACGAAGTCTGGGCTGTGCTTTTACACACCTAACCATGCAAGAGTTCATGGCTGCTTTGCATCTCATGACGAACCCCGAAATCACAGAGTCACAGCTCAGAAAGAAGCTTAACCTGAAAAGCCGATGGACTGCTAAGAATGATCCAAAAACTGTGTTTACAGACTCCCTTCACTTGTATATGTGTGGACTTGCTGCAAAAGCATGCACTTTGAGTCTTGTCCTGCTGGTGGGCAGTGAAAATGCCAGAACTTTTGTCCAGAAGCGTCAAGAGACTGTACTGAAGATTTTGCAGCACTTTGTGGTCAGTGGCCGTCAGACAGGTCCCAAGATTATTGAGCTCTGCCGTTGTGCCCATGAAATGCAAGAGTTCAATTTGGCCAGGGATGTTGGTTCAAGAGAACGGTTTGAGCTGCGGAATATAAGACTCAATCCTGTCGACATGGATTCTTTGGCATTTGTTACTTCGTCTGCAAATCAGATGGTTTGTCTGGATTTTGGTGCTTGCTCGATGGAACCAGAGTCTTTGAACATCATCCCCAAGTGCAAGAAACTAGATAAGCTCATGTAAGTACCAAATTCTTATGTATTCTTTACAAAACAGTTGCGGTCTTTGCATGCCGAGCTCGATTAGATTCACACTATATGGTCAAAAGTTTATGGACACTTGTCCAAAACACTCGTATGTGGTTCTTGATTGTTTGTGTCCAGGTTCCATTCCTCTTTACTTTTATAATATTTGTTTTCCTCCTCTGGTAAAGCTGTCTAATATATTTTGAAATGTGCCTGTGGGAATTTGTGATCGGTCATCCCGAAGAGCATTATTCAGGCAAGGCTCTAATGTCACTTGGGACAGTTGGCATTCTTACTTATCTGAAATGCGATCGGAGGGTGGGGTTGAGGTTGGTGCTCTGTGCAAGAAATTCATGTTCTCCCACGCCAACCTTGGCAAGGCATGTCTTCATTGGAGTTTACTGTATATGCAAAGGGGGCAGTCATGCTAGAACAGGTTTGAGTCTCTTAGTTCGAGTGAAGGGAAATGATAAACCAGCAGGAGATGACAACAGTGTAATTTTTAACTTTGCAGCACAGAATTTGGGAAGAAGCTGCATGTGGTTCTAATGGTCAATTGTCCATCAATTTTTGTCTATACATTGTCAACATGTATTATAATACGTTATACATTAGATATATGTAAAATGCATACTGCTACAGACAATTTAAAAATATTGTTAAAATAAATTCTCTTTCATGAATAGTATTATTTATGCTTTTATTTATTGGAATATGGTTACATTGGATAAATGCATGCCTGTTTAAAGGCTAATTTATCTCAAGGAGAGGATACCAGCCATTATGTAATAGAATAACAATATTAAAATTCAAGTAGGTTTAGCAAAATTGGGCATTAGTACATCTTTAATGCACACGGTCATATGTATCAAGGGTGAAGTTTAAGCCAAAAACACATTACTCAGCAATTAATTGTAATTTTCTTTAGTGTTTGTAAGGCTATTGCACAAAAGGCTAGGCTATTACAACCTGCTAAATGGTAGTGCAGCATTTGGTTTTGTCAATTCCCCTGATTGTAGCTCCCATTTGGATAGTAAAATTGGTGTAGTTGGGGAGGAGAGTGGGAGGGGTAGGGTACTTGTGCATGCAATTTCATATTGATTGGGATCTATGAAGAAAATGTACATGGACTCCTGCATGCACAGGGTTTTATACATCAGAATTATTTTTGACAATTTATGACAGTCATGTTCAGGTGGACTCGTGATCACTATAGCCCCAGATTCCAGCTCTTGTCTTACACGAATGGAAACTGATGTGGTAGCACACACTGTTCATCTGAAGTTCTGATGTGTTGTACAAGAGAGTTTTATGTAATTCACGAACCATTCTGTCTCCTCCCTACAACGAAGATGATCAACGTCAATGAATGTACATTTCCCCCGTTTTGATGTTAACTTTAAACAAAGCACCTGACCTATATCTTTACGATTTTATGCATTTTATATTTTGTGCGGCTTAATATCGTGCTTGATGCATGTACAGTATATATTTTGTATTGCCTGGGAAGTAGGTTTTACATATTTTGCTTGATTAAAGGGGAAGTAAACTTAACCTGACTCAAAGCTTTCATACATTGTATGTAACAATGTACAATTGTTATTAAAATGTTCCTCATGAAAAAAAAAAAAAAAAAAAAACCCTCATTCACTTTAGAGCAGTGGTTCTCATTCTCAAATAGTGGGGGGGGGGGCACGATGTGATGCCTGGGGAGGTGCGTGTGACCGCAGGGAACATGCTTTTTTTTTTTTTTTTGCCGTATTATGATAAAGTGTAATTGTACATCCACTACAGCAGGTGGCAGTGGCTTCCTCACTGTTGGAGTGTGCCCAGAGGTAAAATAAGAAGTGAAGTTAATAAACTCACCATGGAAATTTTTAACATGGACGAAAGAGAGGCGGAGAGAGACGGAGACAGCAAGCAAAACGAAAGTCTCCCGGAAGTTAAGTTGAGGAGGTATGATGAAGTGTATGTAGCACTCGGCTTCACTGTGCTGCGGTGAGAAACAAGGAAAGACCGCTGTGTATACGATGTCTGAAAACATTGGCAGCGGAGAGCATCAACCCAAATAAATTCAGGTGTCACTTAAAGACATCACTCCCTGATCACGTGATGAGCCGCGTGAGTTTTATCAGCGAAAACCTGCCGAGTATTTCCAATGACCATCCTGCTTTGTGAATGCTTCTCCAGCAAAAAATGCGAGCTCTGTTAGCATCAGATAAGGTGGAGTACCAAATTGCTCAGTGCAGAAAACCCCCCAGCACAGCAGAGGAGCTGATCCTGCCTGCAGCACACATGGTCTCCGTCATGCTGGATGACGTCACTGCTGTGGAAATAAGTCCAGGTCCCAGTTCAGAATTGAGCAGGAGCTGAGAGTTCAGTATCGTGCTTTAAACCCTGCATTTGAAAAGCTGTGCACTGCGAAGAGTGCTCATTGTACCATTAATCTGGACTTAATCATTCGAACAAAAATAATAATAATAAAGATAATAAAAATTGTTTTATTCATTTTTGTTTTGTAGGTTAAAGTGTTTTATATACAGTGGTACCCTGGTTCTCGAACTTAATCCGTTCCAGAAGGCTATTCCAATTCCGATTTGTTCGAATTCCAAATCCACTTTTCCCATTACAAATAATGTAAACGGTTTTAATCCGTTCCAAGACACTAGAAAACTACCTTTTTTAAACAATGTTATTTCATAATGTCGTTTATACATCAAATCGTATACTAAATGTCTTAATAGAATAATTTATTTTGTGTCTTTTTTGTTTGTTTTTTGTTTATTTTCGAACCAGCCTCGACTTGCTTGAAAGTGGAACCCTTCAAGATTCGAGCTCGGGTCTTTTTTCACCAAATCATTGTAGATTTCACGAGCTTTGCAACGGATCACATCCTCGCTAACGTTATCTCCTGCTAACTGCTGCTTGTTTATGTATAGGAGCAGGAAATGTTCCACCTCCTTCAGCACTCGCGGTCTTTGTTTGCTGATAACCGTCGAGCCTTTCGCCACATCACTGGCTTTAACAATCTCTGTGTTCTTCAGGATCGTACATATTGTTGATTTAGCCATTCTGTATTCTTTAGCAAGATCAGTAACACGCACATTCTTTCTTGTGATGGATGTGGTGAAGGAGGATATGAAGGTCGTTGGTGTAAGAGAAGAAGATGCAAAGGATAGGGTGAGATGGAGGCAGATGATTCGCTGTGGCAACCCCTGAAGGGAAAAGCCGAAAGGAAAAGAAGAAGAAGTAACACGCACGCCTGATTCACGCTTAGCTATCAGTTCTTTCTTAAACTCAACAGTTTTCCGCACAACTGACCTTTTGTCAGTAGCCTTCTTTGGAGACATGTTTATTTGCTAATCTAATCGAGTAAACAAAAAAACACAGTATACTGTACTTTGTAGAACAGGAGCAAGCACATCCACACGCACACTGTGGTCGAGTAGAGTCAAAAGAGACCGATTTCCGGAAGTCTCGCACTTTTCCTCACTCTCGGTCTCGTTTTTTCTCCTGAATTTTACGAATTCAACTTCCGAATCTTGCTCGACTCCCAAGACAAAAAAATCCCGGATTTTTTGTTCAAATTCCGATTTGTTCGACCTCCAAAGCGTTCAAGAACCGAGGCACCACTGTATTGTGCTCCTGAGTTAATATTGCTGATCAATTTAAATTTATTATTATTATTTTTTAATTTTATTACATTTTATTTTTCAGTATCAAATGGTTCAAATTATTGGTCAATACTTTTTTATTTCAGGCAAATTGATGCACTTTAAATCTTTTTGTTTAAAGACTAAAACATTTTTAATAAAATTATTATTTGTTTGAAGTTGATCTATATTTCTTCATTTTTTAAATATGCAATAATGATAATGATTTATTATGTTAATAAGGATACAGTGTTATGCAGAGGATTACTTACAACAATTTTTAGACAAATAACACTATTTATATTGGGGGGGGGGCAAAATATTTTCCTCTTCCTAGGGGGGCACGACAGAAAATAATTGAGAAGCACTGCTTTAGAGACATTGTAGACAGATAAGTGATTTGTTTATAATTGAACAGTACGTATATTTTTTCATTTGTTCATCTAAATGAGCAGACACGTGTCTGATGTATGTAAACGTGATGCCATATTATGTGCAGATGTGCCCATTTTTATTGTATTCAGTTGTTGACTACTTTATATCTGATTTGTTAATTTAACATCTATATACTCTTATTTATGCTATTGTCTTGCCTGATATGAATTGAAAAATTCACATCCAATTCTTGTGATTTTGAATGGTGGCCTTTTCAGACAGGATAATGTAAACTAATGAAGAGATTTTAGCAGATTGCAACTTTGAAAATGTTATACAAGCCACCTTATTATGAAAATATACATGTTTTTGAAGGCTTTCTTTTAATTTCACATTAATAAATTCTAAAAGTCTATGGTATATACATTCCACTACATGTCTACAAGCACCATTTCCTCTTGAAAACTGCACAAAAACATTTCTTACACATTACCACAAGCACCATGTCCACTTTCTTTTTTACTATTTATATTTTTATTTTGCCTGAATAAGAAAATTTTCCATTTTTATTCATGCCATAGGGTTGACAACATATAAATACTGTACATATATTGATGTGTTTTGAAATTCTTGCCATTTCCTGTTTTCACATTTATATTCATTCAATGAAATTTAAATGTATGTAAATTATGGCTATACTGGGCACCCAGTATTTGAATTTATATTTGTATTTGTTGAGGAAAAAAATTATTTACATAATTTTTAAAAAATATTCTGCAAATACCTTTTTTCCCCCTCAACAAATACAAATATAAATCCAAATGATGTTTTATATCGGAGAAAATTTAGTAAAAATCCATAACTTTAAAGTGACAGATAATTTCTCTTCAAAAAGAAATTGATAAAATCTTCCCATGTTCATCTCTCAGTCTTGGTAAATGCATATTAAATTATTTCATTGCAGTTTTCGTGGCCGTAAGTACGACGACAAGTTTTCAGAAGCTTTGTCTGGGATACTTCCCAGAATCCAGAGTTTAAAGGAGTTAAAGTAAGTCCTGGTTTAACCAGTACTTTTATTTCCTTACATTTCATGGTGTTGATCATATTTCAACAGCTCAGCATGCATTGTGGCTTTCACATCATTACTCCATCCACAGCTTTATCAGTGGTGGCCTGACTGATATTGGAGCTGCAATACTTTTTAAAGCTCTGGAGTGCTGCCCAAAAATCACTCATTTAAAGTAAGAGACTCTGCTTTTAATATCATAGCAGTTAATGTCAGTTTCACAAGAGTTTGGTATTTAGTTAGGTGTTGATGATTGAGTGATGGTGAATAAAATGAAATGTATGTTGTGTTAGTGTGAGTGATAACTATCTGACTGATGAGAGTGTAAGAAAGATCACCGAGATGATGGCCAAACTGCCAGACCTCACATCTCTCAAGTAAGTGGTTACTTTTTGAGGTCCATTTGTTCTCCTGAGACCCAAATGTCCTTATATGAGGTAACTGTATATTATCTCAACTACACTGTGTTGGTCCTTGAATGACGTGAGGGCCACTGAGTTTTATTCTTTAGTCAAGCTTCTTCTTGTTTGAAGATGTTGAGCAAGTTCAATATTTATCAGGTGGTAAAGAGCAGAGGTTGTGTGTTTAAATCCCAGTTAGACTCCCACTGTGCTAAGACCCCTGGGTAAGGTCTTAACCACAAGTGTGCCTCTGTTCACCCAGCACTATAAATGGGTACCAGTAAAAATATACTGGGAAGGTAACCTGCGATGGATTAGCGTCCCATCCAGGGGGAGTTGTCTTCCTAGTTGCTTCATGCGACGGAAACTGGGGATAAGCACCGGCCTGATGAGCCACTAGGCTCGGGTGTAAAAAGCCCAACAGACTTTTAAGGAGCAGAAGTGGTGTAGAGAAATGAGAAGGCACACAACGTTAGTGTTTCGGCCTTTGCGGGTTAATTATAATCAGATTAAAGTCCAGTATATTATAGGTGACCTTTAAGTCCACTTACAGAACCTTGTTGTATGGAGATACTGTACTTAAATTCTATTTTATTGACTGATCTGAATAACACATCTGTTCTGAATCTTGTTATCAGGTTGGGGAAGAACAACATCTCCAGAAATGGAATATTTACACTCACTGAAAAAATCCTTGCTGATGAGAACATTAAGCAAGTCCACACAAAGTAGGATCCTCTCTCTCTCTCTCTCTCTCTCTCTCTCGCCCGCTCTCTCTCTCTTCTTTTGTGATTGAATTCTTATGATCTTATAAAAATGCCACTGACCCCACTTAGTTAGTTGAAAGTCTAATTCAATAATTAGGATATTCTTGTATAATATAGCATTGCAAGTGAGTTCATTTTAACACTGCATTGTTTCAAACCTGATGGATGTGCCTCTGTTTGTTTACAGTGGAAAAAAGGAAATCAATGTTCTGTTTATCCCAGATACCCCAAAGTGAGTAGAAACTACAGTACCAATGAATTATTTTAAGTAAGTGGGCTGTTAAACTTGAACAGTAAGATTAAAGATTCTGCTTAATCCTAATTAGGGTCGTGGGGGAGTTTGGCACCCATCTCAGCCGACTCCATGCAAAGACAGCGTACACCCCAAACAGCTCACCAGGCCATTGCAAGGCAGAAACACGCTGACGGCTATGTAGCCTGTAGCCTACTCTTGATGAAAGTCAGCAATAGTTCTTTTACAGTCTCACACCATAGACAGTGAGAGACATGGCCAGCCTTTGATAACCCAGTTAGCTGCACTAGGGGTGGGGGTGGGAGGCAGTGACAACCCGTTGACAGAGGGGCTTGAACCAACAACCTTGGGATCAGTGATCCAGCACCTTTACCACCAGGTCATTGCTGCCCATTAAAGATTCAGTAGCTCTGAATTTAACACTTCACCAAGGAAACCATTTACCATATTTGACGTAATAAGCGCCCAACTGCAATAAGCCCTACCCAGTGTTTTTGATCTTACGTCTAATAACTGCCCATGTGTACTGGGAGCAAAATCATAGATCAAACTTACTAATTTTATTCGATCAGTCTCTGTAACTGTAAAATGAGGCGTTCACTGCCTGTAAAAGTGAGTTTACACGGTATTTCAAGATCCCCTGCCACTGGGGAATGTCTATACAAGTAACATCATCCGACTTACTTATGACCTGTTCGACTTACGTCCACCAGTACTTACGACCACAGCCAGCAGATGCTTTTTTTTTTTTTTTTTTTTTTAATTCAATGTCTGGCACCGCAGCATGTAGCAGCCAGGTAAAGCGTACGACAATTATGGCAGCCAACCGGCATCGCATACGACAGTTACGGCAGCACAGTATCCCAGCATCTCACTCTCACATAGTGATCTACCACTACACTCAGTAACTAGATACTGTCTAAATTTATTAGGATCCATCTAAATATTGTACCCTACAACGTTACCATGGTCCCCAAGAGAAAACCCACTTCATCAGATGGAAATCCTGCAAAGAAAGCGAGGAAGGCACTGACTTTGGAGACAAAGAGTGTTCAGCTGATGGAACAATTTTATTTAAATGTTTAAATGGACGGGATGTTGTATTTAAACCGGAATTACAGGACCTGTTTGAAAGATCAGAGGTCCCGATTCAATATTAACTTTAACATTTAATATTAATGCACATACACACACACACACAACACTGTCTCTCTCTATCTCTCTCTAGCTCTCTCTCTATATATCTCTCTCTATCTCTCTCTGTCTCTCACACACACACACACACACACACACACACACACACACACACACACACACAAAACTCCCTCCCTCTCTGGTGTGTTTTGCCGAATGCCGGCTCCGCCCACACGCAACGCGCAGCCGACGAACCAATTCTATTTAAATGTTTAAATGGACGGGATGTATTTAAAGCGGAATTACAGTACCTGTTTGAAAGATCAGAGGTCCTGATTCAATATTAACTTGCTTCCCATGCGAGATCGGAGGTCTTGTCCCACAGAACACTCTGTTTTCCTTCTGCTTCAATATCGTTCCGAAATAATGTATTGTTTTTCACTGTATTTCTGCTTTTCTGTATTTTCCGGGTCCATGATGGGTAACAAAATATAACACTGATGGTCAATCTCAAAGAGAACTCACGAGCCAACATTCCTATTCAAGTCTCCTCCCTGTAACAAATAGGAAGTATAGGTACAGGAAGTATGGGTACAGTTCAGCTGCCTCCTGGCCAATGGGAGGCCAGCGGGGCGGGATGTTGGGAGATAGCCAATAAGAGAGCAACTCGCGCATTGTTTGAATTTGTGAATGGCGCGTTTGAATTTTTGAATGGCGCGTTTGGTGCTTTTCGTAAAAAAAAAAAGGAGTAAAATTTATAAATAAACTGTTAACAGCTTGGTATATAATAGTATTCAATAGAAAAAGTTATTTGAAAACGCAACAGATTGACATAGTGTATCCTATACAGTAGTACCTATAACCCTTGCATTGGCCATTTTGAATGGCATTCGACTTACGTCCAATCTGACTTATGACCGGTTGGTCGGAACCGATCCTGGTCGTAAGTCAGATGTTACTTGTAATGTTTATCAGTAACAAAATATTTGATCGTTCTGCCGTGCTTTAAAAAACAGGAAAATATTTTGCTGTGTTGGAAACTGTTCAGTTCATCAGTTCATTTTCTGTAACCGCTTAATCCTAATTAGGGTTGCGGGGAGGCTGGTGCCCATCCCAGCCAACTTCGGGCGAGGGCAGAGTACACCCCGAACAGCTCGCCAGGCCATCGCAGGGCAGAAACATACCGACGGCTTTGCAGCCTACTCTTGTCGAAAGTCAGCAATGGTTCTTTTACATGCCTCACACCATAGACAGTGAGCGACATGGCCGGCCTTTGATAACCCAGTTAGCTGTACTGGGGAGTGTTGGAAACTGCTACAGCAAAATTATGAGATGCTCTGAATGAATGGAGTGATGAGCCAGACATGGACCTAACGGAAAGTGATGGCGAGAATTTTTCACCCGATTCTCCTGCTCACTGACTTCATAAATTTAAGGACGTTCCTGGCCATGTACTTTTGTTTGTTTGTGTTGATTGGTTCAACTTACCATGTGCTAAAGTTGACAGTGTTGTTTGGCTCTATTTTACTTCTGGGAAATGTTTAAAGGAAATGTTTTAAGGGAGGGAAAAGTAAGGGGTCTTTTTTTTAAATTCTATTTTCTGTTTATTTTCAGCTTTCATGTAAGTAGTTTGGTTGATACCACAAATTGAATAACAAAAATACCAGTAAAACTCTTTCATTGTTCTGTTATTATTCATGTTTTCCACCTCGATGGTAATAAGCACTTACCGTTCCACTCCGCTGGTAACATTTTAATAAGCGCCCACCCACTCCAATTTTTTAAGCGCCCTGGGCACCTATCATGTCGAATACGGTATTTTGAATATTATCAGTACTCTTTCATTTTAAAAGAAAAGCTGTAGTAATAGTGTTTTAATGAGGGCACTGTTGGCTCACTGGTTAGGATCTGGGTTACTGATCAGGAGACGAAGTTACCGCCAAGCTGTCATTGTTGGGCCCTGTGCAAGACCTTTAACAGTCAACTGCTCAGTTTTATAAAGTCACTCTGTGTAAAGACATCAACTAAATATTATAAGTGTAAATATAGTAATAATAATAATAACAACAACAACAACAATGATAATAATAATAATAATGGTAATAATAAAAGGCACTCTTGTAAAAGAGAAACTGAAACAAAACAACCCACATCACCAAAAACCACAACCACCATTTTCCTTCCCATTACTGTCTGTCTTCCTTTCAGCTTTTTCCCTTTTACTCGGGAGTCACCACAGCGAATCATGTGATTTGCATGTTTGATTTGGCAGAGGTTTTTACGTCGGATGCCCTTCCTGCCACAACCCTTATAGCAAGGGACAGAAACACGCTGACGACTTTGCAGCTACTCTTTACGAAAGTCAGCAATGGTTCTTTTACATGCCTCACACCATAGACAGTGAGAGACATGGCCCGCCTTTGATAACCCAGTTAGCTGCACTGGGTGGGACAGTGACAAGCCTGTGGAGAGTGGGACTCGAACCCCCAACCTTTGGATCAGCGCTCCAGTGCCCTATACCACTAGACCGCCACTGCCCCACTCCTCCCCCCCCCCTTCCCATTACTATACTCAGGAAAGTGTATGGGAGTTAAAAGAATAACCGTTGTTCTGTAATGTAGATGACTTCAGTATTGGTGAGTTTTTTTTTAAACTAAATATTACCTCATCAAGGATTCTGTTGACAAAATAAATAAAATCAGTACAGTACCTCTAGTTTTTAAATGTTATGCTTAAAAAGCGACACCATGTAAGGCTAATTTAGAAATAATATACAAGGTTATATCAGAGAATAAAATTGTTTGAAACTTCTTTTTTTTTTTTTTTTACCAAGTGCTATGACAAAATGCTAGAATGTTTACAGAGCTACCTAAAATAGAACAAGCCAAAATTTGAACATGCCCACATATCTAAATTTATTTTATCTTGCTCTAGTGTTGATATGGTATTTGTTTTTATGTTGCCAGAACTGAATTTGGAAAAAAAGAAGAAAAACTTAGCCTTGCTTAATGTCCTGCTTCTTTCTTCTCAGCAATGTGAGCACAGATGACCTGACCAGCACTGAAGAATCAAAGGAGCTAATGTATGTGAAACAAACTATTTTTATTAGGCTTCTGTCTGTGCTCAATAAATTCAGTTTAAATGCAACAGAAAGGTTTTTAAATTACTGAATGAAATGGAATTTCCCAAAATGTAACTTTTAAACTTATATATAGCATTAATTTTAATAGAGAGAACGCGAGAGGGTGCGGTCCTGTATATGGTTATATATACAGGGTGTAATTTTAGATGGGAGGGCTTAAATCTAATAGCTAATAATATCAGACTGAATTAAGTTGTTAGGTTTTAGCAAAATATCACAAGGTTATCGATAACAATGATGTGTGATGGAAACCATCACATATACAGTACATTTGTATACATTAATACACATATACAGGGATTCCTCACTTTTTGTGGTTAATGAGGACTGAGACCCCCACAACAACCGAAGCACTTCCAATTATCTTCGGGTTGTGTGCACCATAATTTACTTATCTTACAGAAATCATGCATCCGTTTCTATAACCTCACGGTATTCAAGTTGTAGTTGGGCTACCACTAAACCATAGCACCGCCTCTCCTGCCACACAAAATTTCATGTGTACTTTTTAATTTACCTTGAAATGTGGGAGGGTTTTTTGGGTTACTCTGTATATTAATATATTGAATTTTTGTAGAAAACTATGATGGAGTAAACAATCCACTTCATTTTCTGTAACCGCTTCATCCTAATTAGGGTTGCGGGGAGGCTGGTGCTCATCCCAGCCAACTCAGGGCGAGAGCAGAGTACACCCAGGACAGCTTGCCAGGCCATCGCAGGGCGGAAACACGCTGACAGCTTTTCAGCCTACTCTTGTCAAAAGTCAGCAATGGTTCTTTTACATGCCTCACACCATAGACAGTGAGAGACATGGCCGGCCTTTGATAACCCAGTTAGCTGCACTGGGGGGGACAGTGACAACCTTGTGGAGAGTGGGACTCGAACCCCCAACCTTTGGATCAGCGATTCGGCGCCTTATACCACTAGACCACCACTGCCCCATATATAATAATATTCAGAGAATAATTTTATATAACCTTAGCTTCCATGAGCCTTGAAAAATGTGGTGCATCTGAAAGGTCCGCTTCGCTCATCTGGGAGTTTGAATCCAGGTTGATGCAAACAGCCACCCGCAGCTGGAAGCTATTAGGCTGAGCTTTCATGGAGGAAGTGATGACATTAATTCACCTTCCTGTCACTTAAACTGATCACCAGCTAATCGTGGATGTGCATGAACTCATCATTTACCAGGGGATGGATATTGCTTTCTCTCTGAGTTTGTTAGGCCACTCCTGAATATGTATACGCAGCAGTTATTAAGATGCAGGACGCAGTATCATATGTCACTCATGGAAGGGTCATGCACTCTCCCTCATCCCTGCCTGGTTGGTGGTGGTTGCTTGAGAGGGTCACAATATATTATAGGTGTACAATTCAGCAGGTTGAAAAATAAATACAGCTTTAGTTTGAGGGAGAAACTTTTTGAAATGTTATTTTCCCTTTTTTTTTTTATCAAGCTAGGTATATATGTATGTTTTTATTTTATGAAATATATCTTACTAAGTACAAACTTACAAGCATGAAACCTTTCCTGTTGTGTGTAGCATGAATGATTGGAATCTCGAATGCGCGAATGTGCCTAAACTGTGCAAGATGTTCAAAGGCTGCTCTCTTACAAACCTAAAGTAAGTGTTCGAATACACCACATACCGTATTCAATGTAATAAGCTCCCAGCTCCAATAAGCCCAACCCCCCCATGTTTTTGATCTTACGTCTAATAACCACCTGTGTGTACTGGGAGAAAAATCAGAGATCAATCTTATCAATTTCATTCGATCAGTCTCTGTAACCATAAAATGAGTCGTTCACTGCCTGTAAAAGTGAGTTTACCAGGTACTTCAAGACCTCTGTCACTGGGGAATGTCTATAATGTTCATCAGTAACAACACATTTGATTGTTCCGCCGTGCTTTAAAAAGCAGGAAAATATTTTGCTGTGTTCTCTTGGTAAATGTCCAACAACTGATGAACCATTAGAAACTGCTACAGCAAAACTATGAGATGCTCTGAATGAATGGGAGCGATGAGCCAGACATGGACCTATCAGAAAGTGATGATGAGTATTTTTCTCTAACTTCATAAATTTGAAGACATTCCTGGCCATGGGCTTTTATTTATGTTCATGTTGATTGGTTCAAGTTGCCATGTGCTAAAGTTGACATTCGTGTTGCTTGGCTCATTTTACTTCCAGGAAAACGTTTAAAGGAAATGTTTAAAGGAACAGCACCCGTTAGGGAAAAGTAAGGAAAGGAAAAGCCTTTTTTTTTTTTTAATTTATGCTGTTTTCTGTTTATTTTTAGCTTTCATGTAAGTAGTTTAGTTGATACTACAAAATGAATAACACAAATACCAGTAAAACTCTTTTATTGTTGTGTTATTATTCATGTTTTCCACCTCGATGGTAATAAACACTTATTGTTCCACTCCGTTGGTAAGATTTTAATAAGCGCCCACCCACTCCAATTTTTTAAGTGCCCTGGGCGCTTATCACGTCGAATACGGTAATAAGACTTTAGACGTTATTATATTCAAAATTTAAAACAGCCATTTACGAGTCATTTAAACTCACATGTTCCTTTGTGTATTTTTTATCCATTTTAGTTTGTCACACAACTCACTGGGTAACAAAGGGATTAAGAAATTGCTTGAACATCTGTCTACTCTTGACACCATTCCGGAAATCAAGTGAGTGTTTATTATTGTACATTCCATTAGCTCATAGTGTCATTTTATTGATTGTGTATTAATATGATTAAATTGTTTTTCTTCAATTCAGTGTTAGTGACAATGAAGTGGATATGGATGGAGTGGTGCTTCTCGTAAATTATCTTTCTATCCACAGAGACCTGATAAAAATAGAGGCGAGGTAACAGACATTATAGTAGCAGATATCTGATCATGATGAATGATTATCATGCTTTAACATTAATAATGCCACTTATCTTTTATGTCAGCCACAATGGAATGAAGAAACTGGTCTTGAAATTTAGCTGCAGAAGAAGGTACAGCAAATGCAATTATGTGGCTCCATGCACGAACCTGATAACCCACTTGCTCCTAAAAATTTAATTTGACATTTCTGAGAAAGATGTTAAAAATTGCCCCAGTGTGATTTTCTGATGAAGAGGAGACATGTATATGAATCCATGTCTGGTTGATAGATAAATAATTTACAGATGAACAGTATTCAGATTCAAATTTCTCAGTTTTATGCATGGGAGCCACAGAATTTTGACTTGTAATTGTTTACTTTTTGAATGTTATGATAAACAAAACATGTAATTAATAACGGTATATTGTTTTCTGCAGTGATCTTTTCACACAGTTAACCCCAGAAGGGTCTAATGTTCTTCACAAGAAACTTAGGTAAAATAAGAATGGATTTTATTTTGGTCTAGATAAGCATATACAGGGATCCCTCACTTTCCGCGGTTAATTGGGACCGAGACCACCGAATTCCGTGAAGTAGGATCAACCCTCCCTGACTGACCTATACATACATGTATGTGTATATAATATCAATAAATACATATTCAGCACTATAAATGCTTATAATAATAATTAAACATTCAAAAATAATGCATAAAATGTAAATAAGATATAAATACACACACATACAGATACGTGTGCGCGCACACAGATGCACACCTCACATAAAAATGTAAGTTGTTTTGATGGGAGGTTTTGGGTTGTTTTTTGTTATGTGTTGGTTTAGGGTTTTTTTTGCATAATTGGCCTTGTGTTGTGGCATTTTCCTTAACTTTCCCCCCTATTCTTCCTTAATTTCCTTATTTTTAAATTCAAAGAATATTTAAAAAAAAAAACGCGATGCACTGAAGCCACATGAATTGAAACGCGAAGTAGCGAGGGATCCCTGTATTATAATGATTCCGATTCATGTCATGGTCATTTTATGTAACTTTTATGTAATTTCAGCTTAACTCAATGCGATATAAAACCTACTAGCATGAACAGGCTGTGTCAGTCTCTGATCAGGTGCCCATATCTGCTAGACCTGGAGTAAGTTTCCTGTCAGTGGCCTTGATCTCAAAATATGACGGTCGGGTTTCAATTTTTTAATCACCTTTTTCTTATTGTCTTTTGTTGAAGTTTCTCTGAGGGAAATTTGATGGATGAGTCTATTGAGGTGTTGATAAGGTTTCTTCCGGAAATATCATTTCTCAGTCTGCTAGAGTAAGGAATTGTTTTGAGATTGATAAAAACGATCCTTCACAATTGCCATATTCTCATTTTACAACTACTTTATCTCTTCTAGTTTAAGTCACACCAAGATATCAACAGATACCGCTTTGTCATTGGTCCAATTGTTTTCTGACTGCCAGCGCACTACAACTGTGGAGCTCAGGTAACGTGTATATGAGTGAACTGTACAGTATCTGCATCTGGGGGGCAGCTGGAGCCTGATGGTTATTGTGATTTTATTTTTTCCCCATTTTCTCCCCAATTTAGTACCGTCCAATTCCCACCCATTAAGCATTGGCTTCCTATCACACAACCACAGCCGACCAGGGAAGCGCAAAAGCATGCACACGCCCCCTCTATGACATGCAGTGCTAGCCAACTGCCTCTTTTTGAACTGCGGCGCCATGCGTATTTGGGGCCAGTCTAACACACTCAGAAGTAAAGCACTATCTGCCCCTGAAACATTTACAGCATTTGGCAGATTTCTTTGTCCAGAACGACTTACAATGATCTTTTTTTATACAACTGAGCAATTAAGGGTTAAGGACCTTACTCAAGGGCCCAACAGTGATGATAGTGGGGATTGAACCGCTAACCTTTGGATTAGCAACCCATTGCCTTATCCACTAAGCCACCATTGCCCATATGAATGAGCTTACATACACCCAAGACTGGCGGCCGATCACTGTGAGTGACAGGCAAGTGAGCATATGCTGTCCCTTCCTCCCATGAGAGCTTGGCCAACTAGCTCCCAGGGACTCCTGGCCACAGACAGCTGTGTGCATTAAACTGGATTCGAACTTAGAATCTCCGGGTAAATAGTCAAGTGCCTTGTTGATGTGCAATTTTTGGATATATTGTATTCTTCTTGCCTGTGCATTGAACCCATCCAAAGTGAGCACACACACACACACATAACAGGACCTGCCACACATTGAGGCTTGGAGAGCAGTTCGCGGTTAGGTGCGTTTCTCAAAGGCCACGCATTTTCCTGCTGGTTTGGGAACTGAACCAACCTTTTGATCCCAAGCTGCTTCTCTATACATTAGGCTACAGCTAGAGTATCCCCAACAAGCAAGAAAAATGTCTGGTGGCGGGGGAAGTGAGCAGCTCTACTTTCATGGCTGAAGTGTCCATGCGCACGTAAAACCAAAACTGTTCCCTGGGTGCTGCAATATGGCTTCTCACTACTCTGAGTGTGTGTGTGTGTGTGTGTGTGTGTGTGTGTGTGTGTGTGTGTGTTAGGAATCCCATGGACCCTACACAACTGGCTGGAATCGTTGCGCACATGTTTCTTGGTCTTCCTCTAGGCCTTCTGTCTGTTAGTTCCAACCTCAGCATCCTACTACCAATATATTCAGTATCCCTCCTCTGTACATGTCCAAACCATCTCAATCTAACATCTCTGACTTTGTCTCCAAAACATCTCACATGTGCTGTCCCTCTGATGTACTCATTCCTGATCCTATCCATCCTCGTTACTCCCAAAGAGAACCTCAACATTTTCATCTCTGCTACCTCCAGCTCTGCTTCCTGTCTTTACCTCAGGGCCACTGTTTCTAAACCATACAACATTGCTGGCCTTAACACCGTCTTGTACACTTTTCCTTTAATTCTTGCCGATGTCTTCCTATCACACATCGCAGCGGACATTTTTCTCCAACCATTCCAACCTGCCTGCACACATGTTTCTTCACCTCTTTTCCACACTCTCCATTGCTCTGGATTGTTGAGCCTAAGTACTTAAAATCCTCCACCTCCACTTCTTTATCTCTGCTCCCTGTAACCTCACCGTTCCTCTTGGGTCCTTGTCGTTCACACACACATGTATTCTGTCTTACTGATGCTAACCTTCATTCCTCTCCTTTCCAGGGCATACCTCCACCTCTCTAGATTTTCCTCCACTTGTTCTCTGCTCTCACCACAGATCACGATGTCATCTGCAAACATCATAGTCCATGGATATTCTTGTCTAAACTCATCTGTCAGCCTGTCCATCACCATAGCAAACAAGAAGGGGCTCAGAGCTGACCCTTGATGCAGCCCCACCTCCACCTTGAACTCTTCTGTCACGCCGACAGCACACCTCACCACTGTCTTACATCTCCCATACATGTCCTGCACCACTCTAACATACTTCTCTGCCACTCCAGACGTCCTCATGCAATACAACAGTTCCTCTCTCGGCACCCTGTCAGATGCTTTCTCCACAAAGGCACAATGCAGCTTCCTCTGACCTTCTCTGTACTTCTCTACCTTCTCTTCTGTTTAACAAATAATCATTTTTACTAATTCTAATTTTACTAATGGGTAGCGTGGTGGTGTAATGTTTAGAATATACACCGCATTGCAAAAAGGGTTTGAGTGACAGGCTCGGCGTGTGTAGTTTGAATGTTCTCAAAGTGCTTGTTTTTCTCTGCGCACTCCAGTTTCCTCCAACAGCCAACAGTCCAAAATCTTACTGGCTACTGCAAATTACCAACAGGTGTGAGTGTGGTTGGCTGTATATATTATCCCAAGTGTACACTGACCTTGCTCAGAGGCGGTTGAAATAGGCAACAGCCTTCTTGCAACCCTGACAGGATAAAGCAGTTTGGCAAATTAATAATTTTACTCATAATAATTTAAAAACCGTTTTGTTTGCTTGTTTGTTTTATTTGTTCGACTTTAGTTGATTTGCAGGGAGATTATTTGGCCATATAGGTTATTAAGGCAAGTCTAGGGGCAGTGGTGGCCCGGTGGTAGGGTGCTGGATTTCTGAGCCCATGGTTGGGAGTTGTCACTGTTGTCCACCTAGTCCGGCTAACTGGGTTATCAAGGGCCATCCATTTCTCTCACTGTCTTTGGTGAGCAGCATGCAAAGGAACCATTGCTGACTTTCTTCAAGAATAGGTTGCGTAGCTGTCAGCGTGTTTCTGCCCTGCGATTATTGTCCATGATACAGTATATAGATGGGGAGCAGATTCTGTTCCATGTTGGGCAATAACAGTAGCTCAGAAAGGACCAACTTTTTGTTTGCATTTATCAACTGTTCCTCCTACCTACACATAAACCTATGCAGTCCCCTAGTCACAGATTCCGACTGAGAAGTGGCGTCCTGTTTTTTTTTTTGAAAAGCAAATTCTGCTACATAACTTTCTGACCTATTAATGGTGGTGTAATTATACTGACATCTGTTGCATTTGTTTACAGACCACAGGGACAATCATTTATTAAGTTCCTCCAAGTCCAGTCAGAAGCTGCAACATGCAAGTGAGTTATTTTAAAAAAGTGGGGAAGAAAAGAAAATGAAATGAAACTTTTGACATACAGTGGTAGCTTGACCTTGACTGGTCCCTTATAACAATTTTTCCACGATACGAGCTTTGATCCCACCAAACATCTCCCCCATTCAACGAGCAAAATTTTGATTTATGAGCTCTCCTCGAAATGGCTTTTCCAGGCCGATGAGCCTCATATTCTCCCACGTGTATTTCTCCGCACTCCAAGAACACCTTGTGTAGTGTTTAATTATTTTCCATGACATCCCCTCTAGGAAGAAAAAAAAAAACATTTCATGCCCCCTCAGTGCCCCATGCGTGAATATAAATAGTGTTTACTTCATATTGTTTGCTTGGTGTTTTTTTCCTTACACCATAGTGCAACAATCAGTATGCCACTACTGTAGTGGATGCGCAATTACACTTAATTCTAGTACAGTATTGAAAAAAAGCATGTTCCCCAGAGTCATATGCCCCCCCCCCCCCCCAGCATCACAATATGCCCCCCAAGGAGTGTTGCACCCCACTATTTGAGAAGCACTGGCCTTGTGGGAGCTCACCATGAGCCTTTCCTCGCTTGCATTCGTAGAGTACACACACACACACAGAATCTCTGTTACGTACCACCTCCTGCCTGCCCACGTGACATCTTTGCCGCAGTCAATGATCAGAAAAGTTAATTGACTTGTTGTTTATTCTTGTTTTATTATTATTAATTATTAATTATTATTAATGTTAATGTACATGTATTATTATTATGAAATATTTATTGCTTTTACGTGTTTATCTTTAATATATTAGGTCAAATATACGTGTTTCTTCCAGGTTATACAGTATGAGTTTGGGAGGGGGTTGGAACGGATTAATTGGTTTTCTGTTATTTCTTATGGGAATAATTGTTTCATATAACAAACTTTTTGGCTTACGAGCTCGCCATCGGAACAGATTAAATTCATAAATCAAGGTACCACTGTATATGGTATCAGAAAATCTGAATCACCATGGTTACCTTGGTTTAATTTCTCTTTCTTGATCAACAGGGTAACCCAATATGAATTGAGCAGTACCGATCTGGAAAAGCTCTGTGGTGTACTGGAGCACTGTCATCATCTGACTGATCTGGAGTAGGTATTTTTTTTAGGTCTAAATCTATGAGTCATTAATTCTTGTTAAAAGCTTGAAACACAACGATTATTTATGTATTTCCCCCCTGATTTAGTCTGTCCAGTAATTTCCTTAAAGATGAAGCGATGAAGATATTTGTTGAATTGCTGCCGAAACTTCAGATCTCCAGCTCAGTGAGGTAACGGCACTATTTGTGTCACACATTGTTTACAACATGGCTAAACTGGTTCTGTGGTAGGCCTGGCAGTGAGTGGCTAAAGATAAAAATCATTTTTGTTAACCATGCTGAAACTATGCTGTGATTGGTTCAGTATTTCTGCTGATCGAAAAATAAATATCATGTTTTCTAATTCCACCATGGTCATCTATCTTTTACTTTTCTTGCAGATGAAATACATCTTTAGTTTAGGCATGTTTTTACACTGTTTATTTCTGCATCGCAGAGCATAATGTGGAGGGAATATCATGCGCCCATTTAAATTATGATACAAGACATATAGTGATAAAAGTCATCATCGTCATCTTCCGCTTAATCTGGGGTCGGGTCACGGAGGTAGCAGCCTAAGCAATGAGGTCCTGACGTCCCTCTCCCCAGCCACTTCTTCCAGCTCTTCCAGGGGACACCAAGGCATTCCCAGAAAAACTGAGAGTCATAACCCTTAACCCCTCCAGTGTGTTCTAGGTCAACCCCAGGGTCTCTTCGCAGTTGGAGATGCCCGAAACACCACATCTGGGTGACGTTCCGGAATTATTCTAACCGGATGCCCGAGCCACCTCAACTGGCTCCTCTCAATGCAGAGGAGCAGTGGTTCTACTCCGAGCTCTCACCGGATGGCTGAGGTTCTCACCTTATCTCTAAGGGAGAGCCTGGCCATCTGGCAAATAAAGCTCATTTCAGCCGCTTGTATCTGCGAGCTTGTTCTTTCAATCACTACCCAAAGCTTGTGACCATAGGTGAGTGTTGGAACGTAGATTGACTGGAAAATTGAGAGCTTTGCTTTGCGGCTCAACTCCCTCTTCACCACGACGGATCGGTACAAGCTCCGCTTTATATCAGTGGCTGCCATACTAGCAGAGCACACCCCACAATATAGCCTGAGGGACACGGTCGAAAGTCTTCTTGAAATCTACAAAAACACACATTTTGGCAGATTGAGCAGACTTCCATACTCTCTACTGGGATAACTGTAGAGTGTATAGAGCTTGTTGAGATTGCCGCAGCCAGGATGAAAACCAAATTGTTCTTTCTGAATCCGACGTTCAACTATTGAATCCCCCTCCTTACACGCAAACCCCTCCTTGAATCGCCATCTTATCATGGTGGAGAGGTTTATGTGTCCTAATGATCCTAGGAGCTATGTTATCGGTAAGGTCATCCAAGGCAAACAGGTCCTAGGTGAAGGCCCAGATGAAGCGCAGTTCAAAAACCCCTATGGAGAAACACAAAAAGACGCAGTTTCCCTTGCCCGGACGCGGATCACTGGTGTCCCCCCCTGGAGCCAGACCCATTGGCTATCTCCCAACATCCCGCTCTACTAGCCTCCCATTGGCTATTTCCCAACATCCCGCCCCACTGGTCTCCCATTGGCTAGGAGGGATGACACAGTATGGAGCTGTATCTCCATAATACCCATAATGCTTTTCGTGTAAAGGACGGAGTTACTGTTGTTTCATAAGTTTTTCAAGTGTGCTCATTGCAACTTTATTTTTTGGCTCAGGCTTTTAACCTTGCGTAAACATTTGTAAGATTATAGCTTTGCTAAGAAGACATGTTCAACATGAAGTAAGTACCTTTAAAGGTATGCTTTTATCATTTTTAAGGGTCTAGGGGTAGTATTGGGGGCCTTGGAACGAATCACGTGTTTTGCATGTAAAATGCGGTTCTACTTACGAAAAATCCAGGTTACGAAACTGCCTCTGGAGCGGATTAATTTCATAAGGTGAGGTACCACTGTATCAAGTTCTTCATGCTCAAGGTGTTTAAGTTGGGGTTGGGATATCAACAGACCTCAGCACCGCAGTGGCGGTCTAGTGGTATAGGGCGCTGGATCGCTGATCCAAAGGTTGGGGGTTTGAGTCCCACTCTCCACAAGGTTGTCACTGTCCCCCCCCCCCAGTGCCGCTAACTGGGTTATCAAAGGCCGGCCATGTCTCTCACTGTCTATGGTGTGAGGCATGTAAAAGAACCATTTCTGACTTTCGACAAGAGTACGCTGCAAACCCGTCAGCGTGTTTCTGCCCTGTGATGGCCTGGCGAGCTGTCCAGGGTGTACTCTGCCCTCGCCCTGAGTTGGCTGGGATGGGCACCAGCCTCCCCGTGACCCAAATTAGGATGAAGCGGTTCCAGAAAATGAACTGAACAGACCTCAGCACCACCTTTCCTGCATCACTAAGTTTCAAATGTGCAAATAATGATTTAATTATTCATTCATTCATTTTTCTGAACTACTCAATCTTAATTAGGGCTGCTTGGAGACTGACGTCCATCTCAGCCTGCTCTGAGCAAGAATGGGGTACACCCAGGACAGCTCACTTGGCCACTGCAGGGCAGAAACATGCTGACGGCAACTACTGGGTGTACTGTCTTTGAACGACAGCAATGGTTCTTTTACATGCCTCTCACTACAGACAGTAACGGGGATGTTCAGAATAGTTCACCAGCACTTTAACCACCGAGCCAGCACTGTCCCTTACTAACACTCCCTTTAAATAATCTGTGGCCTTTTTTATTTACTTTTGAGTTGTGGGGAAAAATTTTTTTTATCACCCTGTGCAGTTTTCCAGTGAGGTAATGATTGTTAATTTTCTACAGCCTCAACGATAACAGTCTAACAGAATTAGGGGTTCTGTACCTGCTGAGCTTAATAAACACATGTGAAAGGGTGGCTGCTGTGGAAGTAAGGTAAGGCTCTCTTAATAAGTTCATTTGCTTGTGAGAAGTTCAGGGATGAAAGAGATGAAAATGTTGAGATTCTCTTTGGGAGTGACGAGGATGGATAGGATCACGAATGAGTACATCAGAGGGGCTAGATTGAGATGGTTTGGACATGTACAGAGGAGGGATAGTGAATATATTGGTAGTAGGATGCTGAGGTTGGAACTACTGGACAGAAGGCCTGGAGGAAGACCAAACAGAAGATTTATGGACGTGGTGAAGGAGGACATGACAGTAGTTGATGTAAGAGAAGAAGATTCAGAGGACAAGGTGAGATGGAGGCAGATGATTCACTGTGGCGACCCGTGAAGGGAACATCCGAAAGGAAAAGAAGATGATGATTGCTTGTGAGAAGTTCATTCCTAGGAGCTGTTAAAAGCCAGTAGCAGACAAGAGTGTGAAGAGCTTTCAGTTTTTAATGGGTGCTTCTGAATTCTTTACCAAAGTGAAATTCTGTTGACCCGTGCATGAACCTGATAACCCAAAAATTGGTAAAAATTTTGAAAATTGAATCTGAATTCAATAATCTGTACGTTTTTATCAGTCAACCAGATTTTACTAATCTTATTCTTTTCCTTTCGGCTGTTCCCTTCAGGGGTCGCCACAGCAAATGATCTGCCTCCATCTCACCCTATCCTCTGCATCTTCTACACTTACTCCAACGACCTTCATGTCCGCCTTCACCGCATCCATAAATCTTCTCTTTGGTCTTCCTCTGGGCCTTTTGCCTGGTAGTTCCAACCTCAGCATCCTACGACCAATATACTCACTATCCCTCCTCTGTACATGTCCAAACCATCTCAATCTAGCCTCTCTGACTTTGTCTCCAAAACATCTAACATGTGCTGTCCCTCTGATGTACTCATTTCTGATCCTATCCATCCTCGTTACTCCCAAAGAGAACCTCAACATTTTCATCTCTGCTACCTCCAACTCTGACTCCTGTCTTTTCCCCAGGGCCACTGTCTCTAAACCATACAACATTGCTGGCCTCATCACCGTCTTGTACACTTTTCCCTTCATTCTTGCCGATACTCTCCTATCACACATCACACCGGACACTTTTCTCCATCCATTCCAACCTGCCTGCACACGCTTCTTCACCTCTTTTCCACACTCTCCATTGCTCTGGATTGTTGAGCCTAAGTACTTAAAATCCTCCACCTTCTTTATCTCTGCCCCCTGTAACCTCAAAGTTCCTCTTGGGTCCTTGTCGTTCACACACATGTATTCCGTCTTACTGAGACTAACCTTCAATCCCCTCCTTTCCACGGCATACCTCCACCTCTCTAGATTTTCCTCCACTTGGTCTCTGCTCTCACTACAGATCACGATGTCATCTGCAAAATATGATAGCTTTATATGTTTTTCTCCTATTACTCAGAAAGTTACACCAAGGCAATTTTCAACAGTGAACTAAAACAAAATTCGTGAGCATGTTTATGCATTGGGCAACAGAAATATACTCTGTATTAATTAATTTTTTTTTTTTTAGTCTTGGACAGGAACAAAAGGCTGTGATTCACTTTCTTCAGCAGAATTTTTCTGGCAAAACATTCAGGTCGGTCCGGTCTCAACATGTCAGATTGGCTCATTATAATTGCAATGAAAAAGAAAGTGAAAATTCTTCATTGCAATTTCCTGCCAGATCGCATTTATTAAATTATTTAATGTTATTTGTTTCTGTTTCACCCATATTTATTTTATGCTGTCCTTTCTTTCTTTCTTTTTCACATACTGCAGCCTGAGGCACTGCTGTTTTGAATTAAGCCACCTGCAAAGTCTTGTGAAAATACTCACCACTTGTCCCACACTTAAACTTCAGTGAGATGATTATTTTTTTATTATTACTGTATTATAGTGAATCTATGGAGCTGTATAAATGAAAATAAAGGGAATTAGTATAGAGCGGTGCATTTGTTCAGTGTCATGATCTGTATTTCTATTTCTAGGATATCATCGTGTACTGTGGAGAATCAAAATTTGACCTTTCTGCTGAACAGTTTGGCTTCAGTGAACGCAGTGCAAACACTAGAGTATGTACCTCAAGAACACATGTACTAACACTCACACATTTTCTTATTTCTTTATTACACTGTATTTTTAAACATATATTTTTTTCTTTTTTTTAGATTAAGAAACAATACTTTCAATGCTGAGGAAGTAAAGTATTTGGTTTGTAAACTGTGCAGAGGTTCTCAGCACAGAACAATTCGGTAAGTATGCTGAAGCAGGTCAGGATATCACGACATTCTTATTTAACGTGTATCATGTGATCAAAGTTGCTTTTATTTCTCTCTTAGGATAATTGAGCCATGGATTAAAGAAGAGGCTGCGGTTGGCCTTGTGGCAAACTGCCTGGAACTGAATCCGCACATAAAGGATATTAGGTGTGCCTTTGCCCAATTTCTCAACAAATAAAATCTAAATAGAATGTACAATACAGGGATCCCTCACTTTCCGCCATTAATTGGGACCGAGATCCCCCCCCCCCCGCGACTACCGAATTCAGTGAAGTAGGATCAACCCCCTGAGTGATGTATACGTACATGTATATGTATGTATAATATAAATAAATATATATTCAATGCTATAAATGCGTATACTAACAATTAAACATTCACAAATAATGCATACGATGTAAATAAAATATAAATACACACACAGATGCACGTGCACACAATCAGATGCGCACCTCACATAAAAATGTAAGTACGTCGTTTTGATGGGGGGTTTTGGGTTGTTTTTATTTCTTGTTTTTGCTTGTTTGTTTGTTTTTTTTGCATAATTGGTCTTGTTTTGTGGCATTTTCCTTAACTTTTCCCCCTATTCTTCTTTAATTTTCTCATTTTTTAATTTTTTGATGAATCTTTTTTTCAAAAACCGCGATGCACTGAAGCCACAAGAATTGAAGCGTGAAGTAGCATAGGATCCATGTACTGTTTAAAAAAAAAACCCTTCTGAAAATATAGTCCGAACTTCTCACTCACTCATTTGCCATACCACTTTATTCTGCTATGGATCTCAGTTGACACCGGGTAAAGGCGGGGTACCCCTTTGACAGCACGCCATGCCATTGCAGGGCAGCACACACAACCATTCATACTCACACCCAGGGGTGATTTGGAACAGCCCTTTAGCTGACAGCACATGTCTTTGGACTGTTGGAAGAATCCAGAGTACCTGGAGAAAACCCATGCAAGCACGGCGAGAACATGCAAACTCCACCCACAAACATCGTGGTCCGGGACCTGAACCTTCTTGTTGTTATGTGTACGTGCTAACCAGAATGCCAGTGCCACGTCACTCTAATTATAAATTAATAATTAAAAATTTTTTCCCACCAGTCTAATGTTCCGCATACTCGCAACACCCATATAATTATACACAATTACACACCTGCATTAATTAATGCCACAGTGCCATACAGAGGTGGAGTTTAATGTTTTTGGGGTTTTTTTGCCAAGCAGTACATAACCTTTTGCAGTCAATACATTTGATTTGATTCATTTGATTCATTTGAATCCATTTGATTCAGTCACTTGATCCTCTATTTTGATGAGTGTTTAATTCACCATATTAGCATAGACACCTGACAATTTAATAGGAACACATAATCAAAGTCTTGACGAGGTAAATATTTTAAGCATAGACTTAGTGTGCGACTTTATGAGAGAAGACTCTGTTCCCTGCTTCAGGCTTTATTATTTGAGATACCAACAAATAGTCTGCACATATGGGTCTTGGTGTACTACTCAAGATTTTATAACTCAAACTTTTGTGTGTGTGTGTGTGTGTGTGTGTGTGTGTGTGTGTGTGTGTGTGTGTGTGTGTGTGCATGCATGCTTCACCTCGTTCACTTCAGAATCCACACAGTTGTTTTCATAAACAATTATTTTCACTTGGTGTTAAAGCCAGCTGTACGGAAACAGTGGTGACCAACATTATGGACACATATGGACTGACTAAGAGGAATACTTACATGTTAGATATGGACGCATGGGGGCAGTGGTGGTCTAGTTAGTATAGGGCGCTGGATCGCTGATCCAAAGGTTGGGGGTTCGAGTCCCACTCTCCACAAGGTTGTTACTGTCCCCCCCAGTGCGGCTAACTGGGTTATCAAAGGCGGGCCATGTCTCTCACTGTCTATGGTGAGAGGCATGTAAAAGAACCATTGCTGACTTTCGTAAAGAGTAGCTGCAAAGCCGTCAGCGTGTTTCTGTCCCTTGCTATAAAGGGTTGTGACAGGAAGGGCATCCGACGTAAAAACCTCTGCCAAATCAAACGTGCGAATCAGATGATTCGCTGTGGCGACTCCTGAGTGAAAGGGAAAAAGCCGAAAGGAAGACAGACAGATATGGACGCATGATATTATTAAGGCTAATTAACTCTGCAAAGTGAATTTACCTCCAGTTTTAGTTTATTTTGGCACACATTGCAAAGTAGGGTTTACCAGCATGATACAGCTCATCAGAAAGCGCAGAGCTCTGTAAAAAAAAAAAAAAAAAAAAAAAAAAAAAGGCAAACAGGCAGATTGTCAGAGTAGCCAATTAAAAAAAACTAACTGCATCTTTCATACAAGATTTTGTCCAAGTATGACCAGGAGTTTTGATCCGTAAAGGGGTTCACTCTTCATGCACACGCATATGTGAATATGTAGATGAGTTCCCTGGACTTTAATCCAGTGCTTATATATGCAGGTTTGGTTTAAACTGAGGCGGGACAGTAGCATAGTTGTTAGCATGTCCACTTCGTAGCAAGAGGGTCTGGGTTCCCATTCTGAGCTCCGTTCAGTGTGGAGTTTGCATGTTTGCCTTGTGCTTGCATGGGTTTCTTCCGGGTACTCCAGTTTCCTCCCACAGTCCAAAAACATGCCTATTGTTTTAATTCACTTTTCCAAATCACCCCTGGGGGGCAGTGGTGGTCTAGTGGTATAGGGCGCTGGATCACTGATCCAAAGGTTGGGGGTTCAGGTCCCACTCTCCACAAGGTTGTCATTGTCCTCCCCAGTGAAGCTAACTGGGTTATCAAAGGCCGGCCATGTCTCTGACTGTCTATAGTGCGAGGCATGTAAAAGAACCTTTGCTGACTTTCAACAAGAGTAGGCTGCAAACACGTCGGCGTGTTTCCACCCTGCGATGGCCTGGCACTCTGCCCTCGCCCGAAGTTGGCTGGGATGGGCGCTAGCATCCCCGCGACCCTAATTAGAATTAAAGCGTTACAGAACATGAAGTGAACTGGACAAATCACCCCTGGGTGTGTGGATGAGGGTGAATGGTTGGGTGTGTGTTGGCCCTGCAATGGATTGGCTCACTGTTCAGGGTGTCCCCAGTGTCCACTGAGATACCATGTCGACCCTAGTAGGATAGGTTCGGTAGCTGCATGAAAGAAAGAATAGTTTAAACTGTGCCCCATGTAGACTCAGATTCTTGGTTTGGACTGATGTCTGGAGTCAAACCAGATGATTTTTTTACATAACTATGGTTGTAAAGATGAGATTTATGTTACAGTGGTGTTACTTTCTATAGTCCATTGTCTTTTCCCACTAATAAAGCATTTCATATTGGTAAGCGTTTTTTGGTTTGTTTTTCACAATCTTTTGCAAGTCTAGAGACATTTATCCACAAAGGCCACAGATCAGCGTTTTTTTTTTTTTTTTTTTTTTTTTTAAATACTCAACCCAACCTATCTGGTACCAAAAGAGTATGGCACTATGTCACTGAGAAAAAGGTCACAGAGAAAATATGTTTACCTCTTTTTAATGTTTGATGTAAACATCAACCAAAGGTCATGACCCATGTTTGCCTGATTTCGTGTGTTGTGTTGCAGGCACATTGGCTGATTAGAAAATTGCATGAATGAGCAGGTGGCCAGGAAGTGTATCATCATGACAGGTTTATAATTTCTGTCTCATGATGCAGAATTAAAGGGGGCTGAGCAAAATGAGGCTAATTCACCAAAAACACAAAACTTAACCTCCTTCAATTATTAAAGCTGAAGTCAGGAACTTTTTTGACTAAGAGAGCCAAAAAAATTACATATTTTAAAATCGAATCCTCTGAGATATATAAATACTGTATAAATACTGCATATAATACTGAATGCAACTAAATTGAAAAAAAAAGACCAACAATTTGAGAGTATAATAAGACTCTGAACTTATTTTAAATGACATTGTCAAAACGAAGTTATTTATTAATACGAAAAGTACTTCTTACTATTAGCGACTTCTGGTGCTGCATGGTTTTGCAGATGGCTTTGTAGTCTGGTTGATACGGAGTGAGGTTCAGCTTCATGCAGGCGTTTAGGCTTCCATCTGTTACACGTGACCGCAGCTTGATGTTTATCAGGTGACAGAAGGACTGCTCGCATGCGCATGTAGAGCCAAACATGGTCAATACGACAGGACTCACACTGCAGTGTTTATGTGACAGGAAGCGCGTCCTAAGTTTTGGCAATCAGCTGGTCTGTGCGTTGAGGTTTTTCCACGTCTGTCCATTTGTGTTTGCTTGCCAGCTGTGCTTGGCTTCATGCAAATGAGCTGATCAAAAACGAAGAAATTTACCTCTTTACTCAAAAACGACACCCGCAGTCGCTGTTGTTATCATCATTTTCTGTAACCGCTTCATCCTAATTAGGGTCGCGGGGAGGCTGGTGCCCATCGCAGCCAACTCGGGGCGAGGGCAGAGTACACCCTGGACAGCTCGCCAGGCCATCGCAGAGTGGAAACACGCCGACTGCTTTGCAGCCTACTCTTTTTACGAAAGTCAGCAATGGTTCTTTTACATGCCTCACACCATAGACAGTGAGCGACATGGCCGGCCTTTGATAACCCAGTTAGCTGCACTGGGGGGGACAGTAACAACCTTCTGGAGAGTGGGACTCGAACCCCCAACCTTTGGATCAGCGATCCGGCGCCTTATACCACTAGACCACCACTGCCTCCGGCTGTTGTTATAATCCAATAAAATTAGACTTTCAAGATATCGAACCCGCCCACACACTGGTGTACAGAAAGGATTGGCTCTCCGCTGTGCACCACAGTGACGAGCGGCAATGAAAATAGATGTATAGATTTAAATGCGAGAGATTTATTTATGCTTTTGTTTTATTTGATGACTTTTTTGTATTTTTATTTAAATGACAGTGAAATTATGTATTCATTATTCTGTTAAGAAAGGCCACCTAATTTGTCTGAGAGCCAGATACAGTCATCAAAAAACCCACATCTGGCTCGCGAGCCATAGGTTCCCGACCCCTGGCTTAAGTGTTATTGTCAGAAAAGGAAAGTTCATCATCATCGTTTTCTGTAACCGCTTAATCCTAATTTGGGTCGCTGGGAGGCTGATGCCCATCCCAGCCAACTTCGGGCGAGGGCAGAGTACACCCTGGACAGCTCGCCAGGCCATCGCAGGGAGGAAACACGCCAACGGCTTTGCAGCCTACTCTTTACGAAGGTCAGCAATGGTTCTTTTACATGCCTCACACCATAGACAGTGAGAGACATGGCCGGCCTTTGATAACCCAGTTAGCTGCACTGGGAAGGGGGAGGGGGGGGGGGGGGGGACAGTGACAAACTTGTGGAGAGTGGGACTCGAACCCCCAACCTTTGGATCAGCGATCCAGCACCCTATACCACTAGACCACCACTGCCAGAAAAGGAAAGTGAAAAAAGCAAAAGAGAACAAATACCAAAATTAATCATTGTGCCATGCAGATTTAATTTCATATCCTCTTTTAATTCTTTTAAATTGATGACTTGTGATTATTTGGTCGTGGGTAGCATAGAAATTCTGTGAGGTGGCCTTCAGTGAAAATTATTTTGACAACCCTGCTCTTATTATTATGTAATGTGATCCAGCTCTTGTGTATATGCTTCATGAATTTTTTTTTTCTTCATTTTCTTTTTTTTTTTTTTTTTTGAATGAGACTAGTTCAGAGTACCTTCAGATTATCTACTAGTATATAAAAGGTACTAAAGTATTCTCTGTATTAAGTTCTGTTTGACCTAATATAATGAATCATGTGCCCTTGCAGAATTGAAAAAACATGCCTCAACATTTCTATCGAAAGCCTCGCTTCTGCTACGTAAGTACCACAATTTCTACTTCAGATTTTGTTGCATGAATAAGAAATAAAACACGATGGGGAATGCTGTTTATAAGCTGATATAAGATTGATAGAAGATATATAAATGGTTTTTGTGTGGTCAGAGGCTAGAGGTTGTTTCTTATTATAGGTATTTGGGAATTGTGTTCACACCTCGGCTAGTTTGGACGAAGGCTCAGACTACGCTACCTCTCAAGCTAATAAAGCTCTTATGGCTATCCATAGATATCAAAAGAGAGCAGGGGTCTTGGCTTTTGTTGATCTTTTTAAAATATTCGATGCTGTGGTTAAACCCATATTATGATATGGTTCAGAAATTTGGGGTACCACTTATTGCAAAATTATTGAGCAAATAAAAACTTGTAAATATTTCTTGAAAGTTGGAAAAAATTGTTGTAATAATATGGTTTTAGGTGAATGTGGCAGGTTCCCCTGACAAATTACTTATATGACAAGGGCCGTTCAATTTTGGTGTAGACTTTTAAGACTTCCAAGTTCTAGATTACCTCACCAGTTCTATTTAATGCTGAAGGCATTAGATGAGTCTGGACGCATAACATGGGCATCGTATATATATATTAAAAATATTTTGTTCAGACTGGGGTTTGGTTTCACTTGGGTATCACAGGATATTGATGTTGATATTTTTATTTCAGTTTTTAAGCAGAGGTTATTGATAATCTCTTCCAAAATTGGCATTCATCATTACAAAACACATCTATGTCCTCTAGTTATTTACTGTTCAAGTCCCTTCTAAATGTTGAAACATACATTAACTCAGATATAGCATCTTATTTGAGAATCTATTTCGCAAGTTTTCGATGTGGTACTTTCAAACTTTGCACTGAGACTGGTAGATATAAAAATGTTCTTTATTATTTAAGATTTTGTCCTTTATGTGAGAAAAACAATATCTATGAAATTGAAGACGAAATCCATGTCATACTTTATTGCAAAGGCTACACGGGTATAAGAAATACATTATTAAGTAAATATTTGAAGTACCCCTTATCACAACACAGTTTTATTAATATTATGTCATCAACTGATGTTAATGCAATCCATAACCTATGCTTATTTCTTATCCATGTTAAGAAAATCAGAAATTAAACTGGTCTACAACAATAGTTCATGCATTAATTTATTCATTTTGTCTGTATTTTGGGTTAATGGCCTTTTATTGAATAAAATGTCTGTCTGTCTGTCTGTCTATAAGATTATAGCACATAACTATCTGTTTAATTAATTTCTATCTAGAAATTTTTACCTGTTTTGGATTATTTATTTGTAACTCAGTATATTTTTTGAAGCAATAATTAAATGCTTCACTTCTCACTTTAGAGCCCTGAATGAGAATGAGGATTTTTCTCTTTCTGCTGTGAACTCTATAAGGTGAGGTGTTTGATATTTATATGAAGGTTATTAACTGGGGATTTAGCTCAGTTGGTACAGTGTCCGCTTTATCCTTCGGAAGGTCAGAGTTTGAATCCGGCTGCATCATACCATAAGACATTAAAATTTGGTAGTTGTTGCTTCCTGCTTGGCGCTCAGCATCAAAAGATAGAACAACACAATAACTGGCGCTGTACAGTGGCGACAGTTGCCCAGAGCACAAAAGACCAGATTTCATGTATGTAATGTACATTGACAATAAAGAGTTATCAATTAATAACTGCACACTCCCCAGAGCACTTTGAACATAATATTCCAGTATGGATAACACGCTATATAAATCGACTACATAACATTAAAACCCAATTTGTATGAAAAACACATGCAAAACTACAGAGGGATAAAAAAAAGACATTGAGCTGTCTGTCTTCCTTTCAATGCAGCCATGAGGTGGGGGGGGGCACTAACCAGTGTCGCTTCCCCTTATGCCGGTCTCAAGCCCGGATAAATGCAGAGGGTTGCGACAGGAAGGGCATCCGGCGTAAAACTTCTGCCACATTTAAAAATGCAAATGGTCAAAACAAAATTCATACCGGATCGGTCAAGGCCCGGGTTAACAACGACCGCCATCAGTGCTGTCAACCAACAGGGTGCTGATGGAAATTGGACTACTGTTGGTCGAAGACGTCGAAGAAGGAGAGGCGGGAGGCATGTCCATAGGCAGAGAGAGAAGAGGAAATGTGTGAGCCTAGGACTGAGAGTAGGGACTTTGAATGTTGGAACTATGCAAGGAAAAGATAGGGAGCTGGCTGACATGATGCAGAGGAGGAAGGTGGACATACTGTGTGTTCAGGAGACCAGGTGGAAAGGTAGCAAGGCTAGAAGCTTAGGAGCAGGGTTTAAGCTGTTTTATAATGGTGTGGATGGGAAGAGAAATGGAGTCGGAGTCATCTTGAAGGAGGGGTTTTGTCAGGAATGTTCTAGAAGTGAAAAGAGTGTCAGAGAGCGTGATGAGTCTCAAGTTAGAAATTGAAGGCGTGATGGTCAATGTTGTTAGTGCTTATGCCCCACAGGCAGGATATGAGCTAGAAGAGAAGGAGAGATTCTGGAGTGTTAGATGAAGTGATGCAGAGTACCCCCAGAGGTGAAAGAGTGATCATTGCTGCAGACTTCAATGGACATGTTGGTGCAGGCAGGCAACAGAGGGGACGAGGAAGTGATGGGGAGGTTTGGTATCCAGGACAGGAACACAGAAGGACAGATGTTGATCGATTTTCCAAAAAGGATGGAAATGGCTGTGGTGAATACTTTCTTCAAGAAGAAACAGGAGCATAGGGTGACTTATGAAAGCTGAGGTAAGAGCACACAGGTAGACTACATCTTGTGTAGGCGATGTAATTTGAAGGAAGTCAGTGACTGCAAAGTAGTAGTGGGTGAGAGTGTTGCCAAACAGCATAGGATGGTGGTGTGCAGGATGACACTGATGGTGAGAAAGGTGAAAAATGGCAAAGGCAGAGCAGAAGACAAAGTGGTGGAAGCTGAAAAAGGAAGAGTGTCGTATTTTCTTCAAGGAGGAGTCGAAACAGGCTTTGGGTAGTCAGGAAGTGCTTCAAGATGACTGGACAACCACAGCCAATGTGATCAGGGAGACCGGTAGGAGAGTACTTGGTGTGTCCTCTGGAAGGAAAGTAGATAAGGAAACTTGGTGGTGGAATGAGGAAGTGCAGGAGTGTGTACAAAAGAAGAGGTTAACCAAGAAGTGGTGGGACATTGAGAGGACCAAATAGAGTAAACAGGAGTACAGGGAGACACAGCGTAAGGCAAAGGTAGCGGTGTCAAAGGCCAAAAAGAGGGCGTATGATGACTTGTATGATAGGTTGAACAGTAAGGAGGGAGAAAATGATTTATACAGGTTAGCACAGCAGAGAAATAGAGATGGGAAAGACGTGCAGCAAGTTCGAGTGATAAAGGACAGAGAGGGAAATGTATTGACTGATGACAGAAGTGTGCTGGGAAGATGGAAAGAGTACTTTGAAGAGCTGATGAATGAGGAAAATGAGAGAGAAAAAAAAGTAGAAGGGGTGACCGTTGAGGAGCAGGAAGTAGCAAAGATTAGTAAGGGAGAAGTGAGGAGGGCATTGAAGAGGATGAAGAGTGGAAAGGCAGTTGGCCCTGATGACATACCAATTGAGGTATGGAAGTGTCTAGGGGAGGTAGCAGTAGATTTTCTGACAAGAATATTCAACAAGGTCTTAGAAAGTGAGCAGATGCCAGAGGAATGGAGGAGAAGTGTGCCTGTGCCCATTTTTAAGAACAAGGGAGATGTACAGAGTTGTAGCAACTACAGAGGGATAAAGTTGATGAGCCATACAATGAAGCTATGGGAAAGAATAGTGGAAGCAAGACTAAGGGCAGAGGTCAGCATTTGTGAACAACAGTTTGGTTTCATGCCAAGAAAGAGCACCAGAGATGCAGTGTTTGCTTTGAGGATGTTAATAGAGAAGTACAGAGAAGGTCAGAAGGAGCTGCATTGTGCCTTTGTGGATCTGGAGAAAGCATATGACAGGGTGCCGAGAGAAGAACTGTGGTATTGTATGAGGAAGTCTGGAGTGACAGAGAAGTATGTTAGAGTGGTGCAGGACATGTATGAGAGATGTAAGACAGTGGTGAGGTGTGCTGTGGGTGTGACAGAAGAGTTCAAGGTGGAGGTGGGACTGCATCAAGGGTCAGCTCTCAGCCCCTTCTTGTTTGCTATGGTGATGGACAGGCTGACAGACGAGGTTAGACAAGAATCTCCATGGACTATGATGTTTGCAGATGACATCGTGATCTGTAGTGAGAGCAGAGAACAAGTGGAGGAAAATCTAGAGAGGTGGAGGTATGCCCTGGAAAGGAGGGGATTGAAGGTTAGTCTCAGTAAGACGGAATACATGTGTGTGAACGACAAGGACCCAAGAGGAACGGTGAGGTTACAGGGGGCAGAGATAAAGAAGGTGGAGGATTTTAAGTACTTAGGCTCAACAATCCAGAGCAATGGAGAGTGTGGAAAAGAGGTGAAGAAGCGCGTGCGGGCAGGTTGGAATGGATGGAGAAAAGTGTCCGGTGTGATGTGTGATAGGAGGGTATCGGCAAGAATGAAGGGAAAAGTGTACAAGACAGTGATGAGGCCAGCAATGTTGTATGGTTTAGAGACAGTGGCCCTGGGGAAAAGACAGGAGTCAGAGTTGGAAGTAGCAGAGATGAAAATGTTGAGGTTCTCTTTGGGAGTAACGAGGATGGATAGGATCAGAAATGAGTACATCAGAGGGACAGCACATGTTAGATGTTTTGGAGACAGTGTCAGAGAGGCTAGATTGAAATGGTTTGGACATGTACAGAGGAGGGATAGTGAGTATATTGGTAGTAGGATGCTGAGGTTGGAACTACCAGGCAAAAGGCCCAGAGGAAGACCAAAGAGAAGATTTATGGATGTGGTGAAGGCGGACATGAAGGTCGTTGGAGTAAGAGTAGAAGATGCAGAGGATAGGGAGAGATGGAGGCAGATCATTTGCTGTGGCGACCCCTGAAGGGAACAGACGAAAGGAAAAGAAGAAGAAGCTGTCTGTCTTCCTTTCGGCTTTTTCCCTTTTACTTGGGAGTCGCCACAGTGAATCATTTGATTCGCACGTTTGATTTGGCAGAGGTTTTTACGTCAGATGCCCTTCCTGTCACAACCCTTTTAGCATGGGACAGAAACACGCTGACGACTTTGCAGCTACTCTTTACAAAAGTCAGCAATGGTTCTTTTACATGCCTCTCACCATAGACAGTGAGAGACATGGCCCGCCTTCGATAATCCAGTTAGCTGCACTGGGGGGTGGGGGGTGGGGGGGGGCAGTGACAACCTTGTGGAGAGTGGGACTCGAACCCCCAACCTTTGGATCAGCGATCCAGCGCTAAACACCGTAATTACCAGACTATTGAGCTGACCTGAATATAAGCCGCACCAAATAAATTTAAAAATAAAAAAGAATTTGTACACATAGTCCACACCTCTTTGGAAGCCACAGGTGTCCATCTCGCTCTTGTGCTTCTTGCTAGAACACCCCCTGGAGGCCATTATCCCTTAAAAAAATCTATCGATTAGCCGCATCGTTGTTTAAGCTTAAGGATCCAAAGCGGTGGAAAAAGTAGTGGCTTTTAGTCTGGAAATTGCAGTGTGTATATACAGGGATCCCTCACTACCTTGCACTTCAATTCACACGGCTTCAGTCCATCGCTTTTTTTTTTTTTTTTTTTTTTAAATATTCATCGAATTAAAAAAATAACCAAATTAAGGAAGAATGGAGAAAAAGTTAAGGAAAATGCCACAAAACAAGGCTAATTATGACCCCCAAACAAACAAGAACAAAAAACACCCGCCCCCTTCAAAACCACTTACATTTTTATGTGAGGTGCGCATTTGAGTGTGTGTGTATTTGTTTAATTTACATCTTTATGCATTATTTTTGAATGTTTAATTGTTATTATAAGCAATTATAATGTTGAATATGTATTTATTGATATTATATACACATATACATGTACTTATACGTCAGTCAGGAGGGGGAGGTTGAGCCTACTTAAAGGAATTCAATGGTCACGGGGAGATCTCGGTCCCAACTAACCGCGTAAAGTGAGGGATCCCTGTGTGTATATATATATATATATATATATATACATATACACACACACACACACACAGTTGGCTCCCTACTTACGAAGACCCCTGGGTACGAAATCCCTGGGTTACGAAGATTTGTCTTCCTTTCGGCTTTTTTTCCTTTTTACTCGGGAGTCGCCACAGCAAGTCATCTGATTCACACATTTGATTTGGCAGAGGTTTTTACGTCGGATGCCCTTCCTGTCACAACCCTTTTAGCAAGGGACAGAAACACGCTGACAGCTTTGCAGCTACTCTTTACGAAAGTCAGCAATGGTTCTTTTACATGCCTCACACCATAGACAGTGAGAGACATGGCCCGCCTTTGATATCCCAGTTAGCCGCACTGGGGGGGACAGTGACAACCTTGTGGCGAGTGGGACTCGAACCCCAAACCTTTGGATCAGCATTCCAGCGCCCTATACCACTAGACCACCACTGCCCCTAAGGTTACGAAGATAATTTTCCTAAATTTCCGTCCCCGGGATAAGAAAACAACCCCCTCTTACGAAAAGAAATTCAAACGCGCCAATCAATAAATAATTTTCTTTTACTTTTAACACATATTTCATACAAAATTGGTGTACGTTTATCATTTTTAAAGGGTTTATGGGGTTTATCCAGTCCAAAGACTGGATCCTTGGAAGGAATTAGGTGTTTAACATGTAAAATGCGACCCCAACTGACGAAATCCCTACGTTACGAAAAAGGCTCTGGAACGGATTAATTTCGTAGGTAGGGGGCCGACTGTGTATAAATTTTTAACATATCCTTCTATTTCCTTCAGCTTCAGTGACTGTGAAGTCGACGGAGAGCACTTATCTTCACTGCAGTCTACTATCCGGAAGTTTCCCTCTCTGCAGGAGTTACAGTATGTCAATGAAAGAAACTTTAAGTGCAGATTAGAGTGACATGGTGGCGTAGTTTTTAACACATCCACCTCACAGCAAGAATATCCAGGGTTTGATTCCTGAGCTCTGGTTTTTCTGTATGGAGTTTGCATGTTCTCCCTGTGTTTGCATGGGTTCCCTCTGCATACTCTGGTTTCCTCCCACAGTTCAAAGACATGCACATTAGGCTAACCGGCTGCTCTATATTGATCATTGGTGTGGTTATGAGTATGTATAGCTACATGTGTCTTACCCTACAATGGACTAGCAAGCTGTTCAGGGTGCACCCAACCTTTGCTCATTGTCGGATGAGATAGCCTCCAGCCTCTCCATGACCCAAGTAGTAGAATTAAGCAGTTCAGGAAATAAGTAGTGAGTAGATGATGTGTTTATATTTTTTTGTTGTCAAGGTTCTCTCTGCTGACAATGGGTCCAGCTGGTGCAGAGTTTCTGTCTTCAGTTCTTCCCTCACTAAAGAATTTGAAGACTCTCAGGTTACAAATGATTGTCCAGTTTGTAAATGGTTTCCAATTTTAGTTAACATATTTTAACATTAACATAACTGCTCATTGAATGTTTTTACAGACTTGATTCAAAAGGAGCAACAGAAGACAAAGCTGTTATATTTGCATTGCAGTACAGACCAAATCACCTGGAACGGTTAAGGTATTGGTGTCACACTCCTATTTGATACGCAGTTATAAACGTTGTTGTTTTCTGGTATACTCGCAGCAAAAATAACTTCCATCACCCAGTCCCACTTATAGTGTTTATCAGGTCCACCGCACAGCAAGACTGTTTAGGGTTTGAGCCAAACTCTGCATAGAGGAGACATGTTCTCCTCGTGCTTGTGTGGGTTTCGTCCAATACTTCAGTTTCCTCCCACAGTCCAATGACATGCACATTACGCTAACTGGCTTAGCGCCTACATGTGAATGTGAGAGTAAATGATATTGTGTGTGTGTGTGTGTGTGTGTGTGTCAGAATGAGAATACTTTATTGATCATGGAAGAAATTGTGTGTGACCCTGGTAGGATGAAGCAGTTTGGCAAACTAATGAGTGAGTGCATGGAATATGCATGTGCTCCTATGCTTCGGTGGGTTTCCTTCCACAGTTCAAATACATGTCAATTAAGCTAATTGCCCCTGGATGTACGTACAAGGGTAGAAGTGTGTGTGTGTGTGTGTGTGTGTGTGTGTGTGTGTGTGTGTGTGTGTGTGTGTTCGCCCTGAGATGGACTGACAAACAGTACTGGCTGTATCAAATCTTCACCCAGTGTCGGTTGAGATAGGCTCCTGCCTACCTGTTACTCTATTATAATTATGTGGTTCATCAGATGAATGAATTAAAGATTTTCTCACTTTTACTGTCTGTATCTAAAATGTTTCAAATGTCTCTTAGCTTGTCTCATTATGTAATCGAAGACAGTGGAGCTCAAGCTCTAGGGCAGGCCCTGCAGGGTTTGACAAGAATGCGGTCTCTCAGGTAACAAAGCGTTCATAAATTTCTTCAGTATTTTCTGGCATATTTTTATATAATTTGAATTTTTTAAAAATGTAGATTTTTTTTTCAAATAATTAAGTGAAGCAATATCTGACTTAGTGGCAATAGTGTCCTGGTGGAAAAGGTGCTGGATGACTGATCCTAAGGTTGGGAGTTCAAGCCCCACTGTCAAAGGTTGTCACTGTGTCTCCCCGCCCCCCAGTGCAGCTAACTGGGTTATTAAAGGCCGGCCATGTCTCTCACTGTCTATGGTGTGAGGTGTAAAAGAACCATTGCTGACTTTCAACAAGAGTAGCTGCATAGCCGTCCATAGCCGTCGTGTTTCCGCCCTGCGATGGCCTAGTGAGCAGTCCAGGGTGTACTCTGCCCTCGCCCAGAGTCGGCTGGGATGGGCACCAGCCTCCCCACAACCTAATTAGGATTAAGTGGTTCCAAATAACCCTTCAAAATGATAGCATGTGGACAACTGTTTTTAATCTGTGCACTTGAGACAGCATTTGTTAGTCAGTTATGGACAGTGTGAGTCTAAAACGGAACAATAGCTTATTGAAGATGAATTAATGAACTTAAAGAGCACCTTGGTGAGGTAAGGTAAGTCTGTTGGGTTTTTATACCCAAGCTCATCGTGGCTCATCAGGCCGGTCTTATTCCCGGTTTCCATAGCGTGAAGTGATCAGGAGTTCAAGTCCCCCTGGATGGGACGCTAGTCCATCACAGGTTACCTTCCCAGTATATTTTACTGGTACCCATTTATACTGCTGGGTGAACAGAGGCACACTTGTGGGTGAGACCTTGCCGAGGGGTCTTATCACAGTGAGGGTCTCAGTGGGATTCGAACTCACAACCTCCTGATCATGAGCGCAGCACCCTAACCACTATGCCACTGGCCCCACAAGGACCTTGGTGAGACCACACAGTAAATCTTTGTTGGTAGATTAAAAAAAATTGTTGAACGGACTCCAGCATGTTTGCTGTTCAGTTGTTCCTGGGGTTTTTTAAGCATAAGCCATGCATCTTATATTATAGCTCAGTGGTCGGGAGCCTTTTTGACTAAGAGAACAAAAAAAGACATTTTAAAATCTAATCCTCTGAGATATATATATATATATATATATATATATATATATATAAATACTGAATACTACTAAATTGAAAAAGAAGGTCAACAATTTGAGAGTATAATAAGAATCTGAATTTATTTTAAACGACCTTGTCATAATTTGAAGTTATTTATTAATAAGAAAAGTACTTACTATTAATGCGACTTCTGGTGCTGCATGGTGTTGCTGATGGCTTTGTAGTCTGGTTGATACGTGGTGAGGTTCAGCTTCATGCACCCATTTAGGCTTCCATCTATTACACGTGACTGCAGGTTGGTCTTGATGTTTTTCAGGTGAGAAGTACTACTCGCATGTGCATGTAGAGCCAAACATGGTCAATATGACAGGACTCACACTGCAGTGTTTATGTGACAGGAAGCGCATCCCAAGTTGTGGCAATCAGCTGGTCTTCGGGTTGAAGTTTTTCCATGTCTGTCCATTTGTGTTTGCTTGCCAGCTGTGCTTGGCTTTGTGCAAATGAGCTGATCAAAAACGAGGAAATTTACCTCTTTACTCAAAAACAACACGTGCAGTCTGTGGCTGTTGTTATAATCCAATAAAATTAGAGTTTCAAGGTATCGGACCCGCCCACATACTGGCGTACAGAAAGGATTGGCTGTTGTGTGGCATTGAAAATAGATGTATAGATTTAAATGCGTGAGATTTATTCATCAGTTTTTGTTTTATTTGCTGGGTTTTTTTTTTGTATTTTTATTTAAATGACAGTGAAATTATGTATTCATTATTCTGTTAAGAAAGGCCACCTGATTTATCTGAGAGCCAGATACAGTCATCAAAAGAGCCACATCTGGCTCGCGAGCCATAGGTTCCTAACCCCTGTTATAGCTTATATCAGTTGTGTCAAACTCATTTTCATTGTGGGCCACATCACTTGGCCCATATTTGACATCGTTTGCCAAATTGTATGTAAAAAAAATGGTACCTTGCATTGAGGGTGATACAGCACCATCGAATGCTTGTTTTCGATTTCTGGCGATGATAGACACCAGTCTCCCCATGACTCAGTCGAATTAAGCTATTATGGATTAAGTTTAGTCAGTGAATAAGTGTATGATAAATGTTTTGCATTAGTGACCTTGTGGGTCTTCTTTCCATTTAGCATCTTGCAGTGTTTACGTTGCACAGCCACCGGAGGCAATGACCTGGTTCATGCCCTGGTTCAGTTCCACTCTCTGGAAGAAATTCAGTAAGTACCCTCTACATCCTCGCACTTTGTTTTATTATTTTTGTGTGTAACACTTAATATGCAGCAGGACTGTTATTGCTGACGAGACAACAAAAGTAAAATATTTCCAGAGGCTGAGCTCTGAACAGTAGTCATAACTAATCTGCTTTATAAGTGTTAGAGGTGATGACAGTGGTGTGATCTCCCTTTGAAGGTTGGACTCTTTAGAACTGGGTGAAGAAGGCATAGCTTGCTTTGCACAAGGTCTTCAGACCATGTCGTCACTTAAAAAAATCAGGTATGTATTCTCGGCCCCTTCGCGAAGCTCAGAAATGTTGCAAAGGATTGTCAACTCTCTTTTTTTTATGTAGAATCAAATAATCGATTTCAATTGCAAAACAATGTTCAATTACTGTACAAGACTCCTCAGTGTCACATGTCGTGTGTTTTATGGGTTTATTTTTCAGTTTGAATAAAATTATAAAGGACAGCAGTGAGGTTCTGTGTCTGCTTGCTAGTCTGCACAAATTAACTGAGCTGGAAGATGTAGAGTAAGTTTTAAGTACTTTTTATTCTGTGTTTATTCGCATATGTTTATGCTACATGTGTCTCTGTCAAATCTTGAAAAATAAGGATTTTTTTTTGGTTTTTACACATTTCAAATTTGGACAATTTTCTGAACCTGTCACTGAGTTCAGTGAGTCTGGTTGGCAGTTGTAGTCTGAGGTTTGCTGGAAATAAGCACGGGTGAGGACTGTATCAAGAGGAAAGCTGTTCTCATCCCTGACAGGGTACACAGAAACAGTAAAAAAGGAAAAAAGACATTTTGGCACGTTTTGAATACTGTGACATACAGGGATCCCTCACTTTCCGCGGTTAATTGGGATGGAGATCCCCACGCGACCATCGAAATCCGTGAAGTAGGATCACCCCCCCCAACTGACATATACGTACATGTATATGTGTAAATAATATCAATAAATACATATTCAATGCTATATATGCTTATAATAACAATTAAACATGAAAAAAAATGCAAATAAAATATAAATACACACACACAGATGGTATTGCATGAGAAGACGACGACACACATATATACGCGCGCAGATGCGTGCACACACAGATGCAACAATGTAACTAGTTTTGATGAGAGATTTTGTGTTTTTTTTTTGTTTTTGTTTATTTGTTTAGGGTTTTTTTCTTACATAATTGGCCTTGTTTTTGTGGCATTCTCCTTACCTTTTCCCCAGGTCTCGAATTTTTCGAAAGTTAGCGCAACCTACTTTTTGTTCACGGGTAACCTAGAGTTCGTTCACCTATAATAATTTGCGTAACCCATCGGTTATGCAAAATGGTTGCCCGAAATTTCAAATTCTAAAAGAATCGAACATTTGGATTTTTCACAGAGAAAGACCACTATTACATGTAACTGGAAATCTTCTTCTTCAATAATATTGAAAGCGAAAACTGCAATTATTAATAAAATCGAAGTCAGTCTATTCCTGATAGCATTCTGCATATCGACTACTCAATAGATATAAAATATAATACTGCTAATACATAATATTGCAAATATCTAATTCAACTTGCTGCTGCAAATAATGCAGATCAAATAGATCTGAGAAAAAACTCAAGTACAACAAAAATAGAAATCGCACCTTAATCTAATACAATAAAAACACAAACATTTTAACAACTATAGCACCAATCTGTGATGACTGTGTAACCAATTTAAAATTAAGGTATCTTTGGACACTGTCACTGTTTTCAGAACAGCTCCCTTAATTTTACGACGTCTGTCTTTGTTTCGTATTTGAACAATGTGCTTTAAGCACACTTTACACCTTATCCGTGTAATAAATCCATCGTCATTTACATCAAGTATTTCGAAATCATCTTTAAAAGGATATTTTTAAAATGTTTTTTCATGAACCACTCCTGCCGATTCAGACATATTTAATGCTAACGTTACTAGGCAAACTTACTAGGTTAGTAGAGTCGGAGACGATTTACGGAAATCCGCCCGTTTGCGGCTTTACCAGTTTACGACATGCTAGGACCGTATGCTTTATATGTGCAAACTATTGAAGTTTTATTATAGTTTTTATCTTTTCTGAAGAAGTCTACAATTTGTGCCGACTTCGAATGTCCACACGTTTTTTTTTTCTATTTTACTAGAAAATGACTGTTCCAAGTTGTTGAAGTTTGTTTGTTGTGAACTCTGATATTAACTTCCTACGCAACCATATTGTCGTTCGGGTGTTTTAATAAAGTGCCAACCGGTCTGTCAACCGAATGATCGGTCGCCTGAATTTTCAAAGCTTGTTTCCCCCCTATTCTTCCTTAATTTCCTTATTTTTTAATTCAATGAATATTTATTTATTTATTTATTTAAAAACCACCATGCACTGAAGCCACATGAATTGAAGCGCGAAGTAGCGAGGGATCCCTGTCCAAGTATAAGATTTTATCAGGTCAGTGGTGGCCTGGTGGTAAAGGTGCTGGACCAATGATCCTAAGGTTAGGGGTTCAAGCCCCACTCTCCACGGGTTGTCACTGTCCCCCCCCCCCCCAGTGCAGCTAACTGGGTTATCAAAGGCTGGCCATGTCTCTCACCTCACTATGCTGTGAGGTTCATGTAAAAAGAACCATTGCTGACTTTCGGCAAGAGGAGCTGTAAAGCCATCAGTATGTTTCCGCCTTGTGATGACCTGGCGAGCTGTCCAGGGTGTATTCTGTTCTCGCCCGGAGTCGGCTGGGATGGGTGCTCCCCACGACCCTAATTCGGATTAAATGTTTACAGAAAATGAATGAATGAAGACTTTATATGATTACCACAAACCAAAAAGATTATTAAACTAATTAGTAAACATGTAACTGTAAGCATAAAGTAGGCTTTGGTTTCTTCATAGGGTTTCTAATTTTAATCATTAATTCTCAGAATGAACCAAAATTATCTGTCAATAACATAAACAGACTCAACTGAGCCACACACCAAAGTTTTATCTGTGATGCATTCGTATACGGTTACGTAACTGGAAATGCCAATAATTCCATATTCAGTTTGAGAAGCAAAAATCTGAAATTCTGATAATAGTCAGTAATAACGGACCTTGATGTTTTATGGCTGTAACTGAGAATTGTTGCCATGTCTTGTGGTATAATGCTGCCAATTTTTGTCGATTCAGCCCACACATCCTGGAGCAGGTAGACAGAGTAGAGCAGTTATGACTCAGTTCTTGTTTGTGATTCGAAAATCCAAAATTGGGCTCTATAGAATCCTAGCTATTGTCCAAAAGAACAAGTCGAGTAATGATTGATTTATATTAATGGGCCCAAAGTGTGCTAAGAAAACCTTTCCCAACAGTATTACAGCATTTCCACCATCTTGGACTGTTGACACAAGGCAGCTTTGGTCCATGGATTCATGCCATTGACTCTGAATACTGACCCTATCATCTCACAACCTCAATAGAAATCAAAATTGTATTAAAAGTTATATATTAATAATATAACAATACAGTATATACGTATATTAAAAATGTGGGGCCGGTGGTATAGTGGTTCGGGTGCTGCGCTCAGGAACGGGAGGTTGTGTGTTCAAATCCCAGTTAGGTCTTAACCACAAGTGTGCCTCTGTTCACCCAGCAGTAGTACCAGTAAAATATACTGGGAAGGTAACCTGCGATGGACGAGCGTCCCATCCATCGTCATTTCACGCTATGGAATCCGGGGATAAGTACTAGCCTGATGAGAAAGTAGGCTCGGGTGTAAAAAGCTCAACAGACTTTATTATTATTATTATTATTATTATTATTATTATTATTATATGATTATTATTACCATCCCATTTTACACTCATGATGCATCAGAATACTTTTATAGTTTCTTTCGCACTACCTGTTTACACTCAAGAGAGAAACAAATCTTGTTCTCTAAGACAAACGTGTTCACTCTCATCATGTATATTTTTTCACTGTTGGAAGAAACCGACACACCCACTCAAAACTCACCGACCGAAAAGGAAACAAGACCATGCAACATTCACACACGTTCTTGCTGTATAGCAAGTTATACTGACCACTACACCACTGTGCCCCCTAATTATTTGAATTTAGCATATGTTTTGTACAAATCAAGTGGATAATGTAAGTGGAAAGTAAAAAATATGGAATTATTCCAGTTATTTGCATTTCTTACACAAATACTGGCATGTGTCTCAAAATGCAAATGATTCCGCAGATAGAAATTTGATTGAGGTATGTTTCATGAAATCAGAATATTTGGCCCTATTAGGGTCGTGGGGAGCCTGACCTATGTCACCTGACACTTGGCAAAGGCTAGGTGCATCCTGAACAGCTTATCTGACCATCGCATTGCCTCGAAGTGTGAGTGTGAATTGTTGTGTGAGTGTGTGTTCATGTTGGCCCTGTGTATGGCATGCTCTATGTGTGGTCTTGTGTACGTATGGTATGTATGTATGTTGTTCATTCATGTATGTATGTGGAGCCGGTGGTGTAGTGGTTTGAGTGTTGGACTCATGATCGGGGGGTTGTGAGTTCAAATCCCACTGAGACTCTCACTGTGCTAAGACCCCTGGGCAAGGTCTCCAACACAAGTGTGCCTCTGTTCACCCAGCAGTATAAATGGGTACCAGTAAAAATATACTGGGACGGTAACCTGCGATGGACTAGCGTCCCATCCAGGAGGAGTTCAACTCCTGATTGCTTCACGCTACGGAACCGGGGATAAGCACCGGCCTGATGAGCCACTAGGCTCGGGTGTAAAAATCCAAAACAGTTAATCAATCAATCAATCAAAATCATGTATGTTGTTCAGGGTGTAGCTTGCCTTCACCCTGTTTCAATCGAGATGGCGTCCAGCCTCTCCGGAGCGCTGGTCGGATGAGTGAGAGCGTGACTGATTGTAAACGCTTTTTCTCCTGCCAGGTTGATTGGGTTGAGAATAGATGATAAAGGAATTGAGGAGGTCGTGAAACACATTCCTAAATGGACCCGACTGAGAAAAATAAAGTAAGTAAGCAAATGGCGTCACTTTTATAATAATAATAATAATAATAATAATAGCTACTTAATAAAAATGTTCTTGGGAAATATGTAATGATGATATAATGATCGCTAATGGAAATAATAAAACTAGGCACTGTTCATTGGTATCCTGACCTCGGGATATTTCTAAATTTTTTTCTATTATATTTGAAGTTATTATTATTATTATCAGATTGCTTCAATAATAAAGCATCATCAGTGATCACCTTTCTCTCTATGTGTGGTGTAGCCTGTCAGAAAACCATGTGAGTGACGATGCGGGAGAGATGTTGGTGAACGCGCTGTCTCGCTGCACAGCACTGCAACAAATAAAGTAAAATATAAAACTAACCTAGTTTCACAAACTATGTACTTTATTATCTTGTACATTGTATTTAAAACAAACAAAATAAATATGATCCAAACAGCTGTATGGCCTCCACAGTGTTGTTCGTTAGGCTGAAACTCTGTCGGTTTGTTTAGTCTTTCCAGGAACAGCCTTGGTTGCAGATTTGCAGTTCTACTGGGTCAGGTTCTTCCATCACTCTCAGAGCTTTCTGAACTGGAGTAAGTCAGAACATCCTTATCCAAGAACATGTAACAGTGTCTCGGGAACAAATTGTTCGAAACAAATGAATCCTTTCAATGTAAATTGCTTTAAATATTGTTTCATCTGAAGATACAGTCTGCACAAGGCTCCACATGCTTTAAGTGTATTCCAGGAGCGGCATAGTGGCGTCCTGGGTCCAGGTCTTGGGTCTTGCCATGTGGAGTTTGCGTGGCCTATCTCTGCTTGTGTGGGTTTCCTTCAGGTACTCAGGTTTTCTCAGACAGTCCAAAGACGTGCACATTGGCTGTTTTTTAAGCAGTTCAGCAAAAGAATAAGTGAATGGGTGAGTGTACAGACGCTCCTCGACTTACGTTTTTAATTGGTTCCGGACGGCCGAATGTAATTTGAAAGTGAACGTAAGTTGTTCCAGTGACATATGACATGTGACGTATGACGCTCGTACTGTACTACATCCATAAATACCATTACCGTATCTCATAAAACACCCCTAAATCAATCATTATAAACATAACATTGTAAAATAATCTCAAATATATCAAATGCAGTAATATCAAATAAATAAAATTCAAGCAAAATAATTTCAAATAGATAAATTTTAATCAAATTCCCTCATCAAATATCAAATACAGTATCCAATATAACCGTTAACATTCTCTATGATGCGATTTTTCTGTTCGAAAATTTAAATCGGAACGATGGTCAACGGATGGTCACTTTACATGAAGCCGAGCTGAGTCACATTACATGGAAGCTTAAAACAGCCAATCAACGCTTACAATATGTGAGGCGCTCAATACCGAAAGTAGTTTACTTGCTGTGGACTTCCAGTCTTTCAAGTGAGCAAGGTTTGCTGTTGAACTCGTTTAGTACTCAGCCTGCACTGATGTGAATCACCAGCAGAGTGGAGAGTTCTTTCTTTTCTGGATTCGGGTTTTCATTCATTTTATAACTCTCTTTGCTTAACTGCGTATGCATGGTAGATTGCGCCGATCCGAGCAGATAGTTAATTCATCTTTGTGTATGAGACTTGCACCCATGCTAGTAGGCTTACGCTTCTGACCAACCATATTTGCTTAGGGTTACAAAAGTCAGCAAAACAGTGTAAACACAAAGATCACAGAGACGACGTCTTAACACAAGAGTAACATGCTATATAACGGAGATGTATATAAAACTGAACCGGGAAGAAGGAGGGGCACGTTCAGTCTGTCATTTTATCCCACTAATAGGGTTGCATTTAACTCAGGTCAGGTGAGGACGACTTGCTACAGGTACCATGTAATCCTGCACTACCTGTCTCATGGTTGGGTGGCCGGTGACTAAACCGGCTCCCCCATCAAGTTTATCTTGATGAGAAGGGTGTGTGGACACCCAGCAGAACGAAAAACAAAACCTGTCATAGGGTGGATGAGCTCACTCAAAAGCCAACGGCCATCCATACCTGGAGAAGAGTTGGGCACTACCAGGGAATTTTGCCTGTTGAAACGCTTAGCATGTTTACACCAGAAAGAAACCATATAACGGATAGCCGAGGCCCGAGATGAAAACGACCGGGTCCTCCATTGTTACAAAGTATGCAGCCTACAGAAGAAATTGGAAATGTCTGATGGAAGACAGAAAAGTGCACCTATGGCCAAACGGCGATGGACCTTGGTAATGATGATGACGATACAGAACAGCTCATTTTAGGACACACTCAGCCATTCACACTCACATCCACACCTACTGGCAATTTGGAACAGTCAGTTAGCCCTATGTGCCTGGCTTTGGCCTATGGAAGGAAACCCACACAAGCATAGAGAGAACCAGCAAACTCTACACAAAATCAGCCAACCGTCGGACCCAGGACCATCTTGCTGTGTGGCAGAACCACTATGCCACTGTGCAACTTGATAGTATTGCAGAAATTACTGAAAAGTTTAATGCCTGTATTATTGTGCTTTCTAATTTCTACTGTAATTCCTTTAATCTTCTCAGCCTATCAGAGAATCAGATGGGTTTCCAAGGGTGTTCAAGTCTCTCTGAGGGTCTTGTCAGTATGAAGGCATTGAAAAAGCTATAGTAAGATGTCATGTTTTATTTTCTATTGTGTAATATATTAGTATATTCATATATGTCCATGCTTTGAAACATGTCTTCAGTTCTAACTTATAATTTCGAATAAATTCTTATCTTTCAGCTTGACCTCCATTGGAACCTCAGACTTGGTCAATTTTGCATCTTGCCTCAAACACTGTACTTCCATAGAGGACATCAGGTATGTCTGACTATGGTTAAGAATTTCTGCTGTATTGTAATTTTCACTTGAACCCACTTTCACTCTTATGTACTTTTCCCCTGTGATGTCACCTGGTTCTGTTCAGCTTGGCATGGAATCAATGTGAGAATGATGTGGCTTTGAAACTTGCTGAAGTCATCCCACAGTGCCGTAACCTCAGAAGACTTGAGTAAGTGTGTAGATAATATAGACTGTGGTATCCTTATATATTTATTTTTCACACACACACAACACACACCTAGGGGAAAGTTGGAACAGCCAAGTATCATAATATGCATGTATTTTGGACTGTAGGAGGTAACTGGAGTGCCCAGAAAAAGCACATAAACATGCAGAGAATAAGCAAACTCCCCATCTTTGAGCCCGAGACTCAAACCCAAGACCTTCTTTCTATAAGGCGAACATGCTATTCACTACACTAGCGTGCCGCTCATAATCAGTTCAGTTCATTTTCTGTAACCGCTTAATCCTAATTTGGGTCACGGGGAGGCTGGCGCCCATCCCAGCCAACTTTGGGCGAGGGCAGAGTACACCCTGGACAGCTCGCCAGGCCATCGCAGGGCGGAAACACGCCGACGGCTTTGCAGCCTACTCTTTACGAAAGTCAGCAATGGTTCTTTTACATGCCTCACACCATAGACAGTGAGAGACATGGCCGGCCTTTGATAACCCAGTTAGCTGCACTGGGGAGCCGCTCATAATAAATATTATTATCATTATTATTCATTTTCTGCAACCGCTTAATACTCATTAGGGTTGCGGGGAGGCTGGCGCCCATCCTAGCTGACTCCGGGCGAGGGCAGGGTACACCCTGGACAGCTCACCAGGCCATCGCAGGGTGAAAACATGCTGACGGCTATGCAGCTACTCTTGTCGAAAGTCAGCAATGGTTCTTTTACATGAACCTCTCACCATAGACAGTGAGAGACATGGCCGGCCTTTGATAACCCAGTTAGCTGTACTGGGGGACTTGAACCCTCAACCTTAGGATCAGCGATCCAGCGCCCTATGCCACCACTGCCCCCTTATTACCTGTTGTTGTTGTTGCTGTTGTAATTTTTATTATTTCTTTGTTTGTTTGATCGTTTGTAGTCTGGAAGCCAATATGATCAACACATCAGGAGCAAAGGCACTTGCTGCATGCTTACGGTCTTCCCCTTGGATTGAAGTCATCAGGTAATTTAAAATAGAACATGAGTAATTTGTATTATATCGATCAGTTGATGTGTATGTTCTGTTTTTAATAAGTCTAATCTCTGTTTGAAAAAGGCTTTGGCGGAATCCAATTAATAAGGACGACGCGAGTTTACAGGACAAGCGGTTGAATTTCTCATCAACCTGATCTGCACACTTTGTATTTTATATATAAAACTTATTTTGTTTTTATATTTTTATTTATATTTTAGGTTTACTTAGGTTTTAGACTATTGAGAATTTTTTTGTTATTTTGGAGAACACATTACCTCAGTAAACCAAAAACTACTCCATTCCACACTTTAGCTAATGTCTGGGAGTCTCTGGTTAATGGAAGTGAAGTGAACAATTAACTTTTACACATTAACAAACCAACCCACAACAGAGCCATGTGTGCATGTTCATGGGTGCAATAATACCTACTAAGGTACTTGTCCAAGGGTTCGTTTTTTTTTAAGAAAACATTTGAAACAAAAATTGGCTTCTAGTTTTATCACACTGAAGCTGTCATTTTAATAATTCATTCATTTGCTGAACTGTGTTCTGCATTGTGCACCACAACCTCTAGCTTATCTCAGCCAACACTGGGCAAAGGAGCGGTACACCCTGAACAGCTCATCAGAACATTGCATGACTACACACACACAACCATTCACACTCACATCCACACCTAGGGGCAATTTAAAACAGCCAGCAAACCTAATATGCATGTCTTTGGACTGTGAATGGAAACCAGTGCACCTACAGGAAATACAGAGGTACCGCACCTTATGAAATTAATCCGTTCCAGAGCCTTTTTTGGAACCTGGATTTTTCGTAAATTGAACCGCATTTTACATGTAAAACGTGTGATTTGTTCCAAGGCCCATAATGCTACCCCTAAACCCTTTAAAAATTATAAAAGCATACCTTTTAAGACCTCCTTTTGCTTCAATACCGTACCAATGGTAGACAGGTTTGGCCATATTCCTTTGCAATATCACTCAACCGCATGCCATGAGCCCGCTTCTTCTTTTCACTCACACCGAAAATCACGTGTGTGTGTGTGTGTGTGCGTACGCGTGTGTTGACCATATCATCTTAGCAGCGTTATAATCTTACAAATGTTTATGGAAGGTTAAAATCCTGAGTCAAAAAATAAAGCAATGAGCACACTCAGAAAACTCATGAAACAACAGTAACTCTGTCCTTTACACAAAAAGCATTATGGGAGATGCAGCTCCATAATAGCCAATGGGAGGGAGCTGCGTCATTCCGTCTAGCCAATGGAAGGCCAGTGGGGCGGGATGTTGGAAGATAGCCAATGGGAAAGCAGCTTGTGTATTGTTTAAATGTTTGAATGGCGTGTTTGAATGTTTGAATGGTGCGTTTGGCGTGTTTTGTAAGAAGAACTTGTTTCGTATACAGAGACAAAAACTTTCGGAAAATGTTTTTTGTAACCTGTATTTTTCGTTTTCTGGAACTATCGCACTGTATCAGGAAACCAACACAAGTACGGATAGAACATGTAAACGCTACATCAGAGCCCGGGAGTCAAACCCGGGACCTTCTTGCTGTGAGGTGCATTTTAATGATCAATATTTAACATCCTGTATAATAAGTCCCATGAACATGCAGATTGGCTGTGAAGTAATCAAATCAGAATCAATCTCCTGAATCTGAATATTCATATTTTATAATGCTCTTCCATTGACCTATATCAGACATCTTCCCTTTGTGTTCTCCCACACATCTCATATTTATTTCTGCATCCTTATTAAAATGTCTTAAAGTGTGCACTAAAAATGAAGGTCGCTGAATAGTGGTCACTGAATGCTGATTACTGAATATGCTGTTTGGTACCTGAGTTTAAACTAAACACTGAATTTGTAAACTAAAGTATTACCGTCACTGAGGGCGGAGCTGTGCACGTAGGTAAAAGACGCTACGTACGTACTCACGTAGGTAAAAGAAACGTTATCAGTAATCAATCAGAGAGCTTGATTTGGTCAATGACTCGGAAGCTATCGTAGCCCATTTCAATGAAAACTGTTCAGCACAGGGTAACCCCCCCCCCCCCCCCCCCAAAAAAAAAAAAAAAAAAAAAATTCCCGTAATTTCAAGCTATATGTAAAATAAAAACGTTAAGAAAAGTGTAATTATTATTTAATTAGCGCCTCCCCTGCTTGTAGTGTACAGTAGAGTACTGTAGTACTGTAGTACTGTAGAGTACCGGTATTACTGATCTTAGCCGAGTGCGTCCAAATTCAGACTCGGGCTGTGTTTGAACCGTTGTGCATTTGGACGAAGGATCAGATCTGTTTGCCGGATCTGTGCCCAACGCCAATACATCTCTACCTTCTACGACTTTGTGTCCAGTTGGTATCTGGGATGGTCGTGAGCGCCTGGTTGAAGTGTTCTTTGAAAACAACCGCTCTGTGATCACTGCATATGAATATACTCGTATTTCAGTATAGCATGGAAACAAAAACGCTCTTGATTGGGAAAAACATCTTTAAGTGATTTGAAAATTTCAGGGCAACAGGCTCAGCTTTGAGAAACACTCTGGTTTCAGCAGGAAGCCGCGACACTCAGTTGTTCATGGTGAAGAGCGAAGTGGTTCCGGATTGAGTCATCCCTTTGCATGGTGATGTTGGGTGGCCGGTCCGTTCCCATAATCTCTTCTATTGTGATACTTTTCTCTGGTTCTGCCTTAAACTACGATTGTCGCTTTTTCACCCGACATCTCCCATCAAGCCATGGCAGCCTTCAGAAATCACAGATAATAGTATTCAGACAACGATGGCCACTATTTAAAGGAAATGCTGCCTGAAACATGATGAGTAAAACTGTATTGAATGAAATTTCATGTGTGTAAATAATCATGTGATCTTTTGCTTATTATTATTATTATTATTATTTATCTTTGAACTCCTGGAGCTATTTGTTGGGTCACTGTATACAATAATTTCAGTCAAATGTTAAAGTGCCAAAATGTGGTGTTCTATTCCATGAAGCATCGCTAGAGTTAAGCCACGCCATTCATTGTCAGATTTGAGACATCCATAGATGTTTGGTGTATTTCCCAACAAAATTGAATGTGTTTTATATTTGATGGAAGCTGATGTATTTTGTATATGCACTTGTCAAAAAAGCAAAAAACGAGTATCCTCTGCTGCTTTTGTCTGATTAATTGACTGCACTCATTTCCAAAACAACATATCATTAAACGTGGAGATTTCACTGAAGCA
>CM045739.1:37640000-37902500 GCA_024760905.1 Plotosus lineatus
GTGTGTGGGGAGGGTGTGTGTGGTGGGGGTGTTTAGGTGTGTGTGTGTGGGTGAGGTGTGTGGTGGGGTGTTTAGGTGTGTGTTTGGGTGTGTGTGTGTATGGGTGGGGTGTTTAGGTGTTTGTGTGTGTGCGCGTGTGTGTGTGTGTGTGGGTGGGTGGTGGGGGTGTTTAGGTGTGTGTGGGTGAGGTGTGTGTTGGGGGTGTTTAGGTGTGTGTGTATGGGTGTTTAGGTGTTTGTGTGTGTGTGTGTGTGTGGGTGGGTGGTGGGGGTGTTTAGGTGTGTGTGTGTGTGTGTGTGTGGTGTAGATACTCTGCATGTTGTGGGAACCTAATCTGTTTGCATGATGTCTCGAGTCTTTATGTGGCAAAATGCAAGTCCCTATAATGTAAATCACTGCATTTAAAATTGAAGACATGGTGACGGGTCAGGGTTAGAGCAGGCTGGGCCTGGTTGGGGTTCGAGTGCTGCTCAGTTTATGCAAGAAGTGGTTATGGTTCGAATTAAGGTAAATCTCCCAAAAAGTAAGAAAGTCTGTATGATGTCCCCTGAAGTTATGGGAACAAGACAATGTGTGTGTGTGTGTGTGTGTGTGTGAGCGAGAGCGAGAGAGAGAGAGAGAGAGAGACCTGTGCTGAAGGAGTTGTTATAAGCGTGTGACCCGCTGAGCTCGTCCCCGCAGCAGCAGCAGCAGCAGCAGCTCTCAATGGAGAGAAGTGAGCGCGCGGCGCAGTGAATGAAACCATCCGCCGAACGGAACCTCACTCCGCCGCGCGGGCTTTCACTTCACTGTTCACCGACAGCTTCCTATCTGAGTAAACAACAGCGAAAGAGTCTCAGAACAAAAAGGAGAACAGGGCAAAAAAAAAAAAAAAAAAGAAAAAAAAAAGGAGAATAAAATCCGAATTGTGGGGAAGAAAGTAGCAGCGCGCGAGGAGCGAGACACGGAGGTGAGGGACGGGGTTCGGAAACAGCGGACGCGCTCATCCACCAGAACCGCGCACTGAGGCGGCGGCACTGAGGGACACACAGCCTGCGACTTACACACCAGTGAGTGATGCATACAGTTATATCTGCGACGAAAATCAACACAGCAAAGAGGTCAGATGTTCACATCTGGAACTGAACCGAGTCTGCGTGCGCACATCTGTAATTTCATAACAAGCGCTGCTTGAGATGTGGATTGGGTCAGGGTTCTATCACTCTCATGTTTTTAATTTACATTTGTGTGTCTTCTTACAGAAATATACTAACAATAAAAATAACAAGAACAACTACAATAATAATAATGATAAACATGATGATGATATTTATAATAATCATAATAATAATCATAATAATGAGGATGATGATGATAAGAATAATGATGATGATGATAATGATAATAATAATAATAATCATAATAATCATAATAATAATGAGGATGATGATGATAATAATAATGATGATGATGATGATAAGAATAATGATGATAATGATGATGATGATAATAATAATAATGAGGATGATGATGATAAGAATAATGATGATGATGATAATGATAATAATAATAATAATCATAATAATAATGAGGATGATGATGATAATGATAATAATGAGGATGATGATGATAAGAATAATGATGATGATGATAATGATAATAATAATAATCATTATAATAATGAGGATGATGATGATAATGATAATAATAATAATGAGGATGATGATGATAAGAATAATGATGATGATGATAATGATAATAATAATAATAATAATCATTATAATAATGATGATGATGATGATGATGATAATAATAATGATGATGATGATAATGATAATAATAATAATAATAATTGCAAAAAAACAATAGCAATATTTAGTAATGCTTTATATCTCACTGCACAGGTTGCATATCAACACATGTAAACATCACACTGCAGCGCAATAACAGCAATGCAAACAGTATTGAATAAATTGAAAATACTTCAGTGCACTGTGGGAACATTATAAAGCACTACTGCAGTTGAATGCATGACATATTTAATACCCATAGGGTTAAAAAAAAAGGAAGAAATGCGTATTCAACCCAAAGGCACTGTGCAAGTGCCAGTGTTAATGTAAGGTGCACTGTACACTGTATACTGGTGATACCTCAACGCAGCAGGTCATGGTATCACTTCCTTGCAAATCTGTGCATTTTAGTCTGTATACTGTTGTAAAAGTTTGTTAACAGGACGTGACACCTTTCAATCCACAACAGCAGTCAGAGTCAACAGTGCACAGAACTTTAAAAACTGTAAAACTGCTTTTTTGGGGGAGGAAGATTTTTGTGTGCTCCTAAGGTTGGGGGTTCAAGCCCCACTGTCAACAGATGCCACTGCTGTCCCCCCAGTGCAGCTGACTATGTTATCAAAGGCCGGCCATGTCTCACTGTCTTTTGTGTTAACATAAGAACAAAAGCAAAAGTAAAAATTTGTTACTTGGTGTAATGATCATGCATTCAAATAGAAAAAAAACCCAAAACAATTATTTTATTCTGTTCTTGTATTTCCAAATAGTATATAAACCAACTCTAACCCGAAATTGTTCGGTAAGAGGGGAGTCACCTGCATATACAGTATATATATATATATATATATATATATATATATATATATATATATATATATAAGTTAAAAATCTATGTATATATATATATATATATATATATATATATATATATATATACATATATATTCAGTTTAGTTTATTTTCTGTAACTGCTTAATCCTAATTAGGGTCGTGGGGAGGCTGGCTCAGAGTACACCCTGGACAGCTCGCCGGCCATTGCAGGGCGGAAACACATTGATGGCTATACAGCTACTCTTGTTAAAAGTCAGCAATGGTTCTTTTACATGAACCTCACACCATAGACAGTGAAAGACATGGTCGGCCTTTGATAACCTGGTTAGCTGCACTAACGGGGGGGGGGGTTTGAATCCCAACCTCAGGATCAGTGATCCAGCACCTTTACCACCAGGCCACCACTTCCCTTATATATACATGTGTGTGTGTGTGTGTGTGTGTGTGTGTGTGTGTGTGTATACTAGTCCTTCTAAAAAAAATTAGCATATTGTGATAAAGTTCATTATTTTCTGTAATGTACTGATAAAAATTAAACTTTCATATATTTTAGATTCATTGCACACCAACTGAAATATTTCAGGTCTTTTATTGTTTTAATACTGATGATTTTGGCATACAGCTCATGAAAACCCAAAATTCCTATCTCAAAAAATTAGCATATCATGTTCAGGTAGTCTAAACGAGCTATTAACCTAATCATCTGAATCAACCAATTAACTCTAAACACCTGCAAAAGATTCCTGAGGCTTTTAAAAACTCCCAGCCTGGTTCATTACTCAAAACCGCAATCATGGGTAAGACTGCCGACCTGACTGCTATCCAGAAGGCCATCATTGACACCCTCAAGCCAAGAGGGTAAGACACAGAAAGAAATCTCTGAGCGAATAGGCTGTTCCCAGAGTGCTGTATCAAGCCACCTCAGTGGGACGTCTGTGGGAAGGTGAAAGTGAAAGAAGGGCCGATTCCAGACCTTGGGGGACCTGTGGAAGCAGTGGACTGAATCTGGGGTAGAAACATCCAGAGTCACCGTGCACAGGCGTGTGCAGGAAATGGGCTACAGGTGCCGCATTCCCCAGGTCAAGCCACTTTTGAACCAGAAACAGTGGCAGAAGCGGCTGACCTGGGCTACAGAGAAGCAGCACTGGACTGTTGCTCAGTGGTCCAAAGCACTTTTTTCGATGATGAAAGCAAATTTTGCATGTCATTCGGAAATCAAGGTGCCAGAGTCTGGAGGAAGACTGGGGAGAAGGAAATGCCAAAATGCCTGAAGTCCAGTGTGAAGTACCCACAGCCAGTGATGGTCTGGGGTTCCATGTCAGCTGCTGGTGTTGGTCCACTGTGTTTTATCAAGGGCAGGGTCACTGCAGCTATCAGGAGATTTTGGAGCACTTCATGCTTCCATCTGCTGAAAAGCTTTATGGAGATGAAGATTTCATTTTTGAGCACGACCTGCACCTGCTCACAGTGCCAAAACCACTGCTAAATGGTTTACTGACCATGGTATTACTGTGCTCAACTGGCCTGCCAACTCTCCTGACCTGAACCCCATAGAGAATCTGTGGGATATTGTGAAGAGAAAGTTGAGAGGCACCAGACCCAACACTGTGGATGAGCTTAAGGCCGCTATCGAAGCATCCTGGGCCTCCGTAACACCTCAGCAGTGCCACAGGCTGATTGTCTCCATGCCACGCCCGCATTGAAGCAGTCATTTCTGCAAAAGGATTCCCGACCAAGTATTGAGTGCAGAACTGAACATAATTTTTTGAAGGTTGACTTTTTTGTATTAAAAACACTTTTTTTATTGGTCGGATGAAATATGCTAATTTTTTGAGATAGGAATTTTGGGTTTTCATGAGCTGTATGCCAAAATCATCAGCATTAAAACAATAAAAGACCTGAAATATTTCAGTTGGTGTGCAATGAATCTAAAATATATGAAAGTTTAATTTTTATCAGTACATTACAGAAAATAATGAACTTTATCACAGGTGGTCTAGTGGTATAGGGCGCTGGATCGCTGATCCAAAGGTTGGGGGTTCGAGTCCCACTCTCCACAAGGTTGTCACTGTCCCCCCCTGTGCGTCTAACTGGGTTATCAAAGGCGGGCCATGTCTCTCACTGTCTATGGTGTGAGGCATGTAAAAGAACCATTGCTGACTTTCGTAAAGAGTAGCTGCAAAGTCGTCAGCGTGTTTCTGTCCCTTGCTAAAAAAGGTTGTGACAGGAAGGGCATCCGACATAAAAACCTCTGCCAAATCAAACGTGCGAATCAGATGATTCGCTGTGGCGACTCCCAAGTAAAAAGGGAAAAAGCCGAAAGGAAGACAGACAGAATATATATTATCATCCAATATTTTAATGTTAAATTTTGTTTATTTCATAGAATCATTTCAGAATGAATGGAAGAGCCAGCCAGCAAGATTTAGTTTGACTGTAGTCAGCTCGGTGCACAGTTTCCTGAGTGAGATTGTCCTGAATAAAACATGTTTTTTTGTTGTTTTTTTTAAATCTCATTACAGGGGTGACACAGTGGTGTAATGGTTTGTACGTCTGCTTCAAAGCAAGAAGTTCCTGGGCTAAGTCCCAAGTTTGGGCATCTCTTTGTTGCGTTTGCGTGTTCTCCTCATGCTTGTGCTTGCATGGGTTTTCTCTGGGAACTCCTGCTTCCTCCCACAGTCCAAGTCCAAAGACATGCACATTATGTTAACTGGTTTAAATTGCCCCTAGGTGGGTGTAAATGGTTGTACGTGTGTTTGCCCTGTAATGGTCTGGTGAGCTGTACAGGGTGTACCTTGCATTCACTCGGTGATGGCAGAGACATGTTACAGATTCCCGCGACTATAGTAGAATTAAGCATTTTGGCAGACACGTGAGTGATTTTTTTTTTTTTTTTTTTTTTTTTTTTTTTTCGTGTCAATGTTGCCGGTATACTATATATTTAAATGATTATGCAGCTCAGGCTCAGTGGGCGCTTGATCTGTGTCTCAGGAACTATTTAGCAACATCCACCTCACCTTCTGTGTTCGTTCATTTTCTGTAACAGCTTAATCCTGGCGCCCATCCCAGCCCAATCTGAGCGAGGGCAGGGTACACCCTGGACAGCTCGTAAGGCCATGGCAGGGTGGAAACACGCTAACGGCTATGCAGCTACTCTTGTCGAAAGTCAGCAATGGTTCTTTTACATGAACCTCACACCATAGACAGTGACAGACATGGCCGGACTTTGATAACCCAGTTAGCTGCACTACTGGGACTGGGCGACAGTGACAACCCGTTGAGAATGGGGTTTGAACCTCCAACCTTAGGATCAGTGATCCAGCACCTGTACCAGCAGGCCACTACTGCCCACCTTCTGTGTATACACAATGATTTATAACAGTATTGTGTTGAGAGAAACACTTGGTTGTGCTTGTTGAGCATTCAATTCCAGATGCAAGTCCCCGTTCATACTATAATCTCCATCAGTCTTATCCAAAGTCTTTCCACTGGATTTTAGAGCATAGCTCTGGGGACATGCAATCATTCGAGAGCATCAGTGAGGTTCGGCTCTCATGTTGGCTGAGGAGTGATGGGGTGCAGCTGGTCTTACCATTCATTCCAAAGGTGTTCAGTGGTTTCAGTCATGATGTCATAGTGTTGTGAGATACCCGTTAGATCCAGTGAAAAGTAATTGTAATGCTACAGAATATAAAGATGATTAGGATCATAAAAGTTGATTATTTTCTTGAAACTGTGTTGAAATGTAATATGTCCTCTAGACAGGGATGCTTATTAGCTAATGGCAAACCCACCCTTGAGCACTGTCAGGTATATGATGAGCAGTGAAAGCTTTAAAAGCGTACAGACGTAGCTATTAGGATTTGAGACGCACTGAAGGAGTCAGACAGGCTGTCACTATGGACTGTTCAAGTAGCATCCTTCATGAATTCTTCATGTGCTTGCATTAAAATCAAGTGGTCTTATTTTGTATTGGGGAAAAATAGCAATTATTCCAGTGGCACAGTCAGGTAGTGAGGAGGTGAAATACTTCTGATAAAAAAAAAGTGCAACTGGCAAAAACAAATTCCGTACAGCACGTGATTTTTTTTTTTTTTTTTTTTTAATTATTATTATTATTATTATTTTTACTTATATTTGTTTTTATAACTTATATTATTTTTACTTATATATTTGAGGTGGGGGAATGCAGCCATGAGGTGGGGGGGCACTAATCAGTGTCTCTCCCCCTCATGCTGGTCCCAAGCCCAGAGAAATGCAGCGGGTTGTGTCAGGAAGGGCATCCGACGTAAAACCAATGCCAATTATTGATGATGCAAATCAAAAGTATTACCTCCATACCGGATCGGTCGAGGCCCGGGTTAACAACGACCGCCATCAGTGCTGTCAATCAACAGGGCGCTGATGGAAATTGGACTACTGTTGGTCGAAGACGTCGAAGAAGGAGAGGTGGGAGGCGTGTCCGTAGGCAGAGAGAGAAGAGGAAAGGCATGAGTCTATGACTGAGAGTGGGGACTTTGAATGTTGGAACTATGCACAGAAAAGGTAGAGTGCTGGTTGACATGATGCAGAGGAGGAAGGTGGACATACTGTGTGTTCAGGAGACCAGGTGGAAAGGTAGCAAAGCTAAAAGCTTAGGAGCAGGGTTTAAGCTATTTTATCACGGTGTGGATGGGAAGAGAAATGGAGTCGGAGTCATCTTGAAGGAGGAGTTTGTCAGGAATGTTCTAAAAGTGAAAAGAGTGTCAGACAGAGTGATGAATCTCAAGTTAGAAATTGAAGGTGTAATGCTCAATGTTGTTAGTGCTTATGCCCCACAGGCAGGATGTGAGCTAGAAGAGAAGGAGAGATTCTGGAGTGACTTAGATGAAGTGATGCAGAGTACCCCCAGAGGTGAAAGAGTGGTCATTGGTGCAGACTTCAATGGACATGTTGGTGCAGGCAACAGAGGGGACGAGGAAGTGATGGGCAGGTTTGGTATCCAGGACAGGAACGCAGAAGGACAGATGTTGGTAGATTTTGCAAAAAGGATGGAAATGGCTGTGGTGAATACTTTCTTTGAGAAGAAACAGGAGCATAGGGTGACTTATAAAAGCGGAGGTAGGCGCACACAGGTAGACTACATCTTGTGTAGGCGATGTAATTTGAAGGAAGTCAGTGACTGCAAAGTCATCGTGGGTGAGAGTGTTGCCAAACAGCATAGGATGGTGGTGTGCAGGATGACTCTGATGGTGAGAAAGGTGAAAAAGGCAAAGGCAGAGCAGAAGACAAAGTGGTGGAAGCTGAAAAGGAAGAGTGTCGTGTTGTCTTCAAGGAGGAGTTGGAAACAGACTTTGTGTGGCCAGGAAGTGCTTCCAAATGACTGGACAACCACAGCAAATGTGATCAGGGACACAGGTAGGAGAGTACTTGGTGTGTCCTCTGGAAGGAAAGTAGATAAGGAGACTTGGTGGTGGAATGAGGAAGTGCAGGAGTGTGTACAAAGGAAAAAGTTAGCCAAGAAGAAGTGGGACATTGAGAGGACCGAAGAGAGTAAACAGGAGTACAGGGAGACACAGCGTAAGGCGAAAGTAGCAGTGGCTAAGGCCAAACAGAGGGCGTATGATGACTTGTATGATAGGTTGGATAGTAAAGAGGGAGAAAATGATCTATACAGGTTGGCACAGCAGAGAAATAGAGATGGGAAGGACGTGCAGCAAGTTAGATTGATAAAGGACAGAGAGGGAACTGTATTGACTAATGACAGAAGTGTGCTGAGAAGATGGAAAGAGTACTTTGAAGAGCTGATGAATGAGGAAAATGAGAGAGAAAAAAGAGTAGAAGAGGTAACAATTGAGGAGCAGGATGTAGCAAAGATCAGTAAGGGTGAAGTGAGAAGGGCATTGAAGAGGATGAAGAATGGAAAGGCAGTTGGTCCTGATGATATACCTGTGGAGGTATGGAAGTGTCTAGGAGAGGTAGCAGTAGATTTTCTGACAAGAACATTCAACAAGGTACTAGAGAGTGAGCAGATGCCGGAGGAGTGGAGGAGAAGTGTGCTGGTGCCCATTTTTAAGAACAAGGGAGACGTGCAGAGTTGCAGCAACTACAGAGGGATAAAGTTGATGAGCCATACGATGAAGTTATGGGAAAGAATAGTGGAAGCTAGACTAAGGGCAGAGGTCAGCATTTGTGAACAACAGTTTGGTTTCATGCCAAGAAAGACCACCACAGATGCAATGTTTGCCTTGAGGATGTTAATAGAGAAGTACAGAGAAGGTCAGAGGGAGCTACATTGTGCCTTTGTGGATCTGGAAAAAGCATATGACAGGGTGCCAAGAGAAGAACTGTGGTATTGCATGAGGAAGTCTGGAGTGGCAGAGAAGTATGTTAGAGTGGTGCAGGACATGTATGAGAGATGTAAGACAGTGGTGAGGTGTGCTGTCGGTGTGACCGATTTAATTCAAGGTGGAGGTGGGACTGCATCAAGGGTCAGCTCTGAGCCCCTTCTTGTTTGCTATGGTGATGGACAGGCTGACAGACGAGGTGAGACAAGAATCTCCATGGACTATGATGTTTGCAGATGACATCGTGATCTGTAGTGAGAGCAGAGAACAAGTGCAGGAAAATCTCGAGAGGTGGAGGTATGCCCTGGAAAGGAGAGGAATGAAGGTTAGCCTCAGAAAATCAGAATACATGTGTGTGAATGAGAAGGACCCAGGAGGAGCGGTGATGTTACAGGGAGCAGAGATAACGAAGGTGGAGGATTTTAAGTACTTAGGCTCAACAATCCAGAGCAATGGAGAGTGTGGAAAAGAGGTGAAGAAGCGTGTGCAGGCAGGCTGGAATGGTTGGAGAAAAGTGTCCGGTGTGATGTGCGATAGGAGAGTGTCAGCAAGAATGAAGGGAAAAGTGTACAAGATGGTGGTGAGGCCAGCGATGTTGTATGGCTTAGAAACAGTGGCGCTGAGGAAAAGGCAGGAGGCAGAGCTGGAGGTAGCGGAGATGAAAATGTTGAGGTTCTCCCTGGGAGTAACGAGGATGGATAGGATCAGAAATGAGTATATCAGAGGACAGCCCACGTAAGATGTTTTGGAGACAAAGTCAGAGAGGCTAGATTGAGATGGTTTGGACATGTACAGAGGAGGGATAGTGAGTATATTGGCAGTAGGATGCTGAGGTTGGAACTACCAGGCAGAAGGCCTCGAGGCAGACCGAAGAAGAGAGTTATGGATGTGGTGAAGGAAGACATGAAGGTCGTTGGAGTCAGAAAAGAAGATGCGGAGGACAGGGTGAGGTGGAGGCGGATGATTTGCTGTGGCGACCCCTGAAGGGAGCAGCCGAAAGTAAAAGAAGAAGAAGAAGATTATTATTTTTACACCCAGGACCTGATCGTGAAACACGAGTAAATACAAGGGCATGAAGCTATATTTATCCTTTTTATTTATGATAGTCTTGATGGTTTCAGTAGTATCCTAAATTCCAGATGGATTCTGTGTCGTATGTTCAGTAGTGGTTGGGACTGACTTGTCATTGTGCAATGACTTGTGGGAAATTATGACTATATTTGTTTGATATGGCCCAGTAGTTAGCACTGATGCTAACCACTGTGCTCCCCGTCCCTGTGTTCTCCCTGTGCATGCATGGGTTTCCTCACAGTACAAAGGCATTTTGATACATAGGTTAACTATCCTAAGGTATGAATGTGAGCAAGAAAGGTTTTTCTTGGTATTAGCCCTGCAATGGACTACCCAGTCGCCAAATGTCAGCTGAAATTGTTTTCCCATTTTGACTTGTATTTTTAAAATAATTTCTATACAGTACTTTTAATCCCACCAGGGAAATTTGGCTCTGCATTTAACTCATAAAAAGAGAGCACACACACACACAGACACACACACACACGCACACACACATACCCACACACACGAGCACAGAGCAGTAGGCCACCACATTGTTGCATCCTGTGAGCAGTTGATGGTTAGGACCCTTACTCATTTCAGACATGAACCTGGAGGAAGTGGTCCCCAACTTGCTAGTAGGCCACAGCTATAACATAAGAGGTATAGATAAAAGATGGGTGTATTGACAGAGGTTTGGAACCAATCATTCATAACAGTGGTCCCCAACCTCCGGGCCGCGGACCGGTCCCGGTCCATGGATCAATTGGTACCGGGCCACACAACAAATAATTAATTATTTCTGTTTTATTTATTATCTGAGTCTGAACGATCTTTCATTTTGAAAAATGACCGAATTCTCTCGGTTACACGTCGGTCATTTGATCGCTAACATGTAACTCACAAGGGGACGGCGTGTGAACAGAGGCGTGTTGGACATGTTTTAAACATTAGCGGGGATTTTTGGCAAGACTGAGCCTGAGCCTTCATTCTCTCAGCTGGTGCGTGATAATGTCTTTTTTGAAGAAGAACAGTTCGAGCTCCGACCAATTTTATTTAACTGTTGAAAAATAACATTCATGGAGGGGGGGGCACAAACCAGTGTCTCTCCCTCACGCCGGTCCCAAGCCCGGATAAATGCAGAGGGTTGCGTCAGGAAGGGCATCCGGCGTAAAACAAATGCCAAATAAACTATGCGAATCACAAGAAAGAATGACATACCGGATCGGTCGAGGCCCGGGTTAACAACGACCGCCATCAGTGCCGTCAACCAACAGGGTGCTGATGGAAATTGGACTACTGTTGGTCGAAGACGTCGAAGAAGGAGAGGCGGGAGGCGTGTCCGTTGCCAGAGAGAGAAGAGGAAAGGCACGAGTCTAGGACTGAAAGTAGGGACTTTGAATATTGGAACTATGACAGGAAAAGGTAGAGAGCTGGCTGACATGATGCAGAGGAGGAAGGTGGACATACTGTGTGTTCAGGAGACCAGGTGGAAAGGTCGCAAGGCTAGAAGCATAGGAGCAGGGTTTAAGCTGTTTTATCACGGTGTGGATGGGAAGAGAAATGGAGTCGGAGTCATCTTGAAGGAGGAGTTTGCCAGGAATGTTCTAGAAGTGAAAAGAGTGTCAGACAGAGTGATGAGTCTCAAGTTAGAAATTAAAGGTGTGATGGTCAATGTTGTTAGTGCTTATGCCCCACAGACAGGATGTGAGCGAGAAGAGAAGGAGAGATTCTGGAGGGAGTTAGATGAAGTGATGCAGAGTACCCCCAGAGGTGAAAGAGTGGTCATTGGGGCAGACTTCAATGGACATGTTGGTGCAGGAAACAGAGGGGACGAGGAAGTGATGGGTAGGTTTGGTATCCAGGACAGGAACGCATGAAGGACAGATGTTGGTAGATTTTGCAAAAAGGATGGAAATGGCTGTGGTGAATACTTTCTTCCAGAAGAGAGAGGAGCATAGGGTGACTTATAAAAGCGGAGGTAGGAGCACACAGGTAGACTACATCTTGTGCAGGCGATGTAATTTAAAGGAAGTCAGTGACTGCAAAGTAGTAGCGGGTGAGAGTGTTGCCAAACAGCATAGGATGGTGGTGTGCAGGATGATGCTGATGGTGAGGAAGGTGAAGAAGGCAAAGGCAGAGCAGAAGACAAAGTGGTGGAAGTTGAAAAGGAAGAGTGTCGGGTTGTCTTCAAGGAGGAGTTGAAACAGGCTTTGGGTGGTCAGGAAGTGCTTCCAGATGACTGGACAACTACAGCGAATGTGATCAGGGAGACAGGTAGGAGAATATTTGGTGTGTCATCTGGAAGAAAAGTAGATAAGGAGACTTGGTGGTGGAATGAGGAAGTGCAGGAGTGTGTACAAAGGAAGAGATTAGCTAAGAAGAAGTGGGACATTGAAAAAACCGAAGAGAGTAAACAGGAGTACAGGGAGACACAGCGTAAGGCAAAGGTAGCAGTGTCAAAGGCCAAACAGAGTGCGTTTGATGACTTGTATGCTCGGCTGGAAAGTAAGGAGGGAGAAAATGATTTATACAGGTTGGCACAGCAGAGAAATAGAGATGGGAAGGACGTGCAGCAAGTTAGATTGATAAAGGACAGAGAGGGAAATGTATTGACTGATGACAGAAGTGTGCTGGGAAGATGGAAAGAGTACTTTGAAGAGCTGATGAATGAGGAAAATGAGAGAGAAAAAAGAGTAGAAGAGGTGACTGTTGAGGACCAGGAAGTAGCAAAGATTAGTAAGGGTGAAGTGAGGAGGGCATTGAAGAGGATGAAGAATGGAAAGGCAGTTGGTCCTGATGACATACCGGTGGAGGTATGGAAGTGTCTAGGAGAGGTAGCAGTAGATTTTCTGACAAGAACATTTAACAAGGTCTTAGAGAGTGAGAGGATGCCAGAGGAATGGAGGAGAAGTGTGCTGGTGCCCATTTTTAAGAACAAGGGAGGCGTGCAGAGTTGTGGCAACTACAGAGGGATAAAGTTGATGAGCCATACGATCAAGTTATGGGAAAGAATAGTGGAAGCTAGACTAAGGGCAGAAGTCAGCATTTGTGAACAACAGTTTGGTTTCATGCCCAGAAAGAGCACCACAGATGCAGTGTTTGCCTTGAGGATGTTAATGGAGAAGTACAGAGAAGGTCAGACGGAGCTGCATTGTGCCTTTGTGGATCTGGAGAAAGCATATGACAGGGTGCCGAGAGAAGAACTGTGGTATTGCATGAGGAAGTCTGGAGTGGCAGAGAAGTATGTTAGAGTGGTGCAGGACATGTATGAGAGATGTAAGACAGTGGTGAGGTGTGCTGTCGGTGTGACAGAAGAGTTCAAGGTGGAGGTGGGACTGCATCAAGGGTCAGCTCTCAGCCCCTTCTTGTTCGCTATGGTGATGGACAGGCTGACAGAGCGAGGTTAGACAAGATTCCCCATGGACTATGATGTTTGCAGATGACATTGTAATCTGTAGTGAGAGCAGAGAACAAGTGCAGGAAAATCTAGAGAGGTGGAGGTATGCCCTGGAAAGGAGGAATGAAGATTAGCCTCAGTAAGACAGAGTACATGTGCATGAATGCCAAGGACCAAAGAGGAACGGTGAGATTACAGGGAGCAGAGATAAGAAAGGTGGAGGATTTTAAGTACTTAGGCTCAACAATCCAGAGCAATGGCGAGTGTGGAAAAGAGGTCAAGAAGCGTGTGCAGGCAGGTTGGAATGGTTGGAGAAAAGTGTCGGTGTGATGTGTGATAGGAGGGTATCGGCAAAAATGAAAGGAAAAGTGTACAAAAGCGGTGTTGAGGCCAACGATGCTGTATGGGTTAGAAACAGTGGCCCTGGGGAAAAGACAGGAGGCAGAGTTGGAGGTAGCAGAGATGAAAATGTTGAGGTTCTCTTTGGGAGTAACTTGCAGGATGGATAGGATTAGGAATGAGTACGTCAGAGGGACAGCACATGTAAGACGTTTTGGAGACAAAGTCAGAGAGGCTAGATTGAGATGGTTTGGACATGTACAGAGGAGGGATAGTGAGTATATTGGTAATAGGATGCTGAGGCTGGAACTACCAGGCAAAAGGCCTAGAGGAAGACCAAAGAGACGATTCATGGATGTGGTAAAGGAGGACATGAAGGTCGTTGGTGTAAGAGAAGAAGATGCAAAGGATAGGGTGAGATGGAGGCAGATGATTCGCTGTGGCGACCCCTGAAGGGAAAAGCCGAAAGGAAAAGAAGAAGAAGGAGTGTTCATTAATAATAATAATAATAATAATAAATGAAAAATCTATGCCCCCCAGTCCGCGGTAAAATTGTCAAGCGTTGACCCGTCCACGGTGATAAAAAGGTTGGGGACCACTGATTTATAAGACACTATCCCTTGGGAGTCTTGAATTCCAGGTTTTGAGAAGTTAAAAGGAACTGATTGGATTCGTCCACACAGTAGTTCGGACAAAAATGGCAGCTGTAAGACAAATAATCTGCTCCTTCTAACATTGTATTTTTTCTCCAGTTACAATGCACTCAGCAAGTTGTATAATAGATTCCTCACCCAGACAGAATAGTGTGTCTCACGGTTGATATGATGATGCTCTGTGAGGATTCATGTGAAGGAGTCTCCAGTGCCAGTACTTTGTCAGAGGTAAAGCTACTACTTGCTGTGATATTGGAAAAACCTACAGGATAGTCACTAGAGGTTTCTCAGTGACCTGAATGCTTTACTGAAGCTATTTATCATGAGCCTGTTGAAATAATGGTTCTGTCATAGTGGCCCAATCTGAAGCTTAAGGTTCTGTACCTGTCTATTATATGTAAGCATTCAATGGAAAAAAAAAGTGGGGCCGGTGGTGTAGTGATTAGGGTGCTGCGTTCATGATCAGGAGGTTGTATGTTCAAATCCCAGTTAGACCCCCACTGTGCTAAGACCCCTGGGCAAGGTCTTAACCGAAAGTGTGCCTCAGTTCACCCAGCAGTGTAAATGGTTACCAGTAAAAATATACTGGGAAGGTAACCTGCGATGGACTAGCGTCCCATCCAGGACGAGTTGAACTCCTAGTCGCTTCACGCTATGGAAACCGGGGATAAGCATCAGCCACCATGGCTCGGGTGTGAAAAGCCCAATGGACTTTACCTTTACCATTCAATGAAAAAAGCTTAAAAGAATAAATATCTTCAGAAACACAAAAGAAGAAGGTGTAGGAGGGAAGACTACTGGACCATTAGTCGACGACTGGATGACAGTTCCTCGGGATCAACACTGATAATAAAAAATCAAATATTTAGAAATTCTTTGTTGTTGTTGTTCTCCTGAATGTGCCATGCCTCAGAACCACAGCCAAAACACAGTACTTGCATGAACTCTTTGGTGTGAATGTATGAAAATAGATTGTGCAGAAACTGTTCTAGAAGACACAGTATATAATAATCACAGTAATGTAAAAATTAATGAATAAATAAATAAATAAGTTTAATAAATAAACCTACTTGTCTGGAAATTTGGTTCCAAAAAGTTCTGTTAGTTTTGTTGGAATTCCAAAAACTTTTTTTGTGTAAAGTTTTACAACCTTATATTAACATTTCTACAACGCTGTTGCAACCTTAGAAAGATCGAGTGGCAAAGAGGTAAGCATGCCACCTTATGGTAAGCAAGTCCTGGGTTCGAGTCACAGGAGGGTGTTTCTGTGTGAAGTTTTTATGTTCTCCTCGTGCTTGCACTGGTTTCTTTCAAGTACAGCTGTTTCCTCTCACAGTCCGTGCACATTATGCTAATGACCGTACCAAATTGCCCCTAATTGTGAGTGTAAATGGTTGTAGGTGTTGGCAGTCCAGTGGACTGAAAAACTGTTCAGGGTGCACCTTGCTTTCTTCAGGAGTTGGTTGAGATGATCTCCAGTAGGATTACGCAGTTCAGCAAATGAGAGAATAATTTTTGTCTAGCCAGCGTTAATATTAGTTAGCTGACATTTTGCGTTTGACTTCTTTGTCTGGTTTGGTCCTACAATGGACTGACAAGCTGTTCAGGAAGTATTTCATTTTCGCCTCGAGTCGGCTGACCCTATGACCCTACACTGGCAAGTGTTTCAGCTAATGACTGCAGTAATGAGTGAATGAATGTTGCAGCATTTTAGTTGCTGAAACACGACATCGCCATAATTCTGATTCTTTGGTAACAGAGTCCAATGTACTTGAGTGAATCCCACAGTGGAGTCAGATGTAGCATGTGATTCCAAAGATAATAAAGAGGAAGCAGGAAGTTGGCAGATATTTTAGAAATGAATGAGATGACCTATTAATTTTTTGAACCATACAATCTATAGGAATTTAAATTGACGTAATCCTTTTAAAGAACTGTCTATGAAGTGTATTACAGACTGCTATTGGTATTACAAACGGCAAACTATAAAAACTACAGGTTTTGTGAAAAATAAATTCCAGTGGCTGTCCAGCACTCGACCTTTATCATATCTAACATCAGATAAGAATCTCATTTGAAAGAAAATTGCATTTCCTGTCTGGTAATTATTTAAGTTCAGAAATACACCATAACATTCCTGGTATAAATAAACAGAAGGCTGAATATTACCTCAAGCAGTAGGAGATGAATTGTTTTTTATCTTTCTGTGTACAGCAATAGCTTCGATGGCTGACATTCAACTAAAGGCTCTGTTTCTGCAAGTGTTCAGAGCAAGTGTTCTCTTGCTCCAAAACTGCCCGAGGCAAGTGGTGTGGAAAAGAAAATATTCAGGAAGTAAGTAGGAAGACATGACTTAGCATTAGGTAGACTTTTCAGAGCTGGGTAGTAAAACAGTAAACAGAATAGTAAAAGATACTGTAAATATTAAAGGGGAGGTGTGATGCTTTTTCCACATTTGCTGTTACAGTGTTGAGTAGCCAGGTTAGATGATGGCAGCTTTCCATATAAAGAGGTTTGTGCAGATGTAAATTTTCATCTTTGCTGTTTGACATGGCTGTAAACACTAGGTTTCTGTATTTCTGTTGATCACAGCATGCTAGGCTTTCTGATTTGCCCTCCCTCTCTCAATCCCTCATGCACATCAGTATTTCCACACATTCCATCTGCCGCCCAGCACAGTGGAGCTTGGCAGCTTCTGGAAAGACTTCAAAAAGAAACCAATCAGAGAAGAGAAAGCACAGGCAGCACAAACATCATAAATAGGAGGAGGAATCCAAACAGGTTGTCCAGCACTCGTACTTTGGTGACCTTCTAGTGTCTAAAACTGTGTATATCTGACCTTTAAGTGAAAAAAGGTACATTTTACTACCCTGCATTCTGAAAGAGTATATAGAGATAGAGGATATGGGATTTAACCCTGATTTACACTATTACAATTTTCCCACAATTTTGCTGTTACTTGTCCCAGACAGCTTTCTTCATTATAAGACTGCGGTATTGAGCCGATATTAACAGTCTATCGCTATAATGCAGTCGTGAGGGGGGGCACAAACCAGTGTCTCTCCCTCACGCCGGTCCCAAGCCCGGATAAATGTAGAGGGTTGCGTCAGGAAGGGCATCCGGCGTAAAACAAATGGCAAATAAAATATGCGAATCACAAGAAAGAATGACATACCGGATTGGTCGAGGCCCGGGTTAACAACGACCGCCATCAGTGCTGTCAACCAACAGGGTGCTGATGGAAATTGGACTATTGTTGGTCGAAGACGTTGAAGAAGGAGAGGCGGGAGGCGTGTCCGTTGCCAGAGAGAGAAGAGGAAAGGCATGAATCTAGGACTGAAAGTAGGGACTTTGAATGTTGGAACTATGGCAGGAAAAGGTAGAGAGCTGGCTGACATGATGCAGAGGAGGAAGGTGGACATACTGTGTGTTCCGGAGACCAGGTGGAAAGGTCGCAAGGCGAGAAGCATAGGAGCAGGGTTTAAGCTGTTTTATCATGGTGTGGATGGGAAGAGAAATGGAGTCGGCGTCATCTTGAAGGAGGAGTTTGTCAGGAATGTTCTAGAAGTGAAAACAGTGTCAGACAGCGTGATGAGTCTCAAGTTAGAAATTGAAGGTGTGATGTTCAATGTTGTTAGTGCTTATGCCCCACAGACAGGATGTGAGCAAAAAGAGAAGGAGAGATTCTGGAGTGAGTTAGATGAAGTGATGCAGAGTACCCCCAGAGGTGAAAGAGTGGTCATTGGGGCAGACTTCAATGGACATGTTGGTGCAGGAAACAGAGGGGATGAGGAAGTGATGGTTAGGTTTGGTATCCAGGACAGGAACACAGAAGGACAGATGTTGGTAGATTTTGCAAAAAGGATGGAAATGGCTGTGGTGAATACTTTCTTCCAGAAGAGAGAGGAGCATAGGGTGACTTATAAAAGTGGCGGTAGGAGCACACAAGTAGACTACATCTTGTGTAGGCAATGTAATTTAAAGGAAGTCAGTGACTGCAAAGTAGTAGCGGGTGAGAGTGTTGACAAACAGCATAGGATGGTGGTGTGCAGGATGACTCTGATGGTGAGCAAGGTGAAGAAGGCAAAGTTAGAGCAGAAGACAAAGTGGTGGAAGCTGAAAAAGGAAGAGTGTTGGGTTGTCTTCAAGAAGGAGTTGAAACAGGCTTTTGTTGGTCAGGAAGTGCTTCCAGATGACTGGACAACAACAGCTAATATGATCAGGGAGACAGGTAGGAGAATACTTGGTGTGTCATCTGGAAGGAAATTAGATAAGGAGACTTGGTGGTGGAATGAGGAAGTGCAGGAGTGTGTACAAAGGAAGAGGTTTACTAAGAAGAAGTGGGACATTGAGAAAACCGAAGAGAGTAAACAGGAGTACAGGGAGACACAGCGTAAGGCAAAGGTAGCAGTGTCAAAGGCCAAACAGAGCGCATATGATGACTTATATGCTCGGTTGGAAAGTAAAGAATGAGAAAATGATTTATACAGGTTGGCACAGCAGAGAAATAGAGATGGGAAGGACGTGCAGCAAGTTAGATTGATAAAGGACAGAGAGGGAAATGTATTGACTGAAGACAGAAGTGTGCTGGGAAGATGGAAAGAGTACTTTGAAGAGCTGATGAATGAGGAAAATGAGAGAGAAAAAGAGTAGAAGGGGTGACCGTTGAGGAGCAGGAAGTAGCAAAGATTAATAAGGGTGAAGTGAGGAGGGCATTGAAGAGGATGAAGAATGGAAAGGCAGTTGGTCCTGATGACATACCGGTGAAAGTATGGAAGTGTCTAGGAGAGGTAGCAGTAGATTTTCTGACAAGAACATTCAACAAGGTCTTAGAGAGTGAGAGGATGCCAGAGGAATGGAGGAGAAGTGTGCTGGTGCCCATTTTTAAGAACAAGAGAGACGTGCAGAGTTGTGGCAACTACACCAGATCCACAAAGACACAATGCAGCTCCGTCTGATCTTCTCTGTACTTCTCCATTAACATCCTCAAGGCAAACACTGCATCTGTGGTGCTCTTTCTTGGCATGAAACTAAACTGTTGTTCACAAATGCTGACCTCTGCCCTTAGTCAAGCTTCCACTATTCTTTCCCATAACTTCATCGTATGGCTCATCAACTTTATCCCTCGATAAAGGGCAGAGGTCAGCATTTGTGAACAACAGTTTGGTTTCATGCCAAGAAAGAGCACCACAGATGCAGTGTTTGCTTTGAGGATGTTAATAGAGAAGTACAGAGAAGGTCAGAAGGAGCTGCATTGTGCCTTTGTGGATCTGGAAAAAGCATATGACAGGGTGCTGAGAGAAGAACTGTGGTATTGCATGAGGAAGTCTGGAGTAGCAGAGAAGTATGTTAGAGTGGTGCAGGACATGTATGAGAGATGTAAGACAGTGGTGAGGTGTGCTGTCGGTGTGACAGAAGAGTTCAAGGTGGAGGTGGGACTGCATCAAGGGTCACCTCTGAGCCCCTTCTTGTTTGCTCCATGGACTATGATGTTTGCAGATGACATTGTGATCTGTAGTGAGAGCAGAGAACAAGTGCGGGAAAATCTAGAGAGGTGGAGGTATGCCCTCGATAAAGTTGATGAGCCATACGATGAAGTTATGGGAAAGAATAGTGGAAGCTTGACTAAGGGCAGAGGTCAGCATTTGTGAACAACAGTTTGGTTTCATGCCAAGAAAGAGCACCACAGATGCAGTGTTTGCCTTGAGGATGTTAATGGAGAAGTACAGAGAAGATCAGACGGAGCTGCATTGCGTCTTTGTGGATCTGGAGAAAGCATATGACAGGGTGCCGAGAGAAGAACTGTGGTATTGCATGAGGAAGTCTGGAGTGGCAGAGAAGTATGTTAGAGTGATGCAGGACATGTATGAGAGATGTAAGACATCTTAAGCCTTCTTGTTTGCTATGGTGATGGACAGGCTGACAGACGAGGTTAGACAAGATTCTTCATGGACTATGATGTTTGCAGATGACATTGTGATCTGCAGTGAGAGCAGAGAACAAGTGCAGGAAAATCTAGAGAGCTGGAGGTATGCCCTGGAAAGGAGGGGAATGAAGGTTAGCCTGAGTAAGACAGAATACATGTGCATGAATGACAAGGACCCAAGAGGAACGGTGAGGTTACAGGGAGCAGAGATAAGAAAGGTGGAGGATTTTAAGTACTTAGGCTCAACAATACAGAGCAATGGAGAGTGTAGAAAAGAGGTGAAGAAGCGTGTGCAGGCAGGTTGGAATGGTTGGAGAAAAGTGTCCGGTGTGATGTGTGATAGGAGGGTATCGGCAAGAATGAAAGGAAAAGTGTACAAGACGGTGTTGAGGCCAACGATGTTGTATGGTTTAGAAACAGTGGCCCTGGGGAAAAGACAGGAGGCAGAGCTGGAGGTAGCAGAGATGAAAATGTTGAGGTTCTCTTTGGGCGTAACGAGAATGGATAGGATTAGGAATGAGCACATCAGAGGGACAGCACATGTAAGATGTTTTAGAGACAAAGTCAGAGAGGCTAGATTGAGATGGTTTGGACATGTACAGAGGAGGGATCATGAGTATATTGGTAGTAGGATGCTGAAGCTGGAACTACCTGGCAGAAGGCCTCAAGGAAGACCAAAGAGACGATTCATGGATGTGGTGAAGGAGGACATGATGGTCGTTGGTGTAAGAGAAGAAGATGCAAAGGATAGGGTGAGATGGAGGCAGATGATTCGCTGTGGCGACCCCTGAAGGGAAAAACCGAAAAGAAAAGAAGAAGAAGATTGACAGTCTATCGCTATACTCCAGCTGGAGACGGTGAAGGCTACCATGTGTGACAAATGTGACGCTAACCACCACTTCTTTTCTACACTTATTACTGATTATTACAAAGAGGATGAAAAAACAACCACAAAACACATTGGGGCAGCACCGTGGTGTAGTTCTTAGCATGACCACCTCACAGCAAGATGATCCAGGGTTCGAATAATGCATTTCTGTGTATGTTCCCCCTGTTTTTTGTTTGTTTGTTCGTTTATTTTTTGTGTGTGTGTGTGTGTGTGTTTTGGCGATGGTTTGGTGAGCTGTTGAGGATGTACCCTAATTTCACCCAGAGACAGATGGGACAGGCACCAGCCTCCCTGCCACCCTAATAAGAATAAGCAGTTCGGCGAATAAGTGAGATGAGAGAAAACACATCGAACAGAAGTGGTTTATCCTCTGCTCATCCTCTGTTTATCTCTTGTTCATCCTCTCCTTATCCATTGTTCATCCTTTCTTTCATAAAAGTGTGTGTGTGTGTGCCAGTGATATTGAAATGAGTGTGTTCATTACTGACATTTAAAATTGGACACCAGTGCACTCTTTGAACCTGCATTGTGTTGTACAGTGTAATGATATTTTCAAAAGAGATAACAATTTGTATTATAAGTCACATGTCCAGATTTCTTTTAACCTGTAGTGTAAGTTTGGCTTTTAGTGGACGGTCCTGACTGCCAACACTAATGGCTTCAAAGTTAAGTGGTCTATTTGTTTGTAAAATTCCCCATTGCATTCCTCATCAGGTGTATAAGCGCTGTGCAGGATTTCCTGGAACTGTGGGCATTATTGCTAGTAGAACAGTCAGACTAACATTATTAATGTCCTTTGTTTGCCGGTTTTCTTCATTGTAATAAAACCGCTCTTTAAAAATGATCATAAAAGACCTAGGGTTAATTAATCAGCTGGACAAACTACTGGAAATCTGTCACTGTGAATCAGTTTATAGCGTTATATGTAGCTAATCGTACATTACACACTTATACTACAATCTTCACTCCATCACTTTCTTATTTTCATTGTTTCCCAGTGCATTGTTAGGCCACTCATTTTATATTATCTGGTTGACGGATCCGCCGAAGCACTGGCAAAAGTGCCGCTAAAAATAATTTTTAACTTTTTCAATTTATTATTTTTTCCCCCCACTGATCTCTATTGTACTGTATGCCGATGTGAAAAAATATCAAATCTTAATCAGACACAAAATCGTATCTTTGAATATTATGTATAATTTTGTGTATTCGCCTTCAAGATCACGCTTACGTCTATATGAGGGAGATTTCCTTTCGGCTTTTTCCCTTTTTTTTTTTTTTTCAGGGGTCACCACAGCGAATGACTCGCACGTTTGATTTGGCATAGGTTTCCACGTCGGATGCGCTTCCTGACACAACCCTTTAAGCAAGGGACAGAAACACGCTGACGGCTTTGCAGCTACTCATTATGAAAGTCAGCAATGGTTCTTTTCCATGCCTCTCACCATAGACAGTGAGAGACACGGCCCGCATTTGATAACCCAGTTAGCTGCACTGGGGGTGACAGTGACAACCTTGTGGGAACTTGAACCCCCAACCTTCGGATCAGCAATCCAGCGCCCGATACCACTAGACCACCACTGCCCCCCACGCTTATATCTATATATCCAAATGAATTCTCACATCAAGTATCGTGAGTCGAGACGCCCAGCATGCTTTGTGAGCGATTCTATAATAATAATAATAATAAGTAAATTTTCATTTTGACAGGGAACAGATAATGCATTGTATTGAGACATATGTAATTTGCACACTATATTTGATAATACTGTTTTCCCAGCACTTCTAGAGTCATCAACCAGATATTATACAGAAAAAATTTTAAGTGACGAAACCTTCCTGTGCTATTAATATCAACAAAATAACAACAACAACAACAAAAAAAAAAAACATTTTTATCTTTTTCTCTCTGACACTTTTTCCAAATTGTAAATAATAATGTTTTAAATATAGTGGCCTTATTTTTTTCTTATTTCCTCCTTCTTCTTCTTTTTCTTTCGGCTTTTCCCTTCAGGGGTCGCCACAGTGAATCATCTGCCTCCATCTCACCCTATCCTCTGCATCTTCTACTCTTACTCCAACTAACTTCATGTCCTCCTTCACCACATCCATAAAGCGTCTCTTTGGTCTTCCTCTAGGCCTTCTGCCTGGTAGTTCCAACCTCAGCATCCTACTACCAATATACTCACTATCCCTCCTCTGTACATGTCCAAACCATCTCAATCTAGCCTCCCTTCCACATTCTCCATTGCTCTGGACTGTTGAGCCTAAGTACTTAAAATTCTCCACCTTCCTTATCTCTGCTCCCTGTAACATCACCGTTCCTCTTGGGTCCTTCTCGTTCACACACATGTATTCTGTCTTATTGTGGCTAACCTTCATTCTTCTCCTTTCCAGGGCATACCTCCACCTCTCTAGATTTTCCTGCACTTGTTCTCTGCTCTCACTACAGATCACAATGTCATCTGCAAACATCATAGTCCATGGAGCAAACAAGAAGGGGCTCAGAGGTGACCCTTGATGCAGTCCCACCTCCACCTTGAACTCTTCTGTCACACCGACAGCACACCTCACCACTATCTTACATCTTTCATACATGTCCTGCACCACTCTAACATACTTCTCTGCCACTCCAGACTTCCTCATGCAATACCACAGTTCCTCTCTCAGCACCCTGTCATATGCTTTCCCCAGATTCACAAAGGCACAATGCAGCTTCCTCTGACCTTCTCTGTACTTCTCTATTAACATCCTCAAAGCAAACACTGCATCTGTGGTGCTCTTTCTTGGCATGAAACCAAACTGTTGTTCACAAATGCTGACCTCTGCCCTTAGTCAAGCTTCCACTATTCTTTCCCATAACTTCATTATATGGCTCATCAACTTCATCCCTCTGTAGTTGCCACAACTTTGCACGTCTCTCTTGTTCTTAAAAATGGGCACAAGCACACTTCTCCTCCATTCCTCCGGCATCTGCTCACTCTCTAAGACCTTGTTGAATGTTCTTGTCAGAAAATCTACTGCTACCTCTCCTCGACACTTCCATACCTCCACCGGTATGTCATCAGGACCAACTGCCTTTCCACTCTTCATCCTGTTCAAAGCCCTCCTCACTTCACCCTTACTAATCCTTGCTTTTTCCTATTCCTCAACAGTCACCTCTTCTACTTTTCTCTCTCTCATTTTCCTCATTCATCAGCTCTTCAAAGTACTCTTTCCATCTTCCCAGCACACTTCTGTCATCAGTCAATACATTTCCCTCTGTCCTTAATCACTCTAACTTCCTGCACATCCTTCCCATCTCTATTTCTCTGCTGTGCCAACCTGTATAAATCATTTTCTCCCTCCTTTCTGTCCAACCTATCATACAAGTCATCATACTATTTGGACTTTGACACCACTACCTTTGCCTTATCCTGTGTCTCCCTGATCACATTAGCTGTAGTTGTCCAGTCATCTGGAAGCACTTCCTAACCACCCAAAGCCTGTTTCAACTCCTCCTTGAAGACAACACGACACTCTTCCTTTTTCAGCTTCCACCACTTTGTCTGCTGCTCTGCCTTTGCCTTCTTCACCTTTCTCACCGTCAGAATCATGCTGTTCATATGCTGTTTGGCAACACTCTCACCCACTACTACTTTGCAGTCACTGACTTTCTTCAAATTACATCACCTCCACAAGATGTAATATACCTGTGTGCTACTACCTCCGCTTTTAGATAGGTGACTCCCTATACTCATGTCTCTTCTGGAAGAAAGTATTAACCACAGCCATTTCCATTCTTTTTGCAAAATCTATCAACATCTGTCCTTCTGTGTTCTTGTCCTGGATACCAAACCTGCCCATCAATTCCTCGTCCCCTCTGTTGCCTGCACCAACGTGTCCATTGTAGTCTGCACCAATGACCACTCTTTCACCTCTGGGGGTATTCTGAATCACTTCATCTAACTCACTCCAGAATCTCTCCTTCTCTTATAGCTCACATCCTGCCTTTGGGGCATAAGCACTAACAACATTGAACATCACACCTTCAATTTCTAACTTGAGACTCATCACTCTGTCTGATACTCTTTTCACTTCTAGAACATTCCTAACAAACCCCTCCTTCAAGATGATTCCTCCGACATTTCTTCTCCAATCCACACCATGATAAAGCAGCTTAAACCCTGCTCCTAAGCTTCTAGCTTTGCTACCTTTCCACCTGGTCTCCTGAACACACAGTATGTCCACCTTCCTTCTTTGCATCATGTCAGCCAGGTCTCTACCTTGTCCTGTCATAGTTCCAACATTCAAAAATACTCTCAGTCCTAGACTCATGAATTTCCTCTTCTCTCTCTGCCTACAGACACGCCTCCCGCATCTCGACCTCTCTTTCTTCGACCAACATTTGTCCAATTTCCACCAGCACCCTGTTGGTTAACAGTACTGATGGCGGTCGTTGTTAACCCAGGCCTCGACCGATTCGGTATTAAATTTGTATTGACGATTTGCATTCTGTATTTTGGCAAAAGCTTTACGCTGGGTGCCCTTTCTGTCACAACCCTCTGCATTTATCCGGGCTTTGGACTGGCGTGAGGACGAACACTTGTTTGTGCCCCCCCTCATGGCTGCACTCCTCCAACATCACTAAATTTGTGTTGAAAAATCCATCAACCAGAAAATAAAAAATGAGTTTATCACCTGTAAAAGCAATAAACTCGAGATCCACAGGTTTGCATTAATGTGGACAGATTAATTCTGCAGCGTCGCTGCATTAGATGGGACTAGCATGACACGTCCATGATGGGATAGAGGGCAATGAAACGACTTATCTCTGTTAATAGTTCTCCTCACATAACAAGCGTCAAGTAGCAAATTAATGTCATTTCAACAATACGCACATGTTGCAGTCGGCAGAATGAAACGATGTTTCGTCTCATAATTTAATACAAGCCTACAAAAACTACAGATCACATCCTGCATGCGTGCAGCATGTTTAAAAATTGCACTCACTGTCTGCGGTGAGAGGCATATTAAAGAATCATTGCTGACTTTCATTAAGAGTAGACTGCATAGGCACCAGTGTGTTTCTGCCCTGTGATAACCTGAAGAGCTGTTCAGGGTGAACTCTGCCCTTGCCCAGCATCGGCTGAGATGGGCACCAGCCTCCCCGTGACCCTAATTAGGGTTAAGCGGTTCAGAAAATGAATGAATGATTGAAGTATGGGAGGTTTCATTGGGTAAAAAAATTCTTGAAATCTTTTACTTCAATGGCGTATTCTATATGGGGCAGTGTGGGGCCGGTGGTGTAGTGGTTAGGGTGCTGCGCTCGTGATTGGGAGGTTGAGTGTTCAAATCCCAGTTAGACCCCCACTGTGCTAAGACCCCTGGGCAAGGGTTCAACCACAAGTGTGCCTCTGTTCACCCAGCAGTATAAATGGGTACCAGTAAAAATATACTGGGAAGGTAACCTGCGATGGACGAGCATCCCATCCAGAAGGAGTTGAATTCCTAGTCGCTTCACGCTACAGAAACCAGGGATAAGCACCGGCCTGATGAGCCACTATGGCTCGGGTGTAAAAAGCCAAAAGGACTTTACCTTACCTTACCTACCTATATGGGGCAGTGGTGGCCTGGTGGTAAGGCATTCCGATGGATCACTGATCCCAAGGTTGGGGGTTCAAGCCGCACTCTCAACGAGTTGTCACTGTCACTCTCAGTGCAGATAACTGGGTTATCAAAGGCCGGCCAGGTCTCTCACTGTCTGTGGTGTGAGGTTCATATAAAAGAGCCATTGCTGACTTTCACCAAGAGTAACTTCATAGCTGTCAGCGTGTCTCTGCCCTCGCCCAGAGTGGGCTGAGATGGGTGCCCAGCCTCCTCGCGACTCTAATTAGGATTGAGCGGTTCAGAAAATGAATGTAATGAGTGATGTTTTTCAAAACGCATGAGCCAATTTTTCCACCATGACTACAGGTGGGTGAAATTTAGCTTTGATTCTAGCTTTGCGTGTGTGTGTGTGTGCGTGTGTGTGTGTGTGTTTTCCTTAAACTTCTGTTGTGTCTGGAGTTTGGGATTTAGGAGAATATTCCATGATGTCACTACCTAAAGTAAGACTTGAGAGATGTATGATTATCCTGAGAACCATACTTAACATTAGAACCCCGTATAAAGACACTGTTCGTCTGGGGAGAAACATAAGGTGTGTAATTCACGTATCGGATGGCAGTATGGGATGTTTGGGTGAGTTTTATTCAGGGTTCTGTTGCCTAAAGGGGATTTGAAGAAAACATTCAATTTAGTTCAGACTCTCAATTAAATTTTTTTTTTTTTTTACTGTATATGTAATTGTTTTCATTCTAAACTGTAACGTTGTGCAGGTATTTGTGTTGAAACTTAAATATAATTCATGAAGATTATGAGAGACAGCAGGGTCTAATGAGTTTATCTAGAAGACAAACAACAAACATCTCACCTTCAAGCCGTACTGTAAAAACAGATGCGGGATGTGGACGTGCACCTGAGTCGAGTTTGTAGAATTGGAGAGATAAAGTTTAAAACATTGCATTTTTCATCAGTGGGGCGTCTGCTTTGTTCAGTAACATCTGTGGTTTATTTAGGAAATGCAGTTCTGATCAGAAATCCCATCATGCTTCTGCCTGAGTGTTTGTGTGCATACATATTCTTCTATCAACATACATGGATAGGAAATTCTAATAATTCTGACCTTTCTCTGGTCCCCATGAGGAAAACCGCTTGCTCTTTTCTTTTCTTTTCTTTTCTTTTCTTTTCTTTTGTTCTCTTTTCTTTTCTTTTCTTCAAAGAAAAAAAAGGCCTCAAGGCTTCCTTTGGAAGCTGGGACTTCAGATTTTGGCAAAACATTATTTAACGGCATCATGATTATGTCAGTGGAAGATCATTAGAAACCTGTATGTGTGTGTGTGTGTGTGTGTGTGTGTGTGTGTGTGTGTGTGTGTGTGTGAGAGAGAGAGAGAGAGAGAGAGTGAGAGTTTGTGTGGTCCATGTATTCATTATGTTCAATATGTTTACATAATTGAATTATGGGGATTTGTCTTCCTTATGCTTCCCATTAACATCAATCATTATATTTTAAGGTGAAGACAGGTGTTAAGCTTAATGGAAGGTAAGGTTTAGGTTAAGATTAGGTCGCAGTTCAAGTTAGGCAAGTAGGGTTATGGTCAGGGTTGAGGTAAGTCTCCAGGAAAGTAATATAAATCCATGCATTGTCCCTTGATGTTATGGAAACAAGGCTGTGTGTGTGTGTGTGTGTGTGTGTGTGTGTGTGTGAAGGGGGAGGGAGAAAGAGAGCGAGAGAGAGAGAGAGAGAGAGAGTTTGTGTGGTCTATGTATTCATTATGTTCAATATGTTTACATAATTGAATTATGGGGATTTGTCTTCCCCATAATAGAAATAATTAGATTTTAATGTGAAGACGGGCAGTGGTGGTCTGGTGGTACAGTATAGGGTGCTGTATCGCTGATCCTAAGGTTGGGGGTTAGAGTCCCACTCTCCACAAGGTTGCCACTGTCCCCCCAGTGCAGCCCAGGGTTATCAAAGGCCGGCCATGTCTCTCACTGTCTGTGGTGTGAGGCATGTAAAGGAACCATTGCTGACTTTCGACAAGAGTAGCTGCAAAGCCGTCAGCGTGTTTCCACCCTGCAATGGCCTGGTGAGCCATCCAGGGTGTACTCTGCCCTCGCCCGGAGTCGGCTGGGATGGGTGCCAGCCTCCCCGCGACCCTAATCAGGATTACGCGCTTACAGAAAATGAACAGGAATGAAATCTTGAATATCGGTCTGATTCTTTTTTTTTTTTTTAACATTGTAGGTAATAGTCTGTTTCGAGGGTTTTGACTGCTCTCAGTGCAGCTAACTGCGTTATCAAAGGCCGGCCATGTCCCTCACTGTCTATGGTGTGAGGTGTAAAATAACCATTGCTGACTTTCGACAAGAGTAGTTTGTATAGTGTCAGCGTGTTTCTGCCCTGCGATGCCCTGGCGAGCTGTCCAGTGTGTACTCTGCCCTCACCCGGAGTCGGCTGAGATGGGCTCCAGCCTCCCCACGACCCTAATTAGGATTAAGTGGTTCATAAAATGAATGAATGAGGGTTTTGACTGTATTATCTTCTTTTTTTGTTTTTAGGGGGATCTGTCTGCCGTTAATGCAAGTTCCTGCTGTAGGGATTAATAAATTGTTTTCTCTTATCACTTCCTGGTCTCTGCAGAAATGAGATATATTCTCATCCAATTACCAACTAATGGTCTTCAAAAAAGCATGTTTGGTGACAAAACCCATTTTGGTGTCACATTATCAACAAAGACAGCATATTACGATAATATTGTGGAACAGTGTGATTGTCATATGCCTCGAGATACAGGAAAGCGTGCCACTGCAGCTGTGCTCTGCCAGTGTGATTGCATTGTGCTTATTTGAGCAATGTTTAGGCCTTTTCTTGGATCTGGTCAGTGCTAAGATAAATATTTTCACAAAATGCATTTAAAAATTGTCATTTAGAGGTTGGACAGGACGGTGGCATAGTAGTTAGCATGTCCATCTCCCAGCAAGAAAGTCCTGGCCTCGGCGAGAATGCCTCTTTTATGGTGTTTGCATGTGCTCCCCATTCTTGCGGAGGATTCCTCCGGGTACTCCTGTTTCCTCCCACAGATCAAAAACATAACACATAACCCCTGTTGTGAGTGTGAATGGTATTGTATATGTTAGCCCAGCGATGGACTGGCAATCTGTTCGTATAGAGTTGTCTGAGATTAGCTCCAGCCTAAAACCGACCCTCGTAAGATTAAATGTTTCAGCAAAGGAAGTCATCTAAAGAGAAACCGATTGCAGAATGTAATATACAGGGATCCCTCGCTACTTCGCACTTTAATTCATTGGTTTCAGTGCATCGTGGTTTTTTTTTTTAAATAGCCATCGAATTAAAAAATAAGGAAATTAAGGAATAATAGGGGAAAAAGTTAAGGAAAAACGCTGCAAAAACAAGGCCAATTATGCACAAAAACTCGAAACAAACACAAAACAAAAACCAACCCAAAACCTCCCATCAAAACTACAGTACGTACAGGTATACCTCGGCTTAAGTCGTTTCGAGTTAAGGCGTTCTCAATTATACGTCAGTTTTCAAAAAAGTAGAGAAAAAATAAAATAAAATAAAGTTTAATAAATAAATTTTAATAAATAAGGTTTAATAAAAAATATATTTGTTATAGTCTGTTCTGGCTGGAGGCGTTAACTCTCTCTTCATTCCTTGCAAGCGCTGGCGAGGGGCGTGGCTGCTACCTGCAGGCGAGGTCCAGAGAGCGCACCTGTTTCCATTCAGCAATCAGCAATCCGCGAGCTATAAATAGGAGCGGCGCGCTTCCCTCCGACGTCAGAAGATTTTGTCCTTCCCAGTGATTCCGTTTCCCTGCTATCTCTCTGACTCCTGGTATCCTGCTTCGTGCTCAACCAGTTTTCATCGACAGTGATTTAGATTTTCCAAAGTGCAAATCAAAATCGTTGAATCTTCTTACATGGTCTCCTGCATCTTTGGGTCCGACGCATATGCTTCAGGCGCAACATTATTAACCATATTGAAAATTGCATTCATGAATAAAGTACAGAACTAGGAATGTTTATTTTCTGTTTAGTCTTCTTCTTCTTCTTCTTCTTTTACTTTCGGCTGCTCCCTTCAGGGGTCGCCACAGCAAATCATCCGCCTCCACCTCACCCTGTCCTCCGCATCTTCTTGTCTGACTCCAACGACCTTCATGTCTTCCTTCACCACATCCATAAATCTCTTCTTCGGTCTTCCTCGAAGCCTTCTGCCTGGTAGTTCCAACCTCAGCATCCACTGCCAATATACTCACTATCCCTCCTCTGTACATGTCCAAACCATCTCAATCTAGCCTCTCTGACTTTGTCTCCAAAACATCTTACGTGGGCTGTCCCTCTGATATACTCATTTCTGATCCTATCCATCCTCGTTACTCCCAGGGAGAACCTCAACATTTTCATCTCCGCTACCTCCAGCTCTGCCTCCTGCCTTTTCCTCAGTGCCACTGTTTCTAAGCCATACAACATCGCTGGCCTCACCACCATCTTGTACACTTTTCCCTTCATTCTTGCTGACACTCTCCTATCGCACATCACACCGGACACTTTTCTCCAACCATTCCAGCCTGCCTGCACACGCTTCTTCACCTCTTTTCCACACTCTCCATTGCTCTGGATTGTTGAGCCTAAGTACTTAAAATCCTCCACCTTCCTTATCTCTGCTCCCTGTAACATCACCGTTCCTCCTGGGTCCTTCTCATTCACACACATGTATTCTGATTTTCTGAGGCTAACCTTCATTCCTCTCCTTTCCAGGGCATACCTCCACCTCTCTAGATTTTCCTGCACTTGTTCTCTGCTCTCACTACAGATCACGATGTCATCTGCAAACATCATAGTCCATGGAGATTCTTGTCTCACCTCGCCTGTCCATCACCATAGCAAACAAGAAGGGGCTCAGAGCTGACCCTTGATGCAGTCCCACCTCCACCTTGAATTCGTCGGTCACACCGACAGCACACCTCACCACTGTCTTACATCTCTCATACATGTCCTGCACCACTCTAACATACTTCTCTGCCACTCCAGACTTCCTCATGCAATACCACAGTTCTTCTCTTGGCACCCTGTCATATGCTTTTTCCAGATCCACAAAGGCACAATGTAGCTCCCTCTGACCTTCTCTGTACTTCTCTATTAACATCCTCAAGGCAAACATTGCATCTGTGGTGCTCTTTCTTGGCATGAAACCAAACTGTTGTTCACAAATGCTGACCTCTGCCCTTAGTCTAGCTTCCACTATTCTTTCCCATAACTTCATCGTATGGCTCATCAACTTTATCCCTCTGTAGTTGCTGCAACTCTGCACGTCTCCCTTGTTCTTAAAAATGGGCACCAGCACACTTCTCCTCCACTCCTCCGGCATCTGCTCACTCTCTAGTACCTTGTTGAATGTTCTTGTCAGAAAATCTACTGCTACCTCTCCTAGACACTTCCATACCTCCACAGGTATATCATCAGGACCAACTGCCTTTCCATTCTTCATCCTCTTCAATGCCCTTCTCACTTCACCCTCACTGATCTTTGCTACAACCTGCTCCTCAATGGTTACCTCTTCTACTCTTTTTTCTCTCTCATTTTCCTCATTCATCAGCTCTTCAAAGTACTCTTTCCATCTTCCCAGCACACTTCTGTCATTAGTCAATACAGTTCCCTCTCTGTCCTTTATCAATCTAACTTGCTGCATGTCCTTCCCATCTCTATTTCTCTGCTGTGCCAACCTGTATAGATCATTTTCTCCCTCTTTACTATCCAACCTATCATACAAGTCATCATACGCCCTCTGTTTGGCCTTAGCCACTGCTACTTTCGCCTTACGCTGTGTCTCCCTGTACTCCTGTTTACTCTCTTCGGTCCTCTCAATGTCCCACTTCTTCTTGGCTAACCTTTTCCTTTGTACACACTCCTGCACTTCCTCATTCCACCACCAAGTCTCCTTATCTACTTTCCTTCCAGAGGACACACCAAGTACTCTCCTACCTGTGTCCCTGATCACATTTGCTGTGGTTGTCCAGTCATTTGGAAGCACTTCCTGGCCACCCAAAGCCTGTTTCAACTCCTCCTTGAAGACAACACGACACTCTTCCTTTTTCAGCTTCCACCACTTTGTCTTCTGCTCTGCCTTTGCCTTTTTCACCTTTCTCACCATCAGAGTCATCCTGCACACCACCATCCTATGCTGTTTGTCAACACTCTCACCCACGATGACTTTTCAGTCACTGACTTCCTTCAAATTACATCGCCTACACAAGATGTAGTCTACCTGTGTGCGTCTACCTCCGCTTTTATAAGTCACCCTATGCTCCTGTTTCTTCTCAAAGAAAGTATTCACTAACAACATTGAGCATTACACCTTTAATTTCTAACTTGAGATTCATCACTCTGTCTGACACTCTTTTCACTTTTAGAACATTCCTGACAAACTCCTCCTTCAAGATGACTCCGACTCCATTTCTCTTCCCATCCACACCGTGATAAAATAGCTTAAACCCTGCTCCTAAGCTTTTAGCTTTGCTACCTTTCCACCTGGTCTCCTGAACACACAGTATGTCCACCTTCCTCCACTGCATCATGTCAACCAGCTCTCTACCTTTTCTGTGCATAGTTCCAACATTCAAAGTCCCCACTCTCAGTCCTAGACTCATGCCTTTCCTCTTCTCTCTCTGCCTACGGACACGCCTCCCACCTCTCCTTCTTCGACGTCTTCGACCAACAGTAGTCCAATTTCCATCAGCACCCTGTTGATTGACAGCACTGATGGCGGTCGTTGTTAACCCGGGCCTCGACCGATCCGGTATGGAGGTAATACTTTTGATTTGCATCATCAATAATTGGCATTGGTTTTACGTCGGATGCCCTTCCTGACACAACCCTCTGCATTTCTCCGGGCTTGGGACCGGCATGAGGGGGAGAGACACTGGTTAGTGCCCCCCCACCTCATGGCTGCATTTATTTTTATTTTATTATTTATTTTCTGTTTAGTCTAGACAAGTAAATTTGGCGTAGCCTAGCCTAGGCTAGCATAGAGACAAGCTAATTCGATTTAAGTCGTTTTTTGACTTAAGTCGTCTCTCCTGGAACCAATTAACAACGTAGGGTGAGGTATACCTGTACTTACATTTTTGTGAGGTGCGCATCTGAGTGTGTGTATTTATATTTTATTTACATCTTATCATTATTTTTGAATGTTTAATTGTTATTATAAGCATTTATAGCATTGAATATGTATTTATTGATATTGTATACACATATACATGTACGTATACGTAAGTCGGGGGGGGTTGATCCTACTTTGCAGAATTCGGTGGTTGCGGGGGGATCTCGGTCCCAATTAACCACTGAAAGTGAGGGATCCCTGTATACTACATGGAAAGTCAATAATCGCAAAATAAACAGATATTTTTATGGACTATTCTTTCATTCTTGAATATGTTCATATCTTGACAATGATGACACTGCCTTCTCCAAGTGACTGTGATTAACTGTGAGTGTCCATAACTTTAATGCAGGTATTATCCAATTGGGATCTCTATTTAGTACTAGTATATACAAATATAGCATAACAATCTGAAAATGAAATACTGCAGATAGGATTATGTATCTTTAATCTGCATAAAATGACACATGAGACTGAATTAAAAGACTAACAGGAGAAATGCATCAAATGCACAAATCATGAGAAGTGTGTACAGCAGCGAAGGTTGGGTGTCTTAGGCTGATAAAAAAAAAAGTTCGTTTTGGCCTTTCATCCACCTGAAGAAAGACGTGACAGACAAATGGATCAAGAATCTGGCGACCTCGTGTACCAGTGTCGTGCATTGAGGTTTACAACCAGTGAGGCTGTTTTGGAGTCAGATTTACAAATACTAATGAACTCAAAAGAGTATGTTATTCAACTTTTGATTGACAACAGACAATGCATTGTGTTTTAATATCGCATATCTGCATTGTGTACACAAACATGTGATGCATATTTCATTGAGGTTAAATTTATTCTAACTGCATTCGTCTTCCTTTAGTTATTATATTTTGTTTTGAATGAAAGTCCAGATTTGGCAATTTTCCTAATTTGGAAATGGAATCTTCCATTATGATAAGGCGGATTGTAAAGGAAATATAATCTACAAACAAAGAAGATTGTAGGTTGTGCAAGAACCTGTGGGCTCACTAGCGCTCTCTGCCATGAGTCAGAGGTACTGTTTGCCTCACCGAGGAACTTTTTTACTGGGTTTCATGATTAATCTGCAGCCTAAATACGTTATAGAAATACATGTTTGAAAGCATTTCATTTGTGATATATAGATGGACAGCGACACACTATTTGCATAGCATACCAGTGCGGTATAGCAAAGCACTGTCTCACCATGCAGCCCCAGCTAATATTAAGCTAAATATTAATATTTATTATATTTATATTTTATATATATATATATATATATATATATATATATATATATTTTTTTTTTTTTTTTTTTTTTTTTTTCCTTTTCAAACTTGACAGAAGAGGCTCTGCCATCACTGTAGTGCACCACTAAATTTTTTGTGCATTACATGGGACATCCAATAATAGAGCACATGATTGTATAAGAATTTCTTTATTGAGTAAGTATTCAAGGTTTGGTTATGAAAAACATCCCACACTTTGAACAACCCACACAGCAGCATTATTGTAAATCTATAAATAATCGTGCAAAATATATAGACTTCCCCCCCGGGTCAGTGTTCTGGAATATTTTGTATAAATTCTGGACATACAATCTCAGGAAAAGTGGGCAGCTATAGCTGAATGCCTTAGGCACCAAAAGGATCCTGGTTCGATTCTCGAACTAGCAGGAAAAATGTGTGGCGGTAGGAGGTGTGAGCAGCAAATGGAGCAGGACACATAATCCCCAACTGTTTACATGTGCGCTCACTTTGGATGTGGAAATAATTTCCCTTACGGGATTACTGTAATACAGTATATCATCATCATCATCATCATCATCATCTTCCGCTAAGTCCGGGGTCTGGTCGCGGGGGCAGCAACCTAAGCAAAGCGGTCCAGACGTCCCTCTCCCGAGCCACTTCCTCCAACTCTCCCGGGGGGGGAACACCGAGGCGGTCCCAGACAAGCCGAGAGACATAGTCCCTCCAGCGTGTTCTAGGTCGACCCCGGGGTCTCTTCCCGGTTGGACATGCCCGAAACACCACACCAGGGAGGCGTCCGGGGGGCATTCTGACCAGATGCCCGAGCCACCTCAACTGGCCCCTCTCAATGCGGAGGAGCAGTGGATCTGCTCCGAGCTCTCCCCGGATGGTGGAGCTTCTCACCTTATCTCTAAGGGAGAACCCCGCCACCCGGCAAAGGAAGCCCATTTCAGCTGTGTGTATCCGTAATCTTGTTCTTTCGGTCATTACCCAAAGCTCGTGACCATAGGTGAGGGATGGAACGTAGATCGACTGGTAAATTGAGAGCTTCGCCTTGCGGCTCAGTTCCTTCTTCACCACGACGGACCGGTACAGGCACCGCTTAACAGCAGAGGCTGCAGCGATCCGTCTGTCGATCTCTCGCTCCATCCTTCCCTCACTCGTAAACAAGACCCCAAGATACTTAAACTCCTCCACTTGGGGCAGGACCTCATTCCTGACCCGGTGGGTGCATTCCACTACAGTATATCAAACAAACAAAAATAGAATCACTGTTATACAATTTCCGGCCCAATGGTATAGTGGTTATCATGTCTGCCTCACAGCAAGAAGGTCCTGGGTTCGATTTCCAACCATGGGTGCTTCTGTGTGGAGTTTGCATGTTCTCCCTGTAGTTGTCTGGATTTCCTCCAGATGCTTCGGTTTCCTCCCACAGTCCAAATACATGCACAGTAGACTAATCTGGAACATCCAATTATTAGGGTCACGGGGAGGCTGGAGGCTATCTCAGCTGACTCTGGGTGAAGGCAGAGTACACACCGACCATTGGATGGCTAATAGACACTACCACTCACACAATGATCAGGGTGTGTCCTGCCTTCACCCAGAGTCAGCTAAGATAGGCTCCAGCCTCCCTGTGACCTTACTAATAAAGGATAAAGCGGTTCAGAAAAATGAATGAATGTTATTCATTTTACCTCTTAATAGTTTTAAAGTTATGGCTTACCATCCGCGGAGAGCTCGGAGTAGATCCGCTGCTCCTCCGCATTAGGATGGACCAGTTGATGTGGCTTGAGCATCTGGTGAGAATGCCTATCAAACGCTTTCCTTGGTGTGGTGTTTCGGGCATGTCCAACTGGGAAGTGACCACGGGGTCGACCTAGAACACGCTGGAGGGACTATGTCTCTCGGCTTGTCTGGGAACACCTTCGCAATTTAAACTGCATTGACCCAGATCTGAATAAAGTAGACTGATAACTTGAATGAATGAATGAACGAACGAATGAATGAATGAATGCAGTAAACATATCACAGCACCACACACTCCACCATTTCAATTAATTTGGCCTTTGTTCAGGTTTCATACCTGCCAGTTTTACCATTCCCTGCTTCCTTGTGCTCTGTGGTTACTGTTGTGGATTTGAGATTAGATACCTGGACTGATGGAGACCATCTGATGTGTTCTTGAGCAAAGTCTTAACATTTATTTTCTGATGAGAATACTGTATTGCCTGTAAGATACAGGGACATTAAAACAACTCTTGACTTGTTAATGGCAGATTGAATATTTGTCATTATTTCATTACATATTAATTTGAATAAACAGACAGTACTGTATATCTATGACAATCTTCTGCTTTTAATTATTTATCAGGTTTTTTTTCTCACATTTTGTCTCACTTATTTGTGGTTCCACATCTTCCTACGTGGGTGTTTGGGTGGCTGGAGTCTATCTCAGCCGACTCATTATGAAAGTAGGTTGCACCCTGAACAACTCTCCAGAGCATTGCAGAACTAACACACACACACACACACACACACACACACACAGAGACACACACAGCAATTTACCCACACGCTCACACCTCCGGGCAATTTGGAGCAGTCAGATAGCCTAATGTGGCTGTCTGTAGACTGTACCTTCTTGCTATGAGGCAGATGTGCTAATTGCTATGCCACCATGCTGCTGGCGTATCTGTTTTAACTTCCTTTATAAATTCATTTTGGCAGATTACAATTATTTCCCATGAATACCACCCCAGCTGGGCAGTGGTGGCCTAGTTGTATAGGGCACTGGATCGCTGATCCAATGGTTGGGGGTTCAAGTCCCACTATCCACAAGGTTGTCACTGTCCCCCCCTGTGCAGCTAACTGGGTTATCAAAGGCCGGCCATGTCTCTCACTGTCTTGTGTGTGAGGTTCCTGTAAAAGAACCATTGCTGACTTTTGACAAGAGTAGCTGCAAAGCCGTCGGCGTGTTTCCGCCCTGCGATGGCCTGTTGAGCTGTCCAGGGTGTACTCTGCCCTCACCCAGAGTCGGCTCGGATGAGGGCCAGCCTCCCCGCGACCTGAATTAGGATTAAGCGGTTACAGAAAATGATCAGGTTTACTATCTCTTATTGGGGCAGTGGTGGTCTAGTGGTATAGGGCGCTGGATCGCTGATCCAAAGGTTGGGGGTTCGAGTCCCACTCTGCACAAGGTTGTCACTGTCCCCCCCCAGTGGAGCTAACTGGGTTATCAAAGGCCGGCCATGTCTCTCACTGTCTATGGTGTGAGGTTCATGTAAAAGAACCATTGCTGACTTTCGACAAGAGTAGGCTGCAAAGCCGTCAGCGTGTTTCCGCCCTGCGATGGCCTGGTGAGCTGTCCAGGGTGTACTCTGCCCTCACCCGAAGTTGGCTGGGATGGGCACCAGCCTCCCCGCGACCCAAATTAGGATTAAGCGGGAACAGAAAATGAACTGATGATGAACTATCTCTTATTCACTTGTTTTACAACCTGATTTTCTATTTACAAAAATAAGAAGACCTCATAACTGGAGGAACGATGTTTTGTATGCATGACAGTGCAATGTAACTTGACAGAGTGACACTGATTCATCAAAAGTAAAAAAAAAAAAAAAAATCTGACATCAGGTGTTAAGGAACAGAAGAAGAAATACTATTTCAAGAGAAATAAAAAAAAAAAAGTGATGTTTACTGATACACAGGTCATTGACACTTGTGTGTCGGACTGCTTCTCAATTATTTTTCTATGGCGCCCCCTCTAGGAAGAAAAAACATCCACCCCACGACTATAAATAGTATTACTGTATTTGTTTATAAAATTATTCGTACACCTCTGAATAACGTTGTATCTTTATTAACATTAAAAAACTGTAAAAGAAAGAAATATAGTTCAACTTACAATAAAGAAAAATGTCATTAACTGTTTTTTAATCTGTAACAGAAAATATTTAAAGTGCACCAATGTGCCTGAAATAAAAAAACACATTATGTTTTAAATAATATTATAAATACTATTATATATTATTGAAACTCAGGGGGCAGTGGTGGTGGATGCCAAGATGCCAAGGTCAGGATGCCAAGAAAGAGCACCACAGATGCAGTGTTTGCCTTGAGGATGTTAATAGAGAAGTACAGAGAAGGTCAGAAGGAGCTGCATTGTACCTTTGTGGATCTGGAGAAAGCATATGACAGGGTGCCGAGAGAAGAACTGTGGTATTGTATGTGGAAGTCTGGAGTGACAGAGAAGTATGTTAGAGTTGTGCAGGACATGTATGAGAGATGTAAGACAGTGCTGAGGTGTGCTGTCGGTGTGACAGAAGAGTTCAAGGTGGAGGTGGGACTGCATCAAGGGTCAGCTCTCAGCCCCTTCTTGTTTGCTATGGTGATGGACAGGCTAACAGACGAGGTGAGACAAGAATCTCCATGGACTAGGATGTTTGCAGATGACATTGTGATCTGTAGTGAGAGCAGAGACCAAGTGGAGGAAAATCTAGAGAGGTGGAGGCCCTGGAAAGGAGGGGATTGAAGGTTAGTCTTAGTAAGACAGAATACATGTGTGTGAACGACAAGGACCCAAGAGGAACGGTGTGGTTACAGGGGGCAGAGATAAAGAAGGTGGAGGATTTTAAGTACTTAGGCTCAACAATCCAGAGCAATGGAGAGTGTGGAAAAGAGGTGAAGAAGCGCGTGCAGGCAGGTTGGAATGGATGGAGAAAAGTGTCCGGTGTGATGTGTGATAGGAGAGTATCGGCAAGAATGAAGGGAAAAGTGTACAAGACGGTGATGAGGCCAGCGATGTTGTATGGTTTAGAGACAGTGGCCCTGGGGAAAAGACAGGAGTCAGAGTTGGAGGTAGCAGAGATGAAAATGTTGAGGTTCTATTTGGGAGTAACGAGGATGGATAGGATCAGAAATGAGTACATCAGAGGGACAGCACATGTTAGATGTTTTGGAGACAAAGTCAGAGAGGCTAGATTGAGATGGTTTGGACATGTACAGAGGAGGGATAGTGAGTATATTGGTCGTAGGATGCTGAGGTTGGAACTACCAGGCAAAAGGCCCAGAAGAAGACCAAAGAGAAGATTTATGGATGCGGTGAAGGCGGACATGAAGGTCGTTGGAGTAAGAGTAGAAGATGCAGAGGATAGGGAGAGATGGAGGCAGATCATTTGCTGTGGCGACCCCTGAAGGGAACAGCCGAAAGGAAACGAAGAAAAGAAGAAGAGGGGGCAGTGGTGGTCTAGTGGTATAGGGTGCTGGATCGCTGATCTAAAGGTTGGGGGTTCAAGTCCCACTCTCCACAGGGTTGTCACTGTCCCCCCCCCAGTGTGGCTAACTGGGTTATCAAAGGTGGGCCATGTCTCTCACTGTCTATGGTGAGAGGCATGTAAAAGAACCATTGCTGACTTTCGTAAAGAGTAGGCTGCAAAGTCGTCAGCGTGTTTCTGTCCCTTGCTAAAAAGGTTTGTGACAGGAAGGGCATCCGATGTAAAAACCTCTGCCAAATCAAACGTGCCAATCAAGATGATTCGCTGTGGTAACTCCCGAGTAAAAGGGAAAAAGCCGAAAGGAAGACAGACAGACAGACATTATTGAAACTCATTCAACTTGCTTATGTCTTAATATCTCCATCTCTCTCCACCTTTCTCTTCGTTCCTGTGACAAATTTTTCCGTGTTGTTTTTTGAGGGGTTGTTTACTGCACTTCATATCTTTTGCTTGTGTGAAAAACCGCTACACCATAGCGTGAAAATGAGAGCGCCACTGCCAACTACTGGAGTGGAGGTGCAATTACACTTAATTCTCAAAAGCATGTTCCCCAGAGTCATCCTATTTGAGGAGCACTGGTCTAGGAGTAAGCAAATGGTTTCAGAAAGAAGTTGTGGGTGATTCAATTTTATTTCAAAGAGATAACACTGGATTTCAAATTTATTTAAAGTTCCTGGTAAGTGAATGAGTCACTTTTAAGCTAGTACTGTATACTATAGGAAGATTCACAGCCAGTCACCTACAGCACCTTAAATTAAATGATTAGTATGAATTAGCACTCTTTAATTTCTTATTGTGTGAGAAGTTTTAGGAAATACAGTAAAATATAACAGCCAAAGTCCTCAATATCTCATTAACTTTCTATTTCTTGTACTGTCTTTTTTGTTATGGTCCCCTATTCTTCTGTTTTGGTTAGTGTTTTCATTGCTATGTGGTCAGTGGCATCAATGTTCAAACTATGGTAACACTGTTTGTAGGTCACAATGGACTACCGTTTGCACTTAGTTTTTCTAGTTGGTGATATCAGAATCAGGGGGCTGGCAATGTTTTCTTTCTTTCTATAGCTGTGATGCTTTAATGGGGAGATAATCCAATTTTGTTCTGCTTGTGTTTGTGAAGGAGGGCTCATTGTAATTTGACACGGGTTTGACTTGTAACTGGGTGTAACATGAATAGTAATCAGCTGTACAGTATTTGTATTCTCTGTGTACGGTGGTCATAGCCTATTTGTGGTAAGTGACACTAACGCAGAGAGAAAAGCCATTGGTACATCAGTATCATAGCAACAGGAGTTCTTGCAGTGTTCCTCATGTCCTGCCATGATATTCTTCTTCTTTCTTGTTATCTTTGCTTGAGAGAGAGAGAGAGAGAGAGAGAGATGGTGTGGACAGTTTCTCCATGTCATAAATAATTGTTTTGAATTAAATTAAGTAACTCCGTTATACAACAGGGGCAGTGGTGGCCTAGTGCTATAGGGCACTGGATTGCTGATCGTAAGGTTGGGGGTTCGAGTCCCACTCTTCATAAGGTTGTCACTGTCCTCCAGTGCAGCTAACTGGGTTATGAAAGGCCGGCAATGTCTCTCACTATCTATGGTGTGAGGTTCATGTAAAAGAACCATTGCTGACTTTCGACAAGAGTAGCTGCAAAGCCGTCAATGTGGTGACGAAAGTAAGGCAGGCGAGCTGTCCAGGGTGTACTCTTCCCTCGCCTGGAGTAGGCTGGGATGGGCGCAAGCCGTCCCACAACCCTAGTTAGAATTATGCGGTTACAGAAAATGAACTTAACAGTTATACAACATTGGGGAGGCACAGTAGCATTGTGATTAGCATGTCTGCCTCACTGCAAGAAGGTCTTGGATTCGAGTCCCAGGGTCAGACATTTTCTTTGTGGCGTCTACCTGTTTTTCCTGTGCTCCTGTCTCCTCCCATCATAAAAGGACATACATATTAGGCTAACTGGCTGGTTCAAATTAACTCTGGGTGTGAGTTTGAATGGTTGCATGTACAGGGATCCCACACTTTCCGCTGTTAATTGTGACTGCGATCTTGCTGCGACCGCCAAATTCCGCAAAGTAGGATCAACCACCCCCCCCCAACTGACGTATACGTACATGTATATGTGTATATAATATCAATAAATACATATTCAATGCAATAAATTCTTATAATAACAATTAAACATTCAAAAAAATGCATAGGGGCGGTGGTGGTCTAGTGGTATAGGGCGCTGGATCGCTGATCCAAAGGTTGGGCGTTCGAGTCCCATTCTCCACAAGGTTGTCACTGTCCCCCCCCCAGTGCAGCTAACTGGGTTATCAAAGGCGGGCCATGTCTGTCACTGTCTATGGTGAGAGGCATGTTAAAGAACCATTGCTGACTTTCGTAAAGAGTAGCTGCAAAGTCGTCAGCGTGTTTCTGTCCCTTGCTATAAGGGTTGTGACAGGAAGGGCATCCGACGTAAAAACCTCTGCCAAATCAAAGCGTGCGAATCAGATGATTCGCTGTGGCGACTCCCGAGTAAAAGGGAAAAAGCCGAAAGGAAGACAGACAGACATTAAAAAATAATGCATAAGATGTAAATAAAATATAAATACATGCACATATAGATGCTCGCACGCGCGCACACATAGATGCACACCGCACATAAAAATGCAAGTAGTTTTGATGGGGGGTTTTGGGTTGTTTTTGTTTGTTTGTTTGTCTTTTTCATAATAGGCTTTGTTTTGTGGGGCAGCAGTGGTGGTCTAGTGGTATAGGGTGCTGGATCGCTGATCCAAAGGTTGGGGGTTTGAGTCCCACTCTCCATAAGGTTGTCACTGTCCCCCCCAGTGTAGCTAACTGGGTTATCAAAGGCGGGCCATGTCTGTCACTGTCTATGGTGAGAGGCATGTAAAAGAACCATTGCTGACTTTCGTAAAGAGTAGCTGCAAAGTCGTCAGCGTGTTTCTGTCCCTTGCTAAAAAAAGGGTTGTGACAGGAAGGGCATCCGACGTAAAAACCTCTGCCAAATCAAACGTGCGAATCAGATGATTCGCTGTGGCGACTCCCGAGTAAAAGGGAAAAAGCCGAAAGGAAGACAGACAGACTTTGTTTTGTGGCATTTTCCTTAACTTTTCCCCCTATTCTTCCTTAATTTCCTTATTTTTTAAATCAGTGACTATCTAAAAGAAAAAAAACCTGCGATGCACTGAAGCCGCATGAATTGAAGGGCGAAGTAGCGAGGGATCCTTGTATATGTGTTTGCCCTGCAGTGATCTGTATATACACCTCAACTGTTAAGTCATATACTCATAAGTGAGGTTGAGTTGCTTTTTGTGTTTTGATGTGCTGGTCTGGTTATAATGTAGGTTTTTTTGTTTTGTTTTGTTTTGTTTTTTCTAATGTTAATGTTTCGAGAAGCCAGCTTGCTAACTCATATCAACTAATACATGTTAACTTTTTCATGCTGCTTATATAGCATTAACTTACACATTATCTGCAATATGCTGGGAGACCAAGGTTCTAAGTTTGGTTTATGCTACACCTAGTACTGTGACACTCAGATTGTTAAAAACATCTTTCTATGCTTTTGGTACAGTATGGTGACAGTTCCACCTGCAACCTCTCACATAGAGCGTGTAGGTTCACAGCCTCATAACTCTCATAAGAAGAGAAGAACACTATACTGGGTGATATGGTGGTACGTATAGTGATTAGCGACATCTGGCTCACGGAAAGAAGGTCCTAAAAATTTGAATCCTTGGCATTATGAGGGTGTTTCTGTGTGGAGTTTGTATGTTTTCCTCCTTCCATGGATTTCCTTTGGGTACTCCAAACAGGGACGGTCTCACGAGCTATTGAGGGTGTTCCCCGCCTCCACCCAGTGTCAGCTGACCCTAGTACAATGGGTGATTGAGAATACAGTACTGGGCAAACATTTCATGTTTGTAGTACCAGGAGCCCGCAAATATTCCTCAAATGTGTATTATGGCCATTCACAGCCGTCCGATTAATCTTCTTCAGTTAACCAGTTTGCGGGTGACTGAATAAACCAAAGGATTTGCTATTGAGGCTGAACGTGTTAATACTGATATCATGACAACTGAAAGGATAGGTTCCATTTAACTACATTTGAAATATCATCAGCGCTATTGGTTTTAATTAAAATATATAACCAAGTCAGGAATCTGATCAAACTTATTCTGACCCTCAGACTTAATCATCTGTGCTACTTTCCCTGTGTGTGTGTGTGTGTGTGTGTGTGTGTGTGTGTATAGGCTGTGAGAGAGGAGGCACTCCAGCCTGCATGGCATATACAATGGGTTCAGAGCCCAATGCTGGCCCTGCCATTGGCCCTCAGCACTGTGTCACCAAGGTGGAGCTTTCGGTGTGCTGTTTAAACCTGCTGGACCGTGACGTTGCCTCTAAGTCCGACCCGTTCTGCGTTCTTTTCCAGGAGGTGGATGGTAACTGGGCGGAGGTATGGTAACTGTGACATGTCCACTCTGTCCTCCAGTATTACTTTTAAAAGATTAGGCATTGGGTTAAAATGTAGCAGACATCCATTTTCAACACACCTAGAAATGTGATGGACGGAAGAAGGAGTAGAGAAGAGACGGCAATAGGGATGGCATAGAGATATTTGGAGAAGGTGAATGGAAGTGGTGTGATGGTTGTGTGAGAAAAGAGAACAGTAAGATGTGAGGGCAGACTAAAAATAGAGATACATCAATCCAACACAGGTAAGGTTTATGAGATATTAAGTAAGTTAGTGTGTGTGTGTGCGTGTGTGTGTGTGTGTGTGTGTGCACCCGATATTTGGAGTGGACCTTCACGAACAGTCAGTAGTGCAAGCCTGAACATGAAATCAGTGTTTCTCAGCTCGCTGTAGCCATGGAAACATCATGGGGAACAAAAGGCTTATGCGTTTTAAGTAGAGATGCAGAGAAAGATCAAGAGAGAATGTGGTGAATATGGGTTAAGAGAAGAGACAACAGGTAGAATTAGACTCCAATAAACATCGTAATGATTTATTGATTTATTCTTCAGGCATTTATCCCCAAGGGGTTCGTAGATTAATAAAATAATATGTACTGTACTGTACTTATGTATAATATAATTACGTGTGTGTGTGTGTGTGTGTGTGTGTGTGTGTGTGTGTGTGTGTGTATATGTGCACGTGTGTATGTGAATCAATGTGAAAGTGTATGCATCATCATTAACTGGATCATAATGTGGATCTCACACAGAAATGTAGTGTCACTCTATTTTTAAATCTAAGAACCAGATTTCTATCTCAATCTCCTGATAAACACGATTCAGATGTCACACTGGCTACACTTGGGAACCTTTTACAGTGGTACCTCACCTTACAATAGTCCCAGCAAACGAAAAATCCAGGTTACAAAGCTCCCTCCCATTGGTTATCTCCCAACATCCCGCCCCACTGGCCTCCCATTGGCTAGGAGGGATGACGCAGCTCCCTCCCATTGGCTAATATGGAGCTGCATGTCCCATAATGCTTTTTGTGTAAAGGACAGAGTTACTGTTTTTTGACTCGGGCTTTTAACCTTCCATAAACATTTGTAAGATTATAACTCTGCTAAGAAGACATTGTCAACACACACAAATGCACACACACACACGCGCGCGCGTGTGTGATTTCCGGTGCAAGTGAGAAGAAGAAACGGGCTCGAGTGATATCGCAAAGGAATATGGCCAAACTCATCTACCATCGGTACGATATTGAAGCAGAAGGAGGTCTTAAAAGGTATACTTTTATAATTTTTAAAGGGTTTAGGGGGTAGTATTGGGATCCTTGGAACGAATTACATGTTTTACATGTGAAATGCGGTTCAATTTACGAAAAATCCAGGTTAAGCAAAAGGCTCTGGAACGGATTAATTTCGTAAGGTGAGCTACCACTGTATTTTCATTCTTTTAAATAGTCACTAATACATAAAATCTATTTTACTATTGTGATGGATGACAAAGATTTCACACACACACACACACACACACACACACACTCACACACACACAGAGTGAGAGAGACAGACTGACAGATGATGAAATAGGATCTATGTGTGTATGATAATTACAGCATAAATTCTAAAAACAGACTTGGCTGCACTTTAAGCATGTAGACAATTTCAGAGTGGAAAGAGAATTTCTGAACTTGTCAGATTTCAACATTTTCTTGCTCTGCGATCTTCACATGTCGGATTGGAAGGTTCCTGAAGGATGCCAGTTGATGTCAGTTGTATTTCACCAAATATTGGCAGGAGAACGATTATACATGTTTATGAAATCAAAGCAGCTATTCTTTATAGCCACTGAAAAAGCTGTTACAGTCTTGGCTATTTTCAGAAGTGCGCGCACGCTCACACACACACACACACACACACACACACACACACACACGCACACACACACAAGGGGTGGTAAGCGAATATGTTTTTCCACAGAACTGTACACACAGCATCACATCTCAGTCCTTATGTTCAATCCCATCTAGGGGTCTGCCGGGGTGTGTACACATATGCATTTGTGTGTCTTCACAACGCATGTTTTTGTGTTTCCATATTGCCTTGGACTCTTGGCAAGCAACAAACCCTTCCTCACAGTACACTCAGTACTCACACTATACTCTCCAGCATGCACCTCACCGATTTCAGTCACATGACTAGACACACTCCCATCATTTGACTCTGACACATGCTCTGCTCACCTGCTTTCCATGACGTTAATTAGCTACCTGTTATCTACCTGAAATAAATGTTGCTTCTGTGTCTTGTTACCGAGCCTTTGTCTTTCATGTTTGCTGCCAGTGTTGGACTACCTTTTTCTTAATTACTGTTTTCCTTTGATTCTCTCTCTCTCTCTCTCTCTCTCTCTCTGCTCGATCGATTGAGCGCTGCCTGTTTTTCACTACAATTTTGTACCGTGATTTTGAACTGTCTACTTTGTGCTTTATTACAGAGGTTCCCATCCCTGGTTCTGGAGGACCCCCCCGTCCTGTGTATTTTAGAACTTTCCCTGCTCTGTACCACTCGCTTCAAATCATGAATTTGTGAAATAGTCAGTTCGTTTCATTTTCTGTAACCGCTCGAGGAGGCTGGTGCCCATACCAGCCGACTCCTGGCAAGGGCAGAATACACCCTGGACAGCCCGCCAGGCTATCGCAGAGCAGAAACACGCTGACAGCTTTGCAGGTTTTCTTTTACATGAACCTCACACCATAGACCAGTGGTCCCCAAACTACGGCCCGCAGGCCGGATACGGCCCACCTCCACATTTGGCCCGGCCCCTTGAACGATACCAGAGATGCATTATGATTACTTTTTTTTTTTTAGTCTGGCCACGCGATCAAGACTAATACACACCTAGATCATGGAATTCTATTCCACCTTTCTGCCGTCTGTGCCCCTGTCTGAACACCCCCTCCCCCACCCAGAAACAAAAATCCGAGACTCTCCCCTGTGAAATAGAACGGAATAATGGTGAAAAGGTTATGGAAGAGAAAAATTGATTCAGAATACAGAATATTTAACCTGCAGTGGACAAACAGTTATTTTTTTGTTCAATGCAAAGAAAAGGTTGTTTGTGTCATTTGTCAAGAGGCAGTGGTGGTATTGAAAGAATTCAATCTGCGCCGACACTCTGAAACCCGTCACAAAGACTAGTACGATCACTTGCAAGGCCAAATGCAAGTAGACAAACTCTCAAAGCTAAAAAGTGGACCATTAGCTCAGTAGAATACAATTGTATACAAGGCTCGGCTGAACCAGTCGTCTGCTTGGGCAGCTTTCGGGTTCCTCAACCGATAGCAAGCAGCGGGTTTTTTTTTTTTGTTTTGTTTTTGTTTTTTTATTTCCTGACTTTTTTCTGTGAAGGTCTCAGAAAGGGTTACTTATATTTGGTTATGTGTGGCTTAGTGAAAAACAATACAGTGACCTATACGAGTTATGTCTGATCGACTTTACGACTGCAAAAGTGTTGAAGCATGATTCATGGCAGTGCAGTGCGAGTGTTGCGTACGACAGTTGTTTGCGCTGCCGGCAGTGCCAGCATCTTAAAGGGCCAAGCAGGAGATGATGCAGCTTCACTTTCTAACTGCTCCGAGCAAATCTATTCGTCTACTTTCAATGCCACGTCACTGTGGCACGAAGCGGAAAGCCAATCCTTTCTGTGTGGGCAGGTCCGATACCTTGAAACTCTAATTTTATTGGACTCACACACTGCAGTGTTTATGTGACAGGAAGTGCATCCCAAGTTTTGGCAATCAGCTGGTCTGCGGGTTGAAGTTTTTCCATGTCTATCCATTTGTGTTTGCTTGCCAGCTGTGCTTGACTTCGTTGAAATGAGTCGATCAAAATGAGGGAAATTTATCTCTTTACTCAACAACAACACGCGCAGTCTGTGGCTGTTGTTATAATCCAATAAAATTGGAGTTTGAAGCTATCGGACCCGCCCACACAGTGGAGTACAGAAAGGATTGGCTCTCCACTGCGTGTCACAGTGACGTGGAATCGAAAATAGATGTATAGATTTAAATGTGCGTGATTTATTCATCTGTTTTTGTTTGGCGTGAGTGTATTTGGATGGAAAGTCGACATATGGCCAGATCGCTTTACGACTGGTCTGCCGGAACCAAAAGCAGTCGGAAGTCGACGACTGTCTGTAAATATTTACGTGTAGGCAGCCCTGCGATCGCCACGCTTTTTCTGTTACAAATTGACCTCGGCCCCCATCAGAAAAGGGGAAAAGTTATGTAGCCCCCGCAAGAAAAAGTTTGGGGACCCCTGCCATAGACACTGAGAGACATTGCCGGCCTTTGATAACTCCGTTACTTACACTGGGGGGGGGACAGTGACAACCTGTGGTGAGTGGGGCTAGAACCCCCAACTTTAGGATCAGTGATCCAGCACCTATACTACTCGGGCACCACTGTCCGTGAAATAGTCAATTATTTTAATTCATGTGTCAGGAACAAGGAGGGGTCCTCCAGGACCAGAGTTGGGTTATTAAAATCACCATTTAATCTGCAATTGTATCTGGCATCATCTCTGGCACTTAAAGGTGTCTTCTTCTTCTTTTCCTTTCGGCTGCTCCCTTCAGGGGTCGCCACAGCAAATCATCCACCTCCATCTCACCCTGTCCACTGCATCTTCTTTTTTGACCCCAATGACCTTCATGTCTTCCTTCACCACATCCATAAATCTCTACTTTGGTCTTCCTCTAGGCCTTCTGCCTGGTAGTTCCAACATCAGCATCCTACTGCCAATATACTCACTATCTCTCCTCTGTACATGTCCAAACCATCTCAATGTAGACTCTCTGACTTTGTCTCCAAAACATCTGACATGGGCTGTCCCTCTGATATACTCATTTCTGATCCTATCCATCCTCGTTACTCCCAGAGAGAACCTCAACATTTTCATCTCCGCTACCTCCAGCTCTGCCTCCTGCCTTTTCCTCAGCGCCACTGTTTCTAAGCCATACAACATCGCTGGCCTCACCACCGTCTTGTACACTTTTCCTTTCATTCTTGCTGACACTCTCCTATCGCACATCACACCGGACACTTTTCTCCAACCATTCCAGCCTGCCTGCACACGCTTCTTCACCTCTTTTCCACACGCTCCATTGCTCTGGATTGTTGAGCCTAAGTACTTAAAATCCTCCACCTTCGTTTTCTCTGTTCTCTGTAACATCACCGTTCCTCCTGGGTCCTTCTCATTCACACATATATTCTGATTTTCTGAGGCTAACCTTCATTCCCCTCCTTTCCAGGGCATACCTCCAGCTCTCTAGATTTTCCTGCACTTGTTCTCTGCTCTCACTACAGATCACAATGTCATCTGCAAACATCATAGTCCATGGAGAGTCTTGTCTCACCTCATCTGTCAGCCTGTCCATCGCTATAGCAAACAAGAAGGGGCTCAGAGCTGACCCTTGATGCAGTCCCACCTCCACCTTGAATTCGTCGGTCACGCCGACAGCACACCTCACCACTGTCTTACATCTCTCATACATGTCCTGCACCACTCTAACATACTTCTCTGCTACTCCAGACTTCCTCATGCAATACCACAGTTCTTCTCTTGGCACCCTGTCATATGCTTTTTCCAGATCCACAAAGGCACAATGCAGTTCCCTCTGACCTTCTCTGTACTTCTCTATTAACATCCTCAAGGCAAACACTGCATCTGTGGTGCTCTTTCTTGGCATGAAACCAAACTGTTGTTCACAAATGCTGACCTCTGCCCTAAGTCTAGCTTCCACTATTCTTTCCCATAACTTCAACGTATGGCTCATCAACTTTATCCCTCTGTAGTTGCCGCAACTCTGCACATCTCCCTTGTTCTTAAAAATGGGCACCAGCACACTTCTCCTCCAGTCCTCCGGCATCTGCTCACTCTCTAGGACCTTGTTGAATGTTCTTGTCAGAAAATCTACTGCTACCTCTCCTTGGCACTTCCATACCTCCACAGGGAGATCATCAGGACCAACTGCCTTTCCATTCTTCATCCTCTTCAATGCCCTCCTCACTTCACCCTTACTGATCTTTGCTACATCCTGCTCCTCAATGGTCACCTCTTCTACCCCTTTTTTTTCTCTCTCATTTTCCTCATTCATCAGCTCTTCAAAGTACTCTTTCCATCTTCCCAGCACACTTCTGTCATCAGTCAATACATTTCCCTCTGTCCTTTATCAATCTAACTTGCTGCACATCCTTCCCATCTCTATCTCTTTGCTGTGCCAACCTGTATAGATCATTTTCTCCCTCCTTACTGTCCAACGTATTATACGAGTCATCATACGCCCTCTGTTTGGCCTTAGCCACTGCTACTTTCGCCTTACGCTGTGTCTCCCTGTACTCCTGTTTACTCTCTTCGGTACTCTCAATGTCCCACTTCTTAGCTAACCTCTTCCTTTGTACACACTCCTGCACTTCCTCATTCCACCACCAAGTTTCCTTATCTACTTTCCTTCCAGAGGACACACCAAGTACTCTCCTACCAGTCTCCCTGATCACATTTGCTGTGGTTGTCCAGTCATTTGGAAGCACTTCCTGGCCACCCAAAGCCTGTTTCAACTCATCTTTGAAGACAACACAACACTCTTCCTTTTTCAGCTTCCACCACTTTGTCTTCTGCTCTGCCTTTGCCTTCTTCACCTTCCTCACCATCAGCGTCATCCTGCATACCACCATCCTATGCTGTTGAGCAACACTCTCACCCGCTACTACTTTGCAGTCACTGACTTCCTTCAAATTACATCGCCTACACAAGATGAAGTCTACCTGTGTGCTCCTACCTCCGCTTTTATAAGTCACCCTATGCTCCTGTTACTTCTGGAAGAAAGTATTTACCACAGCCATTTCCATCCTTTTTGCAAAATGGATCAACATCTGTCCTTCTGTGTTCCTGTCCTGGATACCAAACCTGCCCATTACTTCCTCGTCCCCTCTATTGCCTGTACCAACATGTCCATTGAAGTCTGCACCAATGACCACTCTTTCACTTCTGGGGGTACTCTGCATCACTTCATCTAAGTCACTCCAGAATCTCTCCTTCTCTTCTAGCTCACATCCTGCCCGTGGGGCATAAGCACTAACAACATTGACCATCACACCTTCAATTTCTAACTTGAGACTTATCACTCTGTCTGACACTCTTTTCACTTCTAGAACATTCCTGACAAACTCCTCCTTCAAGATGACTCCTACTCCATTTCTCTTCCCATCCACACCGTGATAAAACAGCTTAAACCCTGCTCCTAAGCTTTGCTACCTTTCCATCTGGTCTCCTGAACACACAGAATGTCCACCTTCCTCCTCTGCATCATGTCAGCCAGCCTCTACCTTTTCTTTGCATAGTTCCAACATTCAAAGTCCCTACTCTCAGTCCTAGACTCATGCCTTTCCTCTTCTCTCTCTGCTTACGGACACGCCTCCCGCCTCTCCTTCTTCGACGTCTTTGACCAACAGTAGTCCAATTTCCATCAGCACCCTGTTGATTGACAGCACTGATGGCGGTCGTTGTTAACCCGGGCCTCTGCATTTCTCCGGGCTTGGGACCAGCATAAGGGGGAGAGACACTGGTTAGTGCCCCCCCGCCTCATGGCTGCATGGCTCATGGCTGCACTTAATGGTGTGCCATAGTAAAATTGTGAAGTTTTGTCTAATTTACTCTCCGTCCTTCTTTCCTCCCTTTTTTCTCTCTCTCTCTCTCTCTCTCTCTCTCTCTCTCTCTCTCTCTGTTAAATGTGGCCTGTTGTCCCATTTGTTATTGAAGCATGTTACTTTGCACTGCAGAACAATAACAAAAAGGAAAATCTCTAATCAATAGCAGTTGTTTGCCTGTACAAGGATAAGTGCTCCAAAATGCTGAGGGAAATGTCTTTTGGAGATGAGCAAGTGTAACCGTGTGTGTGTGTGTGTGTGTGTGTGTGTGTGTGTGTGTGTGTGTGTGGCTGCAGCTGGGCCGAACGGAGACAGCAGTGAACAATCTGAACCCTGTATTTGGAGTGAAGTTCCAGGTGGACTACCACTTTGAGGAGGTCCAGAAGCTGAAGTTTGCATTGTTTGATGAGGACAAGTGCAGCAGCCAGCTGTATGAGCATGACTTTTTGGGGGAGTTCATCTGCACACTGGGAGTGGTACGTCATCGCTGCTTTATATGTCCAGAACCCACTATAGTGGTACCTTACCTTACGATAGTCTCAGGAAACGAAAAATCCAGGTTACGAAAAACATTTTCCAAAATTTTTTGTCTCTGTATACGAAACAAGTTCTCCGTACGAAACACACCAAACGCACCATTGAAACATTTAAACAATGCATGAGCTGCTCTCCCATCAATGACGTTCAAACATCCCGCCCCGCTGGCCTCCCATTAGCTAGGAGGGATGACGCAGCTACCTCCCATTGCCTATCTTCCAACATCCCGCCCCCGCTAGCCTCCCATTGGCTAGGCGGGATGATGCAGCTCCCTCCCATTGGCTATTATGAAGCTGCATTTCCCATAATGCTTTTCGTGTAAAGGACAGAGTTACTGTTGTTTCATGCTTTATTTCTTGACTCGGGCTTTTAACCTTGAATAAACATTTGTAAGATTATAACTCTGCTAAAAAGACATGGTCAACACATGTGCACACACACGCACGCAGTGTGATTTCCGGTGCGAGTGAAAAGAAGTGGGCTTGTGGCCTGCAGTTGAGTGATATCGCAAAGGAATATGGCCAAACCCGTCTACCATCGGTATGACATTGAAGCAGAAGGAGGTCTTAAAAGGTATACTTTTATCATTTTTCAAGGGTTTAGGGGTAGTATTGGGGGTCTTGGAACGAATCACACGTTTTACACGTAAAATGCGGTTCAATTTACGAAAAATCCAGGTTAAGAAAAAGGCTCTGTAACAGATTAATTTCGTAAGGTGAGCTACCACTGTACCTTTAAAACATCATACATTTATGATCTAAAGATACCACCGGGTGTCAGTCCTTACTGACACTGCTCAGGGAGAGGACCAAATATCATCATCTTCACCAAATATATCCTGCCTTAATGAGAAAAATAAATAAATTAAAGATTAATTTAATATGACAGATTTCCAAAAGTACAAAACCATTTCAGTTACTTAACATTTATGAGGCATCAAGCACAAATAGATAGAACTACCTGTTCTGCACACCAAGCTTCCTGTAAAGATTACCTTATGAACCTGCCTTGATCTTGTTCAGACTCTTCACTAGTACAGCCTCCACAGTGACCGCTTGTTGATTTTTAAACTCTTTATGCATTTTATTTTGGGCAAATTTAACTCGCCTGTATTTCACTGTACAGATTGTGTCCAACAAGAAGCTTCATCGGCCTCTTATTTTGGCTAATGGTAAACCGGCGGGAAAGGGCGCCATCACGGTACAATCTCAAGACTTTGCATTGTAACATCCTTAAAGTTACCAGCTGCTTATTGCACATGAGTGTCATGTTATATTTGTGTGATTTATTCTAGATAACAGCCCAGGAGTTATCAGACAACAGAATAATCACCTTGTCCATGTGTGGGAGAAAGCTGGATAAAAAAGTAAGACCATACACAGAGTATAAATCTATTCCCCCCCCAATCATCGACTAGGCTAAAATGGGGGAGTCATGGTACACATCCATCTCACAGCAAAAATGTCCTGGGTTTGAGTCCCAAGCCTGTGTTAAGGCTGTGTTCAAGTTCTCCATGTGCCTGTGTGGGTTTCCTCTGGGTATTTTGGTTTCCTCCTACAGTCCAAAGACATGTACATTAGGCTAACTGTCTGTTCCAAATTTCCCGTGTGTGTGTGTGTGGGTTGGTGTGGTGAGCTGTTCAGGGTGCACCATGCCTTCGCCTAGTGTTGGCTGAGATGGGCTCCAACTGTAATAAGATTAAAATGTTTGGCAAATGGTTGAGTGGTTAAGCAATGTTATGAATCATAATGGGATGTTTTTCTACTCTGGATTCCAGGATTTCTTTGGTAAATCAGACCCTTATTTGGAGTTCCACAAACAAGGAGAAGATGGAAAATGGATGCTGGTCCACAGAACAGAGGTAACACACCTGTGGAAATATACATCAATCATAAAGTGTGTCCAGAAAGTCTTCGTGGTGCAACTTACATTGGATTACAACCCCAGGCAGAAATTATGGAATTACTGAACTTGGAGGATGTTTACCGAGCCTTTTTATTTCATAGATTCTGCATTCATCACTAAAGCAGGCCTAAAGCTGGGGCAGCTCCAACAGTGGGTCAGGTCTGTTCCAAACCGTGCCGGACTGGTGAAATTTGATGGCAGTATAGCAAAGTAGCCTCCAGTGGATGGGGGAGTGGAGGTGTCTCAGCACAGTTTAATATGACGGCAGTGTGGCTAAACAACTGTGAGCAGTTGGGCGGGAGAAGAGAGATGGCGTATGGCGTAATGAGATTGTATTGAATTAGAAAAGTTGCGAAAGGTGATGACACAGCAGCGAGACGGTTTTGAGAACCACTGTGAAAATTTCAAACATTTTTGAAAATCTAACGGTTTTTGCTAGTCATTGCTTTACAAAGGCAAACACCAACACGGTGTCAAAACAATGTCACCGTGATCCAACATGGTTTGGAATGGTGCAAAATCACCTTCAGAACTGGGCCCGTGTGAGTCCTACTACAGTGATTCCATATTTGCCGGGGTTGAGCTGGAAAGTAAATCCCATTGGTTTTTTTTTTTGTTTTTTTTAGAAAGTCAGAATATTCAGCGATAAAACAAACAAAAATATATGTATGTATATGTATGGGGCTTTGTATTTCTTTGAAGTGCAAAAAAAGTTAAGAGAACCTTTGGTCCTTGTATGTAGTCGTCATGCTATAAAGTAGTGCCTGTGTATGTTCTCTGTGGCAGGTGATTAAGAATACTCTGGACCCTGTATGGAAGTCATTCACTGTGCCACTGATTTCTCTCTGCAATGGTGATGTGGACAGAAACATTAAGGTAAGTCTTATCTTCATGCAAATGAAAACATGTGGTGAAAATAAGATATTAGTGGAGCCTTGCCAGCCATAAGAAAGTGTATTGCCACTATGGCAAACCAAAGTCCAAAATGTTCTTCGCCATAAAATGTTACATACTACTATGCTCTGTTTCTGTCTAACACTAATGGACATTTCTCGGTTATTCACTAACTTACAAATTCATTTGCCAAACCTCTTAATCCTACTACGTACTGTACTAGGGAAGATGGAGCTGTTTTAGCTGACACTGGGCGAAGGTAGGGTACAATATGAACAGCTCAGCAGGCCATCATTGAGCCAGCATGCACGCCACCATTCACATCTAGGTAATTTGGAACAGCCAGTTAAGGAGTCTGAGCTGGTGCGTGAGGTGGAAAAAAACCGAATAGATAGATATAGTCAGACTCACCTCAACGCATGGCTTGGGCTCTGGAGCCACCCATCTCAAGAGGGGCTGGACCTTATTAAATTCTGGAATTGTTCATGGAGAGAGGCATCCTTGTTGCCCCATGCCCCCCCGTCTCCGTGCCCACACGGGGTTCTCCTCGGCTGACGAAAGGGTAGCATCCCTCCACCTTCGGGGGTGGGAGTGGGGGGTCCCGACTGTTGTTTGTGCTTATGAACCAAATGACAGTTCAGAGTACCCACCCTTCTTGGAGTCTTTAAGGGGTGTGTTGGAGAATTCCCTCCCCAGAGACTCGCTCGTTGTTCTGGGAGACTTTAACGCCCATGTGGGCAATGATGGAGTGATCTGGAAGGATGAGATTGGTAGGTATGGCCTCTCTAGTCTGAACCAGAATGGTGTTTCGTTGTTGGACATATATGCTCATCACGGTTTGTCCATCACAAACACCAGGTTTGAACATAAGTGTGTGCATAAGTTCAATTGGCACCAGGACACCCTGGATCGCAGTTCAATGATCAACTTTGTAGTTGTGTCACCAGATTTGCAGCCGCATGTTCTGGACACTTGGCTGAAGAGGGGAGCTGAGCTGTCAACTGATCACCAAATGGTGGTGAGCTGACTCCAATGACGGGGGAGGCTGCCCTCCAGACCTGGCAGGCCCAAGTGTGTAGCTAAGGTCTCCCGGGGATGTTTGGTGGCGTGTCCTGTCAGAGGGGCCTTTAATTTCCACCTCCGGCAGAGCTACAACCATGTCCCGAAGGAGACAGGTGACATGGAATCCGAATGGGCCATGTTTTGTGCCTCCATTATTGAGGTGGCAGCCCACAGCTGTGGCCAGAAAGCCATCGGTGCCTGTCATGGGGGTAACCTCCAAACCCAGTGTGGTGGACTCCTATGGTAAAACAGGCATCCACCTGAAAAAGGATGCCTATTGGGTTTTGTTGATCTGTGGAACTCCCGAGGCAATAGACGGAGGCAACAGTGTTGTAACCTGACCTGGATATAGGAGGAGTTCGGTAACGGCCTGGAGAGTGATTATCAGTTGGCCTCAAAAAGATTCTGAACCACCATCCGACACCTCAGGAAGGGGAAGCAGTTCTCCACAAATACTGTTTACAGTGGAAGTAGGGAGCTGCTCACCTCTACTGGGTATTTTGTCAGGAGGTGGAAAAATACTTTGAGGGCCTCCTTGATCCCACCAACATGCCCTCCATGGAGGAGGAATACCATGGGGGTTTGGGTGGGAGTCCACCCATCACTGGAGCTGAGGTCGCTGAGGCAGTTAAAAAGCTCCTTGGTGGTCGGGCTCTGGGGGTGGATGAAATCAACAGGGCTCAGGATGTTGTAGGACTGTCTTGGTTGACACGTCTCCACATCATCACGTGGTCCGTGGTCATTGAGGCCCGTACCTCTGGATTGGCAAACCGAGTTGGTAGTCCCCTTTTTTACAAAGGGGGCTGGAGGGTGCGTTCCAATTATTAAGGAGTCACACTCCTCAGCCTACCCAGAAAAGTATATGCAGGGCTACTGGAGAGGAGGATCCAACCAATGGTCAGGAGGAACAATGTGGTTTTCGTCCTGGCCACGGCACTCTCAACGAGTTCTATACAATTTACAGGATCCTGGATGGGGCATGGGAGTTTGTCCAATCTGTCCATGTGTGTTTTGTGGATTTAGAGAATGCTTTCGACCGTGTCCCTCAGGTTGTCTTGTGGGGTGTGCTCTGGGAGTACAGCATTCTGGACCTGTTGCTAAGCGCCATTCGGTCACTGTATCACCAGAGCCAGAGCTTGGTCTGGATTGGGAACAACAGGTCAAATTAGTTTCTGGTGAGAGTAGGTGTCTGCCATGGCTGTCTTTTATCGCCAATTCTGTTCATAATTTTATGGACAGAATTCTTAGGCATAGCCGAGGCGTTGAGGGGTTCTGGTTTGGTGGCAATCGGATCTCTGCTTTTTGTGGATGACGTTGTCCTTTTGGCTTCATCAATCCAGGACCCCCAGCTCTCTTTGAACAATTTGCAGTCAAGTGCGACGCGGCTGGGATGAGAATCAACACCCCCAAGTCCAAGGCCATGGTTCTTAGTCGGAAAAGGGTGGAATGCACCTGTCTGGACTGGTCTGGAATGAGGTCATGCTCCAAATGGAGGAGTTCAACTATCTCAGAGTATTGTTCACTAGTGAGGGAAGGATGGAAAGAGAGATTGACAGGTGGAAGAGGGAGCTGACCTGCAAAGCTCTCAATTTACCGGTCGATCTACGTTCCAACTCTCACCTATGGTCACGAGCAGTGACAGTAACCGAAAGAACAAGATTGCAGATACATGTGGCTAAAATGAGCCTCCTTTGCCGGTAGGCAGGGCTCTCCCTTAGAGATAGGTTGAGAAGCTTAGCCATCCATTGAGAGCTCCGCATTAAGGAGTCAGTTGAGCTGGCTCACGCATCTGGTTAGAATGCCTCCCGAATAACTCCCTGGTGTGGTGTTTCAGGCATGTTCCATCAGGAAGAGACCCCGGGTTGGACCTATAAAATGCTGGAGGGATTATGTCTTTCGGCTGGTCTGGAAATGCTTCGGTGTCCCGAAGTGGCTGAGGAGAGGGAGATAATGATGCTGATGAATACAATCTGATCTTAAATTTATTGTATAACTAAATTATTAATTAAATGTATAACTTGATTAGAAAGTCCTTAGTGTGTTTATACATTTTTGGGTTAAACTGTTTGTGTGTCAGTTTGCAGTTATAAAATTTCTGACAGTATTGGTCATACCTCCAGTACACCCAGTACCATGTCAGGGTCATTATGTGCAGATTAAAGTATGTTAAGTATATGGATGTAATGACAACCTGTTAACTGAGAAAAGTCTTAGATCTGGAAAGGCTCCAGATAATAGTACAGACGATCCCCAACTTACGTTCATTCGTTTTACGTATTTTTCAATTTTACGTTTAAAAAAAAAAATTGTCAAATTTTGAGTTTAGCGTGCTCTCTGTAATACGAGATGTACCTACGTAGTACGCTGACATAATACGCTACTTCCGCATGACAATGCATCCATTGTTTACAAACGACAGACTGAACATGCCTCTCCTTCTTCCCAGTTCACAGCTTGTTACCCTTGTGTTAAGACATCGTCTCTGTGATCTTTGTGTTTACACTGTTTTGCGGACTTTTGTAACCCTAAGCAAATATGGTTGGTCAGAAGCGCAAGCCTACTAGTGATAGTGGTAATCAGAAAAAACGGCAAGCCATCTCGTTAGAAATGAAGATGGCGATTATCAAGAAAATTGATGCTGGTGAAAAACATGTGAATGTTGCACGTTTCTTCCAAATGGCTCCGTTGACCATCGGAACCATTTACAAGCAGAAAGATCTCATCACAGAGAATGTTAAAGGTTATATTTGATACTGTATTTGATATTTGATGAATGAATTTGATTAAAATGTATCTATTTGAAATTATTTTGCAGGAATTTAATTTATTTGAAATTAATATTGATATTATTTGATATATTGGGCTGGAAGTGTCTTGAGCCCATCTAAACCTTGGCTTTGAGGAAGTGTTTATTTTCTCAGGTAATATGCTATGACTATGATAATGATGGGGGCCACGACTTCATTGGAGAGTTTCTGACCACAGTCACCAAGATGAGTGAAGCACAGAACACTGTAGAGGTGAGACAAGTTAAAGTATGACAAACATTTTCTGAATTATCCACAAACAGGGCATGCCACAGCCATTTGTCACCAGGAGTCTATGGGAGCTAATTGACGAAGCTCTTGTGGAAGAGAGATGGCATAAACTACCATGTCATTCAAAGTGATCACCAGCCATGGCATCTCTGAGCTCATTTATACGAGAAGGGGCAGAAGGCTTTCCTTTTGGGTGTGTTAGGCTGCCTCCAAATGCGCATGTGCTGCACTTCACAAAGAGGCAGATGGCAGCATCACATGCCACCGAGGGGGCATGTGCATGCTTACGGCCCTGCCTGCATGGTTTTGGTTATATATGATAGGAAGGCAACACTTGACAAGTGGAAATTGGATAAACAATTAGAGGAGGAAAAAAAAATTAAAACTTTCCCTCACCTCCTCTTTACCAAACTGCTTAATCCTGCTAATGTCTGGAGCCTATCTCAGCCAACATTGATTGATTGAAGACGAGGTACACCCCAAAGTGGCTTGCCAGACCATCACAGGGCCAGCACACACACACACACACAACCGTTCACTCACACTTTGGGGCAATTTAGAACAGCCACTGCCTAATGTGTATCTCATTACAATAGGAGGAAACCAGAGTACCCAGAGGAAACCCACATAAGCACAGAAACGACTTGCAAACTCAGCACAGAAATGCTCTCACTGAGCCTGGGACCTGGACCCTTTTGTTGTAAGGTGGCTGTGACCACTACACTACAGAATTGCCTAATTTCGAACTTTTAAAGGAAATTTGAGTAAACGGTGGTTGGTGGATTCCCCCCCCCCCCCCCTTTTTTTTCTTTTTTAAAATCTCATCATATGGAACACAGCATCAGTAATGTGAGGCAGCTATTCCAACTTTAACTGCAATCATAAATTTTAAGGAGCATTTATGTTAATTGGAAAACAAAACATTGTCCTGGCCATTCATCGCTGTATAAGGGTGGAGGAGATGCCTTTTTTTATTTACCTTTGACACGTGGCAGACTTCTCTAGGTCACCTTGAATTTGTTCTGTTTTACTTGGCTTTATAGCTATAGAATGGCTTTCACACTTTGTGCATTTTGGTGTAGTATTGAAAAGGTTTTGAATGTTTTAGCTTCCCTTAAATTTGAAGCAATCCCTTAAACTGAAGATAGCATGTTAAAGCTTCCGGCACCAATTGATTTCTCTCAAACAGGAATTATGAATAGGAAACATCATTTGTCTGAGGTGTGTTGTGCTCATTCCTGTGCGTATTGTAAGAGCAGAGGCTGTTCTTCATTGTTTGGCATAATGCAGCTGAAAGAAGCTATTTAACAGAGACGCACTCAAATGTGGAGGGTGTGACTGATGAAGTAGAAGTAGGAAAGCATGAGAGAGCCCAAAGAGAGACAAAGAGAAAGTAACAGCTTCTTCTTCTTCTTTTTTTTTTTTGGAGGTATAAATTGCACTTGTTAAGTGTTGCCTTGTTTGTGGGAGCAAGCATGGTGTGTTGCCTGCCACGAGTGGGTGAGTGTAGTCTTACAGGAAACTACAGTAGGTGGAACCTACCATTCAGCACTTGGTATTTTCCTGTTTACAGACATCATATACATATATTGTTTTAGGGTTAGTATATATATATGCATGGCTATTACAGAGCATGAACTATTGTCCAGACAGTGGTATGACTACTAATGGATTTAAAAAAGGACATTAAGGTGGCAGTGACCCAGTGGTTGCACTGTTGCATTATAGCTGTGATGTTTTGGGGTTAAAATACTGTGGTTATCATGGGCGTTTCTGTGTAGCGTCGGTATGGTCTCAATGTGTTTGCATGAGTTTTCTCTCAGGGCTCCAGTTTCTTCTCACAGTAGAAAGACATACACATTAGGTTAACTCAATACTCCTGATTGCGTGTGAATGAGAATAGAAATGGTCATTTGGGTACAAGGAGGTACAATTAAAAAATGAATAACAGATTATTTATTAACAAAATTTTAATTTTGGAAGTAAGAACTGAGTTCAAATTTAGAAAAGATATATACAGACGCTCCCCGACTTATGTTCATTCATTTTACGTTTTTTTTTTCAATTTTACCTTTTTTTTTTTTTAATTTGTCAAATTTTGAGTTTAGATGTACCTACGTAGCACGATGTTTACAAACGACAGACTGAACGTGCCCCTCCTTCTTCCCAGTTCAGTTATCGCTGATCCAAAGGTTTGGGGTTCGAGTCCCACTCTCCACAAGGTTGTCACTGTCCCACCCAGTGCAGCTAACTGGGTTATCAAAGGCCGGCCATGTCTCTCACTGTCTATGGTGCGAGGCATGTAAAAGAACCATTGCTGACTTTCGACAAGAGTAGGCTGCCAAGCCGTCGGCGTGTTTCCGCCCTGCGATGGCCTGGCGAGCTGTCCAGGGTGTACTCTGCCCTCGCCCGGAGTTGGCCCTTGCCCGCGACCCTAATTAGGATGAAGCGGTTACAGAAAATGAACTGAACTGAACTGATATATCTGTTATGTAGCATGTTACCCTTGTGTTAAGACGTGATCTTTGTGTTTACAATGTTTTTGAAGACTTTTGTAACCCTAAGCAAATATGGTTGGTCAGAAGTGTAAGCCTACTAGTATGGGTGCAAGTCTCATACACAGAGATGAATTAACTATCTGCTTGGATCGGCGCAATCTACCATGCATACTCAGTTAAGCAAAGAGAGTTGTAAAATGAATGAAAACTCGAATCCAGAAAAGAACGAGAACTCTCCGCTCTGCGGGTGATTCACATCAGTGCAGGTTGAGTACTAAACGAGTACAGTATTCAACGGCACCCTTTCTCACTTGAAAGACCAGAAGTCCGTATAACCCGCGCTTTGTCTCAAGTAAACTACTTTTGGTGTTGAGCGCCTCACATATTGTAAGCGTTGATTGGCTGTTTTAAGCTTCATGTAAAGTGACTCGGCTCAGCTTCATGTAATGTGACCATCCGGAACCATTTACAAGCAGGAGATCGCATCATTGAGAATATTAAAGGTTATATTTGATACTGTATTTGATATTTGATTAGTGAAGTTTATTAAAATTTATCTATTTGAAATTATTTTGCTTGTATAGTCAATTGCTTACGTTCAATTTCAACTTGCGTTCGGCCGTCCGGAACCAATTAAAAACGTAAGTCGGGGAGCGTCTGTAAGCATGAACTGAACTAGTGTGAACTGGCACAACACTTTTTTTATTCAGTGCGAGTCTAAGTGGTGGTGTGTGAACCTCTTTTTATGGGTGGAGTTTCAGTTTTAGTATTATTAATAATAAATCTGTTCCGTGCTCTTCGGGCTCTTAAACAGCACTGCGTCACAAACAGGATTGCTACTGTAAGGGAAATCACAGAATGGGCCCAGCAATACTTCCAGAAACCATTGTCGATGAACACAATCCACCGTGCCATCCACCGTTGCCAGCTGAAACTCTACAGCACAAAGAAGAAGCCATTTCTAAACGGGACCCAGAAGCGCAGGTGTTTTCTCTGGGCCAGGGGTCATTTAAAATGGAGTGTAGCAAAGTGGAAAACTGTTCTGTGGTCAGACGAATCACGATTCAAAGTTATTTTTGGAAAACTGGGACGCCATGTCATCCGGACTAAAGAGGACAAGGACAACCCAGGTTGTTATCAGCGCTCAGTTGAGAAGCCTGCATCTGTGATGGTATGGGGTTGCATGAGTGTGTGTGGCATGGGCAGCTTGCACATCTGGAAAGGCACCGTCAATGCAGAAAGGTATATTCAGGTTCTAGAACAACATCTGCTCCCGTCCAGACATTGTCTCTTTTGCAGTTTTCAACATGATAATGCCAGACCACATGCAGCATTAATTACATCGTGGCTGTGTAGAAAATGGATCCGGGTATTGAAATGGCCAGCCTGCACTCCAGATCTTTCACCCATAGAGAACATTTGGTGCATCATAAAGAGGAAGGCGCAACAGAAGGCTTAAGACAGTTGAACAGCTCAAGGTCCGTATTAGACAAGAATGGGACAGCATTCCTATTTCTAAACTTGAGAAACTTGTCTCTTCGGTCGCCAGATGTATGCAGACTGTTATAAGAAGAGTCGATGCCTCACAGTGATGAAAATGGCCTTGTCCCAACTTTTTTGAGGTTTGTTGACACCATGAGATTTAAAATCAACATATTTTTCCCTTTAATGATACAACTTCTCAGTTTGAACTGTTGACCCTGTCATCTATGTTCTGTTCCGAATAAAATGTTGAAATTCGGCACTTCCACATCATTGCGTTCAGTTTTTATTCACAATATATAGTGTCCCAAAGTTTTTGGAATCCGGTTTGTAGTAAAAATGTAATTGATGGCAAGTTGCTGGGATATAATAAGATTGAAACACTTCAGGAATTCATTTATTTATTTATTTATTTATTTATTTGGAAAATCAACTTTAGGAAGGAATTTATTCACCTTATACATTGGGCTGCATTTGTGAGTGATGTGTATCTATGAGAATTCTTCACTGAAAAAACGAAATTGTCAGAAATGGCAGTGCAGTTATAAAATATTAAGCCCAAAGACAGAATTCAGAACAAGGCTTCTGAAAGGAATCTGGCTGAATGACAGGCTTTATCTATTTGTAAATGCCCAAAAGGTTTGCATGCGCTTCTGAGGTTTGCTCTAGTAAGTCTTGCTCAGATGTTAAACTCTGTTTTCACTGCTGCAGGTGGAATTTGAATGCATCAATCCTAAGAAACAGAAGAAGAAAAAAAACTACAAGAACTCTGGAATCATTATTTTGAAGTCCTGCAAGGTAAAGAAGCATCTTCACTCCCTGTTCCCTAGCTCCAGGATTTAGCAGTTAAAAATTAATGCCGTACAAAGCTGCATGATCTCCTTATATCATTTATTCAGTTAATTTTAAAATGATGCTAGCTATGATTTAAGGCTTTGTAGTGCAGTAGGCAGAGATTACTTTAATAGCTCCAAAAACCTGTAGTAAATAAAAAATAGTATTGATATCAGTACGGGGCATCTGTTACTCCTGAACAATCAGTCATGAGGTGCATTGCTCTTGCCCATGCATCCAAAAAATGTAAAAAATGATTTAATTACATGCAGTGATGAGCAGATCAGCTTGTATGACCCTGACACATGTGCTCACATCCAGGAGATCATGTGATAGAGGTGTCTCTTCTTTTCCCTTGTCTCATTACTCTATGAACAAGGATGCATAATGGAAAAGTGTGTGATTGACCGTATGCTTGTTTGATGCTCCTCAGATTACAAGGGATTACTCATTCTTGGATTACATCCTGGGTGGCTGTCAGCTTATGTTCACTGTGAGTTTACACTTGGTTTCCTATACATTAAAGGGAAACATTAGTATGCGTTCTCAAAGATTTTGTATTTTTTTTTTTTAATGGAGATTTCACAATGTAGAGCTGGGTGATACAGGGATCCCTCGCTACTTCGCGCTTCAATTCATGCGGCTTCAATGCATCGTGTGTTTTTTTTGTTTGTTTTTTTGTTTTTTAAATCTTCATCGAATTAAAAAATAAGTTGCTCAAGGAAGAATAGGGGAAAATGTTAAGGAAAATGCTGCAAAAACAAGGCCAATTATACAAAAAAAGCCCAAAACAAACACAAAGCATAAAAAACAACCCAAAACCTCCCATCAAAACGACTTGCATTTTTGTGAGGTGTGCATCTGAGCACTTGCACGAGCATCTGTGTGCGTCTGTATGTGTGTGCATTTATATTTTATTTACATCTTATGCATTTTTTTTAATGTTTAATTGTTATTATACGCATTTATAGCGTTGAATATGTATTCAATATGGTGATCGTGAGGGAATCTCGGTCCCAATTAACCGTGGAAAGTGAGCGATCCCTGTATTGTTTTCGCTTAGTTTATAATATACTAGTCCTTATAAAAAAATTAGCATATTGTGATAAAGTTCATTATTTTCTGTAATGTCCTGAGAAACATTAGACTTTCATATATTTTAGATTTATTACACACAACTGAAGTAGTTCAAGCCTTTAATTGTTTTAATATTGATCATTTTGGCAAAAAAGTAAAGAAAAACCAAAAATTCCTATCTCAAAAATTTAGCATATTTCATCCGACCAATAAAAAAAGTGTTTTTAATACAAAAAAGTCAACCTTCAAATAATTATATTCAGTTCTGCACTCAATACTTGGTCAGGAATCCTTTTGCAGAAATGACTGCTTCAATGTGGGCGTGTCATGGAGGCAATCAGCCTGTGGCACTGCTGAGGTGTTACGGAGGCCCAGGATGCTTCGATAGCGGCCTTAAGCTCATCCACAGTGTTGGGTCTGGTGTCTCTCAACTTTCTCTTCACAATATCCCACAGATTCTCTATGGACTTCAGGTCAGGAGAGTTGGCAGGCCAATTGAGCACAGTAATACCATGGTCAGTAAACCATTTAGCAGTGGTTTTGGCACTGTGAGCAGGTGCCAGGTCGTGCTGAAAAATGAAATCTTCATAAAACACAGTGGACCAACACCAGCAGCTGACATGGCACCCCAGACCATCACTGAATGTGGGTACTTGACACTGGACTTCAGGCATTTTGGCATTTCCTTCTCCCCAGTCTTCCTCCAGACTCTGGCACCTTGATTTCCAAATTGACACGCAAAATTTGCTTTCATCCAGGAAAAGTACTTTGGACCACTGAGCAACAGTCCAGTGCTGCTTCTCTGTAGCCCAGGTCAGGCGCTTCTGCCGCTGTTTCTGGTTCAAAAGTGGCTTGACCTGGGGAATGCGGCACCTGTAGCCCAGTCCACTGCTTCCACAGGTCCCCCAAGGTCTGGAATCGGCCCTTCTCCACAATCTTCCTCAGGGTCCGGTCACCTCTTCTGGTTGTGCAGTGTTTTCTGCCACACTTTTTCCTTCTCACAGACGTCCCACTGAGGTGCCTTGATACAGCACTCTGGGAACAGCCTATTCGCTCAGAGATTTCTTTCTGTGTCTTGCCCTCTCGTTTGAGGGTGTCAGTGATGGCCTTCTGGACAGCAGTCAGGTCGGCAGTCTTACCCATGATTGCGGTTGTGAGTAATGAATCAGGCTGGGAGTTTTTAAAAGCCTCAGGAATCTTTTGCAGGTGTTTAGAGTTAATTGGTTGATTCAGATGATTAGGTTAATAGCTCGTTTAGACTACCTGAACATGATATGCTAATTTTTTGAGATAGGAATTTTGGGTTTTCATGAGCTGTATGCCAAAATCATCAGCATTAAAACAATAAAAGACCTGAAATATTTCAGTTGGTGTGCAATGAATCTAAAATATATGAAAGTTTAATTTTTATCAGTACATTACAGAAAATAATGAACTTTATCATAGTATGCTAATTTTTGAGAAGGACTAGTAGATACAGTGTGTATATATTGGAACTTGCTCTTACTTCATTTAAATTAGTAGATCCTCCCTTCTCAGAATCCTCTGGTGGTCCAAACACTCACTCACTCACTCTGCTGAACCTTTTTATCCCATTAGAGTTGTGGAGTGGCTGCAGCCTATGAGCTGAGTACACCCTGAACAGCTTAACAGACCATCACAGGGCCCAAACACTGTGGGAGGAATCCAGAATAAAACCAGAGAAAACCCACACAAGCATGTGTAAAACATGCAAACTCCACACAGACACACGCTCGTTGAGCATAGGACACGAACCCAGAACTTCTTACTCTGAGGCAGACATGCTAACCACTACGCCATTGCGCTGCTTATGGTCCAAGCAATCTGAAAATACAGACACTCCCCGACTTACGTTTTTAATTGGTTCCGGACAGGCGAACGCAAGTTGAAAGTGAACGCAAGTTGTTACAGTGACGTATGACGTGTGACACTCATACTGTACTATACATCCATAAATACCATTACCATACCTCATAAAACACCCCTAAATCAATTATAAACATAACATTATAAAATATCAACATTAATTTCAAATAAGTCACTTATTTATACCGAGTTACTTTACATGAAGCTTATACAGCCGATCAACGCTTACAATGTGTGAAGTGCTCAATACCAAAAGTAGTGTACTTGCTGTGGGTTATACAGACTTCCGGTCTTTCAAGTGCACAAGGGTGCTGTTGAACTTGTTTAGAACACAGCCTGCACTGATGCAGTCTCCCAGCAAAGCGGAGAGTTCTTTCTTTTGTGTAAGTGAACTTTATTCAAGAGATGCATACAAAGAGCAAGTACAAATCCTAATGAATATTAATATAAAAATAAGTATACACTCTTATTATTCTGCTAAAAGATAATAAATATCTGTAATTGCTCTGTAATTTGTGGATTTGCGGACTCCCGGTAACGGACGGCTGTGGCATTAAACAAGACTCAAACTTACAATCTCCTGGTTAATAGTCACTCACCTTGTCGATGCGCCACTCGGGAGCCATCAAGTTACATTTTATTTAAAGTTTACATGTATGACATGAACCCCTGGAAAAATATATGAAAGTACCACACTGCCAACGTTTCGTTATAGTTTCAAATAGAGAAATCAAAGATGTCTTCCTTTCGTTTTTTTCCCTTTTACTCAGGAGTCGCCACAGCGAATCATCTGGTTCGCACGTTTGATTTGGCAGAGGTTTTTACGTCGGATGCCCTTCCTGTCACAACCCTTTTAGCAAGGGACAGAAACACGCTGACGACTTTGCAGCCTACTCTTTACGAAAGTCAGCAATGGTTCTTTTACATGCCTCTCACCATAGACAGTGACAGACATGGCCCGCCTTTGATAACCCAGTTAGCCGCACTGGGGGAAATAAAGAAATCAAAGATAAAATGCAAAAATTGTTTTGAACAAAATTAATGAAAAATTAATTCAACTCATTTTTAACATTAGAAATAAATAATGTGATGTTGCATAAGTTTGACAAGTGAGGGGATACAGTTAGTAGAACAGAGCACAGAGCACTTTCCCTCCGAGTGTATTAGGCTACCACTAAATGCACATGTGCAACAGTTCATGCAGATGTGCATGCTTATGCCCCTTCCTGGTTGGTGGTGGTCCTGTGATGGGTAACGCATTACCTGTGTGACATGTGGGAATTGGCTATGACTAAAAATTGGGGGGGGGGAGCATTGGCAAAAAACAAATAGATATTTAGAGATTTTATGGATGACAGAGAATTATAGATAGCTATACAGAAGGGCTGGTGGTCGAGAGCATCCTCACTTCATCTTTATAACCAGGCCTTATAATTTTAAATAATTACATTTACATTTATGCCATTTGGAAAAAGTCCTTATCCAGAATGAATTAGACTTTTTTTAATCTTTGTTTAAATTCTACAAATGAGTAGTTGAGGGATAGGAGCCTTGCTTAAGGGCCCAACAATGGCAGTTTAGTGGTACTGGGGCTTGAACAAAGAACATTCTTCATTATGGTTAACCCATTAAATGTCATTGAGCTCTTCACTGCCTTCTTCTTCTTTTCCTTTCGGCTGTTCCTTTTTCCTCAGGGGTCGCCATAGGGAATCATCGCATATTTGATTTGGCGTAGGTTTTTACGTCGGATGCCCTTCCAGACACAACCCCTTCACAAGGGGCAGAAACTCGCTGACGGCTATGCAGTCAACTCTTGACAAAAGTCAGCAATGGTTCTTTTACATGAACCTCTCACCATAGACAATGAGAGACATGGCCGGCCTTTGATTACCCAGTTAGCTGCACTGGGGGCGTGGTGGGTGGAGTGACAACCATGTGGAGAGTGGGGCTCGAACCCCCGACCTTAGGATTAGCAATCTAGCGCCCTTTACCACCAGGCCACCACCGTCCTGTCTGTCTGTCTGTCTTCGTTTCGGCCTTTTCCCTTTTATTCGGGAGTCAGACAGTGTGACAACCTTGTGGAGAGTGGGACTCGAACGTCCAACCTTTTGGATCAGCGATCCAGTGCCCTATACCACTAGACCACCACTGCCCACCGTCCTGTCTATGTCGTATAAAAGAAACTGTACTGAAACTAGCAAAGTCAATACTGAGCCAATTTTTTAAAACACATGACATGGTATGATAAACACCGTCTCTTAAGACTTGAAAAACTGTGCCAATTTATTTCCCGTTATATACTTATTGCTGTTTTAGAATTATTTTAATGCTGATGCAGTATGAGTCTCTGTTCTTTGGTGCATAGTTGAGGGTGAAGTCTTCCTTCTGTAGCGTGTCTGAGTGAAGTGCTTCTGCTCATAGTCCTTTATGTAACTCGGTCAAATGACACAAAGAGAGTGAAATGTACAGGTTGCTATAGTGATGGCACTGGAAGGACCCTGACAGGAGAGGGATACAGAAAGCGACAGGAAAGTCTGAAGAAAACTGTTTAAAAGGTCAATCACACTACAGATGGACATGCTCGCCAAAAAGTGCAATAAGATCTCCTTTGTTTTTGAAAAGAAGTAAGGAAAATGGAGAGTGACATGGAAGGAAATACAGGGATCCCTTGCTACTTCGCACTTCAATTCATGCAGCTTCAGTGCATCGTGGTTTTTTTAAAAAAATAAATATTCATCGAATTAAAAAACAAGGAAATTAAGGAATAGGGGGAAAGGTTGAGGAAAATGCCACAAAAACAAGGCCAATTATGCAAAAAAAAAAAAAAAAAAGAACTCTAAACCAACAAAAAACAACTCAAAATCTCCCATCATAACTACTTACAATGTTGAATCCGGGTGCGCGTATGTATGTGTGTCGTCGTCTTCTCATGCAATACCATCTGTATGTGTGTGTATTTATATTTTATTTACATCTTGTGTTGTTTTATCAATGTTTGTTATTATAAGCATTTACAGCATTGAATGTATTTATTCATATTTATATATATATATATATATATATATACATACATGTACAGTAGTCCCTCGACATTCGTGGGGGTTCGGTTCAGAGCCCTCCCGCGAATCGAGATAATCCGCAAGTTCTGTACCCGGAAGTAAAACCCCATGGATCACGTCACATGTGCGAATGAGCAGCCAGAAGTAAAATACTATGTATCTATTACATGCGCTAAAATATGTTTCTTAAACACATTCTATAGACAGTCTTACTCATTAATACAGTATTAATGTCGTAAAATGTAGTAATGATTAAGAAAAACTTAATTTTTTTACCGTGATATTGATTGATAATAAAATATAAACATTATACAGCATACATATAAAAACGCCTTTACAGGCATTCTCTGAAAAACATACAGCAGTGTAGTTTTCAAAAATGCCCACTAGAGGAATGTACTGTATTGCATATGTATGAGATGACTGAATTCAGCTATTAACTGCATTAAGTCCGAGCAGTTCAGCCACACCTCTCAGCCAGAGTGAGTTCAAACAGAGTTTTAGAGTGAGAAAGTTAGAGGCATTACAAACCAAAGGGTGATGTGATGTGAGTTAATCCTCTGGCACAGAGGTGAGCATGCTTTCGTTTATTGGGAGTAAATGAGAATCTTGAATTCAGGTGTGTCTGCTACCCAGCAGCTCAGCCACGCCCCTCAGCCAAAGTGAAGAGTAAACAGTTAGAAGCACAGCGCCAAAATTAAAGTCCCCCAAAACACAGACCATAACAAAAAGGACATAAAAGAACAAGAAATGTAATACATTGGATAAACAAACAAAATGAGAAACATGCTACACCACAGTAAATAAAATATAACACACAAACATTTTAAACATTACCTTAGGTCATGTACTGGAATAATAATTGAAAAAGACTTTAATAGTGGAGTGTTTTACAACAGTTCAGACGATTATTCCTCTTCAGGCCAATGCTTCAGGCACTTCAAAGGAAACTGTGGTTTCTTCCGGAGAAAGTCCTATTTCTTCAGAAGAGACATCCAACCTCATTACCATTTTCTGGTGCTTAGCAGGAGTGACATCATAGAACTTAACTGGTAATTAAAACACCCTAAAAAATGCTCATTGCCAACTTGTGCGCAAATGAGGAAAAAGGGGCGTTACATCATCTCAACCAATCAGCAGGAAGGAGGCGAGCCATTGGCTGAATTTGAATCACGTGCGAGCTGCTCGCCAATCAGCGAATACTCAAACCGTGAGTGCAAAACCACGAATAGTCAAGTGCCTACTGTATGTATACATCAGCCGGGTTAAGGGGGTTGATCCTACTTCGCAGATTTCGATGGTTGCGTGGGGGGTCTCGGTCCCAATTAACCGTGGCAAGTGAGAGATCCCTGTAGTGGGAAGAAAAAAAGGAGGGGAACTGGAGAGAAAGAAGAAAGGGAGGAAAATGGAAATGAAGGAGGAAGGGAAATAAAGGGGAAAGAAACAGGAAGGAAGAGAAGAGAGGAAAATGGAGGGAAGAAGGAAAATTAAGAGAAACGGGAAGGAAAATGAGTGAGCTGGAGTGAGAAAAATGAACAGAAGGAATAAAGAGGGAAGGGAAATGGGGGAATAGAGGAAAGAAAAGAAAATAAAGGAAGCAAAGAGATGGCAGGAATGAAACTGAAAGTGAAAAGAAAAGGAAGGAAGAAAAGAGATAGAAAATAGGAAAGGAATGAAAGAAAATAGAAGGAAAGGAAAATGAAGAGAAGTAAAGTGAAGGAAGGATGGATGGATGGAAGGAAGGAATAACTGAAGAGAGGGAATGATGTAATCTCGTTAAAACCGACTGATCTTTTCCTGTACGACGTGCCGCTGGTCCCGGTGGATGTAATAGATTCGGTTCACAGGGATGTTTGGGCTCCAACCGTGCAAGCATATTCTTCCTCCTCTAACTGTGCAAGAGTTTACCAAACTTGGCATGTGAGCCGTGAATACATCAGCACTTTTAGCAGCTATGTAAGGTCAAAGGTTAGCAGTAGCAAGCAGACCGTGGGAGTAGGAACAGAACATCTATTTGTGTGGGCATTTGAAGCAGTATAGTTGATGGCGAGGAAAAAAGATAATCAATACATAATGACCTGTAAGGCAGTGATCTGTATAGAAACTCAGCAACAATAGATCATTAAATATGCAATAATTCACATGTTCAGAAAAATAAACAGTAAATTACTGAAATGTATAATAGGAAATGGGGGAAACGGACATTCAATCATGTGATGTTTAACATTTATATCCCACCTGTGGCAAGAGTTTCGAACTCCTCACACTTCCTGTAATTATTTTGGGGTGTGTGTGTGTGTGTGTGTGTTTTTTTTTTTTTTTTTTTTTTTTTTTTTAAGACAATGTACATTTCAGAGAAGTAACATTATGGTATGGACCAATATGTCTGTTCAGAAAGTTTCCCTTGCATTAGTTGGTTCTGATTTTTATACGGCAACACAATAGTCACTTCACAGCAAGAAAGTCCCAGGTTTGAGACCCAGGCTCGTGTTTAGTTTGCGTGTCCTTGTCACGCATACGTGGGTTTCCTCTGGGTACTCCCATTTCCTCCCACAGAGACAAAGACATGCACAGGTTGATTGGCTCTTCCAAATTACCCCCAGGCCTGATTATGACTTTGAATGGTTATGTGCACTGTGATGGTTTGACAAGCTGTTCAGGATGTATCCCACCTTTGCCCGGTGTCAGCTCAGATAGGCTCCAGCTTCTCTGTGACCTGGTATGATTAAATTTCTTGGAAAGTATTTTCTTGTCTTTGTAGCCATAAACATGTATAGAGTGAAAGTAACCGGATTCTCCAAAGCTTTGGTGAAATAGAATGTATTTCTGCTCCAAAATCCTTTGCACTTAAATCCATCAGTTTTATATATTTATATTCATTCATTCATTTTATGTAACTGCTTAATCCTAATTAGGGGGCACGGGGAGGCTGGCACCCATCCCAGCTGACTCCGGGGGAGGGCAGAGTATACCCTGGACGGCTTGCCAGGCCATCACAGGGGGGAAACACGCTAACGGCTATGCAGCTACTCTTACGAAAATCAGCAATGGTTCTTTTACATGAACCTCCCACCATAGACAGTGACAGACATGGTCAGACTTTGATAACCCAGTTAGCTGCACTGGGGGGGGGGGACAGTGACAACCCTTTGAGAGCTTGAACCCTCAGCCTTAGGATCAGTGATCCAGCACCTTTACCACCAGGCCACCACTACCCTATATATATATATATATATACTTCTCAAAAAATTAGCATATTGTGATAAAGTTCATTATTTTCTGTAATGTACTGATAAAAATTAAACTTTCATATATTTTAGATTCATTGCACACCAACTGAAATATTTCAGGTCTTTTATTGTTTTAATACTGATGATTTTGGCATACAGCTCATGAAAACCCAAAATTCCTATCTCAAAAAATTAGCATATTTCATCCGACCAAGAAAAAAAAAAGTGTTTCTAATACAAAAAAAGTCAACCTGCAAATAATTATGTTCAGTTCTGCACTCAATACTTGGTCGGGAATCCTTTTGCAGAAATGACTGCTTCAATGCGGGCGTGTCATGGAGGCAATCAGCCTGTGGCACTGCTGAGGTGTTACGGAGGCCCAGGATGCTTCGATAGCGGCCTTAAGCTCATCCACAGTGTTGGGTCTGGTGTCTCTCAACTTTCTCTTCACAATATCCCACAGATTCTCTATGGGCTTCAGGTCAGGAGAGTTGGCAGGCCAATTGAGCACAGTAATAGCATGGTCAGTAAACCATTTAGCAGTGGTTTTGGCTCTGTGAGCAGGTGCCAGGTCGTGCTGAAAAATGAAAATCTTCATCTCCATAAAGCTTTTCAGCAGATGGAAGCATGAAGTGCTCCAAAATCTCCAGATAGCTGCATTGACCCTGCCCTTGATAAAACACAGTGGACCAACACCAGCAGCTGACATGGCACCCCAGACCATCACTGACTGTGGGTACTTGACACTGGACTTCAGGCATTTTGGCATTTCCTTCTCCCCAGTCTTCCTCCAGACTCTGGCACCTTGATTTCCGAATGACATGCAAAATTTGCTTTCATCCGAAAAAAGTGCTTTGGACCACTGAGCAACAGTCCAGTGCTGCTTCTCTGTTGCCCAGGTCAGGCGCTTCTGCCGCTGTTTCTGGTTCAAAAGTGGCTTGACCTGGGGAATGCGGCACCTGTAGCCCAGTCTACTGCTTCCACAGGTTCCCCAAGGTCTGGAATCGGCCCTTCTCCACAATCTTCCTCAGGCTCCGGTCACCTCTTCTGGTTGTGCAGCGTTTTCTGCCACACTTTTTCCTTCCCACAGACGTCCCACCGAGGTGGCTTGATACAGCACTCTGGGAACAGCCTATTCGCTCAGAGGTCTTACCCTCTCGCTTGAGGATGTCAATGATGGCCTTCTGGACAGCAGTCAGGTCGGCAGTCTTACCCATGATTGCGGTTTTGAGTAATGAACCAGGCTGGGAGTTTTTAAAAGCCTCAGGAATCTTTTGCAGGTATTTAGAGTTAATTGGTTGATTGAGATTATTAGGTTAATAGCTCGTTTAAAGTACCTTCTCATGATATGCTAATTTTTTGAGATAGGAATTTTGGGTTTTCATGAGCTGTATGCCAAAATCATCAGTATTAAAACAATAAAAGACCTGAAATATTTCAGTTGGTGTGCAATGAATCTAAAATATATGAAAGTTTTATTTTTATCAGTACATTACAGAAAATAATGAACTTTATCACAATATGCTAATTTTTTGAGAAGGACAAGTATATAGTGTAATTAAAACCTGGCAGTAAGGTGACAATCACGCTGCAGCCCATAATGTCACTGCTGCTTTGTGTGCACTTGGAGAACCAGTTGTAACCTGGTCACCCACAGGCTAGGAGATGAAATTGCACCCTCATTGTGTCACTCTGCATTATAATCTTCCCCTGTGTCGTTTTCTTACACCCTGTCTGAGAGCAAACATCAGTGTGTAAATTAATAATCATAATTATTAATACCTTTCTATTTAATCTACAAAAAAATCCCTCTAGATTATTTATTTATTTATTTATATACGTCCAAGATTCTGGATTCAAGTTCTGAGCTCAGGAATCTCTGTGTGGGATTTGCATGTTCCCCTTTGCTTGTATGGGGTTTTCTCTGGGAACTTGGGTTTCTGCCCTCCCACAGTCCAAAGACATGCACATGAGGCTAATTGGGTGTTTCAAATTTCCAGTAGGCCTGGATGAGAATGTGAATGGTGGCCATTCAGGTTGTATACCGCTTCTCGCTCAAAATCATCCGGGATTGGCTCCAGCTTCCCTGTGACCCTGATGAGTATGGTAGGCCTCCGTCAGTCCCGAAGGACTATGGCTGCGCTCTGGCTGGTATCCCGGCTGGTGATACTCCCCAGTGCGCAGAGCCTGGGTAGGGAGTAATGAGGGACAGGCTGTTACCCAAGCAGCAAGTCCCCCGTCTCGGCGCCACCGGAAGGATCCAATGGAAGGGCAAGTGCCAATACGACTGGGTTCCAGTGCCGTTGCAGGAGAGAATCTACGGTCAATTTAGAACGGCCAATACAGTGCACGTCTTTGGATTGCGGGAGGAAACCGGAGCACCCGGAGGAAACCCGCACAAGCACGGGGAGAACATGCAAACTCCACACAGAAACGCCCAGGCCGGGAATCGAACCCAGGCCTTCTTGCTGTGAGGCGGACGTGCTAACCACTACGCCACCGTGCCGCCACCCTGATGAGTAAGATAATAGGTAGATAGATGGATGGTTTATAGGTCTGATGACCAAAAGATAACTGCTCATCAATTGTTGATTTATCTATAGCTAATAATGCCTTCATATTTTAAATGGTAAAATGACTGTTTAAATAAATCAGCAGTAACAATAAACATTTAAAGATGAATAAAATGTGCAGCTTGTGATTTTATGTGCTGTGCACCAAATCACTTTCACATAAAATGATCTATCTGTTGCTGCCTTTCTATCCATTTCCCTTTGTCTCATTTTCTTTTTGTTCATTTCTCACTTTTAATTTTCTTTCCCTTCTGTCCTTCTCACCTGACATACTTGGCAGTGAAGCCTCTGACATACTGATGTTTGTACAGTAAGTAGGTGTGTAGTGTGGATCGTGACGGCTCTGGTTTGCACTCAATTCGCAGTGGGTTGATAAACACTGCCTGAGGACAGACTTGTCAGAGCTCAAGTTGAGAAGCGTTTGTTTGTAAACCTTCTTTAACAAAAACAGTACAGCCTGTGGCTGGGAGCATTTGATGTAGCTCCAGCTAAAATAGCATTGCCGTGTGTGTGTGTGTGTGTGTGTGTGTGTGTGTGTGCGAGTGCGTGTGTGTGTGTGAAGGAAATCAACCCAGTCACGCTGATAATGAATTGCTGCTGAATATGTCCGCCACACAATATTAATCACCGTAAAACCGGATGAGCTGCGGTGTGCGTTTAATGCATTTACTTTTTGGATTATATTCGTGAAATAACTTCCATGATCATAAGTAATCGGAGGTATTTAATACATTTTTGTATCCATGTTTGTGCACTACTAGGTTGGCATCGACTTCACAGCTTCAAACGGGAACCCCAGGGAGCCGTCCTCGTTACACTACATCAACCCGATGGGCAGCAACGAGTATCTCTCTGCCATCTGGGCCGTGGGTCAGATCATACAGGACTATGACTCGTAAGTGCCAAACAAAGTCATTTTATTTTGTTCCAAGTAGTGTTTCCATTAAAGTTATCATTTGTTCTGTAGTTAGACAGAGGGGCTTCGTAGACATATGGCCAATGTTTTCTGTACACAGAGACAAAATGTTTCCTGCGCTGGGATTTGGTGCTCAACTCCCGCCTGACTGGAAGGTGAGAAAATTTCTGAATGTGTGTGTGTGTGTGTGTGTGTGGGGGGTTTGTTTGTTTGTTTTGTTTGTTTGTTTGTTTTTACACTCAAGCAAGAGTGAATTTGTGTATTTTGCATAATAGAGATGGAATTAAGGTGAGTGGGGGGTGGGGGGGGGGCGTGAGTGGCAGACAAGACTGAGGGAAGCTTGATTTGAATTCAGAAATGCAGTGATGAACAAAGTGTGTAATACATGCATATCCGAGTGATTATGCAACTGTCATCCCATCTGGGTTGCCATGGTGCTGGAGTGATGATAAAGACAAGTGAGAGAGAGGGGGGGGGGAGGGGCATGGGTTGGTCTTTTTCCCACCCATAATCTAGAACTCCTTCACACACACACACACACACACACACACACAAAACCCACGCCTCTATCTTTCTGTCTGAAATGGAAAGATGCCAAAGCCATTTAGTCGAAATAGAGAACAATAGTATCGTATTCCTTTTTATCAAGATCGATGTATATGAGCCATCAATGGTTCATAAATTGTACTGTGTGCTTTTATAAACATGCTGCTCTTTCTTTGCTAATATTACAGGTGTCCCATGAATTTGCTATAAACTTTGACCCCACAAATCCATTTTGCACAGGTGAGCCCATTTGTTTATTTCTGGTAGACGATCATGGATTAAAATTTGAATGTGCCTCAGACATGAGAATTGCTGACTTGCCTAATATTAGACTCATGTTTATGTCAATGTAATAAGAGGTAATGGCGACCCATTTGCTTTGTGTGCAGGTGTTGAGGGCATCGTTCAGGCTTATTCCACCTGTTTACCTCACATCCGCTTTTACGGTCCAACAAACTTCTCCCCAATAATTAACCATGTGGCATGCTTCGCCACTCAGGCCTTGCAACAGGACACAGCAGCGGTGAGAAAACATTGCAAATGCATTTTTGACAAGTTGCTACTTTTGCAGGAAAATATATTATTATTATTATTACCATTACTTTTAACTAGCTTGGTATAATGAGATCTCAATCGAACTCAGCCACTCATCGCCGAACCGTTTAATCCTACCGGGGTCACGGGGAGGCTGGAGCCTTGCTCAGAATGGCACTGGGCGAAGGCGGGATACACCCAGAACAGCTCACAGGGACACACACCTATACACATACAACCATTCACACTCACGCCTAGGTGCAATTTGGAACAGCCTGGTAGCCTGATGTGCATGAGCAGGTCTTTAGGAGAAAGCCCACAGAACCCAGTGGAAAGCCACACAAGCACAGGGAGAACATGCAAACTCTACTCACATACTGTAGAAATCTGCCTGAGTCCAAGAATTAAAGCCTGGACCTTTGTGTTATGAGGTCGATGTGCTAACTACTACACCACCACCCTGCCCGAAGTCTCATGTACAGTGGTACCTCACCTTACAAAATTAATCCGTTTCAGAGCCTTTTTCTTAACCTGGATTTTTCGTAAATTGAACCGCATTTTACATGTAAAACACGTGATTCGTTCCAAGGCCCCCAATACTACCCCCCTAAATCGTTTAAAAATTATAAAAGTATACCTTTTAAGACCTCCTTCTGCTTCAATATCGTACTGATGGTAGACAGGTTTGGCCATTTCCCTTTGCGGTATCACGAGCCCGCTTCCTCTTTTCACTCGCACCGGAAATCACACGTGTGCGTGTGTGTGTGTGTGTGTGTGTGTGTGCGTGTTGACCATGTCTTTTGAGCAGAGTTATAATCTTACAAATGTTTATGGAAGGTTAAAAGCCTGAGTCAAAAAACAGTAATTCTGTCCTTTACACTAAAAGCATTATAGGAGATACAGCTCCATAATAGCCAATGGGAGGGAGCTGCATCATGCCTCCTAGCCAATGGGAGGCCGGGGGGGGGGGGGGGCAGGATGTTGGGAGATAGCCAATGGGAGGGAGCTGCGTCATCCTTCCTAGCCAATGGGAGGCCGGGGGGGCAGGATGTTGGAAGATAGTTAATGGGAGGGAGCTGCGTCATCCTTCCTAGCCAATGGGAGGCCAGCGGGGCGGGATGTTGGAAGATAGTTAATGGGAAAGCAGCTCGTGCATTGTTTGAATGTTTGAATGGCGCGTTTGGCTCGTTTTGTAAGGAGAACTTGTTTCGTAAACAGGGACAAAAAATTTTGGAAAATGTTTTTCATAACCTGGATTTTTCATTTGCTGGGACTATCGTGAGGTGAGGTACCACTGTATATAGTATTTATGTAAAAATAGAATAAGTATATTCTGGCACTAGCAGTTTAGTCATTATTATAAACACACCACTTCAACAGTTACCAGTTATCTTATTTTGGCTTCAGAATTCCTGCCTTTTTCAGGCCATGAGTTGAAACATTGGATCCACACCCACCTTCTGTAAATCCCTTCAGAAACAGTTTCCACCTGCGTCTGCTGGTGGAACAGTGTTTCTCTTTGTGTTACTTCAAGTACTGCCAAGTGGGTCTGCGAAAAGTATGTAGTCTGCTGGGTGACTGCGACATGTGTAGAAATGTTGAAAATAATGTGGCTGTGTTGCTCTAGCTAGACCAGTCTGGTTAAACCTGGCTTGCTGTGTTTGGGGTCAGAGTGAATGTGTACATTGTCAGGTTCAGCTTTACTAGAGAAAGCTGGTAGGGTATAAGTATCCTTTCGCAACAATGGACTCTTTACCGATCTTGCTATTATTTCATTGCAGTCTCGGGTTGAAATCATTTCTTAAACTATTGGACCATATGGTTCTAATGCAATAGCGTTCGAGATACTTAAACTCCTCCAAGTATCTTTAATTAAGTATCTCAGGGTCTTGTTCACGAGTGAGGGAAGGATGGAGAGGGAGATCAACAAACGGATCGCTGCAGCCTCTGCTGTAAAGTGGAGCTTGTACCGGTCCGTCTTGGTAAAGATGGAGCTGAGACATACCACACAGCTCTTGATTTACCAGTTGATGTATGTTCCAACCCTCACCTATGGTCATGAGATTTGGGAAGTGACCAAAAAAGAACAAGCTGGCGGATAAAAAGCGGCTGAAATGAGCATCCTTCCTCAATGGGGCGGGGCTCTCCCTTAGAGATAGGGTGAGAAGCTCAGCCATCCAGGAAGAGCTTGGACTGGAACTGCTGATCCTCTGTATTGAGAGGAGCCAATTGAGGTGGCTCGGGCATCTGGTTAGAATGCCTCCCGAACGCCTCCCTGGTATAGTGTTTTGGGTATGTCCGACCAGTAACAGACCCTAGGGTCGACCTAGACATGATGGAGAGATTGTGTCTCTCAGCTGGTCAAGAAATGCTTCGATGTCCCCCACTGGAGAGCTGGAGGAAGTGGCTGGGGAGAGGGACGTCTGACCCAACCCTGGATGAAGTGGAGGAAGATGATGATGACGATGATGTGATAGTGCTTTGCATTCACAGCATTGTTCTTTGTATATCGGCACACTGCGCTTCAAATCACAGGACACTAATCATACATTTACTCTAAAGTACCGATATAGCCATCATTACCAGCAAAACCGTAGCAACACAGGAATCACTATGGATCATTTTGCGTCGCCATTGTCTATCATCCATACTCCTCTGTTTTCACACCAATTTATAGTCTTGAACTGACCCTCAACCAGTCAGGATATTTAATCAAATCTTATTTACATAATACTATTGTGTACCTCAGGCGGCATAGTGGTGTAGCAGTTAGCATGTCCACCTCACATCAAGAAGTCATTGCTTTGATTCCTGGCCTCGGCACGAGAGGTTCTGTGTGGCGTTTGTCTGTTCTCCCTGTGGTTATGTGGGTTTCCTCTAGTTACTCCAGTTTCCTCCAAAAGATCAAAAACATGCACATTAGGCTAACTAGCTGTTCCAAATTGCCCCTAGGTGTGAGTGCAACTGTCAATGTGTGTGTGTGTGTGTGTTTTCCTGCGAAGTACTGAGAAGCTGCTCAGGGTGTACCCCACCTTCGCCACTGTAAGCTACGATAGGCACCAGCCTCCATTGACACTAGTAGGATTAAATGGTTTGGTAAATCAGTGATGAGTGACAGTGTTCTGCACCGCCTATGATTTTATTATTTTTTTAATACAAATTGATTTTTGGGGTTTCCCAATCATTTAAGTTTTTAAATATTAAAGTTTTTTAGTTCTGGTGAAAATAAACAGTGCAGGCAACATAGGTCTTCCTTGGAAGAATCATATCTAAGTTTATTGTATTATTTATATGTAATTCAAAACAGTATTGTTTGCTTGTTTAGCTAGTTAGTAATTATCTATTTCAGATGTGACCTTTTTTTTCCAAGATCAAATGTGATGTTATCAAGAAAATATCTCCGAGAAAGCTTGAAGACCGTCAAGGTCCGAATCAGAGACATGGCAAAAACACAAGTTGTATTATAATGAACTGACTTGCATGTGTTTAAGAAACAGGAATGTGCTCCTGAGCTTATTGAAATAATAAGATTTGTTAGCTGACTAGCTGATTGTCAGGCAGCAACAGCTGTTGCAGTTTCTGGTAATGCTCCTATTAGTTCTGTGACAGCACAGGGGTAAAAAAAAAAAAACAAAAAAACAAAAAAAACCAAGCTCAATCATAGAAAAACACAGACACAACATTGGGTGAAGTACAAATAGTATATCCAAGGCATAGGGAAACTAAAACACAGAAGTGCTCCAGACAATGCTCTGTGTGGTATGCGTCCACCATAGATATAAATGCAAGACTGGCGCTACTCTTTATATCGTGTGTATTTATGTGGAATGTGATGAAACTGCCCGCCATCTTACCAGAGATCGGATATATACGTGACAACTTGGCTTTATATACATGTAAACAAACTGCAGGATTAAGATTTTTTTTTTGCTTTGTTTTAAGCTTTATTTTAAGTTATACAGGTATCCCTCACTTTTCATCGTTAATTGGGACCGAGATCCCCATGTGACCACCGAAATCCGCGCAGTAGGATCAAACCCGTACGCACTCATATGCGCACCTCACATAACAATGTAACTTGTTTTGATGGGAGATTTTGGGTTGTTTTTTGTTTTGTGATGGTTTAGGGTTTTTTTTTTTTTTTTTTTTTTTCATAATTGGCCTTGTTTTTGAGGCATTTTCCTTAACTTTTCCCCTATTCTTCCTTAATTTCCTTATATATATATTATAATTTCCTTATATTTATATATATATATATATATATATAAATATTTTTTTTTTTATTTTTTTTATTCGATGAATATTAAAAAAAAAAAAAAAAACACACACACAATGCACTGAAGCCGCATGAAATGAAGCACGAAGTAGCGAGGGATCCCTGTACAGTGGTACCTCACCTTACGAAATTAATCCGTTCCAGAGCCTTTTTCTTAACCTAGATTTTTCTTAAATTGAACCGCATTTTACATGTAAAACGTGTGATTCGTTCCAAGGCCTCAATACTACCCCCTAAACCCTTTAAAAATTATAAAAGTATACCTTTTAAGACCTCCTTCTGCTTCAATATCATACTGATGGTAGACGGGTTTGGCCATATTCCGTTGCGATATCACTCAACCACATGACTCGAGCCTGCTTCTTCTTTTCACTTGCACCGGAAATCATACGCGTGTGTGTGTGTGTGTGCGCGCGCGCGCACATGTCTTGACCATGTCTTCTTAGCAGCGTTATAATCTTACAAATGTTTATGGAAGGTTAAAAGCCAGCAACTCTGTCCTTTACACAAAAAGCATTATGGGAGATGCAGCTCCATAATAGCCAATGGGAGGGAGCTGCGTCATCCCTTCTAGCCAATGGGAGGCCAGCAGGGCGGGATGTTGGGAGATAGCCAATGGGAGGCCAGCGGGGCGGGAGGTTGGGACATGTAGTCAGTGAGAGAGCAAGTCGTGCATTGTCTGAATGTTTGAATGGCGCGTTTCGTAAGGAGAACTTTGTATAGAGAGACATGTTTTTCGTAACCTAGATTTTTTCGTATTCTGGGACAATCGCAAGATGAGGTACCACTGTATTGTTAAAATATACATGGAACATTTAAATAACTATTTGGACTTTCCTTTTTTTCAGTAAAACATAATAAATAATGAATTCTTTAGATACATTACTTACAAATGAAATGTTATCCTTGCGCTTTAGAGATACTATTGCACTTGTTGGAGCAAATTGAGACAAAACATTCAACATGTTATTGGAATGGTGGATTTCAGGCCTTGGTAATATGGGAACCATCAAAGGCACTTCATGCGACGGTCTTGTGTTATGTTTATGGCCTGTCTTGACAACTGTGACTCTGATATTTTTTCTTTTCTCTTAAAACCTGTACTAGTTAATGTGTACATTTGTTCCAAATTTATGCCTGTGTCCAACCTGATGGGTGTTCACAATATTTTTCAAATATGATCCCATGTAAAAATGCCCTTTGACCTCAGAAACCAGTTCAATGGTCTTTAGTAGTGAGCAATTAGTGAAAGTTCTCAATCGCTTAATCCTAATTAGGGTCACGGGGAGGCTGGTGTCCATCCCAGCTGATTCCAGGCGAGGGCAGAGTACACCCTGGACAGCTCGCCAAGCCATCAACACACTGCTGGCTATGCAGCTACTCATGTCGAAAGTCAGCCATGGTTCTATTACATTCCTCTCACCATAGACGGTGAGAGACATGGCCAGCCTTTGATAACCCAGTTAGCTGCACTGATGGGGGTGACAACCCGTTGACAACCCCAACCTTGGGGTCAGTGACCCAGTACCTTTACCACCAGGCCACCACTGCCCTGGTGAAAGTTTGATCAAAATCTATTGAGGGATTCAGAAGATAAGAGTTCCCACGAGGAAGTTCGAACTGACAGACACACAGACAGGGTGAAAACATTGCAAAGTACACCTGAAGCTTCAAGATGAAGTTGAATTTCAAATTATGTCATAACATCCTGGTGTTGGGCCGACACAAAAGTTCATGTCTATGTAAATGTAACGACTATTGTAATACTGTATTACTTTAGTACAATTTCTGTAAGCTCTCGAATGTCTAGAAATAACAATAATTGTATGTATACGTGTGTGTGTGTGTGTGTGTGTGTGTGTGTGTAAACTCTTAAGTGTTTTAAAAAAGGCTTTTTATTTTGCTAATACTGTATTAATCCCACAAGGGAAAAATTATCCATCATCATCATCTTCCGCTTAGTCCAGGGTCGGGTCGCGGGGGCAACAACCTAAGCAAAGAGGTCCAGACGTCCCTCTCCCGAGCCACTTCCTCCAACTCTCCTGGGGGGACACCGAGGCGGTCCCAGACAAGCCGAGAGACATAGTCCCTCCAGCGTGTTCTAGGTCGACCCCGAGGTCTCTTACCCGGTTGGACATGCCCGAAACACCACACCAGGGAGGTGTCCGGGGGGCATTCTGACCAGATGCCCGAGCCACCTCAACCGGCCCCTCTCAATGCGGAGGAGTAGCGGATCTACTCCGAGCTCTCCCCGGATGGCGGAGCTTCTCACCTTATCTCTAAGGGAGAACCCCGCCTCCCGGCGAAGGAAGCTCATTTCAGCCGCTTGTATCCGTGATCTTGTTCTTTCGGTCATTACCCAAAGCTCGTGACCATAGGTGAGGGTTGGAACGTAGATCGACTGGTAAATTGAGAGCTTTGCCTTGCGGCTCAGCTCCTTCTTCACCACGACGGACCGGTACAGGCACCGCTTAACAGCAGAGGCTGCAGCGATCCGTCTGTCGATCTCTCGCTCCATCCTTCCCTCACTCGTAAACAAGACCCCAAGAAACTTATTATTGCCTCTGCATTTAACTCCGACAAAGTGAGCACACACGCAGACAAACACACACACTCGGCACAGTGAGCTGCCATACACAGCCCGGGTGCTCGGAGAACAGTTGGGGGTTAGGTGCATTGCTCAAAGGCACTTCAGCCATGAATGTGGAGGAAGGGAAGATGCAGCTTACTTCCACACAGCTACACAGTTTTTCTGTTGCTTCAGAAATTGAACCAGTGATGATCCCAAAGCTGACGTTGAAGCATCTCTTGAGTTCGGAAATACGTAAAATGGATGAACGTAAGTCGGGGGCGTCCGTATACAGTAAATAGCTTTCTAATGCAAATCAATTTGGCCAAAATGAAACAATAATTCTGTCCAGCAAGACAAACTTTCATCTTTTTTTTGGATATATATTATTTTATCAACAATATTTTACAAGAGTCCTCTCATTGTTCAATTATTACACCACAACTAAAGATCATGTTATCTTTTGGCCCTGTTCTAGAAAAAGTAGGCTTTTTCACTTTCTATTTTTTCTTTTTTCTGTTTTGCTATTCTTTCAAATCTGCAACCCAAGTCTGCACATGAGGGACTCTGTTTGGCTTGTGCATTGGCAGTAGATTCACAGGCTGCTGTTGCTCTTTTGCTAGGCATGCTCCTGACTCCAGTGTAAATGAGCAGAGTCTCAAATTCTGTTTAATGCATCTATACTGGAGATTTTCTATTAATATAATATAGTCAGGACTTCAACTCAAACACCAACTTGAAATTCTCCAGCAAATAAACTGTGGCTTAAGGTTAAAAATAAACTTCTCATGCCAGTTAAGCTGTTCCAAATTGCCACTAGGTGTGTGTGTGTGTGTGTGTGTGTGTGTGTGTGTGTGTGTGTGTGTGTGTTTGTCAGTCCTGCAATGGTTTACTGAACTGTTCAGGGTCTGCTCCACTTTTACCCATTCTCACATTCTCAGATGAGAGAGGCTCCAGCGTCTCTGAAACTTTGATAGTACTAAACAGTTTGATGAGTGATGAATGAGGAAACTAATTTCTTGGAAATTTCAACAAAGGGTTAATTAGGTTAGTATAAACAGCTAAGATGTGGCTACTGCTAGGCAGTCAAGTCATCAGCCGGGTCCATCTGTCTCCAGACGTTTCATCCCTTAACCCAGAACGTCCTCAGGATGGTGGGACAGTAGAAGGTGATCAATCCTCTCCTCTCAATGTTCAGGCTTCCAGCTACTGTCATTCCTTTGGAGCCAACAGGATGTTCTCTCTGCTGCTTGAGCCATGTTGTTTATTGGTCTTTTCCTGTCTATCTTTTATTCCTAGGGCTGCCATCATCTTCCAGCAGGACACTGCTGGGAAACCATGTACTTTTACTTCAACATGAAAGTTCCATGCTTGCTAGCCTTGGTGTCTACAGTCTTCCAACAGCTCATCATACTTTGCAAGCTTCCTTTCATGGACTTCCTGACATCTGGTTTCCCATGGTACTGTTAACCCAATAAGGAGTAGTTTCCTTGTGTTCTCTGAGAATAGCAGAACATCTGGTCGCAGGGTTGTATCTATTATTGGTGGAAATACAAGCTTGTTTCCAAGGTCAGCTTTTTAGTTGCTTGGCCTTGCTCAGGACACCACCTCTTACCTGGTGTTTAGCTGGAGCAGGATTTCCACTTGCCACAAAGTTCATGAAAACTGTCTGGTTGTCTTTGTGATCTTTGTTCCTTTCGGTCTCTAACTTGTAGGCCAAAGCTGTCAACACCTGGTCAGGTCTCCACCTGTATCTTCCCACTGTGGGATCCCTAGCCACCTTCTAAGGCATTTGTTGATTTTCATTTCCATGCCCTCGATCATTCACAAAGTAATGTCATACAGCATCAATGGTCACATTATTCTGGGTAGAAGTCCATGTTGGAAGATCCAGGCTTGATACTTCCTTGACAGCCCTGACTTGTCAATATTCACCAGTCTTTCTACTGTTTGTTGTTCCAGACGTTTGTTATTCTTAACATCTCTCAGACTAGCGTCATACCATTTCCCTAAGTACATAATTGTGTTCTCTATGACAGATGGTATCTGTTCATCTTGGAGCTTCAAGGTAAACCCCTCAGCCTTTTTCACTATATAGTCATCCCTTGAATATCGCGGATAATGTAGACCGGACCTGGCCGCGATATTCGAAAAACCGCGGAGTAGAAATGCCCTGCCCCCATTTCTACCATGTTGTCTCATTTCTATATGTTTTCCCGTCTATACAATATCAAGAAGTGTATATTAAACGTTACACAGTTATATGCATATGTAAATACTGCAATGTATTAATATTTAAATAGAATTTATATATAAATACTTTAAGTACTGTACTCACCTCTGACAATACTGTACTGTAGATCTTCTCCACGGTGCAGGACGTTCACAAACACTATACAGTGAGATCACAAAATCACAAAAAATCCCGCGGGAATGTGCGAGGCAATAGCGTCACGCGTCTAAGCCAATCAGCTTGCGAGATTGAGTTGAGTGGGCGGGAGGCAACAGCGTCACGTGTCTAAGCCAATCAGCTTGCGAGATCGAGTTGAATGGGCGGTCCCTGCCTGAACTGGGGAGGAGGGGCACTTCAGTCTGTCGTTTGGAAACAATGCACACAGCCTGCCTTGGGTCCCTGCCTTCCGCTTGCTTACGTGTGAGTTTCAGCGCGAATTTTGAATTTTTTTATGAATTAAAATTTTTTTATTTTTTTTTTATTAAAATACCGCGATGTACCAAGACCACGATGCTCAAATCACGAAGGGGCAAGGGATGACTGTACACCTTGATTTGGCAGGTTTGAACTTCATCCTAGCCCATGTGGCGGTCTCTTCGAGTGCCTGTAGCACAAATCTAGTCTGGACACGTGATGTATTGTGATGGTTGTCTGATGTTTGTCCTGGATTTTGGCCCTCTGACTTCTCTTTTCCCTGCTTCTATGAGCAAGTTCATGGCCAAGAGAACAACTGAAATGGTGTAGCCTGGCAGTATACCTTTCTCTACTTATTGCCAAGATGTTACATAGTCCTGCACAGTGAATCTTACATGTATCCCCTCCAGATAGCTTGCTATACTCTTGGTGACCTTTCCAGGAACGTGATAGTGCTCCAAATGCTTTTTCAATCAGTTTGTATGGCACTTTTTCAATAAGCATTTGCCAAATCTAAACACACGACTGTCAGGTCCCCTTTAGTTGCTCTCACTTCCTTTATGAGTTGGAAATTACGCTTGTGTGTTCAATCCCTTGGAATCCTGGAATTCGACCTTTTTGTACAGCTGTGTGTCAGTGTACTTGTTTTCTACCATGTATGAGGTCATTCGTCTTGCAAGCACTGCAAAGATTTTTCCTTTTACATTGAGAAGAGAGATGGTTCTGAACTGCCCAATTTCTGTCGATTCCTCCTCCTTTGGTACGAAGCATCCTTCAGCCATTTGTCCTCATGATGGTATCTTCCCTTTCCGCCATATGACTTTTATTAGCTTCCATAACCTGAAAAGCTTGGTGCACTTTTTGTATACCTTATACATTATTCCATTTGGCCCTGATGTTCTTGCCTTCTTGATAACCTGCCTTACTTCTCCCAAGGTAGATTCTTTTTCTTTGAAAGGTTTCTCAGGTTTTTCCACTAACTCTATTCTGTTGTTTCTACCCAGTGCATTATGTCTGATTTCGTCTGATTGTGCAGCACTTCAAATATGCTTCCACTTCTACCCTTGGTTTCTGAAGTTTCCCTGATCTTCTCTCCCTTCAAGTACACTTGCTGAAAAGCAATATGGGTTCTTGATAAAGGCTACCCTTTTCCTGGCCTTATCAAATCTATACTTCCATATTCTTTCTGCACCCCTGAGTTCTCTGAGCCTCCTCCTTAGGTCTTGTCTCAACTGCTTCAGTCCTTCCCTCTCATTTTCATTGCTTCTCTTATATCTGTTGGACTGTGTTCTGATCTCACATCTTATGCTAGTAATCTCTCTCTCTCTCTCTCTCTCTCTCTCCCCCTCTCTCTCCTATTACGCTGGTGAGTTCTTTTTTTCCTTCTTTCTTCCCAAACCAGTCTTCTCCAACACACTACAGTATACCAGTGTGCACATGCCTTCCAGCTTCCTTTCCACTGGTCCTGCTAATGTCACCTCTAGAAGCTTGTCCATATCTTCATCAAATTTCTGCCACTCTCCACTGTTCAATGGAGGCCAGTTTATCTTCCCATTCCTCTATTCAGTACAGTTCTCATGGGTTACTCTTGGTTCTTCAATTGGTCTCCTCATGACTTCCTGGTTTGGGGCAGTTGGTTGAAGGTCCTTAGTACTGTGGGTTCAATCCTGACTATGGTCGTCCACCGTCTCACCATCTACCGCTGTGCGTTCTAACTGCCTCTCTCCAGTTCTACATTGGTTTTCCCCGGATGGATTTTGAGTCCCTTTAGATTCTTGCACAGTTTGTCGCAGTGACATCTTGACTGTATTTGGGTTGTTCCTGTTAAAGTCCCTTGTACAAGCCTTGTTACTGTTTGTTCTGTCCTGTTACGTCTTTCATACACCCTCCCTCTCAGAAGATCTTGAGGGTATGTCTCTGTTTTGGTACCTGTAGCTAGTTCGAGGTGCCTTTTTACAAAGGCGTCACATTGGGTTGCAGGCCCTTCTTGCTTTGTTTCCAGTCTTTCCTGGATGTCAACTGTCTCTCCAGTGGCACCAGTCTGTTCCTGGTTGTCATTCAGTCTTTCCTGAAGGTCACAGGTTCACCAGATAAGATAGTTAGTCCAAATAGGGAGGATGTTACGACTGCTAGGCCGTCAAGTCATCAGCCGGGTCCATCCGTCTACAGACGTTTCATCCCTTAACCCGGAACGTCCTCGGGATGGTGGGACAGCAGAAGGTGATCAATTCTCTACTCTCAATGGTCAGGTTTCCAGCTACTGTCATTCCTTCAAAGCCAGATCCAACAGGATGCTCTCTCTGCTGCTTGAGCCATGTTGTTTATTACTCTTTTCCTGTCTCTACCTTTTATTCCATGGGCTGCCATCATCTTCCAGCAGGATACATGGCAATGTAAATGGAATGAGAGTTTGGGTAAAAAGGGGGAATATTGCCAAATCTGTGGCAGCTTCACATTTGAGACATGATCTGTTGTCTATTATATATTCATTCACTAATTAATCTCTTGGGTCTCAAAGGCTGACACTGCCGGGGGTGGGTTGTGAAGTTGAGCTCTTACTTGCCTAAAAAGTGCTCCTAAAAGGTGTGCTTCAACAGAGCCTCTGTCAGCCAAATCTCAGCTCCCTGGCCTTCATGTGCAGTTATCTCATAGCCCGGTGAGACCTGTTTTCACAGACAAGGAGAAAGGGAAAAGGTGGGCCTCTGGCGCCTTAAAACCAGTTGCTCCAGGCAGATTGGGCTCCCGGGCAGATACAGCTCATTTTTCTTGGCAAACAGTTCATCTAGGAGAAGGAAACTCTGATATAAAACTTAGAGTCCTGAGGTCACCACAGCCGTCTCAGCCTGCTGGAACGTCACTGGACCTAAAGAGTGACAATCGGTTGGCGTGGGCTGACTGTCACTTTAAGCAACCAGCAGAGGCAGGAAAGAAGCAGTTTAAAATAAATAAATAAATAAATCTGCTTCCACGTAATTAGAAACTAAGGAACACATCTTAAGCATGGGGTGCCAATAATTATGGAGGTGTGTATATATATATATATATATATATATATATATATATATATATATATATATATATATATAAAACATACGTTCCATGGTCTAAATGCAGAGAAGCACACCTACAGTATACCCAGTGTTTTTGCTTGGTAGAAGGACGTAATAGTTAATTTATCATTCATCATTTAACGACATTCAAGAGATTCTTGGAGCTTTTTGTCCCCTAATTGTACCCTGTCACCTCGAGAAGATAAAAATGGAGAGAGCAAGTTAGAACAAGAGATGAAGAATGTGAATTGCCACCAACCCAAGGCTGTAGAACCATACCGTTGTGACACAAACAAAAGACAAAGTGAAATAATGCAGTATATGAAGATGGTTAGTGGTCTGTAATACGTTGTTAATATATTGACCTTTGTAACTATTGGGGACATCTCACCATAACAATTATTTTAAATCGCTTTTGAAGTTTATTATAGGAATTGTCTAATAGGAATTTATGTAACAATTAGGCAGTTTATCAAGATATGATGATTAATTTTTAGCATTGCAGTAAATTTTACGCCATGTCATTTCTGAGCATTGACTTTTCTTTACATTTTATCTCCTCTCTGTTTATAACTCCGTGGCACTGTGATAATGATACGCTAATGAGCGTATTTCAGAGTATGGGGGGAGGGGGTGCATTTCCCTAACCTGTTTTAAAAACCACTTGCTTACACTATGTAAATGCATTCCATAATTATTTAATTTAATAAAACGCAAAACGTATAAAGCAAAAAAAGATTCAGCGGAGTGATTAATTCGGTTATGATGATGTACGTACTGTTGTAAGGTAGTCTTTCAAATTAAAATACAGTAGGCCCTCGATATTCGCGGGGGTTCGGTTCCGAGCCCTCCCGCGAATCGAGATAATCCGCAAGTTCTGCACCCGGAAGAAAAACCCCATGTAACACGTCACATGCACGAATGAGCAGCCGGAAGTAAAATACTATGTATTTATTACATGCGGTAAAATATGCTTCTTAAACACATTCTATAGACAGTCTTACTCATAATACAGTATTAATGTAGTAAAATGTAGTAATGATTAAGAAAATCTTTTCAATTTTTACTCTTATTTTTATTGATGATAAAATGTAAACATTATACAGCATATAGTGTTGAAAAGCACTCGTTTTAAAGTCTTTTTCAATTATTATTCCAGTACAGTACCTAATTTAATTCTGAGAATGTTTGTGCGTGAGATTTTATGTTCTGTAGCATGTTTAACAAATGATACCAAAAGAATAAACTTTATTACGCTTCTGTCCTTTTACATTGAACTTGGAGTGACGTCTTCAGGATGGCGCTGCCTAGAGGGCAACGTCACGGAATTCTCGGAGTCAAATTGTATCTTTGTTCGTTTTAATTTGTTTTATTTGTTTGTTCATGTTTTGCACTATGCTCGCCTATGATTGGTCGACCCGACTACAGCTATGGGCAGCTTCAACTTCGGGCAACTAAGCACGCAACAACTTGTATCTTGAGTTTATATGCTATGGGGGCCGGTGGCGTAGTGGTTAGGGTGCTGCGTTCATGATCGGGAGGTTATGAGTTCGAATCCCACTGAGACCCCCACTGTGCTAAGACCCCTGGGCAAGGTCTCAACCAAAAGTGTGCCTCTGTTCACCCAGCAGTATAAATGGGTATCAGTAAAAATATACTGGGAAGGTAACCTGCGATGGACTAGCGTCCCATCCAGGGGGAGTTAGACTGGTGGTCACTTCACGCTATGGAAACTGGGGATAAGCACCGGCCTGATGAGCCACAAGGCTGAGGTGTAAACCCCCCCCCCAAAAAAAAAAAAAAAAAAAATTATATGCTATGGCAGCTGAATGCTAGCAGTTAGCTCGCGGTTACTGGCGAAGCCCAGGTGGAGTTCTCAGATGCTTGGTTAGCACTTCCGGCCAGACTACTTGAAAATGTTCAGTCCCTGCGAAACAAGATGGACGAGCTTCACGCTCAGATTGCAGCGCAGAGGGATCTACAGGACTGTGTTTCTGTGAAACATGGCTCGAGGAGAGTACACCCGATGAGGCAATTGCTCCAGCCGGCTACACTAGCATATTAGCTCTGCTAGCCACATCCCGGCTAACAAGCCCAGTTGAGCGTGCTTAGTTCTACACACCCGAAGATACTCCAATCTTATAGCTGTAGTAGAGTCGACCGGTCGTAGACGAGCATAGAGCAAAACATGAACAAATAAAACAAATTAATACGAACAAAGAAACAATTTGACTCTGATAACTTCTATTGTGAGCTGCTATGCTATGGGAGCAAAACCACGAATAGTCAAGGGCATTCTGTAAGTCAAGTGCTATTTTGTTGTTTTGAATCCAGTGCTATTTTTCTAATTACTTTGGATTACTTGTCTGCTGGCACGCACTCACTGACTCATTTGGTTCACCTAGTGTTGGCGGGGTACATCCTAATCAGCTTACCAGACCATCGCATTGCCAACACACAGACAACCATTCACACTTACAGCTAATATACGAAAAATGTGAGGTGGACCTGCTGACCATTAGGCCCTTTCTTCTGACAGATTATGAAAAGGATCTTTAAAACTGTCTGCTGAGAGTTTATGATCTTTCAAAAAGTACTAGAAACTGCCAACAATCCAATTTAGCTTCTAAACTTTCAAATGAAGGCAGTGGTGGCCCAGTAGTAAGGTACTGGATTACTGATCATCAGGTTGGGGTTTCAAGCCACACTGTCAACAATTGTCACTGCTGTTTCCCCAGTGCAGTTAACTTGGTTATCAAAGGCCAAGCCGTGACCCTAATTAGGATTAAGCGGTTCAGAACATGAATGAACGAATGAATGGACTTTCAAATGAGGAAACCAGATCTATTACTTATCTTCCTGCAGTAAAATCGCCATTATATCATTGGTCATTACTTTGATATCCTTGAACTCGAAGATTGCGAGATTCAGAAGAAATATGAGAACATTGGACTTACTTTCCAATCATAGCAGCTGCTAGACACTATAACGAAATAAACCAAGTGACAGTTATAACTATGAATTTATTGACCTTTTATTATGAGCTTCACTACAGTGCAATTACTATAAAGGTCAATGTTATTTGACATGTATGTTAAATGCATGTCCTCATGTCTGAATAAACAGAGTATTCACAAAGCATGTTACACCTATAATAAATAACTGTGGGGAATCTAATTGTCCATTAATGCAGTGCTTCTCAAATAGTACAGCGCACCCCACTTGGTATGATGCCGGGGGATGGGGGGGCGGTGATGCCGGGGGGAGTGTGTATGACCCTGGGGAACATGCCTTTCTGGAATTGTGTACAAGAATTATGTGTAATTGCACCTCCGCTCCACTAGTTGGCAGTAGCGCTCTCATTGTCGTGCTATGGTGTAGCGGTTTTTCGCATGAGCAAACGATATGAAGTGCAGTAAACAACCCCTCAATAAACAACACGGAAAATTTTTTAAGAGAAAGGTGGAGACAGATGGAGATATTAAGACATACATAAGTTGAATGAGTTTTGGGGCAGTGGTGGTCTAGTGGTATAGGGCGCTGGATCGCTGATCCAAAGGTTGGGGGTTCGAGTCCCACTCTCCACAAGGTTGTTACTGCCCCCCCCCCCCCCCCCCCAGTGCGGCTAACTGGGTTATCAAAGGCGGGCCATGTCTCTCACTGTCTATGGTGAGAGGCATGTAAAAGAACCATTGCTGACTTTCGTAAAGAGTAGCTGCAAAGTCGTCAGCGTGTTTCCGTCCCTTACTAAAAAGGGTTGTGACAGGAAGGGCATCCGACGTAAAAACCTCTGCCAAATCAAACGTGCGAATCAGATGATTCGCTGTGGCGACTCCCGAGTAAAAGCCAAAAGGAAGACAAATAAGTTGAATGAGTTTAAACAAGGATGCGTTTTTTTTTTTGTTTGATTTTTTTTTTGTTCTTATTTCCAGCACATTTGTGCACTTTAAATTTTTTCTATTACAGATTAAAAAACAATGTTCATGAAGTTTTTCTTTATTGTAAGTTGAACTATATTTATTTTGTTTTTAATGTTAATAAAGATACAATGTTGTGCAGAGGTGTACTAATAACAATTTTATAGACAAATAATACTATTTATAGTCGCTAGTGGGGGGGGGGTGTTTTTTCCTTCCTCAGGGGGGCGCCACACAAAATAATTGAGAAGCACTGCATTAATGTTAAGCCCTGAAGACCGTGGGAAAGATTCGATCAGTGCTTTTGGGATCGGTTGCTCACTAATTCGCAGAATCTCATTATTCCCTTTGGGGGGGGCATGAGCTTGGCCCTCACTGTTTTTTTTTAATGCATGACCATAATGCACTGCTTTGCGCAAGACAACTTTTATTTAGGGCAGAATGGTAGTAGCTAACACGTCTGACTCACAATAAGAAGGTCCTATGTTTGACTCCCAGACTTGCAAATTTTGCTGTAGAGTTTGCATGTTCTCACTGTGCTGTGGTGGGTTTGCTCTGGGTGCTCTGGTTTGCTCAGTCAAAAAACATGCATGGGCTAATTGGCTGTTCCAAATTACCCCTAGCAGTGAGTGTGAATGGTTGTATGTGTTGGCCCTGCAACGCTCTTGCTAGTTGTTCAGGATGTACCCCACCTTTATCGAGTGTCAGCTGTAATGCAGTAGGCACCAGCTTTGTATGATTAAGCAGTTTGGAAAATGATTGAGATTTTTATTTATCCGTGCTTTTGTTGAAGGGAAATTGGTTATTACCTTTACTTTCTAAAAAGCCAACTATAGAATGGGGAATTCCATAATTTTACTAGAGGGTGTGCAGGTATTTACATTTGCATCCACCCTTTAATATTTTAAATTTTTGGCACTTGCTCTGGTTGAGAGAGGCGTACGATCTTGTCATGACATTTCCGTGTTTGTGATGCAAGGCTGTATTTTAGGGCTCTTGCTGTTGTGGTGCTCTGGGACACTGATGAGTACATCTAGTAGCAGCAGTTGTGCAGCTGGAGAACAGATTCATTATCGCAGCATGCTGAGTAGAAGCAAAGCTCCGTGCTAAATCAAAGTGTCAAGAAAGCGCAACTGTGGAAAGCAGCAGGAGGAGAAAAAAAGTGACAGGGTAAATTCCCTGCTTGAATTTAAACACTCTGAGTTTCTGCCTGCTGGAGTGTGCGGAGGAAATATTTCATCATCTGTCTCCTCACACATGTTCATATATTATAACTTGTTTAAAGCAGAGTTAAGGTGCTGGATTAAATGTGAGTACAGATTGAATGTGATTATCAAATTTAATTTTTTTTTTTTTTACTAGATTCAGTTTCTACTCTTAAAAAACCTGGAATTTAAGAGTTTGCAAAGTATTCTGGTAATCATTACATTTAGTTCTGATTTCTAATGGGAAGAAATCCTCTCTTAAAAGTCTTTAATGCTGGCGCATGCATGGTGGTATTTATTGTAAATGTGTCATTTAACTGTAAATGCACACAATGCTTTGCCAAATACATTAGGAATGACACTTTAGAAGAAATATTACTAAATACACTATGAATACAATAACCTCCACAAGGTTGTCACTGTCCCCCCCCAGTGCGGCTAACTGGGTTATCAAAGGCGGGCCATGTCTCTCACTGTCTATGGTGAGAGGCATGTAAAAGAACCATTGCTGACATTCGTAAAGAGTAGCTGCAAAGTCGTCAGCGTGTTTCTGTCCCTTGCTTAAAAAAGGGTTGTGACAGGAAGGGCATCCGACGTAAAAACCTCTGCCAAATCAAACGTGCGAATCAGATTCGCTGTGGCGACTCCCGAGTAAAAGGGATAAAAGGAAGACAGACATACATGTACGTATACGTCAGTCAATGGGGTCGATCCTACTTCACGGAATTCGATGGTCTCAGGCGATCTCGGTCCCAATTAACTGCAGAAAGTGGGGGATCCCTGTATTCCCAAATTTCAGTGTAGTCCATCTTATTTCTCTCTATATTGCAGCCATTTTTTTTCTGGATGTATCCCAATTACTTTGTCAGACCTGTTGTGTGTGTCCATGTGCTAAGTTTTTGCTGGTGCTTGATCTTTTAATTCTTTATAGCTTTTGGAAAATATTAGGGTCAAAATATGAATCATTTAATTCAACCCAGTTTCAGAAAGTGACCCGTACATAGTAACCAAGTTGATGGAGATTCCTCACAGCAGTTGCCTTACAAAAGGGATTACGCAATTTTAACAATATGAAGACACAGGTCAGAGAGTACAGGTCTACTTGAGCAGGATGCTGTAGATTCCTTGCTTTTGCTGGTGAATTGTACAAACACTGTGTTGACTGTGGTAATAGGAATCCCAAGGTTTTTTGACAAACTGGCATCCGCCCTCAGATTGATCCACAATGCACCCTCTTTGAAAATCAGATATTTCTTTTGGTCCTGATGTTCACAGCGGGGCTAGTTGCTGTAAGCAATTCATAATTATTCTTCTTTTTCTTTCGGTTGTTCCCTTCAGGGGTCGCCACAGCAAATGATCTGCCTCCATCTCTCACATCTTCTCTTTGGTCTTCCTCTGGGCCTTCTGCCTGGTAGTTCCAACCTCAGCATCCTACTACCAATATACTCACTATCCCTCCTCTGTACATGTCCAAACCATCTCAATCTAGCCTCTCTGACTTTGTCTCCAAAACATCTAACATGTGCTGTCCCTCTGATGATTTTTTTTTTTATTATTATTTCATGTTACATTATGAATTGCTTTAAAAAAAATGTAAGCAATTCATAATGTAACATGAAAAAAAAATATATATATATATATATAAGCTTGATCATGGGAATCCGTCAGGGCTGAGGAGGATGAGCTTCAAAGTCTTGTGTAATCTTTCGTAGTCATGGATAAAGTCATTGATGAGGCCATATATGACTAAGCCAGATTCTAGCTTAAAACGTTGGGTCGCAGTGAGGGCGTGTTGTTTCTTTGGGAAAGTGCTGGCCAAGGTTCCTTTTGCCGTTCTTTTCAATCAGGTTGATCAAATACTAGTCCTTCTCAAAAAATTAGCATATTGTGATGAAGTTCATTATTTTCTGTAATGTACTGATAAAAAATAAACTTTCATATATTTTAGATTCATTGCACACCAACTGAAATATTTCAGGTCTTTTATTGTTTTAATACTGATGATTTTGGCATACAGCTCATGAAAACCCAAAATTCCGATCTCAAAAAATTAGCATATTTCATCCGACCAATAAAAAAGTGTTTTTAATACAAAAAAGTCAACCTTCAAATAATTATGTTCAGTTATGCACTCAATACTTGGTCGGGAATCCTTTTGCAGAAATGACTGCTTCAATGCGGGCGTGGCATGGAGACAATCAGCCTGTGGCACTGCTGAGGTGTTATGGAGGCCCAGGATGCTTCGATAGCGGCCTTAAGCTCATCCACAGTGTTGGGTCTGGTGTCTCTCAACTTTCTCTTCACAATATCCCACAGATTCTCTATGGGCTTCAGCTCAGGAGAGTTGGCAGGTCAATTGAGCACAGTAATACCATGGTCAGTAAACCATTTAGCAGTGGTTTTGGCGCTGTGAGCAGGTGCCAGGTCGTGCTGGAAAATGAAAATCTTCATCTCCAGAAAGCTTTTCAGCAGATGGAAGCATGAAGTGCTCCAAAATCTCCTGATAGCTGCATTGACCCTGCCCTTGATAAAACACAGTGGACCAACACCAGCAGCTGACATGACACCCCAGACCATCACTGACTGTGGCTACTTGACTATGGACTTCAGGCATGTTGGCATTTCCTTCTCCCCAGTCTTCCTCCAGACTCTGGAACCTTGATTTCCGAATGACATGCAAAATTTGCTTTCATCCAAAAAAAGTACTTTGGACCACTGAGCAACAGTCCAGTGCTGCTTCTCTGTAGCCCAGGTCAGCCGCTTCTGCCGCTGTTTCTGGTTCAAAAGTGGCTTGACTGCGGCACCTGTAGCCCAGCGTTTTCTGCCACACTTTTTCCTTCCCACAGACGTCCCACTGAGGTGGCTTGATACAGCACTCTGGGAACAGCCTATTCGCTCAGAGATTTCTTTCTGTGTCTTACCCTCTTGGCTTGAAGGTGTCAATGATGGCCTTCTGGACAGCAGTCAGGTCGGCAGTCTTACCCATGATTGCGGTTTTGAGTAATGAACCAGGCTGGGAGTTTTTAAAAGCCTCAGGAATCTTTTGCAGGTGTTTAGAGTTAATTGGTTGATTCAGATGATTAGGTTAATAGCTCGTTTAGACTACCTGAACATGATATGCTAATTTTTTGAGATAGGAATTTTGGGTTTTCATGAACTGTATGCCAAAATCATCAGTATTAAAACAATAAAAGACCTGAAATATTTCAGTTGGTGTGCAATGAATCTAACATATATCAAAGTTTAATTTTAATCAGTAGATTACAGAAAAGAATGAACTTTATCACAATATGCTAATTTTTTGAGAAGGACTAGTACATGTCACAGATAAAACTCTGTAATGAGGGGTGTGTGTTTGCTTTTGATAAGTCTCTCTGCACTGTAACAGTACTCGGGACTCAGATATATACTGATATTTCATTCCCTATAGTCCATCTCTCACTTTCATACCAAGGTATATGTATAAACATTTGCGAAATGAAAAGTGAAAAGTACTGAAAAACACCAGGAGAAGAAAAAAATGGAAAACATTCCTGATGAGATGGAAGGACAGTGTGACGTGTGTAAGGGATGAGTGTGGAAGGATGCTTTCACATATGGAAAAAAGCAATAGCTAGAGTATCTTTAGTCGTGATATGTAAGAGCAGCTCATGCCCAGTTGTTCACAACCATACTTCTTCTTCTTCTTTTCCTTTCGGCTTTTCCCTTCAGGGGTCGCCACAGCGAATCATCTGCCTCCATCTCACCCTATCCTTTGCATCTTCTTCTCTTACACCAACGACCTTCATGTCCTCCTTTACCACATCCATGAATCGTCTCTTTGGTCTTCCTCTAGGCCTTTTGCCTGGTAGTTCCAGCCTCAGCATCCTATTACCAATATACTCACTATCCCTCCTCTGTACATGTCCAAACCATCTCAATCTAGCCTCTCTGACTTTGTCTCCAAAACGTCTTACATGTGCTGTCCCTCTGACGTACTCATTCCTAATCCTATCCATCCTCGTTACTCCCAAAGAGAACCTCAACATTTTCATCTCTGCTACCTCCAACTCTGCCTCCTGTCTTTTCCCCAGGGCCACTGTTTCTAACCCATACAGCATCGTTGGCCTCAACACCGTTTTGTACACTTTTCCTTTCATTTTTGCCGATACCCTCCTATCACACATCACACCGGACACTTTTCTCCAACCATTCCAACCTGCCTGCACACGCTTCTTGACCTCTTTTCCACACTCGCCATTGCTCTGGATTGTTGAGCCTAAGTACTTAAAATCCTCCACCTTTCTTATCTCTGCTCCCTGTAATCTCACCATTCCTCTTTGGTCCTTGGCATTCATGCACATGTACTCTGTCTTACTGAGGCTAATCTTCATTCCCCTCCTTTCCAGGGCATACCTCCACCTCTCTAGATTTTCCTGCACTTGTTCTCTGCTCTCACTACAGATTACAATGTCATCTGCAAACATCATAGTCCATGGGGAATCTTGTCTAACCTCGTCTGTCAGCCTGTCCATCACCATAGCGAACAAGAAGGGGCTGAGAGCTGACCCTTGATGCAGTCCCACCTCCACCTTGAACTCTTCTGTCACACCGACAGCACACCTCACCACTGTCTTACATCTCTCATACATGTCCTGCACCACTCTAACATACTTCTCTGCCACTCCAGACTTCCTCATGCAATACCACAGTTCTTCTCTCGGCACCCTGTCATATGCTTTCTCCAGATCCACAAAGGCACAATGCAGCTCCGTCTGACCTTCTCTGTACTTCTCCATTAACATCCTCAAGGCAAACACTGCATCTGTGGTGCTCTTTCTGGGCATGAAACCAAACTGTTGTTCACAAATGCTGACTTCTGCCCTTAGTCTAGCTTCCACTATTCTTTCCCATAACTTCATCGTATGGCTCATCAACTTTATCCCTCTGTAGTTGCCACAACTCTGCACGTCTCCCTTGTTCTTAAAAATGGGCACCAGCACACTTCTCCTCCATTCCTCTGGCATCCTCTCACTCTCTAAGACCTTGTTAAATGTTCTTGTCAGAAAATCTACTGCTGCCTCTCCTAGACACTTCCATACCTCCACCGGTATGTCATCAGGACCAACTGCCTTTCCATTCTTCATCCTCTTCAATGCCCTCCTCACTTCACCCTTACTAATCTTTGCTACTTCCTGGTCCTCAACAGTCACCTCTTCTACTCTTTTTCTCTCTCATTTTCCTCATTCATCAGCTCTTCAAAGTACTCTTTCCATCTTCCCAGCACACTTCTGTCATCAGTCAATACATTTCCCTCTCTGTCCTTTATCAATCTAACTTGCTGCACGTCCTTCCCATCTCTATTTCTCTGCTGTGCCAACCTGTATAAATCATTTTCTCCCTCCTTACTTTCCAGCCGAGCATACAAGTCATCAAACGCACTCTGTTTGGCCTTTGACACTGCTACCTTTGCCTTACGCTGTGTCTCCCTGTACTCCTGTTTACTCTCTTCGGTTTTGTCAATGTCCCACTTCTTCTTAGCTAATCTCTTCCTTTGTACACACTCCTGCACTTCCTCATTCCACCACCAAGTCTCCTTATCTACTTTCCTTCCAGATGACACACCAAATATTCTCCTACCTGTCTCCCTGATCACATTCGCTGTAGTTGTCCAGTCATCTGGAAGCACTTCCTGACCACCCAAAGCCTGTTTCAACTCCTCCTTGAAGACAACCCGACACTCTTCCTTTTCAACTTCCACCACTTTGTCTTCTGCTCTGCCTTTGCCTTCTTCACCTTCCTCACCATCAGCATCATCCTGCACACCACCATCCTATGCTGTTTGGCAACACTCTCACCCGCTACTACTTTGCAGTCACTGACTTCCTTTAAATTACATCGCCTGCACAAGATGTAGTCTACCTGTGTGCTCCTACCTCCACTTTTATAAGTCACCCTATGCTCCTCTCTCTTCTGGAAGAAAGTATTCACCACAGCCATTTCCATCCTTTTGCAAAATCTACCAACATCTGTCCTTCTGCTCCTGTCCTGGATACCAAACCTACCCATCACTTCCTCGTCCCCTCTGTTTCCTGCACCAACATGTCCATTGAAGTCTGCCCCAATGACCACTCTTTCACCTCTGGGGGTACTCTGCATCACTTCATCTAACTCCCTCCAGAATCTCTCCTTCTCTTCTCGCTCACATCCTGTCTGTGGGGCATAAGCACTAACAACATTGACCATCACACCTTTAATTTCTAACTTGAGACTCATCACTCTGTCTGACACTCTTTTCACTTCTAGAACATTCCTGGCAAACTCCTCCTTCAAGATGACTCCGACTCCATTTCTCTTCCCATCCACACCGTGATAAAACAGCTTAAACCCTGCTCCTATGCTTCTAGCCTTGCGACCTTTCCACCTGGTCTCCTGAACACACAGTATGTCCACCTTCCTCCTCTGCATCATGTCAGCCAGCTCTCTACCTTTTCCTGTCATAGTTCCAATATTCAAAGTCCCTACTTTCAGTCCTAGACTCATGCCTTTCCTCTTCTCTCTCTGGCAACGGACACGCCTCCCGCCTCTCCTTCTTCGACGTCTTCGACCAACAGTAGTCCAATTTCCATCAGCACCCTGTTGGTTGACGGCACTGATGGCGGTCGTTGTTAACCCGGGCCTCGACCGATCCGGTATGTCATTCTTTCTTGTGATTCGCATAGTTTATTTGGCATTTGTTTTACGCCGGATGCCCTTCCTGACGCAACCCTCTGCATTTATCCGGGCTTGGGACCGGCGTGAGGGAGAGACACTGGTTTGTGCCCCCCCCTCACGGCTGCATTGTTCACAACCATACTATTACCCTGTATTTGCTAATTACTTAGCTTACAAACGACCGCCCTATCGCCAGATTTAAACCCACTTACTCAACTCATTTATCAAAGACGGCTGGAGCCTATCTCCACCGACAATGGGCAAAGGTGGGATACACCTTTTCACAAACAGATCGACACCTAGCACAATTTGGAGGGGTCAATCAGCCTAATGTGTATGTCTTTTGACCGTGGTAGGAAACTGGAGTACCAGGAAAAAACTCATGCAAGTACAAGGAGAACATTCAAACTCCACACTATTATTGTTACTATTATTATTATTATTATCATTGTTGTTGTTATTTGTGTTATTTATGTATAGGATATGATGGTTAGGGATAAGTTACTTTCAGGTCAGGGACGATTGTCTTTGCCACTGGTAACATTGTAACCCAGTACAATCTGTCGCATGGACAGGTGGTCAGTGTCTAAACCAGCAGGATGAAAAAATACAAGACCTGTCAAAGGGCGGATGAACTTTCAGCGTGCCAACAGCCATCATGCAACTTTAGGGTAGTAGTGGCAACACACCTACAGTATTTCCTTGCTTTCGAAAAGAAGAATCTTACAACTGACAACCGCACCAGGGTTTCAGCCCCTGAAATAACAGATCCTATCTTGAATCCAATCTCACAAAATATGAAATTGAATGACCATAAATACTGCTGGAAGGGCTTTCCCTGATGGAAGAAAGTCGTTCTAAAATACTTTGTATGTTGAACTCCCATTGTTCAGAGCACATTCTATGCTAGAACACTAGCTAAACCAGGAAGGCTCCAAGAGCTTTCTTCGTGTGCCACGCAACAAAATATAGACATTATCTGCATACTAGAACATAGACTCCTGCACTGAGACTCTGATCTTGAATAGAAATCAATTGAGAAATGTCAGATAATAACTTCCTCTGCGACCAAGAATTTACAAGGTTCTTCAATCGGTTTTGGTATACGTTTGTCTTCTAAAGCTGTCAACAATATGCTACACGTTGAAAAGATCTCTGATCAATTTATGTTAGCAGAATTCGAGAGTAACCCCAAGATGACTGCACGTTTACTTACAATGTGTCATTCAAGAAATGGCTGTGAACTGCTAGACCTCGAAAATGAATTCCAACTTACCACTAACACGAAATTCATGAAGCTAGCTTATAAGTTATGGATCCATCAATATTCTACAGGGAGCAGATCACAACTTGATTATGCAATGGTCAGGAAAAAAATGGAACAGCAGCATCAGGAATGTCCAGGCGTACTCCTCGTTTGTGGGTGTAGGATCCGATCACAGAATCATGTCCTGTTCAATCATCTTGAGCCTTAGAGCTTCTAAAAAGCCTGTGAAGCATCCCATGAAACAAGTAGATTGGCAACTTGTAACCGACAGCCCAGATATGGCCTCTGACTGTGTTCTAAAAGTGTACAACAGATTTCAAATACTATCTGATCCAGTAGTTGATTTTGGTACACGATACTAGAAAATTATAACTGCAGCTCAAGAAGTAGCCTTCTGCACTCTTTCAGAGAAGAAGAAAATGCAGTCTAACCACCTGAGCTCTCAATCACCCATCATCAAAGCTCGGGAAGCTGCTTAACAAACAGTAAACAAACGTCAGGACAAACAATCAAAATCATCAAGAAAGGCAATCAGAAAAGTCCAAAAAGATTTTGAAGTTCATTCAAATGTAAAGTCACCCAGTTGGAAAAAGAGGATTACGAAGCAGAATGGTGCAGACGACCATCAAAGAGATCACAGGTCACAAGTATTTTCCATCTGTCACCATCAAGGGTGGGTCTCCACAGAAAAGAAAGTAGAATTGGTTTTGGCACTTTTGTCTTGGGAGGCCTCCAGATACTGCAAGCAATCAGAAACTCCCAAAAGTCCAGATATCAGAAATCCCAGACATGTCAACTGACCCATTGTTATTGATGAGTTACTTGCAGTTATGAAACAAACCAAAAACAACAAGACTCCTGGCCTTGCTCACATTCCTGCACCAATTCGGAAAGACCTACTGTTACATAAATTGCTTCTGAACTTCTGCAACCACACATTCACTACCTTCATACCTCCCTATAAATGGCTAGAATCTGGCATTATACCTGTCCCAAAGGAAGAAGACCTTACAAACCCGATGTATTATAGAGGAATCTCACTCATCCCCATAGCAACGAGATGTACAATAAACTCATCCTTAATTGTCTCCTCCCACAGGTGGACCCTGTTCTCCGTATGAATCAAAACGGTTTTAGGAAAGGAAGTACCCTTATTGCACAAATACTAACAATGAGAAGGATCATAACAGAGATGAATAGATATGACAAGGATGTTGATAGGGTTTTTCAATTTTAAAAATTTGACTCAATAAGCAGACAGACTATGTTTGAAATGCTACCACTCTGACCTGATTCTACATCAAGTCATCAAAGCTATTGAATCACTATTTATAAACACCAAAGCCACCGTAATCACACCCGACAGAGAAACAGACTTTCTTGATATTGAAGCTGGAGTACTTCAAGGAGGCATGTTGGTGCCATTTCTATTAATAATCATGTTATATTATATCCTGGGTCTATCCCTCGACTAGCATAATGAGAAGGGGGACAATGAGACACTGAGACAACTACACCCTAGACGAAGTCGGAGACATCCGGCACAACATCTCATGGACCTGAGACCTGAGAATTGTTTCAGAACATATCAGAGACGTGGAAATTCTCCTCCATGTTCTTGAAACATCAGCCTCACTAGTTGGGCTCTATTGTAATGATGTCAAAACTGAGTATATCTCTATATTCTTGGACCCCTCCGCAGTCACATCATTGTACAGGAAGAACATCAAGCGAGTCAATGACTTCAAGTACCTGGGATCCTTCATAATGGACCCCTACAAGGACTTTGAAGTATGGAAGGCACCGGCCTGGCAAGCATGCAATGGTGCTCAAACCTCAACAACTACCTGACTATAAATCTGTTCAGATCGACCATCAAGATCAAGGAAAATTACCTTCCTAAATAGACTGTCTAAGAATACAAGGTAGCAGAAGAGGACCTGATTGTTACTATGGCTGACAAGAAGGTGTAAGAAGGTGTGGAGGGAAGTTGTTAGAAGAGTATTGGCTGAGGCCGGGTGATGAATAAGTGGTAGGTAAAAGATGATTGGATTAACGGTTAGAGAGCTGATACTAACTAGGACTGACAAGAGTGTTGTTATGGTTACAGTGTGTGTCATGTGAGACAGCTTGGTTAGCACAAAACGTGTTCCAGCTAACACTTTTTCTGAGAAATGGTTTTAAAAAAGTGTGAAAGCACACCAATTTGTCTGTTCTGCATCAGCGTTATTACTAGCCGCCTTCTGATGGCCTGTGAAATTCAGTTGAGAAATAAAAGTTTATATGATGTAGAAAATGTGATCGAGTCTCTAATGAGGAAACATGGGCAAATAATTGGACTATATATACCACATATATATATATATATATATATATATATATATATATACCTAACTATGTATATACATATATACTGTACACACACACACACACACACACACACACACGCACATATATATTATACAGGGATCCCTCTCTAATTCACGCTTCAATTCATGTGGCTTCAGTGCATAGTGTTTTTTTTTTTTTTTTTAAATATTCTAATATTCTTCGAATTAAAAAAATAAGGAAATTAAGGAAGAATAGGTGGAAAAGTTAAGGAAAATGCCACAAAAACAAGGCCAATTATGCAACAAAAAAAAAAAAACCCTAAACAAACAAAAAACAACCCAAAACCTCCCATCAAAACTACTTACATTTTTGTGAGGTGTGCATCTGAGTGCGTGCGCGCGTCTGTGTGTGTGTGTATTTATATTTTATTTACATCTTATGGATTATTTTTTAATGTTTAATTGTTATTATAAGCATTTATAGCATTGAATATGTATTCATTGATAATATATATACACATATACATGTTGTACATATACGTTAGTGGTCGCGGGGGATCTCAGTCCCAATTAACTGTGGAAAGTGGGGGATCCCTCGCTCCTTCGCGCCTCAATTCATGCAGCTTCAGTGCATAGCGTTTTTTTTGTTTTTTTGTTTTTTTTATAAATAAATATTCACCAAATTAAAAAATAAGAAAATTAAGGAAGAATAGGGGGAAACGTTAAGGAAAATGCCACAAAAACAAGGCTAATTATGCTTAAAAAATACACCCTAAACTAACACAAAACTGAAAACAATCCAAAATCTCCCATCAAAACTAGTTACAGTACATTGTTGCATCTGTGTGTGCACTCGCATCTCCACGCGTATGTACGTGTCGTCCTCTCATGCATCTGTATGTGTGTGTGTATTTATATTTTATTTGCATCTTATGTTTATTTGTTATTATAAGCATTTATAGCATTGAATATGTATTTATTGATATTATATACACATATACATGAATGTATACGTCGGTCGGAGTGATCCTACTTCGCGGATTTTGATGGTCGCGTGATGATCTCGGTCTCAAGATAGAGAGACAGTGTTGTGTGTGTGTGTGTGTTTGTGTTTACTTTTAACACAAATTTCATACAAAATTGGTGTACTTTTATCATCTTTAAAGGGTTTATGGGGTAGTCTTGGGAGCCTTGGAACGAATCACGTGTTTTACATGTAAAATGCACGTCTACTTACGAAAACTCCAGGTAACGAAAAAGGCTCTGGAAAGGATTAATTTTATAAGTAGAGGGCCGACTGTACTATTATTTTCAACACAACTATGTATACCTAAGTATTTTTACTAAAGATGTCTTAATTTAAGTTTCTGCGTTTTATACAATAAGTGTGTGCAGTTTTTATGCAATGCTAGTGGGAAATGCAAATTTCCATCTGGAATTATCTGTCTATCTGTCTGTCTGTCTGTCCGTCTGTTGATCCTGGCTTTATCTTTGGTTTCCAGTGTAGAGAGTTAATTAAAGCCTTCTTTATTGTAACTATAAGAAGTAAGATTAATCACAGTTTTCATTAGTAATCACACTAGAACCTTGCACTAAAATACAGTATAAGAAACTTTAGTGTCATGTGAATCAAAATGTTCCAATGTAGACTCCGAGCAGCTCATTAATCCTTAATCTCTCATCCACGCTTGAGTAACCAGCATTTACACACACTGCCAACAGCTGCCTTAGATGTGGGGTTTCGGGCAGATGAGCTATTCATCACACATTTTCCGAATCTGACAGAAAACAGTCAGAACACTTGCTGTAGATGAAGCTTTCTCATTGCTGACTAGCCAGGTGGTGTTAATATGAGTTTATCATTAAATAGGATATACAGCATACAAGTTAAAAAAAAAAAAAAAAAAAAAGAGGTTTCAATCGTTATATAAAGAATAATCGAGTACCTTATTTAGCAAAGAGACCAGCATGAATAATAACCCCACTCAGTTGTATGTTGAACCATTTAATTCTGCTAGGGTTGCGAGGAGACTGGAGTCTATGGGAAATTGGAAATAGCCATTTAGCGTAATGTGCATGTCTTGGGTCTGTGGGAGGAAACTGTAGTACCCAGAGGAGACCCACACAAGCATGTGAAGAACATGCAAACTCCACACAGTAACACTTGAACCTGACACTCCTACCCAGTACCTTGTTGCTGGGAGTCGGACATGCTGAGCACTACACCACTGTGCCGTCCATGAATAACACAACCCTGGCTAATTTAGCCGTCTCCGTCTGTTGTCCTACATAATGTGTTGTCAGCAGCTTGCTAAATAGAAACACCACCACCACCACCACCAGAGCTATTCCAGAGTTTAACAATGGGAAGAATAAATCTTTGACTCAGCCACTATGGCTGTCTGACAAAAAGAAATAAATCACTGTCATACTGTATGAGCTGAGAATTTAAAAAAAAAAAAAAAAAAAAAAAAAAAGGAACTGTGCTCAGTACTGCAGCTTTGGATTCATCATACTGTATTGCTGTGTTTTTGTCACTGCTTACATGTGCTTCATATTTGGATGGAAGGATGGTAGAGCTCCACTCTCTCTGTCTTATATTCAATGAGTTTTTACAATGCAAACGTCTCCTACAAGTGCTTGAGCTGAGAAAAGCTTAATACTCTTTTCAAACCAAATTTTGTGCAGATTGGAGTTTTGATTAATACACTTAGCCACTCCCTCACACATCTTCTCATTCATCCTACTACTAGGGTCATGATGAGGCAACACACATGCATTCATTCATTCCCCGAAACCACTTATTACACTTATTATTAACTAAGATCACACGGAGGTTTGTGTCTCCGTCATCCGACTCTGGGTGAGTGTGATACACCCTGAACAGTTTGTCAGTCCATCGCAGGGCAAAACACACATGCATGCATGCACACACACACACACACACACACACACACACACACACTTCAGGTCAATTTAAAACCTCCGATTAGCCTAGTGCTTCTTAGTGGGGTGCGCCCCCTTTGGGGAGGAGTGGTATGATGCCAGGGGGGGCACGTGTGATTCCAGGGGAGCACGTATGACCCCGGGGAACATGCTTTTCTGGAAGAGTGTACGAGAATTAAGTGTAATTGCACCTCCACTCCACTAGTTAGCAGTTGCGCTCTCATTGTCGTGCTATGGTGTAGCGGTTTTTCGCACGAGCAAACAGTATGAGGTGTAGTAAACAACCCCTCAATAAACAACACGGGAAAATTTCTAACAGGAACGAAGAGAAAGGTGGAGAGAGACAGAGATATTAAGACATAAATAAGGTGAATGATTTTAAATAAGGATGTTTTTTTTATTTATTTATTTATTTCAGGTACTTTAAATCTTTTCAATTGCAGATTAAAAAACAATGTTAATGAAGTTTTTCTTTGTTTTTTTAAGTGAACTATATTTCGTTCTTTTTTTGTTTTTAATGTTAATAAAGATATAATGTTATGCAGAGGTGTACGAATAATCTTCTAGACAAATTTATAGTTTTTCATATTTATAGTCGGCAGCACGGTGGCGTAGTGGTTAGCACGTCCGCCTCACAGCAAGAAGGCCTGGGTTCTTCTGTGTGGAGTTTGCATGTTCTCTCAGGGTGCTCAGGTTTCCTTTCACAATCCAAAGACCTGCACAGTAGGTTAAGTGGCCGTTCTAAATTGCCCGTAGGTTCGCATCGTGCAGAAGGCAATGGCAAACCGCTGCACTAATCCTGCCAAGAAAACCTCCATGAGGATGATAACCAGGACGTTATCCTTCATGGCGGGTCACCAATGGTCGTCCTACGACTCAGGCACTAGATAGATAGATAGATATTTATAGTCGCTCACGGGGAGGTGGAGGGGCGTGAATTGTTTTTTTCTTCCAATGGGGGCGCCACAGAAAATAATTGAGAAGCACTGAATTAGCCTAATATGCATGTTTTTGGACTGGGAGGAAACCTGAGTACAAGGAGGAAACCCACATAAGCATGGGAAGAACAGGCTCCACACAGAGACCTCCTTGACGAGCTTGGGACTCAAACCCAAGACCTTACTGTGAGGCGGACATAGTGTATAGCACGTCCTATAGCCACCCTATAAATACTAAATTGTTATTGTTGTTGCTGTTAATTTGAATCGAATACTGTCGTCGTTACAGGTTTGGTACCATTTGTGTAGAGTTACACAGTCCTCTCTTCTTTTTGTGAACTACAGCAATACTTCACTTTGCTTATTATCACCGATGGCGTGATCAGTGACATGGATGAGACACGCCATGCTATAGTCCAAGCTGCCAAACTGCCCATGTCCATCATTATTATTGGAGTGGGAAATGCCGACTTTGCAGCAATGGAGTTTCTGGATGGAGACAGTAGCGTACTGCGCTCCTACACTGGAGAAGAGGCGATCAGGGACATAGTGCAGTTCGTCCCATTCAGGGACTTCCGCAATGTGAGTACTGAACAGCATACCAGCCTATCATTCTATCTCACTCATCCTCTTTTTCTGGTGAAATATCTGTCTGTACTGGTTTCAATCACAAGCGTTCCCCTCCCTGAGACTGTTATGTAAGGAAACAACTTTAATGTCCATAGCGATATTATTTTTGTTGAGATGGGTTACAGGTTGCCGTGCCATGATATTACACAGTCAATATTACAGTGTGTAATTTGACCTCAAAGTGTTGGCTTACTCATTTAATCAATTCTGTGGGTGCTACAGGGCTGTATAGTGGCTCGGCATACTGGATCAGCTCCAGAGCTTTGTGTGGGAGTGGAAGTGGGTGTTTTTGCAGAATATGTGACTTCCTCAGCAGTGCAAGAGATCGCACACAACGATCCCGACGGCATCCTTAGCTACAAAATCCTTAGCTACAAATTGAAATGCATTTTTTAAAAGAACTGATCACATTCACCACTTCATTACCCAATCAATGCGTCTGCCTCAGTGATCAGGTGATCACAGCATTAGGAATATAATGAGCTATTCTTTTTTTATTTATTTAATTTTCTGGCATAGCATCAGCTGATTGCACTGTATGTCGTTTTCTTTCCTCATAGGCGCCGAAGGAAACTTTAGCCAAGTCAGTATTGGCCGAGCTGCCTCAGCAGGTTACCCAGTATTTCAAACAGAGGAACCTGTCGCCTAGAAACACAATGGCGGAGTGAAAGGCTGAAGCCAGGAGTTCACACTGCATGTTGCCAAAATTAACTTACTGTTTACAAAAAAAAAAAAAAAAAAAGAATTACAGTGGTACCTCACCATACGAAATCAATCCGTTGCAGAGCCTTTTTCTTAACCTGGATTTGCGTAAATTGAACCGCATTTACATGTAAAACGTGTGATTCGTTCCAAGGCTCCCAAAACTATCCCTAAACCCTTTAAAAATTATAAACGTTTCAAGTTTAAGTTTCAAGTTTGTTTTTTTTTTTTTTTTGCATTTGGGGGATCGTGACCCATATTGCTAATACACAAAATACATACAATGCGCTTTTAATACAATTTTTCATATCATATTGGCAGATTTCTTTTCAAGTATAATGATACAGATCTGATAATGTTTACATTTGTAGATGATAATAACTGATTGATTTTAAAAATGGAAGGTTCGTTATAATAATATTCTGGTAAAAGCTGCTGTCTGCTGGCCTTAAAATAAAGACAAACAAGTAAGAAACGATAATCATCTTCCTTGCAGTCTAAACTACACTTTGTGCACAGCACATTGGGATTTTCATTACATTTAAATCGAGATAACTGAATTTTCAACTTGTGTGACGCACAACAGAATTTACAGTATAATCTGAGTAAATCCTTTTCTGTAAACAATTCCACTGCATACTTCTCTACACCTAAATTGGATTTAAAACCACTATATTATTTTAGAAAAGATGATTCGAAAATTTTAGCGTGCCAATTTTGAAATTGAATATCCTTACATCTTTGTGAAAATACTTCCATAAATAAGTTTGTCCTACCACGAGCTTGACCAATCCACACATGTGCAAACCCGGTTTCAAACAATAATACCCGAATACGAGAAACCCAACAAATTTTATTTTGCTTATCAAAATGCTTCAACATTTCGTAACAAGCCCTTGGGTAACGCGAACTATCCATATGAATAAGTCTACACCAGTAACTAATACAACGACTGTAATATCTAACACACATAGTACTCCTCCCCGTATCACCAAGGATAATATTACTAGACATATGTTTAGAAACCCCAAGACACCTTTTGAGGAAATCACATTGGACTTTTTCAATTGGTTCCCTGAAAATATAACCCCAAATTTCTGCACCACACAATAATATTGGCGAAATCTTATAATCAAAAATTTAGCAATAGTGTGAAATGGCAGTGAATGAAAAGAATTAATTAGTCTATATACTGGAACAACTGCCTTTCTTGCCTGGATAGAAATAGTATCACATGCTCTCGCCCAAATTAATCTTGAAGAAAATGTAAGTCCTAAACACTTATAATACGAAACGCACTCGAGTTCCCTACCAGCATAAGACCAACACTCCTTTCATTTTAATGGACCCCCCATTTCTGAAAACGACAACATCAGACTTGTCAAGATTTCCATCAAAACCCCATTTAATGCAGACCTTATCAAGAAAATCTAGTTGGTTTTTTTTGTAAGCCTATCACTGTGTCGTCAACTAAAGCAAGATCATCTGCAAATAAAAGTAATAGTATTTCCTTAATATTCTACTGAACAAATATGCCTCTAAGATCACTTTGATTAAATTCATACACAATTTCATTTATAAAAATGATGAAGAGAACTGGGCTTAACATACAGCCCTGATGAACCCTTCTCTTGCCTTAACACTCGCCTTAACTTTTGCATACATATCACAAAGAACATTAAATAATTTACCACATATACTCTTTTAATGAAGAACATACAACAAAGTTTTTTGGCGATTAACTAAATCGAAAGCCTTACGAAAGTCGATAAAAGCTACATAAAACGATGCCTTGGTTTTCTTAAATATTTTTCACATAATGACTGGAGAGTAAATATATTATCAATAGTCGAATATTACTCCAAAAGCCTGCTTGTGATTCATAAATAATTTCATTTAATTCTACCCATTTCCTGATCCTATCCTCAATTATAGAAGTAAAGACTTTACCTAAAACGTTTAATAAAGATATGCCACAATAATTATTGGGATCCATAACATCACCCTTCTTAAATAAAGTAGCCACCATTCCAATATTCCAGCTATCAGGAAAAACACCACTGTCCAAAACCAAATTAAACAGAATCTCGAAAAAGGAACTAAATTGTAGCCTTCTTTATGAACTCTAGGGGAATACCAGCCACACCGCCAGATTTACCATTCTTAAGTGAATTCAATGCTTTCCTTATCTCCATTTGAAAAATAGGTTCAGACAATGAAAAGGAATTATTAGAAACATCACAACTTTCACTATCATGGTTTTTCATAAAATTTCCAACTACTTCATCTAAAGGAGAAAAATGCTCAGAATAAATGGTGTTCAAAAGAGTCTTAAAATAAGCATACCTTTTAAGGCCTCCGTCTACTTCAATATCGTACCAACGGTAGACAGGTTTGGCCATACTGTATTCCTTTGCGATATCACTCAACCGCATGCCATGAGCCCACTTCTTCTTTTCACTCACACTGGGAATCATACGCGCGCGTGCATGTGTTGACCATGTCTTCTTAGCGGAGTTATAATCTTGCAAATGTTTATGCAAGGTTAAAAGCCTGAGCCAAAAGATAACGTTGCAATAACCATACTTGAAAAACTCATGAAACAACAGTAACTCTCCTTTACATGAAAAGCATTATGGGTGCGAGCTGCGTCATCCCTCCTAGCCAATGGGATGATAGCGGGGCGGGATGTTGGGAGCTAGCCAATGGGAGGGAGCTGTGTCATCCCTCCTAGCCAATGGCAGGCCAGTGGGGGTGGGATGTTGAAAGATAGTCAATGGGAGAGCAGCTCATGCATTGTTTGAATGACACGTTTCATAAGGAGAACTTGTTTCGTATACAGAGACAAAAAATTTTGGAAAATGTTTTTCGTTACCTGGATTTGTCATTTGTAGGGACGATCGTAAGGTGAGGTACCACTATGTTTGTTTATATATATATATATATATATATATATATAAAATCTTTGCCTATTCTGAAGGACATAGCGCATGCCTTTCTATATATAATATTGTTTTTAACAATTAAATGTTTTTATTTATTGGTTTTACATATACCAAGTTCTAAAACAAGATGCAATGTAAGGTTGTATGTGAATGTGTGTGTCTATCCGTGTGCATCAGAAACTAAAGTCCTCTAATGCAGAGGTTCTCAATTCCTGTCCCGGGACAAACAGGAGCAGCTCATGACAATGAGGAGATGTTCAGAAAAGAGAACCTTAAAATTAAAAAAGGCACTGAGAACCAGAGAGGAGGAACCCCTGGTAATTATTTATAGAGGGGCTGAGAACCTTTGAATGTATATTTCTGTGTTTTAAGAGATCTTTTATTATTGTAATCTTTTCTGTAGTGCTTTGTAACTGGTCTTTTGTATAGTACTACCGTTATGGTGATATATAAAATATACACACACATTTTCTATATTTAGAGAGAGTTTGGTCAGTCCTTTTTGTTACTGTACTCAGGTCAATAAATTTTTCTTGAGGTGTTAGCAGTGAAGCATGTGTCCTGAGTGCTCTTCATATTATATGCACATCCTTTGAGAAGTTTTCTTTTTAACCTGCTGTGTAGCACAGTTCTGCAATTAGTGAGGTTTCATTTTGTTGAACGTACTTGATTAAAATCATATTTATTTTAAACTCTAACTTCATGAGAGGGACAAAAAAAATTTTTTTTCATGCCAAACAGCTTTTTTCCCTTTTTTTTTTTCCTTTGGCTTTAATGTCCACTTCAGCTTTCACGCACATTCATATCTTTATAGGGTTCATAAAATATCCAACATTTTCAGCATTGCAGAACTAAAAAAAAGAAAAAAGGGGGAAAAACTTCTGAAAAACATCCTTGTCCACATCTTCCAGCCAGCACTGCTTATAACAGTCTCATTTTCTCATATGGTGGTACTGAAGAAATCGGATTTTTCAAAAATAAAGCGGTCTTCTCTTCGTTCCACAGATGGCAGTTCGTCCTCTTTATGGTCAGCAGCACATTAGAAGCCACGGAGGTGCGCAGGGGGTCATCGCCAGGTTTAGGAGCACGGATTTAAACTGTATGGGATGTAATATGGGGGGATGATGGAGGAAGAGTCACATTTCAATACACAACACATCAATGACCACAAGTGCCAATTACAATTACTGCAAGAACAGCCTTTAGTTAATATTATGCTGGATACGAATAAATATTTCTAACAAGCAAAACATCCAGAACTCATTTAGTGTCGCATAAGAGAATAAACCAGTGTGATCCACTCAACTGAACTTGCAAAAAAAAAAAAAAAAAAAAAGCAAAAAAAAAAAAAATGGGAAGAGCCAAGAAGAGAAATTATAACATTGGATGACCGTGTGGCTCGTCATCAGAATCTCAAAACTTTATTTATCTCAGGAAAACTGTAACCTTTTTGAAAAAGTCTGTAAGACAAAAAAAAAAAAAAAAAAAAGTTAAAAGTATGGGGAGGGCAGGAGCAACTGAACCGGGCTACACCAGTTAACGCATGTGCCCTTTTGAATCACTTTTTGAAGTTATTATGTCTATCTGAAGAGTCTGGGACACTTTATGGGTAAGGTGGTTCCTTCCAAGCTACCTTCACTGTCACTGCTCGACTCGGAGTCACTGCTGCCCGAATAGGCTCCAAGCCCTGGCAGGATGCCCACGCACATGGCTGCAGAGGGTCGGTGGAGCATGCCCCCTCGTGTCACTCCTGCCACCGGTTTCTGCTCCCCAGTTTCCTGTTCTGCATACAGATATAAATTGTGGTTAAAAAAACTCAAAAGTAACTAAATTAAAAAATAAATAAAATCCTACTCTCCATGCCATGCTTACTAAATAGTGGTACCTCACCTAACGAAATTAATGTGAAGATCGCAGAGCAAGAAAATGTTGAAATCTGACAAGTTCAGAAATTCTCTTTCCACTCTGAAATTGTCTACATGCTTAAAGTGCAGCCAAGTCTGTTTTTAGAATTTATGCTGTAATTATCATACACACATAGATCCTATTTCATCATCTGTCAGTCTGTCTCTCTCACTCTGTGTGTGTATGTGTGTGTGTGTGTGTGTGTGTGTGTGTGTGTGTGAAATCTCTGTCATCCATCACAATAGTGAAATAGATTTTCTGTATTAGTGACTATTTCCAAGAATGAAAATACAGTGGTCGCTCACCTTACGAAATTAATCCGTTCCAGAGCCTTTTTCTTAACCTGGATTTTTCGTAAATTGAACCGCATTTTACATGTAAAACGTGTGATTCGTTCCAAGGCCCCCAATACTACCCCCTAAACCCTTTAAAAATGATAAAAGCATAGCTTTTAAGACCTCCTTCTGCTTCAATATCATACCGATGGTAGACGGGTTTGGCCATATTCCTTTGTGATATCACTCAACCGCATGCCACGAGCCCACTTCTTTTCACTCGCACGCGCGTGTGTTGATTATGTCTTCTTAACAGAGTTATAATCTTACAAATGCTTATGGAAGGTTAAAAGCCTGAGTCAAAAAATAAAGTTTCAATGACTCAATAAAACTCATTCATGAAACAACAGTAACTCTCATTTACACAAAAAGCATTATGGGAGATTCAGCTCTATAATAGACAATGGGAGGGAGCTGCGTCATCCCTTCTAGCCAATGGGAGGCCAGTGGGGCGGGATGTTGGGAGATGGAGAGCAACTCGTGCATTGTTTGTATGGCACGTTTCGTATACAGAGACAAAAAATTTTGGAAACTGTTTCTCGTAACCTGGATTTTTTGTTTTCTGGGACTATCGTAAGGTGAGGTACCACTGTACTACTAAAAATCTAACAGGACGGTATAAAAATTCAATTAGAATTTCAACAAAGACGAATCTTTAAAGTATTTCATTATAAAGAAGTATTTTTATCAGAAGGACCCTGCTAGTTATTTTTATGTAATAAAAAGATATTTTAATTAACCTCTTTCAGCTGAATCCCAATTAGAGTTCTATTTATACCCCATGCTAACCACCTAATTTCTCATATGACACAGCATTGCACAATTCAAGTCCAGGAGAAAATCACAGGAAGGAGAACCTGTTTGAAGGCAACCATAAAGATGTAATACTTCTTCCTTCGCGAATGTATATAAATAATAACGTCATGCTATATCCAAATAAGAAGTAACTTCCGTGAGATGCTTCTTGTCGCCATCTACCCATCTCTGACATCTATCTTGCATGCACAGCCCATTTCAAGTCAATCCACTCACTAATCTCAGTGGGATTAGGATCCGGGCTTTGACCGAGTCATTCCAGGACTCTCTGCTTCCTCGTTTTCAGCCTAGCCTCGGAGGAATTACTAGTAGGTTTTGGGTCACTTGTCATGTCGCAGTGTCCAGTTCCGCTTCAGCTTTAATTTTTTTACAGATGGTTTCACATGTTCTTCAAGCAGCCTCTGATACACAGTAGAATTCATGGTGGATTCTATGATGGTGAGCTGGCCAGGTCCTGTTGCAGCAAAGCATCCCCAAACCATGGCACTTCCACCTCCATGTTCAACAGTTGGTATGAGGTTCTTTCCCTGGAATGCTGTATTTGTTTTCCGCCAAACATGTCTTCTGTCCTGGTCTCCAAATAATTCAATTTTAGACTCATCTGTTCAAAGAACCTTATTCCAGAAGCCCTGGTCTTTGTCCATGTTTTCTTTGGTAAACTTTAGTCTGGCCTTAATGTGTTTTTTTTTTTAGAGAACAAGGGTTTATACACATTCATACACGTTTATACACTCCATACACATTCATTCTCACACTTTGGGGTGATTTGGAACAGCCTCTCACCTGGTGGCCATAGGATCTTGTCTCTGATTTTTGCAGATGATATTGTCCTTTTGGCTTCATCAATCCAGGACCTCCAGCTTTCATTGGAACGATTCACAACCCAGCACACAGGATGAGAATCAACACCTCCTATTCCAAGGCCATGTTTCTCAACTGGAAAAGGGTGGAATACACCCTCTGGTCCAGAATGAGCTACGAGGCAAAGCTTTTAATTTATTGGTTGATCTACATTCCAACTCTCATCTATGGTCACGAGCTTTGGGTAGTGACTGAAGGAAAAAGATTGCGGATACAAGCGGTTGAAATGAGCTTCCTTCACAGGGTGGTAGGCTAGAGATAGGGTGAGAAGCTCAGCCATCCGGGAGAAGCTCGGAGTAGGACCTCTGCTCCTCCGTGATGAGAGGAGCCAGTTGAGGAGGCTCGAGCATCTGGTTAGAATGCCTCCCTGGTGTGGTGTTTCGGGCATCTCCAACTGGGAAGAGTCTCCAGTGGTTGACCTAGAACTCACTGTAGAGACCATGTCTTATGGCTGGTCTGGGAACGCTTCGTTTTGTCTCAACCCCCCCCTCCCCAGAAGAGCTGGAGGAAGCGACTGGGGAGACTGACATCTGGACATCATTGCTTAGGCTGCTGCCCCCAACCCCAGATGAAACGGAAGATTTTGTTGATGGTTTCCTCCTTGCACAGTTCCCATGAAGCTATAGTCGTGCACTTTCACATGTACAGAGCCTGCTATAGCTCTCGTGATGACATTTTAGGACTTTTGATTACTTCTTTTAGAATCTTGCGGTCCGCTTTGTAGGTGAACCTGCTTAGACGGTCAGACCTGGGCATGGTGGCAGTTGATTTGAATGTCCTTCACTTGTAAACAATTTTCCGGATGGTGGAACAGCTGATGTCATAAGCAGCCACAATCTTCCTCCTGAGGGCCTCAGGCAGCTTTTTGGATCTTACCATGGTGCTCAGTCTCACTTCAACAAACAGAGGCACCAAACTAAATGCCTGAGGTTTAAAATGCTGGCTAATGATGCTCTGATCATTTGCACATGAACCGATAGACCAGTGTGTGATTATAGCCATTTTAATTGGGAAAATACGTGGGGGGGGGGGGGGGTGTCCTAATTTTTTCCTTCACTGAAATACGCGTTGTCCATATCTTTTGTTTGACGAGTAAAAATGTTAATTCATATTGTTTTATTACATTTAAATCACTTTCCTTCCAAGAAATAAATAAAAACAAGATTGGACATTGTTACGTGAACATTTTTTAATAAAGAGGTGACTATTTAATGGGACGTCCTAATTTTTTAACACGACTATATAAACTGTATATATAATTATTGAGCAACTGCCTACCTGTCTGGCTGCTGTTTCCTGTTGTTTCTGTTGTCACGGTCATCGTCTCTTCCATCTTCTGCTTCTTACTTCCATCTGATGACTGGGAGGAACTGCAATGAGACAAAATATCCATGAAAAAGCTGCTCAATCACTGTTTGAATTTCCCCGCTCAGCTCAGTGATGTTCCAGCAAAAAGTACGTAAGCGGGTAAAGTAAGGTAAAGGTAAGGTAATGTGGGATTTTTAGACCCGAGCCTAGTGGCTCGTCAGACCGAAGTTTATCCCTGGTTTCCACAGTGTGAAGCTACCAGGAGTTCAACTCCTCCTGGATGGGACACTAGTCCATCTCAGGTTACCTTCCCAGTATATTTTTACTGGTACACATTTATACTGCTGGGTAAACAGAGGCACACTTGTGGTTAAGACCTTGCCCAGGGGTCTTAGCACAGTGTGGGTCTGACTGGGATTTGAACACATAACCTCCTGATCATGAGCCCAGCACCGTAACCACCATGCCCCACAAGGGGGTAAAGTAGTTACTTGGAAATCAGAATAAAATTAATTCAGGCCTAAGAAGCGGCTTTTATTGGAGAAAGCGAGCTGCTATGGCTGGTCAGTTGCATGCATGTACTGTATATGACAAGTTATTTCATATACACTTTTGCAGTACGACGATAAAAGGCTCTGCTCTCAGTTCTTTTAAATCCCTCTTTCTCACCTGCGGCGTTTGACTGCCCCAGCCAGTAGATGTGCCTGAGACAAATGGCTGGTCTTCTGCTCTGGTGGTTTGAGTACAACCTTTTTCTCTGCCTCCTTCTTTTGACTCTCACTGGACACTCGCTGCTTCAAAGCATTGTGAGGCTTGGAAGTTAAGGAGGTGTTTTCAGAGAGGGAATCTCACACACACACACACACACATTTTATATAAATACACACACACACACACACACACACACACACACCACACACATTCTTATCAAGTAACCACAGAATCACTCGATAGGTTTTTCAAAAGATCCTTTATCATTAGTCATGCCTAGAAATGTGCAGCATTCTGGTTCTAGTTACTGTTATCCGATTGGTTGACATACAAGAAATAAATTCTCATTCATTTGCCAAACTATTTAATCCGACTACAAGGGATCATGGGGGCCATGCAGCTATAAAGCAGGTCCTAGCCGTGGTTACAAAAATTCTACTAGTTTCAGTCTCACATCCAGCATTACATTGCCAAAAACAAAAAAAATCATTACCACTGTATTTTAGCTGTTCCAGGTTGCCATGTCTTGACCCAATGTTGGCTGAAATCGTCAGACCGCCACATTTATTTATTTTTAATTTATTTATTTAAGGGACAATGTACAGGAACATTAAGCTCATAGAGACAGAGATGTACTGTACCAGATTATAGCTTAATAGCTAGTTTCCATCTGTAGTCCCTAATTTAGAATGGCCAATTAACCTACAATGCATGTCTTTGTATTGTGGGAGGAAACCGGAGCACCCGGAGGAAACCCACACAAGCACGGGGAGAACATGCAAACTCCACACAGAAACGCCCAGGCCGGGAATCGAACCCGGGTCTTCTTGCTGTGAGGCGGACGTGCTAACCACTACGCCACCGTGCCGCCCAGCTAGACCCGAGCTAACAATTTCTGCTAATGCTTTAAACCCCTAATGACTAACAATGCATTCTAAATGTCATTTCAGTTCCAGAGTAGAAAACTCTTTTTCTTTAACTACCTCAGAAATCAAATACACACCCCCTGTGACCGCCCTTCAGGGAGAAAAAAATGGCCTGAAAAACGTGGCTAAGAAAAACTGCTACCCCTAGAGGCTAAGGTGAATAAATTAGGCCAGACTGTTGTATTACGCTGAGGAACAGAAGTTCACAGCTCTCAGCTGTGCGATTACACGTCATCAGTGCCGCAAACCTGCAGAACGGTTCAGTTTCCACGACAACGCGTCCTCCAACCTGCACTGCACACACACAGTTCTGACTGGCAGCAGAAAAGAATAAACAACACTATTCATTCTTTCATTAAAAAGATAAATAAACACAACATCCACATAATATAAGACCTGCTTGGCCCTGGGTATGAACAGCATAGATCTTCAACTATAACCATGTGTTCTTGTTCACATTCTATCTATCTAGTTTATTTCTTCAGTGCAGGAATACATTGCCGATAAATACATCCACGGCAATCTTTGCTATAAGCAAAGCTCTTGGGATAAAGCCCATCCAAAATTTTGAAATAATATAAACTACACCCCTTTCCTACAAACCAGGAACATTCCTATCTAGCACAATGCAATCGCAGAGGTATAAAAAAAAAAAAAAAAAAAAAAAAAAAACCCTATTAATAAAAAGACTCCACCAGTGTTGCAGTTAGTTCGTAAGTGGTCCATTTTCCATTTTATTTAATTAGGAAATGTTACGCTTGCTATTTAAACTGGGTGAGCGTTTCGCTACTCACAAATGAATGCAAACAGCCTATGGTGGAATATTATGCCTAAAACAGCCGGGACGTAATTAAAACAAGTCGTTCTTGATACAATTATCCTGCTGTTGGTCAACTTCCTTCTCATTCCATTTCAAACCAATCTCAGCGGTTTGTTTCTGGGGGATGTTTACGGCTGTGTGATTTAAAGGCAGGCAGTGCTAACAAGGTGCACAAGATCTTCCTACGACCTGACAGCTGCTTTGTTCTGAAACCTGTCTCTACCCCGAAGTTAACAAAGCAGAGAGCAAGCAAATTCACAACACTGTCCATCCTTCAAAAAGTTACATGAGGGAAAGTGTGTGTACTCTGAAATGAAAGGATATCCTATATTCCTGAAGTTCCTGTTTCTCTTCATCTCTCCGCTGCTTCTCTATGAGATACTGCTGTTGTGACACTTCGTCCAGAAAGTGGGCCTCGTCCTCATCCAAGCCTTTTACCATGTTTTCTGTGGAAAGAAATTGACACAGCTGGGTCTGCGAGACTCACAGTTATAGTCTTAATTGTCGCAGGCTACTTTCAGACTGCTGACCGTTTCTCACCAGTATGACCTTTTAAAAAAATAATTTAAAAAGGGATGGATTCCTTGTGTAAATATTACACGGATCAAGCAATATGCCTTTGAAATAATTCAGTGTTGAGAGCAACGGTCGCCAAGGAGCCGCTGGTCGCTAGGGAGACTGAGGACGGGTCCGTCTCCAGGGATACAGAGAAGTAACAGGGCCGCCGTGAGCATGCCCATCTACTGTCACTATCTGCAGGGATGGCTCATGAACACAGCCTTGACCCGAAATGAATACAAGATATAGATTCACAGACTTGGTGCAACACGGATCATGGTGTGATGAAGACATGAGAGCGAACTGAGGTCTTACTGAATTTGAATTGTTCCTCAAATTCCTCCTGCTTCTTGTCCTTCTGCTCTTGTAGCCTATCATATAGGGACCGTGGGTCATATTCCTCCTCAGGGACCTCTTCAGGAATGTGAAACACACACACACACACACACACACACACACACACACACACACACACACACACAGATGCATTTGAAGAAAACTGATGCCACCGTGTCACTTTATGAATGTTGTTATTCCAGTTAAATTCCCTTCTCAGAATCCTGACTATAATTTAATTTAGTTAAAATTATTTGATAGAGTTAAAAGCGCAATGTGTAAGATTTTGCAGTATCCAGTGACATCTAGTGATGAGGTTCCAGACTGCTGCCAAGTGAAGCCTGTGTGGTTCTGGGCTACTGTAAAAACATGGCGGTACAAGATGGCGACCTCCATAAGAAAGGACCCACTTCCCATATAGAGTGGTACCTCACCTTACGATAGTCCCAGCAAATGAAAAATCCAGGTTACGAAAAACATTTTCCTAAAATTTTTGTCTCTGGATACGAAACAAGTTCACCATCTCAAAAATTCAAACAATGCACAAGTTGCTCTCCCATTGGCTATCTCCCAACATCCCGCCCCGATGGCCTCCCACTGGCTAGGAGGGATGACACAGCTCCCTCCCATTGGCTATCTCCCAACATCCCGCCCCACTACCCTCCCATTGGCTATTATTGAGCTGTATCTCCATAATGCCAATGATGCTTTTCATGTAAAGGGCAGAGTTACTGTCGTTTCAAGAGTTTTTCGAGTGTGCTCATTGCAACTTTATTTTTTGGCTCAGGCTTTTAACCTTGCATAAACATTTGTAAGATTGTAACTCCGTTAAGAAGACATGGTCAACATGAAGTAAGTACCTTAAAAGGTATGCTTTTATAATTTTTAAAGGGTTCAGTATTGGGGGCCTTTGAACGAATCACGTGTTTTACATATAAAATGCAGTTCTTCTTACGAAAAATCCAGGTTACGAAACTGCCTCTGGAACGGAGGTACCACTGTACATATAAACAGCTTATTCAAAACTTCCCAAAAACTCAAAGCATTTTATTTTTAAATAATTATAAATTAATAAAAATGGATTTCTTGAGACTATTTTATTTATTTCTTGAGACCAATTTTTTTTACTAAATTTATGCTAATAGTCCTACACAATATCATCCACTGTGCCTTTAAGTACATGTGGGAAAAGAACAAGTCTGAAAACACCACTTTCATTCATTGTTCACAGAGCAGATGATAAATAATCCTACACTCACTACTAGGATTGCGGGGAGGGTGAGGCCTATCTCAACCAACTGTGGGCAAAGGCAGGGTACACCTCCAAGAGCTCACCAGCCTATCGTAGGGCTAACACACAACCATTCACACTCACATCCACACCTGGGGGCAATTTAGAACATTCAAGAAGCCTAATGTGCATGTCGTTGGACTTTGAGGAAACCAGAGCGCCTGGACGAAGACCACACAAACGCAGGGAGAACATGCAAACTCCACACTGAAACACCTGAACCTGGTACTCAAACTCAGGACGTTGTTGTGAAACTGTGAAGTGAACATGCTAACCACTATGCCGCCCAGTAAATAATATTCTAAATATATATATATATATATATATATAAAAACACAAGAATATATTTTATAAGAGAACTCAAATTATGGCTTTTTTCCTCTATCGTGACCGGAATTCCTTGAGCTTCACTTCTTTCCTTGGACAACACATGTCAGTACAGCAGGTAAAACACAAAAAATGCTTCCTGTGCCACTTGCGTTACCTTTAATACAAGGAAGGTTTGGTTCTCTTAAGAGCAGCTGTGTTGTCATGGCACTACAGCTGTACTAGTATTAGCTTTGGGAGGACAGTGAGACTCCTACTGTCTGGAGCCATTTTCATACATTTTATGGGATATGAAGAGATTTGTGGTCCTTAGGAAATTGATGGTCCGGAGCTCATATCCCCCTGACCGTGTTGTTCAGGTGTTGAATCTCTCAGTGCTGTCTTAAAAGCGACACACACACACACACACGCGCGCGCGAACATCTCCCCCTGTGCACATATTCCTGCATAAAGCCGCATTTACACAGCACTTATCTTACATAGTCCATAGAAGTGAATGCAAAAAAAACTAGTGTTGGGAGGGCAGCATGGCGGCGTAGTAGATTGCATATCCAACTCACAGCAAGAAGATCCAAGGGTTCGAATTCTGTGCTTGAGTATTCCTGTTTAAAGCTTGCATATGCTTGCAGGGGTTTCTTCTGGGTAATCTAGTTTCCTCCCAGATATTAAAGACGCATTAAAGACGCATGACACATGACACATCAGGTCAACTGGCAGTTCTAAATTGCCCCTTGGTGTAAGTGTGAATGGTTGAGCATGTGTGTTGGCAATGCAATGGACTGGCAAGCTGTTCAGGGTGTACTCCACCTTTGCCCAGAGTCAGCTGAGATAAGCTAAAATAGAACTAAGCAGGTTGACAAATGAGTGAGAGAGTGAATGAGTGATTGGTGGCATCTGGGCAAGCAATGATATCTTTAAGCTCTGATTGGTTAACAGGCACTCAGATGAGCGTTCAGCTTGGCTGAACTTAACGCCAGCCCAGTTTGTGTCACTTGAGAAAATTTTGCTTCACGTCACTCATTTAGCTTTCAATCATTGATTTAACATTGCTGCTCATCACTTAAGCTATGTCCTGCATCCTAAATGCACGGTCATTACTTGAGTGCTGATCCTGAAGAAATAGCATTTAAAAAACAAATACCGTATCCGATGTGATGCGCGCCCAGGGTACTTAAAAAATTGGGGTGGGTGGGTGGATGCTTATTAAAATGTTACCAGGGGAGTGGAACTGTAAGTGCTTGTTACCATCGAGGTGAAAAATATGAATAGTAACAGAACAATTAAAGAGTTTTACTGGTATTTGTATTATTCATTTTGTGGTATCAACCAAACTACTTACATTAAAGCTGACAAACAGAAAACAGCATAAATTAAAAAAAAAAAAACTTTTTCTTCCCTAACTTTTCCCTCCCGGTGCTGTTACTTTAAACATTTTCCCAAGTAAAATGAGCCAATCAACATGAATGTCAGCTTTTGCACATGGCAAGTTGAACCAATCAACACAAATGTCAACTTTAGCACATGGCAAGTTGAAGGAATCCAAACAACATAAACAAAAGCACATGGCCAGGCAAGTCTTTACATTTATGAAGTCAGTGGGTGAAAAGTACTCGTAATCACTTTCTGACAGGTCCATATCTGGCTCATCCCTCCATTCATTCAGAGTATCCCATAGTTTTGCTATAGCAGTTTCTAATGGTTCATCGGTTGTTGGACATTTACCAAGAGAACACAGCAAAATATTTTCCTGTTTTTTAAAGCACGGCGAAACAATCAAATGTGTTGTTACTGATGAACATTATAGACATTCCCCAGTGGCAAGGGGTTTTGAAATACTTTGTAAACTCACTTTACAGGCAGTGATGTAGGCTATATGAATGGTTACAGAGACTGATTGGATAAAATTGGTAAGTTTGATCTACGATTTTGCTCCCAGTAGACATGAGTGACAATTATTACACGTAAGATCAAAAACATTGTGGGGGCGCTTATCGGAGCAGAACACATGTTGGGAACGTCGAATACGGTAGATGATTTATTCTCTATGCAGTCTCAAACTTGAACACAAAACAGTAAGGTACAGATGCACACAGTTCATTCACGGCTTGGAAGGAATTAAACCTGAGAATAAACATGAAATGATTACACCTTCCTAAAGGAGACTCCAGTTTTGGACCAGGTCTGAAGGCCTCCTTAAACAGAGCAACTGCTCTGATTAGCCCAGGACAGCCATCACATTCCCATCAATAACAACAAATTGAACCAGGGTTGAATCCAAAAGCATATTCACATTTCTTACCTTCAGGATCATCAGGCTTACGAACTTTCTCCCATTCTTCCTGTCGTTTTTTTCTCTTCTCCTCCAACTCGGATTCGGAAACAAACTTTCGGCTCAGGTCCACACCATCCGCCATAGTGTTTCTTTAAAAAATACTTCAATTAGCAATAACTCTAATAACTTATTACAAAGTGTATATAGATCTGGTCTGAAAACACCAGGGTTGAGGGTTTACCTCAATGTGATCAGCTTTACGTGGAAAACCGGGCGTGGTTCATGAAGTCATCAATAACAGATTGTGTACGTCAGAGCTGAAAAATACAGAAAGATGCAACACACTAATCAAGGGAATGTTGCTATTATAATTATCGTTTGCATAAATAAAATCAAAGCAATGTTGTGATGTGATCTGTGTCATGGCAAGTGAGTCCTGGGTTTGAGGCCTGGGCTCAGCTCAGGCATTTCTGTTTGGAGTTTGCATGTTCTCCCCGTGCTTACGTGGGTTTCTTTCATGTACACCAGTTTCCTTCCACAGTCCAAAGGCGTGTACATTCGGCTAATTAGCTGTTTCAAAGTGCCCCCTAGCTGTGGATGTAAATGGTTGGTGAGGTGTTAACCCTGCAATGGCTTGGTGAGCTGTTCAGGGTTTACTCCACCTTTACCCAGTGTTGCCCGAGATAGGCACCGGCCTCTCTACGACCCTAGTAGGATTAAGCAATCCGACAAATGAGTGAGTGTAAATCACATCCAGAGTCTGGTTTGTTTGTATTGAGGAGCTGATGTAATTCTTCGTGATCAGAGCTGTGCATCAGCCTTCTAGACCAGGGGTGCTCAATCCTGCTCCTGGAGATCTACCTTCCAGATGACTTTATCTCCAACCCTAATGTGGCCCATGTGACATGTAAGATCCAGTCAGGTCTTGATGAGATGATTGGATGGTTAGGTGGGCGTGATTAGGGTTGGAGTGAATGTCTTCTGGGAGGTAGATCTCCAGGAGCAGGATTGAGCACCCCTGTTCTAGACCATCACACGCAATCATTCGTGGGCTGAATTCAATAATATAAATTTGACCATGATGAACATTTTATAAGACAATTATTACAGAAGCAGTCTTCTTACCACAAAATATTACAGCACCGCATTTTGTTTGGTTTTCTTTTTGTTTTAATCAGTTTGCATAAAGCAAGTTCAGAAGCTTGAAGGTGAATAAGCAGAAGATAAACACTTCCCTCTTGTGGCTGATTTCAGTACATGATGACTTCAGGGACAAAAATATTAAATCTGACTGTTTAAAAAGATATTTAAAGAGCATGTAAAGTTTAAAAAAAAAAAAAAAAAAATGACCAGGTGAGCTATTACAGAAAATTAATCAATGGTGTAGATATTAGTCCTTCTCAAAAAATTAGCATATTGTGATAAAGTTCATTATTTTCTGTAATGTACGGATATATTGATAATTTTGGCAAAAAAGTAAAGAAAAACCAAAAATCCCTATCTCAAAAAATGAGCATATTTCATCTGACCAAAAAAAAAAAAAAAAAAAATTTTTTTTAACACAAAAAAAGTCAACCTTCAAATAATTATGTTCAGTTCTGCACTCAATACTTGGTTGGGAATCCTTTTGCAGAAATGACTGCTTCAATGCGGCGTGGCATGGAGGCAATCAGCCTGTGGCACTGCTGAGGTGTTATGGAGGCCCAGGATGCTTCGATAGCGGCCTTAAGCTCATCCACAGTGTTGGGTCTGGTGTCTCTCAACTTTCTCTTCACAATATCCCACAGATTCTCTATGGGCTTCAGGTCAGGAGAGTTGGCAGGTCAATTGAGCACAGTAATACCATGGTCAGTAAACCATTTAGCAGTGGTTTTGGCACTGTGAGCAGGTGCAGGTCATGCTGAAAAATGAAAATCTTCATCTCCATAAAGCTTTTCAGCAGATGGAAGCATGAAGTGCTCCAACATCTCCTGATAGCTGCATTGACCCTGCCCTTGATAAAACACAGTGGACCAACACCAGCAGCTGACATGGCACCCCAGACCATCACTGACTGTGGGTACTTGACACTGGAGTTCAAGCATTTTGGCATTTCCTTCTCCCCAGTCTTCCTCCAGACTCTGGCACCTTGATTTCCGAATGACATGCAAAATTTGCTTTCATCCGAAAAGTGCTTTGGACCACTGAGCAACAGTCCAGTGCTGCTTCTCTGTAGTCCAGGTCAGGCGCTTCTGCCGCCGTTTCTGGTTCAAAAGTGGCTTGACCTGGGGAATGCGGCACCTGTAGCCCAGTCCACTGCTTCCACAGGTCCCCCAAGGTCTGGAATCGGCCCTTCTCCACAATCTTCCTCAGGGTCCGGTCACCTCTTCTGGTTGTGCAGCGTTTTCTGCCACACTTTTTCCTTCCCACAGACGTCCCACCGAGGTGGCTTGATACAGCACTCTGGGAACAGCCTATTCGCTCAGAGATTTCTTTCTGTGTCTTACCCTCTTGCTTGAGGGTGTCAGTGATGGCCTTCTGGACAGCAGTCAGGTCGGCAGTCTTACCCATGATTGCGGTTTTGAGTAATGAACCAGGCTGGGAGTTTTTAAAAGCCTCAGGAATCTTTTGCAGGTGTTTAGAGTTAATTGGTTGATTCAGATGATTAGGTTAATCGCTCGTTTAGACTACCTGAACATGATATGCTAATTTTTTGAGATAAGAATTTTGGGTTTTCATGAGCTGTATGCCAAAATCATCAGTATTAAAACAATAAAAGACCTGAAATATTTCAGTTGGTGTGCAATGAATCTAAAATATATTAAAGTTTAATTTTTATCAGTACATTACAGAAAATAATGAACTTTATCACAATATGCTAATTTTTTGAGAAGGACTCGTATGTGTCCTCTCAGGTCTTAGAATCTACATGACCTCTGAAGAATTACTGTAGTATCGAGTACCACGATGTTTGCAACAGATCCTTTAAGTTCTGCAAAATGAAGAGCCATAAAGAGCTGAACTTAGTCAGCACTCAGTTTTTGCCCAAGCTGCTTCATGCATCTCAGCCAACACTGGGTGAAGATGGTGTTCACCATGAACAGTTTGCCAGACCATTGAAGGCCAACACATTCACACTCCGGCATACATCTTGGACTCTGGTGTGCCTTGAGGAAACCCATACAAGCACAGGGAGAACATGCAAATTCCACAGACAAACGCCTGAGCCCGGGATATTCTTGCTCCGAGTTGAACATACTTACCACTATGCCACAGTGTACATGCACCAGAATATGAACATGAATGCCAGAGCCTAAGATAACCCAGACTTCTCATCACAGTGCTCCTACAGGCTGGACTTCTTCCTCCACTGCAATTGCTTGGGAACACCCACAAAAAAATCTACATTTCTGGAAATACTCTGCATCAGTCACCCAAGTTTCCATATTTTTCCTGCCTCCAACAGATCAACTAATTGTCCAGTTGCTGCTTAACATGTTCGAAGATAACAAAGGTATCAATGTTATTCAATTTACATGTCAGTGGCTTTTGTATTTGGGTGTATCAGTGTTCCTGTTCTCCGTTACATTCACATTTATGACAGACACTTAATTTGCTTTTTATATAACTGAACAATGGAGAGTTAAGAGACTCGCTCAAGGGCCCAACAGTGGCAGCATGGTGGTGGTAGGAATTGGCCCCCTGACCTTCGGACCAGTAACTCAGAGAATTAACCTCTGAGCCACCAAAAGCAGCAAACATTGTTCCAGTTACATTTGATGTTTAAAATTATATAGTATCATCATTTCACAAATTTCAGTTATATATCTTATGGAATTTTACAACTTTTTGTTAAATAGTACTTTGAAATGCACTTTTTTTAAAACTTCTCATGAGTGTGATGTAAGTGTGTAGAACTTTATACACCAGACACTCCATAAAAATGGTTGCAATCACACAGACTGAAATATAATTTGTTTTCTATGTCATGTTCATTTCACACTGGTTTCACACCACAACATGTGATGAAAATGCAATTATACAGACACTCTGAAGAGGTAAAAGGGTGAGAGGACAACATGGGGAATTGTATAATCTCTTATAGGACCAGAAGCTCGCTCGCTCACTCAATCCCTCACTCACTTTCACTAGAGATGGGAAAATACATTGATTCACTGGCTCTAATTATTCATTACATTTGAAGTAATTTTGTATTCTTTAAAAATGAACATTATAAGGATTGGATTACATTTAAGAATGTATTTTGAATTCAGTTGAGCACCTCTTGAATAAAGCTGTCAAGGTTTAAGCTTTATATGATTCAAGGTTTTAAAACTGCAAAAGAAATAAGAAAAAATATATAAAATCAGGATATAAACACAATCAATTTAGCACAGACCCATCATGATATTATCATGTCTGGTGATCACTGGCTTGTGATTTCAATTCCTCTCTCACACTCACACAGACTCTCTCACCCACCCTTGTTCTCTCACTCACACAAAAACCCACACAAACCCTCTCTCCTTCACACACACATGCCTCACACTCCCTCTCTCTCTCACACACACACACACACACACAAACACACACACATGACAAATAAAAAAAAAAACCTGATCCTTTTATCATTAGCCTTTGATCTGGAATGAGCCTTTAGAAATAGAGAAAGCATTACATGCACATTTAGAATAACCCTTGCACCTGACATAGCGGTCAGAGCTGCTGTTATAAACATAATAATAATAATAATAATAATCAACATTCCCTCCACAATTGGAGCAATTCAGTTCTAGTACTCTAATAGGAGTCCTTATGCAATACACAAAAATTATACAAAAGAAAATAGCACGAGCATCTAATTATAAATTAAACTCACCAGGATATGGATAATCAAACGAACCTCATGGTTAATGTATTAATCACTAACTGACTTTAAACAATAGAGATCCAATAATACTCAGTAACAACGTATAGACTTAAATAATACATGCATTACTGACCAAATACATCCGCATGGAGTCAACAATAGCATTTCCTCAACATCAAGTGCACTGAAATCCAGTTATATAAATCCCTCATTTGAGCTTGGGCAAAGAAATGAAGACTATTACGCAAACCTAAGTAAAACCAACCTTAAATGTAAAAAATAAAATAAAATAACACTATTACATCACATTTCGAGGAGGAATGTCTATTCTATTGTAACGTTCTATTTATAGTCAGTTACATGAATGCACACATGCTAACGAGACTTAGCTAAGAGCTACACAATTAATTCGTAAATATTATTAAAATAAAGCACGGAACAAATTAATTCTGGACTGAATTATACAAACGTAATTATTGTAAACCCTGTTTACACGTTTCGTGGACAAATGTGCATTGTTTAGAGAAAGGCAGGAATAAAAAGAAAATACATATATTTACCATCCACTATTGTGCCAATGTAAATGTGTCCGTGTTGAAACACAGCTCAAAACATTGTCGTTCCTATGAACGGGGGCCTATAAGGAAAGCTGAACGTCATGGGAAATACTGGTCCTTCTCAAAAAAATTAGCATATTGTGATAAAGTTCATTATTTTCTGTAATGTACTGATAAAAATTAAACTTTCATATATTTTAGATTCATTGCACACCAACTGAAATATTTCAGGTCTTTTATTGTTTTAATACTGATGATTTTGGCATACAGCTCATGAAAACCCAAAATTCATATCTCAACAAATTAGCATATTTCATCCGACTAATAAAAAATGCTAATTTTTTGAGATAGGAATTTTGGGTTTTCATGAGCTGTATGCCAAAATCATCAGTATTAAAACAATAAAAGACCTGAAATATTTAATTTGGTTTGCAATGAATCTAAAATATATGAAAGTTTAATTTTTATCAGTACATTACAGAAAATAATGAACTTTATCACAATATGCTAATTTTTTGAGAAGGACCAGTATAGCTATAGTACTGTACTGTACTGTAGTTTCTTTAGTGTTCTAGTGTTGGTCTGGCAGAGATGGGTGCCAGCCTCCCAGTAACCCTTATTCGTACTAAGTGGTTCAGAAAATGGATGAATGAATGTTCTAGTGATTTGTCCAACAAAGTACATAACTGTAGCATTCGTTCATTCGATTTCTAAGCCAGTTATTCCTAATTAGGGTCTGGCACCCATCTCAGCTGACTATGGCAGGGTACACTCTTGATGGCTCGCCGGGCCATCACAGGACCAAAACACACACACTATAATCCACACTCACACATAGGGTGATTTGGAACAGGCTCGGGAATTGAGACAAAGCCTTCTTGCTATGAGGTCGACTTGCTAACTATTGCGCCACCATGCTTCTCCAACCAGCAGCACTTTATTCCAAAAAAAATTATAACAAAATAAATAAATTAAAATTAAAAGTCTCCTGACAGCACACTACTTGAACTTGTTGTTGGTCCGGATTTACAGCTCACATCACAGCTGCAGGTTATACAAGTCCAGAGAGTTGGTTCATCACCAGTGTGTAGAGTCTGGATGAGCTGCAGTCATCAAGTTCACTCGCTCACTCACGCAGTGATTTGCTGAACAGCTTTATCCTACTAAGGCTTGGGGAGGCTAGAGCCTTTCTCAGCCAACACTGGGTGAAGGCAGGGAACACCCTGAAAACCTCTCCATTACCCCCCCCACACACACACACACAAAATCTTACCCAACACTGGGTAAAGATGTGGTAGACCTCGAATATCTTTCCAAAGCATTGCAGAAACACACACAACCATTCACAGTCACACCTAGGGGGCAATTTGGACTGTGTTAGAAAACCAGAGCACCCGGATAAAACCCTCTCACTGTGTCTGTCAGGGAAGCGCACAAAACCCCAACACCTAACCGGAAGTCATCCAATCACTTGTTAAAATAATTATCATAACAGATCATGTGCCTGAACAATTTTATCACAAAATGGTAACCAACTTCCTGAAAGTTGTATTTCAGGTTTTATTTTAAACCTTTCATACAATGGGGCAGTGGTGGTCTAGTGGTATAGGGCACTGGATCACTGATCCAAAGGTTGGGGGTTCGAGTCCCACTCTCCACAAGGTTGTCACTGTCCCCCCCAGTGCGGCTAACTGGGTTATCAAAGGTGGGCCATGTCTCTCACTGTCTATGGTGAGAGGCATGTAAAAGAACCATTGCTGACTTTGGTAAAGAGTAGGCTGCAAAGTCATCAGCGTGTTTCTGTCCCTTGCTAAAAAGGGTTGTGACAGGAAGGGCATCTGACGTAAAAAACCTCTGCCAAATCAAGATGATTCGCTGTGGCGACTCCTGAGTAAAAGGGAAAAAGCTGAAAGGAAGACAAACAGACATACATAGTAGTCACTACAGTGGACAGCTCTGCAAAATTTGTTTTTTACTACTGTATGTACAAGAGTCTTCTTGTGAAAGTTGCACATCAGTTAATATAGTGGACGCTCGTGTGTCATGCCATCATACATGGCCACCACTGATCACACACAAAAATTTTTTTCTCAAAAACAAGAAGAGCATAAGTGTCATGCAGGGGAGGAATAACTCTCCATTCCTTCTATTGTGGGAACCCTTGCAGGATAAAAAAAATGGGGACATCAAGAAACAACTATGGAGTAATATAATTGTTTACATATACAGTTACAGCATTTAGCAGACACTCTTATTCAGAGCAACTTACAGTGTGCTTTAAAGTCCCTATCAGTGAATATACAGTACTCTTGTACTGGTTTGTTAGAACACAGACTAAGTATATACCGTCAGTCAAACTCAGATGGTAGGTGTTGTGTAGGTTTTTTCTTTTTTTGGCGTGTTGTGTGTGTGTGTTTGTATACAGCATAGTGCTTAATCTAAGTACTGCTGAAAAGGTACAAGTTTTCAGCTGCCCATGTAAGATGTTTTGGAGACAAAGTCAGAGAGGCTAGATTGAGATGGTTTGGACATGTACAAAGGAGGGACAGTGAGTATATTGGCAGTAGGATGCTGAGGTTGGAACTACCAGGCAGAAGGCCTAGAGGAAGACCAAAGAAGAGATTTATGGATGTGGTGAAGGAAGACATGAAGGTCGCTGGAGTCAGAAAAGAAGATGCAGAGGACAGGGTGAGATGGAGGCGGATGATTTGCTGTGGTGACCCCTGAAGGGAGCAGCCAAAAGGAAAAGAAGAAGAAGAAGAAGAAGAAGAAGTTTGAAGATAACCAGTGACTCAGCTGTCAGGATGTCCAGAGGAAGTTCATTCTACCACCTTCGAGCAAGAACATAGAAGAGTTTAGATGTACCTTTCCACTTAGTTGAGGAAGGGGTCAGTCTCACAGCGCTATAGGATCTGAAAGAACGTGATGCAGTGCGAGGTGTGATAAGTGCTTTGAGGTAGGAAGGAGCAAGTCCAGTTTTGGCTTTGTAGGCAAGCATTAGTGTTTAAATTGAATGTGAGCAGCTACAGGAAGCCAGTAGAGAGATCATAGCAGTGGTGTGGGAAAATTTGGGAAAGTTGAAAACAAGCCGTGCAGCTTCATTCTGGATCATTTGCAGAGGTCGAATAGCGCTCAAAGGTAGACCTGTCAGAAGTGAGTTGCAGTAGGAATCTACAATCTAAATAATCAACAATCAGCATATGGGAGGGGTAGATCTCGTGGGTCAATGTGTCGCAGTGTATCCCAGAAATGCAAAAACAAACGATGGTACATCCAAGAGTTCTTCCATAGTTTGGATATATCCACTGTGAATGCCTGCCACATCTCTAGAATGTGCAGATTGGAAAAGAAAGTTAGCTCATCACAAAGACGACGAAGACCCAGTGCCACTACTCCACCTTTGAAGCACAGAGCAGTGTCCAAGCCCTCCCATCCAATATAAAGTTTGGTCCTGGAGACCACTGGCCCCAGCTGACTAGAGCAAAAAATAAAAAAATTTAAAATGCACACAGATGCCAAAAAAGTTAATATTTGAACTCAGAAGTTTAATTTTTTTTCAGTACACTTAACAGTATTAGAATATGTAAAAATATGTGAACCCATAATTTAAGATCATGAAAAGCATGTTTTATAATATTCAGAAACCTTATGTTATTCATTGTTTTCTTCAAAACATATTTCATCAGTTCAAACCAACTCATTGAAAAATGTATGCATAAAGAAAATGAAGTTGATTTTTTTTTTCATGCTTAAAGAGTACAGTAATAAAAACACTTTTGGGGAAAATCCAGAAGTAGGTTATGATAACTCATGCATGAAAGGGTTAAACTAACTTTTTTAAAATTGGAATGCTTGGAGTAATGGAAATTGTAATACCACCAGCCCACAAGATGGTAGTAAAGCATCAAAAATTCACAAAAACACCCTGAACAGCTCGCCAGTCCATTGCAGGGCCAACACACACAGAGAGAGAGAGAGAGAGAGAGAGAGAGAGAGAGAGAGAGAGAGAGAGAGAGAGAGAGAGAGAGAGAGAGAGAGAGAGAGAGAGAGAGAGAGAGAGAGAGATGTAATTGTAATGCAGAATAGTACCAGGGCAGTGGTGGCCTAGTAGTAAGGTTCTGGGTTACTGATCCTCAGGTTGGGGGTTCAAGCCCCACTGTCAACAGTTGTCACTGCTGTCTCCCCAGTGCAGCTAACTGGGTTATCAAAGGCTGGTCATGTTTCTCACTGGCTATGGTGTGAGGCATGAAAAGAAACATTGCTGACTTTCGACAAGAGTGGCTGCATAACCATTAGCGTGTTTCTGCCCTGCGATGGCCTGGCGAGCTGTCCAGGGTGTACTCTGCCCTTGCTCCGAGTTGGCTGGGATGGACACCAGCCTCCCCGTGAACCTAATTAGGGATAAACGGTTCAATAAATGAATAAATTAACTGGAGTACCAGAGGAACCACCCTAGATGAGACTGGGGAATTGAACCCAGGACCTTCTTGCTGAACAACATTGGTGTAGAAGTACTGTATACGTAATAAAACTTACATACAGACAAAAATTCACATTTCGCACGGTGTCATATCAAACTATAACTACAGTACATCCAAACATCGAAATCATTCTGTGGTCTGGTAATTTCAAAGTCATAGGACGACTCTTGGCAACCTGCCATGAAGGATAATGCCTTGATTATCATCTTCATGGAGGTTTTCTTGGCAAGGTTAGTGCAGTGGTTTGCCATTGCCTTCTGCACGATGTGAACCTACGGGTAATTTAAAATGGCCACTTAACCTACTGTGCATGTCTTTTTGGACTGTGGGAGGAACCCCACGCAAGCACGGGGAGAACATGCAAACTCCGCACAGAAATGCCAAGGCCGGGAATCAAACCCAGTTCTTCTTGCTGTGAGGCGAACGTGCTAATCACTACGCCATCATGCCACCTCCTTTCTGTGGTACAAAGGAATAAATGATTGCGCCTCATCACTCCACCTGTCACTGATTATAATATATCTGTGATGCAAAACTCTGACAAGTGTGATTCACTTTCATTAATACATTTATTTATGAATGAATTAATAACATAAATAAAAAATCAGGGGCGGTGGTGGCTCGGTGGTAAGATGCTGGATTACTGATCCCAAGGTCGGGGGTTAAAACCCCACTATCACTGCTGTCGCCCCAGTAGAGTTAACTGGCTAATAAAAAGCCAGCCATCACTGTCAGTGGTGAGATGCACGTATAAGAACCATTGCTGACCAAACAGGAGGCTGCATTGCCATTAGCATGTTTCTTCAATACGAGGGACTGGAGAGCTGTCTAGGGTGCAGTCTGCCCTCACCCAGAGTCGGCTAATATGGGTGCTAGCCTACCCGTGATCCTAATTAGGATTAAGTGGTTCAGAAAATGAATAAAAGAGCAACCAAAAAAAAAGAAGAAGAAAAAGAAGCATAGCAGCTGAACATTGTTACATCACACTGAGAAGATTCTGGGTTAAATCTAACAAGCGTTTCATGGCTGGAGGCCACATTTTCTCCACTTCCTCATATGGGCTTCCTCTAGGTGCTATGGTTTTCTTACACAGTCCGCAGACATGCACTGATTGCTTTAAAGTATAACTAGTTGCAAGTGTGAATATTTATTTGTATTTGTGTTCGGACCAAAAATGTACTGAATACTCAGAGTGCATCATGCTTCATGCATTCCTGCGGTTCTTCGGGTGGGACCTCTGAGCACATCATCAAAAATATGATTTATATTTTTTATCATTAAATAGGTGGCCTGTTCAAGGTGTACCATGCCTCTTACTTAAAGTAATCTGGGATTGGATAAGCATTCACTCATGACCTTGAAGGACAAGCAGTAGACTGGAGATCAGGGGTCACCAACATGGTGCCCGTGAGCACCAGGTCGCCTGCAAGGACAACATGAGCCGCCTGCAGGCCTGTTCAATGCTATTTTTGGAACAGGCCTGTGGCGCCATAGTGCCACTTTTCATTGAGCTACATCTAATTTTTTTGCTTTTTTTTTTCCTCATAAAATCAATATCTTGACATAGATGAATGTCATTAATTAGCACATGTAAGACGTTTTGGAGACAAAGTCAGAGAGGCTAGATTGAGATGGTTTGGACATGTACAGAGGAGGGATAGTGAATATATTGGTAGTAGGATCCTGAGGCTGGAACTACCAGGCAGAAGGCCTAGAGGAAGACCAAAGAGACGATTCATGTTCTGGTGCCGTGTTCTGGCGCCCACCGTCTTCAGGAAATTCTTCTCCCTGCTTCTGAAACATGCATTTGGGACTGCCACAGAAGAACTGTACCAGGTCAGACAGGAGGCTTTTCTTTCTATCTTACCAGACTGAGAGCAAAGACCAAAGTCTGTGAGATCACCATCAGAGGCCTGCTCTTCACTGATGAAGTGGCCGTCACTTCACATACAGAGCAAGAACTCCAGGAACTCATGAGCAGGTTCTTTCAGGCCTGCAAAGACTTCGGGCTCACAATCAGCCTGAAAAAGACCAACGCGCTAGCTCCAAGGAATGGAAACATCACTTGCCACCACCATTGACATTTATGTACACCAGTTACAGGTACACCACTTCCTTTGGTTCACAATCAGTGACAACCTGTCCCTGGATGCTGAAATCAACCAACACACTGGGAAGACTGCAACAACTCTTGATCGGCTCACTACACGTGTCTGGGAGAATGCCAAACTCTCAGTCATGACCAAGATGGCAGTGTACAAAGCCTGCATAATCAGCACTCCTCTGTATGGCAGTCGTGGACAACATATGCAAAGCCGGAGCAGAGACTGAAAAGTTTACACATTCGGTGCCTCCGCCGTATTCTCAACATCAAACGGAGCAACAAAGTACCCCATGTTGAAGTCCTTGCATGTGCCAGCTTGCCCACAATGTTCATGCTGCTCAGACAACGCAGGCTACTCTGGCTTGGCCATGTTTGCTGTGTGGAAGCCGGCCGGATTCCAAAATACATCCTGTACGGCGAGCTGGCCTGTGGCACAAGACCTGTTGACCGATTCAAGCTGCAATATAAAGATGTCTGCAAGAAAGACATGAAAGCTCTGGACATCAATACTGAGAGCTGGGAGACCACAGCAGCTGACTGCAGCAGCTGGTGGAGTGTACTGAAGAAACAGCTGAAAATGAGAGAGAAGATTCAAAACCTGGCAGAAATCAAGAGAGTCAGATGGAAGGCGTGCACACTTGGAGACAACTCAACGACCACTCATACCTGCATCCACTGTGGCGGAGTCTCTCGCTCCTGGATTAGTCTCACCAGTCACAGCCGAAGCTGTTCCAGCCATGGGTCCACTGTGGCATCCAACTCAGAAGCATCATCACCCATGGTTGACACCAACTGACTGAGGCTACTATCGGTTCACAGACTTTACAATTATAGAAACAATGGTGAATTGCTTATCTTTACCCACAAAACGGGGGGGGGGGGTAGTTTGTACAAGCTCAGAGTGGGTTTGTAGCAGGAGATTGACAGATGGTTAGCTGCAGCCTCTGCTGTTAAACGGAGCCTGTACCAGTCTGTCGTGGTGAAGAAGGAGCTGAGCCGCAAGGCAAAGCTCTCGATTTACCAGTCGATCTACATTCCCACCCTCACTTATGGTCACGAGCCTTGGGTAGTTACCAAAAGAACAAGATCGTGGATACAAGCGGCTGACATGAGCTTCCTTCGCCGGGTGGCGGGGCTTTCCCTTAGAGATAAGGTGAGAAGCTCTACCATCCGAGGAGAGCTCTGTGTAGATCCACTGCTCCTCCGCATTGAGAGGGGCCAGTTGAGGTGGCTCTGGCATCTCGTCAGAATGCCTCCCGAACGCCTCCCTGGTGTGGTGTTTCGGGCAAATCCAACCAAGAAGAGCCCCTGGGGTCGACCTAGAACATGCTGGAGGGACTGTCTCTTGGCTTGTCTGGTCGCGCCTCGGTGTCCACCCTGGAAGAGCTGGAGGAAGTGGCTGGGGAGAGGGATGTCTGGACCTCTTTGCTTAGCTTCCTGCCCCCGCGACCCGACCCCGAATTAAGCAGAAGATGAGATGCGATGAGATGAGTTTGTACAAGCGTACTATAACCTACATGTTCATCGTGTACCATAAATGCTAATGCACCAAGCCTCTAGTAATATAGTGGCTGCCTTCTAGAGAAGGTTGTGTGGGGCCGGTGGTGTAGTGGTTAGAGTGCTGGGCTCATGATCGGGAGGTTGTGAGTTCAAATCCCACTGAGACCCCCACTGTGCTAAGACCCCTGGGCAAGGTCTCAACCACAAGTGTGCCTCTGTTCACCCAGCAGTATAAATGGGTACCAGTAAAAATATACTGGGAAGGTAACCTGCGATGGACTAGTGTCCCATCCAGGAGGAGTTGAACTCCTGGTCGCTTCACGCTACGGAAACCAGGGATAAGCACCGGCCTGATGAGCCACTCGGCTTGGAAAAACCCAACAGACTTACTTACCTTACCTTACCTTCTAGAGAAGGTACCGAAACATGGCTTCCAAACATCGACACAAGAATATAAGCTCCGCCTGTGTTAGACCTTGGTCTTTGGGTGCATATAGAAGTATAAAGAAATGCTAAGATCAGAACATCACAAGCACCTTGTTTTCCAAACCCAAGCAATGGGATCAGTGTTTCAAATCATCTCAAATGTCAAAATTTTCAGTTAGGTCCCCCCCCCCCCCCCCAATTTTCAAATCCTCAGCGGGTCTTGCAATGCCTGAGAAAGAAAGCCTGTGTTCAATTATTATAGTTATTTTACAGACATACAAATACAGAAAGGTAAATTATACTTCCCCCAGTGCAGCTAACTGGGTTATTAAAGGTCGTCCATGTCTCTCACTATCTATGGTGTGAGGTTCTTGTAAAAGAACCATTGTTGACTTTCGACAAGAGTAGCTGTCAGCGTGTTTCCGTCCTGCGATGGCCTGGCGAGCTGTCCAGGGTGTACTCTGCCCTCGCCCGGAGTCGGCTGGGATGGGCGCCAACCTACCCGTGACCCTCGTATTACCTTTACCTGGGTTTACCTGGGTCTGGGCCGTTTAACAAGTCCGTAACAGACTTTTCAGGGCCCTTCTTGTCCTTTAGTTGTTTGACTTTTCCTTCAGTCTTTGGTGCAATATATGGTGATGCTTCTTCAATTCTTGTACATGTGGTGCATTGTAACTTGCAAAACTTGAATCCAAATTGATATTTTTGTGCTTATGTGTGAATATGTGCTAAGAACAAATTTCTTCTCAAGTAAATGATTCGTCAATCTTTGTGCAACTTAATACTATGTATCCGCACAGCCATTTACTTCAATTGTAAGAGGCATGTAAAAGAACCATTGCTGACTTTCGTAAAAAGTAGGCTGCAAAGCAGTCAGCGTGTTTCTACGACCTGGAGAGGGATGGACTCCGCCAGGCCAAATCAGCCCAAGTCTCGCCATGAAGGCGCCCCCAACGACATCCTCAAATGTTAAGAGATAAGTGAAGAAGAAGCATCATTTTTTTTTTAAATTCCCATCCCCTGTAATCAATATTTGTTTCTGAGATAAAATTACGTTATCAAAGCTGACTGAAATTTCATAAAACTATTGCCAGATTACTATTTTATTTTATTTTCTATCCTGACTCAATTATCGAATATCCCAACCAATTATCACATACAGTACTACTAACAATTTTCTTTATTGTTACAGAAATTTTTCCTCATGTTATGCTCTACCAATTATCATTAATGTTCCTGTATATAGTATAGCATTCCCATAGTGACACAAAGGCCCTATGAGAATAGCAGCTACTATATTTCTCTAAATGTATCTATACAAGAGGTAATATCTAACATTGTTGCATAGTGTCAAGATTTCTTTAAATTCTCAAACCATATCAGAAAATACTCTTTTTTATAAGTATTTTGTAAAATTTTGGCAGTCGTATTGATGAAGTTTTGTGTTGTGTGAATAATAATTCGACTGTAAGGTGTTTATTTTACCTTGGAAATGCATGAAATATTACGGATCCCTGTTTGCTGGTCTTATTTTGATAATCAGGGTATTTATTGCGCACTTGGCAACCCTGGCCGTGCCTACTCCCGTGTGCCTGAATGAGCTAACTCACGTCTGACAGAAACAGAAACACGAATCATGGTTCGTAAAGATCACTCGGTTAGATGTCTGGCGTTTTTCCTGTGTGTTTGTTTGTTTCCAGGGACGGAAGATGTATTATACTGATCATGTTTGAGTTTTATTAGTTTCCGTTACAATATAAAATACGTTATGTGTTTCGGTTGGTCTTTCCTGGTGCTTTGCTAACGGTAGGTGAGTTAGCATTAGCTTCAGTGATACACTTCCTGTATGAATCGGGTTTAGGCCCAGTCACATCGACTCGCTCCTTGTTATCCGGTAAGTGACGTAATATATTCCGATAAAACCTTCTGGTTTATATGCTTGTGCTTAAAACGACTGTATATATGAATGGTATGGATGAGTAGCCTCCCAGCTAACGTCACTATAACTTGTATGTTGGAAGAGGGCGGTTCAGGGGCTAGTTTGTTAGCTCTGTGTAATACACAATGTTATTTCTCAAGTCTATACTCAACTGGTCTTTATAGTTAGATGGCACAGTTACTTTGGGTATTAAATAAAATAAAAAATAATTAAAAAAAACACACAGACCTAACAAAATATTGCCTCAGTTTTACAGTTTCCTCAGGGATCAATAAAGGATTCGGATTCTGGAGTCCAGCTGTAGTTCTCTGCTAATTTGTTGTTCAGTTCCGTTCTAAAAGACTAAATATATTCACTGAAATCTTTTCTAATTGTTTGGCATTGCTTTTATTATATTCGCCAATCAAAATAAAATGAAACACAAGTGTAAACAAAGTATATTGGAGGTTTCGGCTGCTGCTAGGACACATTTCTCTGTTTATTCCGAACCAGCTGTTAAGTCTCTCATGAATCAGGACTGTTGTAAGTTTTCATGTTCTGCAGCCTTAAAGTTTATTTTAAATAAATTATGAAATGTATATCAGGGAAGCACAGTTGTTTACTGGTTACCACATCACAGCAAGAAGGTGGGTGATTGGAACCTGGATGGTTTGTTCTCCTCGTGCTTGTGTGGGTTTCATCCGGGTACTCCGGTTTCCTCCCACAGTCCAAAAAGCATGCACAGTAGGTTAACTGGTTGTTCCAAATCACCCCTAGGTGTGAGTGTGAATGGTTGTTTGAGGGTTGGCCCTGCAATGGCCTGGCGAGTCGTTCAGGGTGTACTCTGCCCTTGCTCAGAGTTGGCTGAGATGGGCGCCAGCCTCCCCCACGACCCTAATTAGGATAAAGCGGTTTAGAGAATGAATGAATGAATGAATGTAATGCATCATGGTGCCAGAAATGTTCCACAAGGTGTGATGATTTGATAATCTCATCAAAAATATATCACGGTTTGACATTTAATATCATCTGTTTTAAAACACACATACATTCTTTATATTATACATTCATACAAGGGTGGGCTATAGTATTCCATGTCACTATCAGGATATGAATGGTTCTATACCAAGGAGATCCAACCACTAACTCGACCGGAGACTGCAGGTTGAAAGGTAAAACACATTTGGTCAACCATGACATCATGATCAGCCTATCAACCTGTCAGCCCACCATCAAACGTACATATTTACAAACATACATTTCTACGAAATGCCAATTTAACTACACACATTCATAGGCATAACATTAAAATGACCTAATTAGTCTGCAGCTAGGCATCCCCTGACAGGGTGTGTTCTGACTCTCCTCTATCATAGCCAGCAGGCAGTGAGAGAAGTGAGACCATGTATGTCTGGTCTGCTGAAATGGTTTTTGACCCTCTTGCCAGTTTACTGGTTGCCCTCTCTTGGACCACTTTTGGTAGGTATTTACTACTGTATACGAGGAACACTTCACAAGACCTAGTATTTAGACACAAGACCCATTTGTTTAGCCATCATATTTTAGCTTTTCTCAATGTCAATCAAGTCCTGACACTTGTACATTCGTCCTGCTTTTAACTCATCAACTACAAGAACTGACTGTTCACTTTGTGGCTAATATTACTCTCCTTGGCAGGCATCTCTGGAATGAGCGAATCAATGGTATTTATTTAATCTGTCAGTGCTCTTAATGTCTTTTATGTTACGGCTGAGCTCTCATGTCAATTGTATGTTCATAAGCTTGTGTCGGTGTGTTGGTCGATATACCAGTTTTTTTGAAGTTGAGGGAATACAGCAGTGTGATGTAGTGAGGATCGGAGAGGCTGGACGAAGGTCGGCAATGACTGGTGATGTGTATGTAGAGTCTTGGCAGTGACCTTGGTTGTCCAGGTTCCGACGTGGACCATCACAATGATCATATCAGAACACAGGTCTCATTTATACAGCAAATTTAGATATCTGTGGCATATTCATTACATCACAATTGATATATATAATTGATGTATTAATTTTGATGCACTGATAATGCCACAGATAGCTGAGATGCCTGTGTGTCAGGCATATCGCTATGACATCACAGCTATTTGTGGCATCGTCATTGCACCATGTCGAAGAATGGATTTTGCTGTAGAATGATGAGGCAGGGGACAGAAAATATTTTAGGAAGTTGCGGCCTGATCAGAACCCCCAGTAATTTCCACCTTTTGATTTTGAAAAGGTCAACATGAAACTCTGATACTGTTTTCGATCTGATATTCTGTGACTCACTATGATAATGGTACACATCCTGTATTTGGGTGTATAACTGATGTCCGCTTTAGTAATAATAACATGCTAATTTTTCTGAAAAGCCCTTATAACCTAACAAAGGCACAGTTCCTGTATTGCATTATCTTGACTGCTATGTTTTGTGACAAGTTAATCTTGTTTACTGCTTTCTTGTTACACTCGTAACATTGTTATTATTTTTGTTCCCAGATGTTGAAGCAGTGACTGCTGTAGGATGCTTGTTGAATGCACTGCTAACTTTGTGGTTCTTCCTGCCTGGCTGCTGAAGGTCTGCAGTTGCACGATGATCGACATCCCTATGAAGCCCGTCCTGAGGCGCCTCGCCAAGTGATATGATAGTAGCCACCTGGATTGCATTTTGTGCCAGCAGGAGCCTTGCACAGGTTCTGCAACTGACTATCGAACAGCTGAGATCTGTCCAGTTGTGGCGGAGCCTTGTGGGTCGTGGAGCAATGGGAAACAGCTGTGTATGCAGAGAGGACAGTGATGTGGAGGAAGGAGTCACACCTCGCAGGCAACTCAGGCGGGTGGACAATTCCGAGCCACCTGAAGCTAGGGGCAGCCGACCCCGAGACCCTGTCCGACCACCAAGGCGAGGTCGCGGACCTCACGAGCCACGGCGGAAAAAGCAGAACGTTGACGGTCTGGTGCTGGACACATTGGCTGTTATCAGAACTCTTGTTGACAAGTGAGCAATTTCCAGTTTTACTACAGGAAGTGAAAATGCGCTGAGAACTACGGCATTGTGAAACCTGAAGTATGGGTTCATATTCGGTGTTTGCGAGTTGTACTGTCTCAGAGTTTGTAGATAAGGTTCCTGTGGGTGGGATGATGGAAAAAACAAACGTAAATGTGGACTAGTCTGGGAAATGTGGTGAAATTAATGCAAGATCTTTAACCGGTGATGCAGCCTACCTGATGGAATAGCATGGCCACTGGTTCAGTATAATAAAATCGAATCTGGTTGAAGGAATATTGCTCTGACAGTATAGAATATTTTACTTTTTTTTGTTGTTGTTTTTTATCAGATAAATCCACCCTTTCTCTGATAAAACAAAACTACTGCCATCTGTAATAATGCCAGAAGTTGCTTTTAGGTCCTCAGCACATAATCTGTTGAGACTAGCAGTATATTCTCACCGTTATCTTTAATGAGGAATACATAAATTATTTATGCAATTATTCACCCGGACTTTTTTTTTTTTTTTTTTTTTTTTTTTTTTAATTTATTGCCAAAGACGAGACAGTGAGTCAACATGAGCTGCCCTTTCTATGTGCTGTAATGCACTGGCAGCATGTCGGCACTCTCGTTCCTCGATCTATATTTTCTCACCTTTTCAGTGGGACAGCCCACGCAGATCGCCTCATGCCTACGTCGTCGTGGCGAATGTTCACTTAAGAACAGGATTCATTTTATGTGTGTATGGTAAGGATGAGGGATTCCATTCTTGGTAGATATCGTCTTGGATGTTGTGTTTGTGCTTTATAGTTATGGTTCTGTTCCCCGCCAAAAGTTTTCTGTACTTAAGCAAAGTGCTTCCTGGATTTCACTAGAACTGCACACACACACACACACACACCCATCCATTTCTGCGATCTCGGTGTGAAAGGGCTGTGCCGTTCACGAAGTAAAGAGCTGAGAAATGGACAGAAGGCAGTGATATTTACTAGCTGTGAATCAGCAACCTCAGCCTTCAGATCCCATCTTCATTATTCTAGCACTGAGCGGAGTCGCCAAACCTAAAAGCCGTAGGGAATGTGCCTCCTTACTTGCTCTTCCCCGTCACATCAGCTGCTCTTTTTAACTCGTTTCTAGCTAAGATGCCGCACTATGATGTGTTATATACTTACACAGTCCTCTGATTTATGTGATGGATTACAGCTAAACCAATATTACAATACGCTGAGCAGTAGAGCTCCCCTTCGCTTCCTCCGAGTTTTGTGTGGTGAAATCGGTGTCTGTGCAGGCTTCCCCAGAGGGGGGCTCTACCGTCACCTCACAGATTTACCATTCCAGGCATAATCAGGGAGATGAATGAGGATATCCTGCAGCCAAAACAACCCGAGCAGAGGCCGACTATCTCTTTCAGTAATCATCCATCATCCTGCTTCACACCAACCTGTTACATCATCAGGATTTCATGTCTTGTTTACTGATGATAACAACTAATAGATCACAGTTTATAGAAAATGACTCGAGCACATTGCACTGTTTTCCTTCACTGGGTATTACATTTATTTTAACAGTGGTTAATTTTTTTCCCCCAAACCATTTTTTTTCAGTGACCAAGAACCCCCTTACTCCATGATAACATTACATGAGATGGCAGAAACCGGTGAGTGAGAAATTCACTGCTTTCCCTCCCATCACTTGTCCACCTTCGCACATTTTCTTGGCTTTGTTTCATGTGATCTATCTATTTCTGATCCGCTCTGTGTTGTTTAATCACTGATGAAATAATGCATTGTATAACAGAAAGCTCTGTATAAGTAATGTTTATTGTCAGGATTTGCTACTGGAAGCAAGGCTAAAGTAGATTTAGTTGATGAAAGTGATTTGTGACTCAGTTACTCTTGCAAAACCCTCAGGCTGCTGGTTTTAGAATAAAGTGTGCCTTGTGTATTTAGCCTGGGTGGTTTTGTTTGTTGTGGTTTTGCTTGGTCTGTGCCTCATTTTACTGGACATTTTTAACTAATGTTAATTCTATTTGTTTTATAATCATCGTAGTAATGACTTCTTGTTCTTTCTCCTTATCATTGAACATATTCAAAACTCCCTTGGCCTCACTATTTAGCACGTTTCAGAAACTCAGTGGTTCTAATAGTAGATCCGAATTTGGCAGGTGTGATACAATCTATACAACTGTGCTCTTTCTGCCAGCTTCTGTTGACTTCGTTTAAACTTGCATCTGTTGTTTTTAAGGGTGACGTAATTGGACTCTGCTCTCTCTCTCTCTCTCGCTTCCTAAACAGCAAAAATATCAACTGGGCCATACAGTTAAGCCTTAAGAGGCAAAATGTTCCATCTTGGCTATAAAATACACAAATGGACAGATTTAATTAAGACCCCGTCTCACTTGCTTGTATTTAGAGATGTTCTCTCTTCTCTATCTGTTTCCATTTTGGTGATTTTCACCGGATAACTTGAAAAATAAATTGCATATGAGCATAAAACTTTCACAATATAGAAAAAAGAAATATCGAGTTGGATTCCTGGTGACATCCACAATCAATAAAGTATTATTTTTGGTAATTGTACCAACCTATGAATTTGTATAGTGTAGCAGAGTCAAGCCAGAGAACCAGTACACGGCTTTTTCAGCACATACAGAGAATAGCACTCATGCATTCGTCCAATCAGCTAGATATTTTCAAGACTACATTGGCGATCTAATTTAAATTATAAACATCACACCATCTGGAATTTAGTTATGCTGTATCGGGGGAAAACACTCTGCGAGGAAACTTGTTTAGCTTTCAACGCAGTAATGCTTTCAACATTTAGGTGAAAGTATTTGGTAGAAATTGGCGCTAATTGCTACCTTAAGTTGGTTTCGTCTCAATTTGCACGCTGTCTTTGAACATCTCTTCAAATTGACTGGTTAGTCCGTTTTTCTGTAGTTCCATGTGCTTTTTCATCTGAACTTGTAGAGTGAAAATGAAGTGAAATCAAACAGTGCCATGAGGTCCATCATAGTAAATGTTAGCGGTTTCTGGTTAGCACCACGTACTTTGGGACAAGGCTGTTGTTGGTCGGCTTGAGTTAAGCTGTCACTAACACTAAATTGTCTACATCTCCACTAAAAGTGATGAGAGATTTCCTTTCGGCTTTTTCCCTTTATCAGGGGTCGCCACAGCAAATGAATCACAGGTTTGATTTGGCATAGGTTTATATGTCGGATGCCCGATACGAGCAGTTTTAAAGGGGGAGCTTAACCCCAACAAATGAGATATCAAGACTAGGACGTGTAGGATAAACGTGGGGCCGGTAAACTTCATCCGTTACTGCCAAGAATTATCTGATGAGGCTCGCCAGTGAAGGATTACCATTGATAATCTCTCAACCAACAGCTAAAGTTGCTGTCATTTAATTGCTTCTTCTGTGTGGGTTGAGCATGGTGACTGTCCTACAAATTTCACTTTTAGAACAGAACATGTTGCTAGGTTAATTAGCATCCTTGGTGTGAAAAGCAGCTGAAGTGGAAGTAATTCAGCATTTAGCACAGTTGAATCAAATTAATGATTCATATTTTATTTTTGGAAATAAGGACACATCATCGTTGGCCATTATGAAAGACTAAACGAGCGACATTAATTTCCTAAGCATGTCTCACACAGAAGGCCAACTGTTTTGTATTTGGGAGTGACTCATAACCTAAAGCACATCCTTCTTGCCTCTTTACAGATGACGGGTGGCTAGAAGTTGTGCAATCTTTGATACGAGTAATTCCACTGGATGACCCGTTGGGTCCGGCTGTGATCACCTTGCTCCTGGACGAATGCCCTCTGCCCACCAAGGTGAGTCCAAAGAGTGGTTACATGTCCATCAACACCATAGTTGTAAGTAGGCGGTAGATAAAAATGCACAAGTGAGTAGTTGTCATTGTCATCTTTCGCTTAATTTATGGACGGATCGCGAGGGCTGCATCCTAAGCAGTGAGGTCTAGAGTCATGATGTTCAATTTTAGCAACAGGTGTCGATAAATATGAACAATTATTTAACACCAAACATTCCTCACCGCCCAATTTTCTCCATAATTTTTAATCATATCTAATTCCCACCCATCAGGTTTTGCCTTGCCTATTACACGACCACCACCGACCAGGGAGTGATGAAAGCATGCACATGCCCCCTCAGTGACATGCAGTGATAGCCACCCGGCTCTTTTTGAACTGTGGTGCATGCGCATTTGAGGCCGGTTTTAACATACTCTGAGGGGAAAGTGCTATCCGCCTCCTAATACGAATGAGCTCTCAGACTCCCCTGATTGACCGCGAGTGACAGGGAAGTGAGCGTATGCCATCCCTCCCTCACGTAAGAGCTCAGCCCATTGGCTCCCATGACACCAAACAGTTCTAACTACTGTATATGCGACAGTGTATAATATTAAGCGGTTTTAGCTATGGTAGTGACATTCTTTCCCATGCAGTCTATTTATTTCTTGTGTAATTTCCCCAGTGTGCTTTTATGTGCATTATTTGTTTATTACTTGGAATGTTTTGCACCACATATTTAAAAACAAATGGCAGTCAGCAATGGTTCTCAATAGGAGTATATTTCTGTCGCCTTGAGGGGTCTCCATTCATCATGGTACATCTCTGTTGGAATAGGAATTGAAAATAATCACTCCCCTTTAAGCTGTAATACTTATGCAGTGGAAACAAACCCCTGAAATATGACTTCTTATGCCATATCGTTTGTGTAGGATGCTCTGCAGAAGCTGTCGGACATGTTGAGTCTGAGTGGTGAGGTAGCTCACCAGGACGCTCTTATCCCCGCCAAGCACCGCAACACCACTGCAGTTTTGGGCTGCCTCGCTGAGAAACTCGCTGGTAAACCGCTGTTCTATGTAAACGCACGAGCATGTCCAAGCATGCTTTCTGTGCCTGTGTATATTCAAGTGCAATGAATTCTGAATAAGTGTTTGGTTAAAAACTTCTGGATGGTAAAGATGTGTATCATGCTGTTGACATTTTTATGAGCATGGAGCTAAATTTAATGAACTTGTCGAAAGAATGCACAGGCTTTTTTTTTTTTTTTTTTTTTAATATCATACATACTTAAAATGTAGACATGGGTATGAATGGGGAAACTCAAAGGATGCTGAGTCTGCTAATAATATTCAGAATAACTTTTTGAAAGATCCATATACATGGATACCTCACTACTTCACGCTTCAATTCATGCGGCTTCAGTGCATTGCGTTTTTTTTTTTTTTTTTCTTTTTTTTTAAATATTCATTGAATTAAAAAATAAAGAAGAATAAGGGGAAAGTTTAGAAAAATGTCACGAAACCAGGCCAATTATGCAAAAAAAAAAAAAACTCCCCATCAAAACTACTTACATTTTTATGTGAGGTGCGCATCTGTATGTGTGTATTTATATTTTATTTACATCTTGTGCATTATTTTTGAATGTTTAGTTATTGTAAGCATTTATAGCATTGAATACAGGCATGTAATGTTTTCCGCGAATTCACGGAATTCCAATTTTTTTTTTTTTTTCCATTGGCCCAGTTTAAAAAAAAAAAAAAGATTTTTTTCATGCCGTATGTCAAAATAACCTTTCCCACTTTTAGTCCGTTCCAAGTTTTGCATAAAATGACCTCTCTTGAAACGTTACTGCTGATTGGCTGATGGCTTTCTAATAGCCAATCGCTGATGTTGAAACATGTATGGAGACATTCGCCCCACTTCCGATCTGTTCAGCTATCCATGTCCGTGATCCAGAGAAAAGATTCTGCTCGAATCAAAGAAATAGACAAAGTCGTGAAAAACAAGTTTAGGTGGGAATGGATGGAAAAGGGAACCGTAGCATTCAATTGCAGGCACATTTGGTGTTCAAGCGAAGATTCCTGAACCCTACGGACTTAACCCTTTGTTTGCCGTTCGACCAGAAACTTCTGTGCAAAGAAAAGACCCAGTGAAACAACCAGTTTCTGTCGCTGATCGAGTAGTTAATTTTGAGGTATGTTTGAGAGTTTTGTTGTCTAGTTTCCGATTATATTTTCAATTTATTGTGAATGCATGCATGTTTTAAGCGTAGGACGTTCACATGTTTACTCCGTGAACTGAATCAATGAGCCGACTCTATGGTCACTGAACCATTTTTCTGCTGTTTAGAATAAATAAATTATTGCCGCAATAACTCGCCAGTTTTTCGTTATTAACTTATGTAAATAGACATTTATAGCAGCGAGAGTGTGTGCTCGTGTAAGTAGCTAATTAATATTGGAAATGTATGACTATGAATCAACCTCAACCGAAACGCCTCAGCATCCAGAAGGACAACAAACTTTCTAAGGCAGCCTCCAGAAGGACAGTTCAGGCTGCACAAAAGGAAACAAGAAAGTGCCATGCTAAAACACTAAAGACAAAGAAACATTAATTCAAAAAAACTTATGTCATGTATAGCATGTTGTGTGTGTGTGTAGTTTGTTTCCAGATTGTGTTTAAAGACAATGACTGTTGATACTAGTGTTGTGAGGCAGGACATATCTATAAGAGTGACTATTTGATTTGTGACTGTGACACTTTTATTAGTGTTGGAATCCCACATGATAAACCCACAAGTTGAGGTACAGTATGTATATGGAGATTAGAAATTAAACTTTCTAGAGCTCTTTCAGTGTCATGAAATAGCCTTTTTCCCATTCTGAAATGCTTAAAACCTCGGAGCTTCGGAGGAAGGAGCTTCGGGATGGGGGCCACGCCCCCCCAGACCCTGGCTGATTTTCAGATATTTTGGTGATGGTCAAATCACATGCCTGTGAATATGTACTTACTCATATTATATACACATGCGTACGTCAGTAGGGGGGTCGATCCTTCTTCGTGGAATTCGGCGGTTGTGGGGGATTTCAGTCCCAATTAACCACAGAAAATGAGGGATCCCTGTACACTGCCCCCCAAAAAAAAAGCCACGTACTATAATGTTTCCATGAAGTGCATTTAGCCATGATCACAGCATGTCATCTCCATGGTGATGTTGCTCTAGTTGGGCCAGTCCAGGCTCATTAATGTGGCAGTAAAATAAAGTTGGCTGATGACCTCTATGTTCTGAATGAGCAGGTTATCACATCAGTGGACTTTTTCTTTTGTGAGCACATGGATGTGAATTAGGAATCATTTTCACATGTATTGGCTCCCCCCAGAGTCCTGACCTTAACACTGTTGGGTTTTCAGGATGTGCTAGAGAATACTTATTGTTATGGAGTAGTTCATTGCGGTTAGTTCAGCTCATAGCACATAACTGTCATGGCATTGTTTCTACAAACTTTAGCAACAAGACTTTATTTCCATCCAAAGTTGGGCTTATTTCTCAACAATGTATTGAATTAATGAGGGAAAATTATAACTGTGACATGGAGACTTTATGGAGTGGTTATGTTATGTAATGTACAGCATATGGCCAAATGTCGGACATCTGATCGTCACACCCATACACCAGACTTTCAAAATATATATATAATATATATATTCATATCATTTGAAGCACATAATTCTAGAAATCCAGATGTTTGTTTGCTGAAGTATTTTCTTTTCACTGGAATGAAGGGACCCAAACCTGTTCCAGCATGATGTCATGTTTCACACAAAGCCAGTTCCAGAAATAGGACCGTTGTTGACAGTAGGCTTTCTAATCGGTATCTTTTTTCATTCTTTTTCATGCCATCTTGACTTCATACAATGGTATATATTGGTATATAATGGTATAGGAGGTAATACTAGGAAATCCAAATGCCACTTTAGAATATGAACAAAACAAAATACGATTTTCCATAAACAACCAAAGCACTAGTTCAGCTTCATTTCCAATTAATTCCATTAATGTCTTACTCACGTACAAACACACACGCATGTGGAAACATACCACTATGTACAATACATATATACTGTTTATTAGGGGTGAGTAATGCCTAGATTTCATCCGTTTTTTGTTTTTTTGATTTTATGTTTTTTTTTTCTCAAAAAAAAAAAAATTGTCAAATTTTGAGTTTAGACGTACCTACATAGTAGGCTGATGTAATGACGCAATGATGTAATGACGCTGCGTCCATTGTTTACAAACGACAGCCTGAACGTGCCTCTCCTTCCCAGTTCAGTTTATATATATAAAACGATGTGTATATATATATGTTATATAGCGTGTTACCCTTGTGTTAAGACGTCGTCTCTGTTATCTTTGTGTTTACACTGTTTTTGCGGACTTTTGTAACCCTAAGCAAATATGGTTGGTCAGAAGTGTAAGCCTACTAGCCTGGGTGCAAGTCTCATACACAGAGATGAATTAACTATCTGCTCGGATCGGCTCAATCTATCATGCATACTCGGTTAAGCAAAGAGAGTTGTAAAATCAATGAAAACCTGAATCCAGAAAAGAAAAAGAACTGTCTGCTCTGCTGGTAATTCACATCAGTGCAGGCTGAATACTAACCCAGTATTCAATGACGCCCTTGCTCACTTGAAAAACCGGAAGTCCGTATAACCCACGCTTTATCTCGAGCACAAAAAAGTAAACTACTTTCAGTGTTGAGTGCCTCACATATTGTAAGCGTTGATTAGCTGTTTTAAGCGTCATGTAAAGTGACGCGACTCGGCTTCATGTAATGTGACTCAGCTCAGCTTCATGTTAAGTGACCATCTGTCGACCATCGGAACCATTTATCCATCATAGAGAATGTAAAACGTTATATTTGATACTGTGTTTGAGTGAATTTGATTAAAATTTATCTATTTGAAATTATTTTGCTTGAATTTAATTTATTTGAAATTAATGTTGATATTATTTGATATATTAGATATTATTTTACAATGTTATGTTTATAATAATTGATTTAGGGGTGTTTTATGAGATACGTAATGGTATTTATGGATCTATAGTGCAGTATGAGCGTCATACGTCACTGTAACAACTTGCGTTCACTTTCAACTTGCGTTCGGCCATCCAGAACCAATTAAAAACGTAAGTTGGGGAGCGTCTGTATTGCGATATACGGTTGGCCCCTACTTACAAAATTAATCCGTTCCAACACCTTTTTCGTAACACAGCGGTTTCGTAAGTAGAGGCGCATTTTCATTGTAAAAAGCCTGATTTGTTCCAAGGCTTTCAAGACTACCCCATAAACCCTTTAAAAATGATAAAAGTACACCAATTTTGTATGAAATGTGTTAAAAGTAAATGAAAAGTATTTATTAAACCATTTTAACATTTATTAATTAAATCATTATTAAACATTTTTTTATTAACGCACATATACACACAACACTGTTTGTCTCTCTCTCACACACACACAACACAGTACACATTAAATGTGTATTGTGGCGCGCTCCGCTGAATGCGGGCTCCGCCCACACGCAGGACACCAGAGCATTTTAAGATGGGGAATTCAAAGCGCATTCCCTGCTTGACAGATCGGAGGTCCAAACTCTACTTTAACTTGATTCCTTGAGGGATGGGCGGTCCAGATGAGCCACGGTTTGCTCACATTCGGCGGCGCGCGACATATTTATTAAACATTTACTGAATTAAACAACTGCAATGTGCTTTTTCGAAAGAGAGTTAAGCCTCCTTTCATCTTGGACTGACTCTGTAGGCAGTCTCTCTCTCTCTCTCTCTCTCACACACACACACACACACACACACACAAAAAACTCTGTCTCTATGGTGTGTTTTGCCAAATGCGGGCTCCATCCGCACGCAACACGCAGCTGACGGAACAATTCTATTTAAATGTTTAAATGGACGGGATGTTTTATTTAAAGCGGAATTACATGCATGTCTTTTGGACTGTGGGAGGTAACCGGAGAACCCGGAGGAAACCCACACAGGTTTGGAAGTTTTGTTTTTAGAACTGTATTATAGTTGATAGAATCAAATTCACTCAGAAAGGGTTTTTCCCAGGCTGCCAATGCCAGTAGAGGCCGGTTGACTAGTGTCTCGTTTGTACTATACACTACCCACTCAGACGTGTCCGTGCAGGAGAGGTGATGCTTAGAGTGCACTAAAATTTCCAAGCTGCAAGGGAAAAGGGTTAAAAGTTCTGTGCTGGTTATGAAACATGCATGCTGCAGTCTTCTTTGGAAGCTTGGGGCCATGTGATGACTGATAAATACCCACACATCTACTCACACAGCACATGTACCCTGGCATGTGTGCCCTTGTCTTGCTGTCCAGTGGTTCAAAGTCAAGAAAAGTCTGATTTTTCTTTCACTTTTGTAGCTGAATAGTGCTTGGGTAATCCCAGGTGGGTGAACTTGTTATTCTTATCTTGTAGGTCCTGCTAGCATTGCACTTCTCAGCCCAGGAACCCTGCAGTATTTACTGGAGAGCCTGGTGAGAGACGCTTTTGATATGATACACTATTTACAAATAACGCTAGTATGCTTCACAGAGCACTCAGAAATTTCACCTTCAGTAAGTGTTCTGCCTTTTTTTTTTTTTTTTGTTTTTTGTTTACTGTGTTCATTTTGTATTATCAGAGTTCGGAGGCCCACCCCACTGTAATGCTATTTGCTCTCATTGCTCTGGAGAAATTCTCCCAAACCAGTAAGACCTTTCCTCCTGGCTTTCCTGTTTTCTGTACTATCACATTTGAGGCTTCATCTGTGAAGAATGTTTATTGTTCACTTTGTTCAGGTGAAAACAAACTGACCGTGTCCGAGTCATGTATCGGTGATCGGCTAGCAGTTCTGGAGTCCTGGGCAGATCACTCAGACTACCTTAAACGCCAAGTTGGCTTCTGCGCACAGTGGAGCCTGGACAACCTCTGTAAGTGCTCCAACTTTCCTCCAAGCAGCACAGGTGTTAAACCTGTGATCTCATGAGGTGAACATTTCAGTGCAAGTGTGAGCAACAGGAAACAACTCAAGCTTTAAATTCAGGGTGTTAGTCTGGTCGTGTGGTAGGGAGCACAGTACCTGATGGATGGGAATTGGATATGACTCAATTAGGGAGAAAATGGGGGAAAGTCCAAATAAAAAGACTTATTCATTGCCGTACGGTGTTATCTACCTCGGCCAAAAATCCCTCGACTGAATAATTCTCCATATCGTACGAAAGACTCATTAAATAATTGCTTAGCTTGAGTTGATCAATTATGGGCCACGATGCCCACAATCTCTAAGATTTGAGAGAATTGTGATGAGCATATGGAGGGTCGTGGGATCGAATTATGATCTTGAGAAAATTTTGTGAAATAATGATGATCGTGACCGTTTGAGTGTCAAATTTTCCACGATTATGATGACGTTATGATATGATGACAATCGTGCAAGCGTGTGGGAATTGCAGTAGAGCTCAACCGATCTTAACACAGTGTAACAGACCGTGATGCCGCATCTCGGTTGATCTTGACGAGTTTGGAAACTTTCATTTTCTAAGCCGTGTAATCCTTATTTGGGTCACACGGAGGCTATTGCCCATCTCGGTCAATTCCAGGAGAGGGCGGGGTACACCTTGGACAGTTCACCAGGCCGTCGGAGGGCAGCTAAACAAATAATTGACAGTCTATTATATGACTGAGGAACACAACATTTTTAGAACATTTGTTTATTTTTTTCTGATATCATGGTGAAAGTTTCAGTGTTGTCTCGTACGATAAACTCTTCTTAAGAATCGTATGCCGGATTCAAACAGGAAGTGACAGGAACCCATGCAGAGTCAATGATTGCCAATGAAATGAGCGACTAGAGGTCAAATGTTCTCAAGCGAATGATTCAAAGCCTTTTTCTCTAAGGTTCCCCAGATCGTGCAAAACAGGTAATTTCTTGTACAGTTTAGTGGCTCAGCGAATTGCGTGTTGCTCATTGCTACGAATGCAGCTTTGAAATTTTAGTTCACGCTTATTGAATTAGGTACAAAAATGTTTATTTAAAAAGTCATTATTAGTAATGTTATCAAATATTGTTACCTGTTCCTATAGTTTTAAAAGAAGGTCGGCATTTCACTTACGAGAAAGTCAACCTGAACAACATCAACGCTATGCTTAACAGCAATGATGTCAGTGAATATCTGAAGATCTCTCCCAGCGGCCTGGAGGTAGGTAATAAGCAATTAAAATTATTTCTATCATTCAACTTAATCTCACATATCCTCATACATGATGCACAAATATCATATTTTTCCCAAGGCACGTTGTGACGCATCATCATTTGAGAGCGTGCGCTGTACATTCTGTGTGGACTCTGGGGTTTGGTATTATGAGGTCACGGTTATTACGTCGGGGGTCATGCAGATTGGCTGGGCCACAAAGGATAGCAAGTTCCTCAACCATGTATGTTCATCTATTTCACTGTATCTCAGTCAAATGTATGTGCAACCTGATGTAGACTTAGTCTTATATTTTTTATATTTTTTTTAAGTTTGTGTTTTAGTAGTATTAATTGTTAGTAATTTACTTGCATGTTGCCATGTGTGTGCGTGTTACAGGAGGGCTATGGGATTGGAGATGACGAGTACTCGTGTGCATATGACGGCTGCAGGCAGCTGATTTGGTACAACGCACGCAGTAAACCTCACTCCCACCCCTGCTGGAAAGAAGGTTAGTACAACGTAACTAATTGCTCAGTAATAGTGTACATGAAACAGTGTTTTATATGGAACATTCCAAAGTAGATTCGCCAGATTCATTCATTTATCTTCCTCTGCTTAATCTGGGGTTGGGTCGCGGGGGCAGCAGCATAAGTAGAAGTGAGGTCTGGACGTCCATCTCCCCAGCTACTCCTCCAGCTCTTTGTTGGGGGGCACGATGACACACCGAGGCGTTCCCAGACCAGCCGAGAGACATAGTCCCTCCAGCGTGTTCTAGGTCAACTACGGGGTCTCTTCCCAGTTGGACATGCCCGAAACACCACACCAGATTTGTTGGATTTAAAAAACAAACAAAAAACAAACCCCACGTGACACCCCCCAACGTGACCCCCCCCAACGTGACACTTAAAGTGAAATGAAAGGCTAGCTTTCCAAACTCTTCTAGTACACCTGGACTTATGTATGTTTTCATTGTCAGGTGGTTTTAACTAACGATTTTGAAGTTGCAGCCTGCTAAAATCTATTTGCAGTCACTTGTTTGAATAAACTGCATTTTCACTCTCCGTTAGTGCATGAAATCACAAGAATATCACATGAATCTCTTCATATAAGGCAAGAAAATGTCAATGATCCAGCTATTAAACTAACAAGTCAAATATAAATTGGTGAACTTCCAAATAAAATAAAAGTAGGCACACCTACAGATAATGCCAGCTTGTGTTTACATACATCAGACAAACATCAGATTATTCACATGAACGTGTGCTATAACCTGTTGTTTATTTATATGTAAATTACTTCCATAATTATTGTTGGTTGTCCACGTGCATCACGTGTGACTATTCACAGTACAAGCTTGCCTCTCTGTGTGGAAAAACAGTTCGTTTTGATGTGCAGACAAATCTGATATGATTTAAATTTGGGTTTATTTGTCTTGAAAGCTTTACTTGTGTGTCCTCACCAACATTTAATGCTATAATAGCCTAATATTGCTCGTGAGAGAATTACTGACTTGTCACTTTAAAGGTGTGTCCAAAAACTTTTGGTGGAGTTTATAATGAGTGGATTTTATTTTGCAGGTGATGCCATAGGGTTCTTATTGGATCTTAGCAAGAAACAGATGATATTCTACCTGAATGGACACCAACTTCCTCCTGAAAAGCAGGTGTTCTCCTCTGCAACGTAAGTAAACCAGACTCGTGTTTGATCGTCTCTTCTAAACTAAGATAATCCTGCTGTCTGAATAAAGCCGCATGTTTTGTATGTTATTGAACAGACACAAATTTCATTGACCGAGTTTTTTTTTTTTTTTTTTTTTGGTCCCCTCCAGGTCTGGCTTCTTTGCAGCAGCCAGTTTCATGTCCTACCAACAGTGTGAGTTTAACTTTGGGGCCAAACCGTTCCGCCACCCCCCATCTGTAAAGTTCAGCACCTTTAATGAGTTTGCCTCACTTGCATCTGATGAGAAGATCATCTTGCCCAGGTACATTTATCCGCCCTCCTCATTTGCATTTCAGTCGTTTTTTGAAATTCAGCCCCCACCACAGACTTCATATTTCTTTGTGAATTAAATCCTTTCTTTTTCCACCATCCTTTTCTTAGACACAGACGTCTAGCCCTTTTGAGGCAGTTGAGCATCAGAGACAACTGCTGCACCCTCTGCTGTGACCAGATGGCAGATACAGAGCTGAGACCATGCACACACAGGTACAGAGCACATGGCTGTGGGTTCTGGGGGGTTTGATGGTTTTAAGACTGTATACACGTGTCACTAACATTATTAGCAATGATAACCATGTACACGTATCTCTTGGCTGTTTTTTTGCCCCTGCATTAGTGACGGCCTTGGTGGGAAGCATTTTGTTTGGAGGTTGTACATCCGCATGCATCAGTTTCATTTTGAAATTTATTTTCTACCCCCCCCCCTCAAATCCTGGATATTTTTCCTGAACTTGATGCATATTCTTGTGGATACAATACAGTGGTACCTCACCTTACGATAGTCCCAGCAAACGAAAAATCCAGGTTACGAAAAACATTTTCCAAAATTCTTTCTCTGTATATGAAACAAGTTCTCCTTACGAAATGCGCCATTCAAACACGCCATTCAAACATTGCACGAGCTGCTCTCCCATAACTATCTTCCAACATCCCGCCCCGCTGGCCTCCCATTGGCTAGGAGGGATGATGCAGCTCCCTCCCATTGGCTATTATGGAGCTGCATCTCCCATAATGCTTTTCGTGTAAAGGACAGAGTTACTGTTGTTTCATGAGATTTTTGAGTGTGTTCATTGCTTTTACCCTTCCATAAACATTTGTAAGATTATAACTCTGCTAAGAAGACATGGTCAACTCATGGTCCCTTCCTCCCGTGAGAGCTCGACCAATTAGCTCCCATAGACTCCCGGAAACTGACCGCTATGACGTTAAACCGGAATTTAAGAAATTTACTTCAAACTTTGCCTCAATGTCCACCCTGTTTCAAGGATGAACTGATTACATTTTAGAGGTTAAAGTTCAAGGTCACTGTAGCCTACAGCACTGATGCATACGGAATGAATAATGTGCCTTGTATATCATGGCATCATTATCTACATTCCTACAGTGGGTTTCATTCTCCCTTCCACATGCACCTTGCATTGTAAAATGTATAAACTCAGGAATCTATATGGAGTCCATACTTTTCCCAGAGTGTGTATACCATGATCTTTTCATATTTTTTTCGGTTGTTGATATAATCCTGGATTTGATTCCTGGGCTGGGGTGTTTGTGTGGAGTTTGCATGTTTTCTCCATGCCAGTGTGGGTTGTCTCCAGTTCCTTGGTTTCCTCCCACAGTCTAAAGACATACCCATGAATCTGATTGGCTGTTCCGAATTGCCTCTAGATGCGAGTGTGACTGGTTGTGTGTAATACTCCCATTTCACTGGACTACGGCATGTAAGGATTGTAGCGGAAAGGTGTGGCACGCAGTCTACGGAAGAGCTTCGGCATTTTTACATAGGAAATGGGTGCAAATCATACGGAAAAGTGAAAATTCTTACACTCTCGGAACGTTCACAGCATGTGTGGAACAGGTATGACAAAGTACGCCAAAGTGACGCCACGGAACACTCACGGAATTTTTTTTCTGTGAACGTGCTTCTGAACAAGTTCAAAGTCACGTTCACGGAATATTTTGGCCTGCCGGAAGCGGAGGAAGACTTGAGGGATAACTACGGAATCACATGGAAGGACGGGGACAATGAGGGAATAATTGCGGAACGTTTGCGGATGACGATAGTTTTGCTTCTGTAAGTCTGCCGTGCTCCAGTGAAATGGGGGTATAACACTGCGATGTGCCATCAAGTGGTTTCATGTGTACCCCACCTTCACCCAATGTTCGCTGAGGTATGCCCCTCCCTCACCCCACCCCCGATACCCTAGTACGAGTAAAAGCTTTAGCAAAGAGTGAACAAGTAGATCAAAGTCCGTTGTTGTCGTCCTCGTCGCCCTTCTTTTGTTGTTTTGATCTACTGTAAATGAAGGTAGAGGAAGGGAGGATGCAGCTCACTCCCCCACTGCCACACGTTTTTCCTGCTGATTTGGGAATTGAACCAGTGACCTTTCCGTCCCAAAGCTGCTTCTCCAACCATTAGGCTATTTCTGCCCCCAGTCAAGGTCACTCGGACTTCATGTGGTCCATTTTTTTGTGCAGCGACATGTAAACCCCCAGGCCTTTTTTTTTTTTTTTTTTTTTTTTTTTTTTTTTAATATGTTCAGACCTTACCAAATGGCTCAAGGTCTGAATTTTTCAGGGTGGGATTTTTGTGAAATTTTTCGTCAGTCCCTAGTGTCACTTGTCTGAAATCATTTAGCGTAATCTCCCAAGTATGTGGTCTCGTCTCGGCCGGTTTATGGGATCCTGCTGTGAAAATATTATAAATGGGTTAAATCTGTTGTAATGTGTGTGTTCTCCTACAATTTTAAATCCTCTAGTGTGTATCAGGTTCTTATCCAGACAGTGATTCTTATGCGAATGGTTCCTTGTTAATAGGGATTTTAAGATCATTGTGCATTTTCCCACATAAGTCAATAAGTGTCTTCCCTCTGGAAATAGTTTATCTTTCCCAAGCTATTCTTTAAGTTATTAATTTCACTTGCTTAGAATAGTCATAATTGCCTTGTTGCATATTTAGTGTGTGTGTGTGTGTGTGTGTGTGTGTGTGTGTGTGTGTAGTGGGATTTGCATGGAGTGTGCCTTACAGCTGGATACATGCCCGCTGTGTCGTCAGGACATTCAGACACGAGTCAGACTCATTTCACACGTGTCCTGACACCAACTTTACAAGCCAAGACACGGACATTCCCCCCTAACTTTCATCCCATCCAGGTCCTGTCCAAGAGATCCAGGCTGACAGAATCACGGAGCTGTTTCAGGATGGGATGCTGCAGCTCAGCTTGTGAAGAAGGAGAGCTGGGAGCTTCTCCTGAGGAGAGCAGGCAGGGGAAAAAAAAATGGTGGACAGGAAGAAGAAATGGGAAAGGAACGTGAAGACGGTCACCCGCAGTTGGAGAGGAAACCTGGGGAAGATGAGAAGTTCCTCAGAAGGTTGAAGCATCATTTCCAGGATTATGACAATTATTGCATGTCTAGCCTGTACATGCATTGTGTACACGAGAATCTGCCCAGGACTCGCGCTCTGCCTCCTCCCAAGGCCCCAATCAAAGGTGCCAGTATATCTCTGTGTTCAGATGTGCTCTATGTATCTGTGACTCTTGCGTTTTAAACTCCGACACACAAACAACAGTTCTATAACCTCTTATATTCCCCCCAGTCGATGCAACCCCCTGAGACACGTGACGCATCTGATTTTCTCAGATCACTCGCTCTCTCTCTCTCTCTCTCTTTGCTGTACTTGAAACAATTGTGGGATGAGTCTGTTGTATTATTAATAGGATGGATTAATTAATTGAGAAGCTGTGATTTTTAAGTGGTATTATACAGAATTTTGCAGTATCCAACAAAAACAATATTTACGGTCAAAGCCCGAACAATTACAAATGAATTGCTGAGAATTATCTTTAACTCGGAGCCACACAAATTCAGGGTGCAGTGCTGCTCAGCAGTCGATACAGTCGTTTGCCTTGATTACGTTCATTGTGTGAGGAAGACGCACATCTGTCTGAGGTAAGGAGAGTAAAGTGTTCACTCACAGATGGGATTCAACACAAGAGCTCCCAAAGATTGCAAAGGACTGGATTCAGAATCCTTTTTTTTTTTTTTTTTTCTGAACTGTGATGTTTGTAATAAAGATCAGATTTATGTGTTGCACAATTGTTTAATTACATTATTATAATTGTTAAATTATCTATGGATTTCAGGTAAAATGCTCCATATTGTATATTTCTGTGCTATGACTACATTTGAGACGGTTAAAATAACTTGCTTACCGAACCGCTTACTCCGATTAGAGACCCTGGGCGGCTTTGCCTATTTCAACCAACACTGGGCAAATGAAAGGAAAAGTGTACAAGACGGTGATGAGGCCAGCGATAGTGTATGGTTTCGAAACGGTGGCGCTGAGGAAAAGACAGGAGGCAGAGATGAAAATACTGAGGTTCTCTTTGGGAGTAATTGTGGGGCCGGTGGCATAGTGGTTAGGGTGCTGCGCTCATGATCGGGAGGTTGTGAGTTCGAATCCCACTGAGACCCTCACTGTGCTAAGACCCCTGGGCAAGGTCTCAACCACAAGTGTGCCTCTGTTCACCCAGCAGTATAAATGGGTACCAGTAAAAAAATATACTGGGAAGGTAACCTGCGATGGACTAGCGTCCCATCCAGGGGGAGTTGAACTCCTGGTCACTTCACGCTACGGAAACAGGGGATAAGCACCGGCCTGATGAGCCATGAGGCTCGGGTGTAAAAACCCAACAGACTCAAGTTACCTCTTTGGGAGTAACTTGGAGGATGGATGGGATCAGGAATGAGGACATCAGAGGGACAGCACATGTTAGATGATTTGGAGACAAAGTCAGAGAGGCTAGATTGAGATGGTTTGGACATGTACAGAGGAGGGATAGTGAGTATATTGGTAGTAGGATGCTGAGGTTGGAACTACCGGGCAGAAGGCCTAGAGGAAGACCAAAGAGAAGATTTATGGATGTGGTGAAGGAGGACACGAAGGTAGTTGGTGTAAGAGAAGAGGATGCAGAGGATAGGGTGAGATGAAGGCAGATGGTTTGCTGTGGTGACCCCTGAAGGGAACAGCCGAAGCCTAGGGTCAATTTGGAACAGCCAGTTAGCCTAACATGCATGATATTGGACTGTGGGAGGAAATCAGGTTGCCCTGAGAATAACACGTGCAAGCACAGGGCAAAGCATACCAACTCCACACGGACACGCTTGAGCCAAGCCCAGGACTCGAAACCAGGACGACCGTGCTGAAAGGCGGGGACTTTGACCACTATGCTGACATGCCACCCTTTCACCAAGTTGCGAAAAAGAATATAAAGGAAAATAAACCCTGCACACTTTGCCAGACCATTGTAGGGTAACACAGATGTACACGAAACCATTTATACTCGCACCCAGAGGCAATGCAGAATAGCCTGCTGTGCATGTCTGGACTTTGGAGGAAACTGGAGTACCGGGGGAAACCTGTGTAAATACGGGGTGAACATGCAAACTACACACAAATGACCGAGCCTAGGAATTGAACCTAGGACCTTCTTACTGTGAGGGGGACATGCTAAACACTACGGTGTCATGTGACACCCTGTTAAAATCAAAACCTCATTTATTTCCAGTCGTTTGGTTGGATCATCTGGTTTGCGTACACCTTCTATCATTCCCGAGGTGTGTATGAGAGAGACCGACCATGGTACCATTTTTTTGCAGGACGTGTTCCCTCCTGACTCCCAGTGTTCCTGAGATCCTGTGTTCTGGAGCCAACAAACCCAGACCGTGATGAAGTGTTTACAGCAAGTGTGTTGGCGTTTCGGTAGAAATGTGCTTGATAATCCGGTTTTAATTTTGGAATAGTTTATCAAGGGCCGCTGCTGGCTGTGGTGTCCCATCCAGGATGTTTTTCCACCTTACATCTAGTACTTCTGCGGAGAACGTTTGGCGGAGTCTCCTGTCCGAGAGGCCTTTAACTCCCACCGCCGGCAGAGCTACAACCATGTCCCGGAGGAGGCGAGTGACATGGAATCAGAATGGGCCGTGTTTCGTGCCTCCCTTGAAGAGGCGGCAGCCCATAGCTGTGGCCGGAAGGTCATCGTTGGTGCTTGTTGTGGTGGTAACCCCCAAACCTGGTGGTGGACACCTGTGGTGATGGGGGCTGTCCAGTTGAAAAAGGAGGCCTAGTGGGTCTTACTGGCCTGTGGGACTCCCGAGGCAGCCGACCGGTACCGGCAGGCCAAACGTGCTGCAGCCGAAGCTGTCACAGATGCAAAATCTTGGGTGTGGGAGGAGTTCGGTGAGGGCCTGGAGAATGATTATCGGTTGGCCTCAAAAAGGTTCTGGACCACCATCCGATATCTCAGGAGGGGGAAGCAGTTCTCCACAAACACTGTTTACACCAGTCGATCTATGTTCCAACCTTCACCTATGGTTGCTGCCCTTGCGACCTGACCCGGAAGAAGCGGAAGATGATGAATGAATGAATGAATGAATGAATGAACATCTCACGTGTCCGGTGTCGGCTTCTTTCCTGATTCATGGACCATAACCAGCATACCATATGAATGGGTGGACACCGAGGTGAAAAGGAGGCCAAACTACTTAATCTTCTGCGGAATGAGAGAACCTGGAGCCTATCTCAGCCGACACTGGATGAAAGCATTGCACAGCCTGATCAGTTTGTCAGACCATCCAGGGGCCAACACATACCAGCATTGAAACTCGCACCTTGGGGCAATTTGGAACAGCCAATTAGCCTAATGTACATGTCTTTGTCTGTGGAAGGAAACTGGAATACCCCAGACGAAATTCCAGACAAATATGCCCTCACCGAGCCTGTGAATCAAACCCAACACACTTTTCTGAGAGGCGGATGTGTGAACCATGACGCCACCGTGGGGAGAAATGAGAGACGCTTTCTTTGAGATGATGTTCAGTATTTACTTTCACGGTCCAGCAGGCGGCGCTGCACACTTCCACAAACTCCCAACCAATTGTACCAACGAAGTGGCACCTCAGCTGGAAAAACACTCAATTTGATTTTTTTTCCTTTTTTTTTTGAATTAAATTTGTGTTTCTTTATTCATGTCAACGTTTTGAAGGTGTTTAATTTGATGACAGCTCTGCTCGGAGAACTTTCACATCAGGTGAATACCTTTTCAGTCACATCAGTGTTTGCTAGCAGGCTAGTTTTCTGGCGCTTCAGCTAGCATTAGCTAAAACAATCCATCACAAAAGTTCACATTTTTAATGTCAAATACCACAAAACATGTAGTTCAGCTAACAGGACATAAATTTAATTAGTCATTAATATTGCTAGCTCTCTGTAGCTCGGTTAGCTAACGGTTCAGTCAGGTAAATAAAGTGATGTTTTAGTGACTAACTCCAGGCTATCTTTGATTTGTGAGGCTAGTAGCCTGTATAGTGATAATTATTAACTTGAGCAGCTTCCATGTGGTGTTTCCACTATATAATTTGTCCCAGCTCGTATTTTCTTCCTGTAGTGTTGAAACTTGAAGCCGGGGGTCGATGTGTTCGTGGGGTGCGAGGAGCAGTCGGAGGCTGGGTCACCTCTACTGGTATGAAGCAGCTCTCATCCTGCATCAATCTGGTCGAAAGCCTCTCTCTCTCTCTCTCTCACACACACTATACACTATCACAGGTCAGAGGAAACCCAGACAAGGCCAGGGGAGAACATGCAGACTTCATACAGAAGCGCCTGAGCCGAGCCCAGTCCTCAAAGCCAGGACCTTCTTGCTTGTGAGCAGGACACGCGAACCATTACATGGACTCACTGCCCTTCTACAATGTTCATTTATTCATTCATTCATTTTCTGAACCGTTTAATCCTAATTAGAGTCACGGGAAGGCTGGCGCCCATCCTAGTCGACTTCGGGTGAGGGCAGAATACACCCTGGACAGCTCGCCAGGCCATTGCAGGGCGGAAACATGCTATGCAGCTATTCTTGATGAAGGTCAGCAATGGTTCTTTTACATGAATCTCACACCATAGACAGTGAGAGACATGGTCGGCCTTTGATAACCCAGTTAAGCTGCACTGCAGGGACAGGGACAACCTGTTGAGAATGAGGCTTGAACCCCCAACACCTTTACCACCAGGCCACCTTCTACAATGTTGATGTGAGAAAAAATAAAGGAAGTAAAGAATAGAAAAAGGATTGAATACATAAAGGAGGCTGTTGTACTGTATAAATGAAAACACATTTCGGATAAAATAATTTTTCTTGGGTGGGACGGTGATGTAGTGCTTAGCACAGTCTCCTCTTAGCTGGAAGGTCCCGGGTTTGAGTCCCAGGCATAGGAAGGGTGTTTTTGTGGCGTTTGCATCTCTGTCAAAAAAAAAACCCACACGAATCCCCAGGGGCTACAGAGGCCAATAATTCAGGATCGCTGTTCCTAAGGTTGGGGGTTCGAGTCCCCACAGGGTTGTCACTGTCCCCCCAGTGCAGCTAACTGTGTTATCAAAGGTGGGCCATGTCTCTCACTGTCTATGGTGAGAGGTTCATGTAAAAGAACCATTGCTGACTTTCGTAAAGAGTAGCTGCAAAGCCATCAGCATGTTTCTGTCCCTTGCTAAAGGGTTGTGACAGGAAGGGCATCCGATGTAAAAAACTCTGCCAAATCAAATGTGTGAATCAGATGATTCGCTGTGGCGACTCCTGAGAAAGGGAAAAAGCCGAAAGGACAAGAAGACGACGCCAGTGAATTTTGACGGTATTATTTGAGGAACAGAGTCGATATCTATCTGCAGCTAATCTCATCTTAAATCACTCGACCGACATGCAACCAATGATCATAGACAGTGAAACGACTTCTGGAGAAAATTGATGAGATTAATTTATGTAGCAGTCATTTTGAAGCCCATAATATGATCTGTACATATGTGTGAGAGTGATATTGATGCTCTTTAGCTTTGGTATGACTCTACTTTCACAGTGCATGCTGGGAAAAACAGCTGCCGTAAATATCTCTCCAGCCTTATTCACTGATGAAATTACTTCTATGATGTATTGGGTGCTAAAATGATGCTGTAGTATTTGTTTCAGCGAATACAAATTACAGTGGGGTGGCATGATGGTACAACTTCTAGCACACTCACCTCAGAGCAAGATGGTTCTGGGTTCAGTGAGGACCTTTCTGTGTGAAGTTTTCATATTACACATCCCTGTGCTTGTGTGAGTTCCTATAGATACTCAGGTTTCCTAACACGATGCAAAAACATTGCCCTTTGGTGTGTGAGGGTGATGTTGTTTTTGTTGTTGTTTTTTTGCTTTGCTATGGTCTAGTGAGCTGTGAAGGGTGTACCAGCCTCGCCTAGTGTTAGCTAAGATAGATTATAGCCTTCCCGCAACCCTATTAAGTTTAAGTGCTTCATCTCAGAACCTGATTTTATTGTGGCAATCAATAAGCAGCCTTCATTCATGCAATCATTTTCTGAACCGCTTAATCCTAATTATGGTTGCAGGAAGGCTGGTGTCCATCTCAGTTAACTCTGGGCAAGGGCAAAGTAGACCCTGGACAGCTCGCCAGGCCATTGGAGGGCAGAAACTCACTGTTTTTTTTCCATTCTCTCACCACAGACAGTGAGAGACATGGCCAGCCTTTGATAACCCAGTTAGCTGCACTGGGGGGGGGGGGAGTGATAATCCATTGAGAGTGGGATTTGAACCCCCAACCTTGGGATCAGTGATCCAGCACCTTTCCCACCAGGACATCACTGCTCCTCAATAAGCAACCTATATGTTTATACAATTTCATCCAGTTAAAACTCTTTGTGAGCCTGGATGTGACATTAATTGGATTCGGTATTATCAGTTGCTCCATTGTGAATAAATCTGTACGTTTCTTGTAGCAGTAACTTGTATATTTCTGGGTTTTGCCACCACAAGTGACAAGACGCAATATGTGCTGTCTTCTACATATGAAATGACACACAGTGCTTGCAGCCAGCATGTTTAAGATGGTAATATAATAAATTATTTAATACCGATGTAATCATAAAGTGACAAGTTAACAAGTTACATTCCTTAAAGTGTAATGAAAGAAATTCCGTCCATACTCTGCCGTTACACACAAACATATATATTTCATGAGGTGGCTTTTACTGACATTTTCAATTGCACTCTGCTAAAATCCATTTAATTGTTTGCTTTAATTCGTTTTAAAAGGCTTCTGTTTTACTCTTGCAAGATTCTGAGAACCTGTATTCATATAAGGCAAGTTAATGGCAATAATAACAGTATACAGATAGTAAACTTACAAATCAGGTATAAACTAATGAACTTCTAAATAAAATAATTAGTATCGTAATAATTTATACGTGATACCCATTTAGACATTAAAGTAAGCAAGTGCTTGTCCGTATTAAAGGAAGAATATGGGGCTGTGTATTCCTATGCAAATTGGTTCAGATGGGGGAAACACAAGATGATCACATGACTTTTTACTAATTTTTTGCATTACAGTGCCCCCCCTGTGCAGAATTATTGCTGTTTTTTTTTTTATCTCAACATACAAACAACACACACATTATGAAATGGATATAAACTGTGCATGCAAGGATTTAAAATTGGGTTGAATTTCCTTATTGTATTTTTAAATGATTGTGATACTTTGATTAGGTTACTGATTATATTTTCAACAGGTAATAATTAATTTTATCCAGATTCATTAAAAATTAACCATACCACCCTTTATTATTTGTTTCTTGCTTTTACTGTTTCCACTGATGAAAGGTACTTGTTTCCCTCTGCTTTCTTAGTGGAATGAAACCTTTCCGACCTTTCCGTAGTCAGCCCTATCCTGGACAAGAGGAAAGAAAGGATCCACAGCATGAAACAGAGAGGTGCACCATAATAACCTTATATTTCACATGGAAACATTAATATTATGGCAGTTGTATACCTCAATGTAAGCCCTGAATTTCTTAATTCTCAGCTACAAAAATCTGGAACAGACTGATGATGATTTCTCCAACACTACAGAATATAAAACATATGAACCGTCACCTCATGAGGCAGATGGTACTTATTCTCAGTTGTAACTTCTTAAACCACTTTTGTTGTCATAACTATCTTATTAAAGGCTCTGGCAGGCTTCTATAGCATATTTACATGTAGAAATTGGGACAAGCTACTATGCGATGTATCTTATTTATATTGTGTGGAGTTGTAAACCTTTATAGACTGTGAAGAATGAGCATTGTATTTTCTATCAGTTGCCTCCCTAAAGGATGGAGACGAGCACAGAGCCCTGTACCAGAGATTTTATCAACATTTCTATGGAGATAGAGCCAAGCAGCCTGCTGACTGTGTCGTCATTTCTTCAAACAGACAGCAGTTGTGAGTACTGGGCACCTTCTGAAGTGCAATTACTATTAATTTAATCCAATTCAACATTTTATTCATGGCAATATTTGTATTTATTTATTTATTTATTTGCTTACTGATCCCAGCTTCCTGGGATGCAATGCATTTTATCACTAAACCAAGTTTCTCTCTGCTTGTTCAATATTACATCACAGCCTAAGTGTAAAACAAAAAACCAAGAGTCCTTTAATAATATAATATTTTGATCTATAAAAAACTTGTAAAAATTGTTTTAAATTATATAATACAGAGATCCCTCACTTTCCGTGGTTAATGGGGACTGAGACCCCTCCCCCCCACGCGACTGCCGATTTCCACGAAGTAGGATCGACCCCCTGACTGATGTATACGTACATGTATATAATATCAATAAATACATATTCAACGCTATAAATGTTTATAATAACAATTAAACATTCAAAAAGAATGCATACGATGGAAATAAAATATAAGTACACACACACATACAGACGCTCATTCGCGCATAGGTGCGCACCTCACATAAAAATGTAAGTAGTTTTGATTGGGGGTTTTGGGTTGTTTTTTTGTTTGGCCTTGTTTTTGCAGCATTTTCCCTTAACTTTTGCCCCCCTATTCTTCCTTAATTTTTTAAATCGATGAATATTTAAAAGAAAACAACAACTGTGATGCACTGAAATCGCATGAATTGAAGCGTGAAGTAGCGAGGGATCCCTGAAATTTTTTTTGTTGTTGTTGTTGCATAATTGGGCAGTGGTGGTCTAGTGGTCAGAGCGCAGGATCGCTGATCCTAAGGTCGGGGGTTCAAGTTCCCACAAGGTTGTCACTGTCCCCCCCCAGTGCAGCGAAATGGGTTATCAAAGGCAGGCCATGTCTCTCACTGTCTATGGTGAGAGGCCTGTAAAAGAACCATTGTTGACTTTCGTAACGATTAGGCTGCAAAGCCGTCAGCGTGTTTCAACGACCTGGAGAGGGATGGGCTCCTCCAGGACAAATCAGCCCAAGTCTCGCCATGAAGGCACCCCAACGACATCCTCGGATGTTAAGGGATAAGTGAAGTGTTGCATAATTGGCCATGTTTTGCCGCATTTCCCTTAATTTTCCCCCTATTTTTCCTTCATTTCCATATATTTTTATTTTTTGATGAATATTTTTGAAAAACCTGCGATGCATTGAAGCCACAGAAACTGAAGCTCGAAGTAGCGTGGGATCCCCGTATACAAATTTGACACTGACAATAAACCTAAATGAATGTGTAGTTTTTCATAGTGAGACTCACTTATCACTCACTATGATAGTTGAATAATACAATTTCATATAAATGTATATTATAATATAATTTAAGACAGGTCAGCATTGTTTTAAAGTAATCGTTACAAGTTAGAACTCAGCCTAAGAAGTCGAAGTTGCAGAGGAAATAGTTTATGCACATATTATGAAGATTCACTCAAATGTTAATTAAATCCTTATGTTAATCACCAGGGTAATGGAGATCATCTATGTACTGAAAAATATATCACAATAATTCAGTACTACCGAGTGTGGGATATATTTTATACAGCACCTCAGTAGATGAAAAAAAGGTATTCTTGAGTGACAATTTTGGATCTCTTTAGTGGTGAGCCCGCCTCTTTTCAACTCTATCTGAAAGCGTTTAAATTTTAATTTGAAAAGTTATTTTTCATATCATCATTCGCCATGCTGACCATGTAATTATTTAAAAGAAATATATAATTATATCACAGTAATTATTTCTATAGCTAGGAAGTGTAGCGTGATGTGCACAGTAAAACGTCCTGCTGTTGTTATCGTGAAAATTTTCTACTTTTGGAACAGTTCTGATCCAATAAGTGAACCCGGTTTAAGTTTATATTCAAAATAGCTACATATATTGCATAAAAAGTATGTAAAATCAACAAGTGGTTTATTATTTACAGTTTCACTATTAGTTTATCTTAATTAATAATGATTGTTCGAAAAGCACAAACCTCTGGCAAGCTAAAAATGTCTGTCTGTCTTCCTTTCGGCTTTTTCCCTTTTACTCGGGAGTCGCCACAGCGAATCATCTGATTTGCACGTTTGATTTGGCAGAGGTTTTTACGTTGGATGCCCTTCCTGTCACAACCCTTTTAGAAAGGGACAGAAACACGCTGACGACAAAAAAAAAAAAAAAAAAAAAAAAACAGACAAGGATGAGGGGAAAAAACGTACACCGCTTCCCCTGCTGGGCTTGCTGTGATCCTACACTTCCAAAACATCCTCAAATGTCAGCGATTATATTAGGTTTTTTTTTTTTTTTTTTTTTTTTTTTAAATTGGAATTCCTGGACCCAGAATTTGTGTAATTCTGCTAACAAACACACAAAGCTCACCAGAAGAAATAGAAGCCCTCAGGTGGGGGTAATCATCATAATGATTTATAGCAGCTTGTCTGTGTTTTTGTATTTGAGTGTCTCTACATTCATAAATTAATCCAATAAATAAGAATAAGAAATTATCGTCAACAAAAAGCATCACACCATCCCTTTGCATTAAAATCAACAAGTTTATTATTTGGAGGAGTAATTGTATAGACAAACTGTCACAACTTTATTTAAACTCATTTAATGAGCATATTTGCTTTGGTGGTTCTTTCTTGGTACGCGAACCTACAGAACCTGTATGTATACATCACATTCTTACTATATTGAGCCTGCTGAGACTCCCTTTAGTTCTCATGGAGGATTTTAAGGCCTGTAGTACTGCAGAAGATGCTATTACAAATATATTTTCCTTGATCAGTTCAGCCATTCAGGTAGATTTGGTCTGTAACTATATACTACTGACACATTCAGGCAACACCATCCTCCCACCCACGACTCCCCATCCTGCTGTTTCTGGAGGTCAATAACAAAGCTCTCTTCTTCTTCTTTCAAAGGGATTACGCAAAATCATTAGGCCACTGTTTGCAGGAGCGTGGCCTCAAGGTGGAAATGCTTTACCTGCAGACCGAGTCTGGCTTGACCCGGGCCCTGAAAGATGTCCGCTCCAATGGTTCGCCCTTATGTATTCTCGTCGAACAGACTAATGTAGCGCTCTCCTCGTGCACAGTAATCATATTTTCAGAATCCCTAAAAAGTAAGTTTTCCTCGCAGCAGCAGTGAAATAACTGGTCAAAACGTACATCAGAAAAGACTTTGGGTTCGTTGTAAGCACCACCATGATCATGGGTATGCTCGCAAGCTGATCCAGGTTAAATTAGCATTTGGGGTTAAACACAGTTACCATGGATGCTTCCCAATGACTAATATCATCATCTGCTCATGCATGCAGTTATATAATCAGCCAGTCATGTGACAGCAACTCAGTGCATAAAATATTTCAGATAATGTTCATAGTAATACAACCAGGGGAAATTTTTTCTAAATCTCATCCGGTGACTTCAGATGAAGCTTCACACACTAGCATCAGATTCCTGTTCTTGGCTGATTGGAGTGGAACCTGATGTGCTGTAGATGTGATGTGTGTCGTAACCTGTGTTCTCAAGGGTCATTATGTTGATGTGTTCGGATTTTCTGCTTTTCTGATCACCACAGTTATAAAGAGTGGTTATCTGAGCTCCTGCAAGCTTAATCACTTGACTGTTGTGCTTTGACATGTGTTTCCGTCTACAGAACAGACGCTCGCTCCTTTTTTTTTTTTTTCCCCCCCTTCACTATTTTTTGTAAACACGAATGCATTAATAAGCGGTTGGTGTGCTCCCGAGTGGCCCATCGACAACGCGTATGACTCTTAATCCGGAGATCACAAGTTCGAATCCGGTTTAATGCCACAGCTGTCCGTGGCCAGGAGTCCATGGGAGCTAATTGGCTGAGCTCTCATGGGAAGGAGGGAGGGACGGTATACGCTCATTTCGTAATTAGAAATCAGACATATGATTAACTCTGACATCCTGTAGACCAGGGGTCCCCAACCACCGGTCCGCGGCTCAATTGGTACCGGTCCACAGAAGAAATAATTAAATTTTTCCGTTTTATTATCTGAATCTCAACGATTTTTCAAAATGACCAGATTCTCTCGGTTACATGTCGGTCATTTGGGCGCTAAAATGTCACCCACAAGGGGACTGCACATGAACAGAGGCGAGTTGGACATGTTTCAAACAATAGCGGGGATTTTGGGTGAGACTGAGCCTGAGCCTTCATTCTCCCCGCTGGTGCACCATCACCTGTGGGGTTTTTCTTTTGTTTATAATAAAGTTCAAGCTCTAGCTCTACTTTCCAACCAACTTTATTTCAGCTGTTGAAAAATAACATTCATGGAGTGCTTATTATTAATAATAATAGTATTGTAAATATTATATAAAATATTAACAATCTATGCTCTCTCCCGGTCTGTGGTAAACTTGTCAAGCGTTGACCGGTTCACGGTGATGATAAGGTTGGGGACCCCTGCTGTAGACTTTATCCCATTCTGGAATAAATCCTGTTTTTAAAGGTTGCGTGTCTGATCCTGGCACCGAGCTGCTGTGCTCATCCTGCCTTAACCGCGCTGACTTTCACTGTGCACTATATATACAGCCTTCCCCCTCCCCCAACTTAATTTTCATTTCACCCCCACAGTTAACCGCAACATGCCCAGAGAGCAGGTGCTGGACTTGGTGATGGTGGAGTGTAGGCGCACGAGTGGTGCCTGGTGTCAGTGTGACCCTACAAAGGCAGCGGCGAGGGCTTCTGAGCTCACTGATGACTACCTGGAGCGGGCCAAGCTAGAGCGCCACGCTGTGCCCCCTGCCATGCGCCACCTGCTCCTCCTCATGGCTGAAGGCCTGCATCTATACCCAGAGGAGCTGGACTCCATCATTGCGTATGTACGCAACCGCCAGGACCATCTGCAAGGTCAGTACTCACGCAGATCTCCTGCAGAACACAGAAACGCAGTGTACGCTAGCGTCGAATTGAGAAATAATGGATTCGGAGTTGTGTGTACTTGTGTGTGAGTGAGAGTGCATATTCTAAAAGATTTTGGGAACCTGACCTGTCCAAATTGTGGACAACTATAATGTTTGGGGAGAAAAAACGATTCACTCACGCCTAGGAGACATTTGGAACAGCCTATATATATATGATGCTCATACTGTACTATACATCCATAAATACCATTACCGTATCTCAAAACACCCCTAAATCAATTATTATAAACATAACATTGTAAAATAGTATCAAATAACAATTTCAAATAAGTAACTTATTTATACAGAGTTACTTTACATGCAGCTTAAAACAGTCAGTTTACAATATGTGAGGCGCTCAATACCGAAAGTAGTGTAGTTGCTGTGGGTTATACAGACTTCCGGTCTTTCAAGTGCACAAGGGTGCTGTGCACCGATGTGAATCCCAGCAAAGCGGCGAGTTCTTTCTTTTGTGTAAGTAAGTAAGTAAACTTTATTCAAGAGATGCATCCAAAGAACAAGTACAAATCCTAATGAATATTAATATAAAAATAAGTATACACTCTTAGGATTCTGCTAAAAGATAAATATCTGTAATTGTTCTGTAATTTGTGGATTCGGGTTTTTCATTTTACAACTCTCTTTGCTTAACTGAGTATGCATGGTAGATTGTGCTGATCTGAGCAGATAGTTAATTTATCTCTGTGTATGAGACTTGCACCCATGCTAGTAGGCTTACACTTCTGAACAACCATATTTGCTTAGGGTTACAAAAGTCCGCAAAACAGTGTAAACACAAAGATCACAGAGACGACGTCTTAACACAAGGGTAACACGCTATATAACATTATATATATATATATATTATATCCAGCCGCGTCATACCATGAGACGTTAAAATTTGAGAGTTGTTGCTTCCTGCTTGGCGCTCAGCATCAAAAGGATAGAACGATGCGACAACTGGTGCCGTACAGTGGCAACGGGTGCCCGGAGCGCTGGGGTCTCATGCGCATTGAGCATACGCGTGTATAAAATTGCACTATATAAGCATCCAGAATAATTATATATATATATTATTATTTATACATACACTCAGTCTGTAGTTTGTAAACAATGAATGCAGTGTCATAGCGTCAGTGTACTACGTAGGCACGTCTCAACTCAAAATTTGACTTTAAAAAAAACGGATGAACGCAAGTCGGGGAGCGTCTGTACGTGTGTGTGTGTGTGTGTATATATACTAGTCCTTCTCAAAGATATTTGCGCTCACACACACATATATATATATATATATATACACACACACTAGTCCTTCTCAAAAAATTAGCATACTGTGATAAAGTTCATTATTTTCTGTAATGTACTGATAAACATTAAACTTTCATATATTTTAGATTCATTGCACACCAACTGAAATATTTCAGGTCTTTTATTATTTTAATACTGATGATTTTGGCATACAGCTCATGAAAACCCAAAATTCCTATCTCAAAAATTATATTTCATCCGACCAATAAAAAAAGTGTTTTTAATACAAAAAAAAAGTCAACCTTCAAATAATTATGTTCAGTTCTGCACTCAATACTTGGTCGGGAATCCTTTTGCAGAAATGACTGCTTCAATGCGGCGTGGCATGGAGGCAATCAGCCTGTGGCACTGCTGAGGTGTTATGGAGGCCCAGGATGCTTCGATAGCGGCCTTAAGCTCATCCACAGTGTTGGGTCTGGTGTCTCTCAACTTTCTGTTCACAATATCCCACAGATTCTCTATGGGCTTCAGGTCAGGAGAGTTGGCAGGCCAATTGAGCACAGTAATACCATGGTCAGTAAACCATTTGGCCAGGTCGTGCTGGAAAATGAAAGCTTCATCTCCATAAAGCTTTTCAGCAGATGAAAGCATGAAGTGCTCCAAAATCTCCTGATAGCTGCATTGACCCTGCCCTTGATAAAACACAGTGGACCAACACCAGCAGCTGACATGGCACCCCAGACCATCACTGACTGTGGGTACTTGACACTGGACTTCAGGCATTTTGGCATTTCCTTCTCCCCAGTCTTCCTCCAGACTCTGGCACCTTGATTTCCGAATGACATGCAAAATTTGCTTTCATCCCAAAAAAGTACTTTGGACCACTGAGCAACAGTACAGTGTTGCTTCTCTGTAGTCCAGGTCAGCCGCTTCTGCCGCTGTTTCTGGTTCAAAAGTAGCTTGACCTGGGGAATGCAGCACCTGTAGCCCAGTCCACTGCTTCCACTGGTCCCCCAAGGTCTGGAATCGGCCCTTCTCCACAATCTTCCTCAGGGTCCGGTCACCTCTTCTGGTTGTGCAGCGTTTTCTGCCACACTTTTTCCTTCCCACAGACGTCCCACTGAGGTGCCTTGATACAGCACTCTGGGAACAGCCTATTCGCTCAGAGATTTCTTTCTGTGTCTTACCCTCTTGCTTGAGGGTGTCAACGATGGCCTTCTGGACAGCAGTCAGGTCGGCAGTCTTACCCATGATTGCGGTTTTGAGTAATGAACCAGGCTGGGAGTTTTTAAAAGCCTCAGGAATCTTTTGCAGGTGTTCAGAGTTAATTGGTTGATTCAGATGATTAGGTTAATAGCTCGTTTAGACTACCTTTTCACCATCATCATCATCTTCCGCTTAGTCCAGGGTCGGGTCGCGGGGGCAGCAACCTTAGCAAAAAGGTCCAGACATCCCTCTCCCGAGCCACTTCCTCCAACTCTCCCGGGGGGACACCGAGGCGGTCCCAGACAAGCCGAGAGACATAGTCCCTCCAGCGTGTTCTAGGTCGACCCCGGGGTCTCTTCCCGGTTGGACATGCCCGAAACACCACACCAGGGAGGCGTCCGGGGGGGCATTCTAACCAGATGCCCGAGCCACCTCAACCGGCCCCTCTCAATGCGGAGGAGCAGCGGATCTACTCCGAGCTCTCCCCGGATGGCGGAGCTTCTCACCCTATCTCTAAGGGAGAACCCCGCCACCCAGCGAAGGAAGCTCATTTCAGCCGCTTGTATCCGTGATCTTGTTCTTTCGGTCATTACCCAAAGCTCGTGACCATAGGTGAGGGTTGGAACGTAGATCGACTGGTAAATTGAGAGCTTCGCCTTGCGGCTCAGCTCCTTTTTCACCACGACGGACCGGTACAGGCACCGCTTAACAGCAGAGGCTGCAGCGATCCATCTGTGGAGCGAGAGATCGACAGATTCCCGACCCGGAGGGTGCATTCCACCATTGTCCGACTGAGAACCATGGCCTCGGACTTAGAGGTACTGATCTTCATCCCGGCTGCTTCGCACTCAGCTGCGAATCGTTCCAATGAGAGCTGGAGGGCCCGACTTGATGAAGCCAAAAGGACAACATCATCCGCAAAAAGCAGAGACGATATCCGATGGCCACCAAACCAGAACCCCTCATCGCCTCGACTGCGCCTAGAAATTCTGTCCATAAAAATTATGAACAGAATCGGTGACAAAGGACAGCCTTGGCGGACTCCAACTCCCACTGGAAATGAATCCGACCTGCTGTTACCAATACGGACCGAACTCTGGCTCCGGTGATACAGCGACCGAATAGCTCGTAGCAACGGATCCGGAACGCCGTATTCTCGGAGCACGCCCCACAAGATCTTTCGAGGGACACGGTCGAAAGCCTTCTCCAAATCCACAAAGCACATGTGGACAGATTAGGCAAACTCCCATGCCCCCTCCAGAATCCTCTGGAGCGTATAGAGTTGGTCAAGAGTGCTGCGGCCAGGAGGAAAACCACATTGTTCCTCCTGAATCCGAGGTTCGACTATCGGTCGGATCCTCCTCTCTAGTACCCCTGCATAGACTTTACCAGGTAGGCTGAGGAGTGTAATTCCCCGATAATTGGAACACACCCTCCAGTCCCCCTTCTTAAAAATTGGGACCACCACCCCAGTTTGCCAATCCAGAGGTACAGCCCCCGATGACCACGCGATGTTGCAGAGACGTGTCAACCAAGACAGTCCTACAACATCCAGAGCCCTGAGATATTCCGGGCGGATCTCGTCCAACCCCGGAGCTCGACCACCGAGGAGCTTTTTGACAACCTCAGTGACCTCCACTCCAGTGATGGGCGGACCCTCACCCGAACCCCCAGGGTCTTCCTCTTCCACGGAGGGCGTGTTGGTGGGATTGAGAAGGTCCTCAAAGTATTCCCTCCACCTCTCAACAACATGCCCAGTCAAGGTAAGCAGCTCCCCACCGCCACCGAAAACAGTGTTTGTGAAGAACTGCTTCCCCCTCCTGAGGCGTCGGATGGTGGCCCAGAACCTTTTTGAGGCCAACTGATAATCACTCTCCAGGCCCTCACCGAACTCCTCCCACGCCCGAGATTTTGCATCTGCGACAGCCTCGGCTGCAGCACGTTTGGCCTGCCGGTACCCGTTTGCTGCCTCAGGAGTCCCACAGGCTAATAAAACCCGCTAGGCCTCCTCCTTCAGCTGGACGGCCCCCTTCACCGCAGGTGTCCACCACCGGGTTCGGGGATTACCGCCACGACAAGCACCGACGACCTTACGGCCACAGCTATGGGCTGCCGCCTCAGCAATGGAGGCACGAAACATGGCACATTCGGATTCCATGTCCCCCGCCTCCTCCGGAACGTGGTTGTACTTTTCATGATATGCTAATTTTTTGAGATAGGAATTTTGGGTTTTCATGAGCTGTATGCCCAAATCATCAGTATTAAAACAATAAAAGACCTGAAATATTTCAGTTGGTGTGCAATGAATCTAAAATATGTGAACGTTTAATTTTTATCAGTACATTACAGAAAATAATGAACTTTATCACAATATGCTAATTTTTTGATAAGGACTAGTCTATATATATATATCTGTGTGTGTGTGCGAGTGCAAATATCTTGCTGATATGGTTTATGCAGAAATAACGGGTCCCTGAAAAGGGCCCCTGATGTCATCATTATTTTGGTATTGTCAGTGTAATAAACCAGCCCGTTCCAGTTATTTCTTTTGGCCTTACAGCATCGTCTCCTGAAGTAGATGGTACAGCGGCTCCCGAGATAAACAGTGCCCCCACCCGTCTGGGGAATCCTCCACCCCTTCTCTCAACACCTGTCAGAACTGTCCCTGCACTTAATGAGCACCCGACAACTTCTAGTGGCAAAACCAAGCCAACTCCTGGGCATCCTCTGAGCTCTCCAGGTTCATTGTCCACTTATAAGAACTTTAAGAAATTTGTATTGCTATATAAAAGTTTTCTTATAAGTATATAACATGCACATACACAGATGTGCTGGAAATGTCCAGGCAAAGAAAAACCTGCCAATCCTATCAAGTTCAGCAAGTTTATAGATTTTTTTTCTTGCAGTTTTAACATCCATTTTCTTTCCCATTTTAGACTTGTATCCCAAAACCAAGCCTCCTCCTCTTCTATCATTGAACATTGTTCAAGGATCCCTTCATGGTCCTACACCTCATGATCCACCACCACCACATGGTCCAACTGGAACTCAAGGGCCATCTACCTCTCATGGCCATCCACCATTACATGGACCCTCTGCCTCTGAGACTTGTCCAGTAGTCCATGGTCCTCCACCTCTCCAGAGCCCTCCTGCTTCTAATGTCCAACCAAAACCTCATGCCTATGGCCCCTCACCACACCATGGACATCCTGCTTCTCATAGTTCTTCTTCCTCTCAAAATCCACAAACAAAAAGGAGTCCCACAGTACCAACCAGACCATCAGCTTCACATGGTGCACATCCACCAAGACCTCATGGTCCTTACGACGGAGCCCATGTTTTTCGTATAGGTGGAGCAGCACCTTGTGGCCCACGAGTGCAGAATGGCTCGAGTGGGCTCCGAGCACCCCCACCTTTACTCAGGAATCTGCCTTAAGATCAGTGTTTAACTCTCTGAAGACATAACTTTGATGTGTAGAACGTTCCCTTCCCCTGTGCTGAACGAAGCGGCACTACCGACCCTGTGATGACTCGGGATGTTTGGTTAAACGAAGCCGGTGCAGCCTCATAGAAACCGATTCACGGTATTGTATGTATTGTAGTGGTTGTTTCAGGCACAAACATGACCTGTTTCATTAAAAGTTTCCATCTTCCTGCCTGCAGGTGTCATTACTGTGCACGTGTGAAACACGTTTGTCGTATTAATCACTATTTTCCTGTCCGACTTTCTAAAAGAGCAACAGCCTCATCCTCCTCAGTCCAATCCCGCCCTCATGTTTCACTCTTTGAACTGCGTACTCCCATTATTAGGGACATGGGTGGGCTGTCAGCCTATGTCAGCCAACACTGGGCGAATGCAGAATACAGCTCACCACATCATCGCAAACACACAACCATTCATATTCACCCCCAGGGGCAATTTGGAACAGCCAGTTAGCCTGATGTAGGTCTTTGGATGCAATCGCCGGGAGAACGTGCACGCTCCACACAGAAACGCACGAGCTTGGGACTCGAACCTATGACCTCACTGTGAGGCAGACATGCTAAAACCACAACGTTACCGTTCCTTCGCTTTCATGGATCCATTTCCTTCCCAGTCCCCGCTTCACACATCCGGTCACCTGTGGTTTAAACAAAAGGTGATAGAAATATATATTTTTAACTCGACGCAACATTGATGCATTCAACAACACGCAGCACAAAGAACATCAGGAACGCAAACCACGTAATTCTTTTTTTCCTTCTGGATGAGCAACGCCACAAAATATCCCACCCTCAGGCCGATCGGATAAATATATAACTGAGCCCAGGTGCAAATATGCACATTTGTAAAAACGTGCAATGTTGTTGATGGAGGGTAGCACGCCCACCTCACGACAAGAAGGCCCCGTGTTCGAATCCCTGGCTCCGAGTGGAGTTTGCAGGTTCTCTCCATGTACTCCGGTTTCACCCTGTCAGTCAAAAACATGCAAATTTGCGAACTGGCTGTTCCAAATTGTCTCTCGGTGTGGATACAGGGCTGAAAGGCTGGGTCTCTATTGGCTCTGTAATGGTTTTGCAAGCTGTTGAAGGTGTACGCCACCTTTGCCTGGTGTTGGCTGAGATAGACTCCAGACTCCCCACAATTGAATGATTATATCAGGGCAAAAATCACCACACGCACAGAGCGAGAGCATACAATGAGGAGGGAATTCATTTTCTGAACCGATAATCCTAATTAGGGTCACGGGGAGGCTGGTGCCCATCCCAGCCCCCTCCAGGCAAGGACAGAGTACACCCTGGACAGCTCCAAGTCATCACAGGAGCTATGCAGCTTGAACCCCCAACCTTAGGTTCAGTGATCCAGCACCTTTACCACCAGGCCACCACTGCCACGAGGAGGGAACTAGGGACACGTTTTCCTCGGTCATGTCCTTTGCTGGTTTCCTTTGAAGGTGACCATGTTGTCTTCCTGGACAGCCATGTTTGCTCTTTCTGCACTAATGCATTCTATACAGCGATTACAATCCGTGTACGTGTATGTACTCAGCGTTTGTTTGGTTAAAGGAGGAGATGAGAATGAAATGATGAGGTGCAAACCGAACCTCATCCTCATGGATCTCCATGAACAGTCACTGGGCGTGACCTCATTTTTCAAAGCTCTTCCTCAGCCAGAAGCTGTAATCCACCAAATGTTCTCTGCTCCATGATTACACTCCTTACAAAACATGAAATTCACATCGGTTCATAAAAAAGTACCCCCCAAAAACCCCACAACCCTGTTTGACTGAAGCCAAATAGGGCCAACCTCATTTTTTTCCCCGTGATATTTCGAGTTGTCGCCTTGTAATTTCGAGTTGTCGCCTTGTAATTTCAACAGATTCAATGGGCATAGGTTTGGTCAATCACCAAACCATCCTATATGGTAGAAACCTTGAACCAGGTCAGTACTGAAGGTTTGGCTTCCCCAGGTCAGGAGTATAGAAGTGAGCATCATGGAGGATTTTCTTGGTGAAAGAGGGATAGACGACAGTATTATTAGACAGGTTCACCCAAGCCAGACGCGACACACATGGATTCATGCGTTATAGACACCATTTAACCACTGGAGGGCGCCAAGAGCTCTCCAGTCCTTCATCTTTACTCCTCCGCATAAAGAGAGCAGGTCCAAGCAGCCCTTAAATGAAACTATTACACTTTGAAACCCTGACTGTGTTCATATTAAAAGGCTCCAATCAATCACCTGTGAATAAAAATAAAGGAGGTCATGACTCATGTTCAAGCACCACTCAGAATATTGCAGCGCTCATGTTCTTGCTTTCATTATTCTTTGTTATAAATGAAATCATAATTAGTCAATGACTCTCACTTAACTTCAGGGGGGGGGGAGTTCTGAACTGGGGGTGAAGCACAATCAAAAACGGGCAATGGAAAGGAAAAAAAAAAAAAAAAAAAAAAAAAAATCACAAAATATAAAGTGTAATTTACTCGGACTTTATTAAATCAAACATCCAATAAAAACATTGATTTAAGGCAGACTAGCAGCAAGCGTTAGCTGCAAGATGGACAGTACGAATAAATACAAGGCCGATTGCTTTATTAAAAAATAGAAACGTTATAAAGCTGTAGAGACGGAAGGAACACACGACTAGAGCGATGGCGGATGAGTGTGGAGATGTAATCCAGACGTTCTGGCCGGTTTCTTTCTCTCACTTATCGACCTACTGTTTACGAATCGAACATCAGCTCACGAGGCCTTGCAGTTTGGACAGGGGCGACAATACGAAAATATTGCTTTCCTCTTTCGATTTTAAAAATCTAATGTATTCAACTAAATATAAAACAACCGCTTCATATTTTGTGGAAAGTTAATTTATCCAAACTGAACTTTTTCTCAGCCTTCTCAAAGCCCGCGAGTTAGAAAAAATACTTCGGTAACTAATCTAATCACGTCTGTAACAACTGAACTCGCACAGGCTCTGGAGAGGGAAAAAAATCCACGAGAAATCAGAAGGCCTTGAATACGTACAGCGCTTATTCGCCAAGAACTGCAATTCTAACGGTTTTGTTTCAACCAATCACGTCGAAGATACACTCATGCATCCATGACTTCATTTACTAACCTGCTTAAACTTTCTATTCATGCTTCCCATAGGGTGGAGCCTATCTTAACCAGCTCTGGGTGAAGGCAGGGTCCATCGTTAATAGCTTGACAGACCATTGCAAGGCCAACACACACACTTGGGGGAAATTTGAATCAGCCAATTAACTTAACGTGCATGTGTTCGGACCTGGAGGAAACCCAAACAAGCGCAGGGAGAACCTGCAAACCCCACACAGAAACGCCCTCACCAAGTCCAGGACCTTCTGGCTGTGAAGCGGACATGCCATCCACAATGCTGCTGAGCAAAAAATTTTGACCACCCTTAAAACAATACTGTCAAGCAGAGATGCCTTCGGGAAAGAAAGAAAAAAAAAAAAAAAAAAAAAAAAAAGGGTTAAATGGTTCTAAATAAAAAAAAACAAACAAACAAAAAAACCAGAAATACAGAGATCCCTTCACGACCGCTGAATTCCGCGAAATAGGATCAACCCCCCCGACTGACATACACGTATGTATCAATAAATACATATTCAACGCTCTAAATGCTTATAATAACAAACATTCAAAAATAATGCAAAATATGCAAATAAAATATAAATACACAGACGCGCGCGCGCGCTCAGACTCACATAAAAATGTAAGTAGTTTTGTTGGGGGGTTTTGGGTTTTTTTTTTTTTTGCACAGTTGGCCTTGTTTTGCTGCATTTTCCTTCACTTTTCCCCCTATTCTTCCTCAATTTCCTTATTTTTTTAATTCGACAAATTTTTTTTTTTTTCAAAAAAAGCGATGCACTGAAGCCGCACGAATTGAAGCGTGGAGTTGCGAGGGATCCCTGTTACTACAAAGAGCACAAAGTCAGTATTTGGTCTAACAACGAGTGCTTTGCTTAAAATCAACGATTCTCATATAAAGTGTGTGCCCTTCGAGCCGTATAGGAAACGAGCTGGAGGTTTTAAGCCTCGTCGGGAGATTTCGACCATCACACTTTGCGATATTATTTTAGCAGCAGAACCCAGCAGCCTGCACTATATATATATATATTTATATTTATATTTGGAATTAAAAAAATTTTTTATTATATACTATGGCTTTCCGTACCAAAATTTTTCTGTCATGTTTAATTTATTTTCTGGAAAAAAAAATACATTTTTGGAAATCTGAAACATATTTGTTGCACAAAAATAAAAGTAGACCACAGGGATCCGGATACTACCGTCAAAAAGACCATTTCATAATATGGCAATACAGAACATATGTATAGCACGTTCGAAATTTCCAGCTTCAGCAAGGAAATGTCCAGAAACTAAAGTGTGACAGATAAGATGGGCAGACTCAAGCCATTCCTATCGCTCCAGTTTGAAGGCAGGAACTAAAAAAAAAAAAAAAAAAAAAAATTACTATTGAAGAAATTCGGGTGCCTAAAACGTTTGCACAGTACTGTATGTTACACACCTCGTGTGTTAATGAGTTTTCGATCGTCTCAGTACAGGGAAACGTGTTGCATTTCCAGTCTGTTGCAACTCAGTAACGCGATGAGTGCAGTGTAAAGAGATTAGAGGGAAACACCGCGAGTGTTCTTAAATACAGCAGGATTAGTCAGCATTAGACTGCAACCAACCAACATGAAGCTTGCACCTTGTTCTGCTTCACGGACTCCAGAACCGGTTACGATCAGGCGGCCATAATTAAGGATAATCTAAAGAGCTCTGCCCCCGCTCTGGTTCCGTCTCAGCGGTGCCGCTGTGAATTCACTCAGCCAAACCAAGTGCAAGCTTGCGCGGTTCAGTATTTTTCATGTAATCAGAGCTGGACTGCTACAACTTGCTCCGATCGTCGTGTCCTCATTCAAGAGCTCTTCGAGTGCTCGTGCCCTGCAATCTGAAATCCGGTGGGCGGTATGTATAGACAAGGAACACATTCACCAAAATACAGGTCACATGACTCACATCCCACGAGTAAAACTCGCAGATTTTGTCTTCAGACAAATACGGAGGACATGTGACAGCTGAAGAAAAGCAGATCTTTTTTTTTTTTTTTTTTTCTCTGTGACAAATGGCGTGCTGATACACAGAACTGATTCCTGACTGACCCCAACTTGGACGGCAAGCAAACAGGATAAAAAATATATATATATACCCTACCCATCTATTTCCTGGCCCCTGGAGAGCCCAACCTCCAGAGGATGAACATTTCTGATACGAGAAAGCCACTACGACAAGCAGACAGACGGCGAGTTAGTACGAAATGATTCACTATTATTACTAATCAACAAGTACTCATCACTAATGTGGTGGTTAGCGCTGTGCTGCTAGACGCATGCCTAAAATTGAGCTTTCGCTTTCGGACACGCGCGTGTGTGAGTGGCAATGAAAAACATCAGATGAGACATGAGGAGTCGGACACGACTCGTGTGTCGCGGACTTAAGAGACGGGTGAAGGCCTCAGCAGCGGAAATGTTTGTGCTATAGTGATGGACAGAAAAGGGGGTGGATTAAGGATGGATTAGGGGTCAGAGGTAAGGCTCATATTCTGCATTTTCTCCTGGCAAGAGGCTTCCCCTCAACTTTGAGGAGGAGAGGAACGAGGGATGATGGTGCTGCAGTCCTGTTATCAGCTCACTCGGTCTTTTTGGCCCAAGCCATGTCATCACAGCGTGGCTTCTGTCCTGTTAGCTTTTCCACCAACCACTCCATCCTCCTCCAGAAGCCTATTCGGTCCAGAGGATAGTTCAGCCAGCCTGAGACAGAGGGGAAAAGAATCATTCAAATATGGCCTACATACTACATCTTAGAGTAGCAGAAAATTAACCAAAACTGTACAGATGACTATGTTGGGATGGTAATCAGGAAATTTCGCAAAATTTAATGGTAGCTTCTCTTCAGAGCTCAGACTAACTCCTCCCCTTCCCTTGAAAGCCCTTTCAAAGCCACACACCCTCTACACACACACACTCTGACTACAGGCTTGTGCACAGTAGGGTTATGCACATGCAGGGAGACGCAGGAGCATTTGATTGGACATTCACAGCAGACCACCAAGCAATGATTGGTCGATGTTTTTACAGGACTGCAGTAACTACAGATGATGGTTTCATTTCTTTTTCGTTATTGATTACTGTTGGGGTGCAAATACTACTTCAATAAATATAATTTTTGTACACATCTAAAAATTTACCAACCACAGCTTTAAATCTTTTTTTGTGTGAGAATAACAGCTAACAAGCTATTCAGGTGGTGTCTCCTACAGGACCAGGAAAAAGTGGAGGGAATCAAATCTAGTATGCACAATTGCCATGCCATTCAGTTGCTTCAGTTGGTCAGGCAAGTAGCTCAGCAGCATTATGTGGCAATAAACTGAAGTCAGTTTGACGACCTGAATGTACTGAATGGCCAGGTTATCTTATTAATGGATTTTTGTCTTCCCTGATGGCATGGATATATAAAAAAATAAATAAATAAGTGGTTCAGGAAACATGCCCTTCACCTCTCTTACTGCTAATAGTTTTTAATATTGTAGTTTTCCCACTCTTAACATTAGAAAAAGTTGTGCATTTTTTTCACTGAGACCTTTCAGCCTCTTGTGAAGTTTCTGGTCATCTTGGGGTGAGGGTACTATAACTCACTCCAGGGAGGTTTGCATCTGAGGTCTGTTCAACCTCGGCAACTGATCCAGAATACAGCTGCAGCGGGTTTCAAACTTCCCAAATTCTCCTACAGCACTCTGCTGCGACGCACTTTCTACTGGCTTCCTGTATCTGTTCGCATCAGATTTAAAACGCTTATGCTTGCCTTGAAAGCCAGAAATGGACTAGCACCTTCCTACCTCAAAGCACGTATCACATCCTGCACTGCATCATGCATTCTCCGGTCCCTCAGCACTGCTAAACTGTTCACCCCTTTTACCATGAGGAAAACAACTCCAAACTCTTCTCTGTTGTGGCACCAAGGTGATGGAATGAACTTCTAGATGTCTGAAAAGCTGATTCAATGGGTTTCTTCAAACTTCAAACAAGGAATAAAAACCTACATCTAATGAAGTATTTGGATTAGCACTAGAATCTGTGTGTGTATGTGTGCGTGCATGTAATATATACAGTCTTCTTTTCCTTTCGGCTGTTCCTTCAAGGGTCGCCACAGCAAATCATCTGCCTCCATCTCACCCTATCCTCTGCATCATCATCTCTTACACCAACTACCTTCATGTTCTCCTTCACCACATCCATAAATCTTTGCTTTGGTCTTCCTCTACGCCTTCTGCCTGGTAGTTCCAACCTCAACATCCTACTACCAATGTATGCACTATCCCTCCTCTGTACAGGTCGAAACCATCTCAATCTAGCCTCTCTGACTTTGTCTCCAAAACCTCTTACATGTGCTGTCCCTCTGATGTACTCATTCCTGATCCTATCCATCCTCGTTACTCCCAAAGAGAACCTCAACATTTTCATCTCCGATGTAATATATGCAGTATAATGTGTGTGTGTATATAAAATTTATACACACACACACACACACAGTGATGGTATACTTAGTACGTGTCCTAGATAACGAGTATGTATCAGAATGAGCGTGACTTCACAGCACTTAAGTCGCTCTAGATAAGGGTGTCCACCAAGTGCCATAAATGTAAATGAATAAGCCTGACTTGAGGGACTTTGTGGCTTGTCTCTGCAGAAGAGGTTTAAAGTACAACTGTGTAACAGAGTGATTTAACTATCAAACTGAGTTCTCAGGAAGCAAAGATAAATCACTATCTATCCTATGATGACTTAATTATTTATTTTTACTAAAACTATAACATCATCAAAGTCCATAGCCATTTGGCCATAGGTGCACTTTGTTGTCCTCCACCAGACGTTTCCAAATTCTGTGTGTTGTAAACATGGTAAGTCTAAAATTCCCTGGTAGTGCCCAACTCTTCTTCAGGTATGGATGGCCGTTGACTCTTGAGTAAGCTCATCTGTCCTTTGACGAGTTTTGTTTTTCGTCCTGTTGGGTGTCCACACACCCACCGGGGGAGCCAGTTTAGTCACCGACCACGCGACAGGTAGTACAGGATTACATGGTACCTGTAAGCAGGTCGTCCTGACCTGACATGCAAAAGTATATAAAATTTATGCTGTACTCAACACACCTTTATACATGCCTGAGCCATTACCTCTTATTCTCAATAGCGAATTCTAGCGGTGTAATCAAGTAATTGAGTTTTATCTCATTGTTTTAGCACTGATATAAATAACTTATACCAGGTTATGGCAAACAGCATTCAAACGCAACTACAGAATTTTCGCACGTGCCAAACCTTTAATGTTCGCCATCACACGAGCAATAATGGGGTAGATTTCCAATTTCATACCTGTAAAAGTGATATTTAAAAGAGTCTAATAATATACAGTGGTACCTCACCTTACGAAATTAATCCATTCCAGAGCCTTTTTCTTAACCTTGATTTTTCGTAAATTGAACTGCATTTTACATGTAAAATATGTGATTCGTTCCAAGACCCCAATACTACCCCTAAACACTTCAAAAATTATAAAAGAATACCTTTTAAGACCTTCTGCTTCAATATCGTACTGATGGTAGAAGGGTTTGGCCATATTGCTTTGCAATATCACTCAGCCGTATGCCATGAGCCCGCTTCTTTTCACTTGCACCGGAAATCGCGTGCGCGCGCGCGCGTGTGTGTGTGTGTGTGTGTGTGTATGTGTTGACCATGTCTTCTTAGCAGAGTTATAATCTTACAAATGTTTATGGAAGGTTAAAAGCCCGAGTCATAAAGTTGCAATGAGCACACTCAAAAACCTCATGAAACAACAGAACTCTGTCCTTTACAAGAAAAGCATTATGGGAGATGCAGCCCCATAATAGCCAATCGGAGGGAGCTGCGTCATCCCTCCTAGCCAGTGGGAGGCCAGCGGGGCGGGATGTTGGAAGATCGCCAATGGGAGAGCATTGTTTGAATGGTGCGTTTCTTGAGGAGAACTTGTTTTTGTATACAGAGACAAAATTTTGGAAAACGTTTTTCGTAACCTCGATTTTTCGTTTGCTGGGACTACCGTAAGGTGAGGTACCACTGTATACCTTTTTTGTACAAATGAGAATTTCACGCTGGCTGATAATAGGGTTCGATTTTCAGATTCAATGCCGTAAAGAGTGATTTCCAATTTTGCATACCTGTTCAACTCTAAGAGAAAAGTCCTTCGTTTAAAAGATGTGCTAGAACATTATCTGGTGTATTCCCCACAAATATTGCTAGTTCACCCAGCTTTGTCTGTCTCTGTCTCTCTCTCTCACACACCCTTCATTGATCAGGCATACACAAGAAATCCTCAATCACATCTGACCACCCAAACCTAAACATCTCACTACATGTACACGTCTTACGTCAAAGTCCCTTACTAGCGGTGTGTGTATGTGTGTGGTCCCTGTAGTGGTCCTGTCTTTGTAAGAGTAGAGCAGTGTAGCACATCATCTTTTTTGATTACACTTCTTTGTCTTCCTCTTTTCAATCTGTCTCTCTCTATGCAGGGCTGTTTGTTCACACAGACAGCAGGTTAGCATTAAATATACATGGAGTTTGTCAGCCAGTCACACACACACACAAAGGCAAACTATGGCCCCAGGGACCTGTTGGAGAGGATGGAGGACCCCCACCATGCTGAGAGACTTCCCATGGAAAGAAACAGGGGAAAAAACAGTGAAGTAGGGAAAGAGAATTATAGGGTGACTGTTTATTTAAAAAAATAAAAACAAACAAACAAACAAAAAAAAGATGGAAGTGGTACACGTATGAAAAGGTTGAGAAGGACTTCTCGTTTCGTCTTCATCATGTCTCTACACTAATCTGAAAATAGTGAAATGAAGACAACAGGATCTGCTTGCTTTCTCCGTCTCTCTCAAACGCTCACACGCGTATACGCTCTACCCCCGCACTCACATCTGTTGTCCACAGGGGCACAGGGTGACGCACAAGCATCCCCTCAACTCCCTCAAAGACATACACTGCATACTGATTATTCCAGTTATCACAGGGATTTAATTCTTATACACTTTATACACACATGCATTTCTATCTTTACAGATGTAATGCATTCCCTAAACTCTTATACTCACATTCTTGCTCATAAAAATAAAACACGTGGCTCCAACACTTACCTTCGACCTAATTCTAATCTATAATCTAAAACCAGGTGTTTACCCTCAAACAGCTCATTGAAAAAATGTTGACTGTTGGTTTAAAACAAACAAACAAAAAAAAAAACATTCTGGTCCTGAATATGTAGCAAGTACAAGCATACGCGCACGCACACACACACACACACACACACACACACACCTTGCTTGTACCGTACTCCCAGAAAACTTTTACATTTCCTTCCAACTCACAACGTAACAGGAAAGAATAAAGTTATACACAGGGGGCCAATACTGCAAAAATATTTACCACAATACTCAGTTTTGCTGAGATGCTCCTACTCGGTTGCCGCCAAAAAAATAATTAAAAAGTATGAAACTTGCTTTGATTTCTTTCTTTTAAAGAATTACAACAAATTATTCAACAGGGAAGTGTGAAAATGAGATGAGTTTACTGCTCCATTAATCCAGTGTAGGTAAGAAACACAGAAGTATTCGGTGCAATATGCCACTTCGTACGCCTCCGTCGTAAACGTTTTTAGTGTGTGCTTGAACTGTGACCCTGATCGTTGAGCCATGCTCTTAACACTTCACTAGTGAATATCTGATGTGTTTTCTCAGTCCATTCTGGCCTAACACAAAAGTTTCCTTGTAAAACCACCTCAGCTCTGTTGCTTTGTATCTCTTCCTCAGTTTTACATCTTGTTTTGGTTCTGCGTCTGTTTACAATAAAAAAGGCCTGCAGGAACAATCTTCCATGTGCTCGATAATTTTGCAGCATATCACTCATTTATACAAAATGGAAAAGTCTGAGAACAAGTGCTCAGAAACAGAAGGCAGCAAACAATTTAAAAAGAAATAAAAGTAATGCATTTTCTCTGTCTCTCTCTCTCTCTCTCTCTCTCTCTCACACACACACACACAAAAATTATATCCAACAGGATTGAAATTAATATATAGTTCACAGACGCTTCCCTGTTTGCATCCTCCGTGTCTATACAGATGCTCTCCGACTTACGTTCATTCATTTTACGTATTTTTCGATTTTACGTTTTTTTTTTTTTAATGTCAAATTTTGAGTTTAGCGTGCTCTCTATAGTACGAGAAGTACCTACGTAGTACGCTGACGTAATGACGCAATGACGCTGTGTCCATTGTTTACAAACGACAGCCTGAACGTGCCCCCCCTTCTTCCCAGTTCACCGCGTGTTACCCTTGTGTTAAGACGTCGTCTCTGTGATCTTTGTGTTTACACTGTTTTGCGGACTTTTGTAACCTGAAGCAAATATGGTTGGTCAGAAGCGTAAGCCTACGAGTGATAGTGGTAATTAGAAATGGTGGCAAGCCATCTCGTTAGAAAAGAAGATGGATATTATCAAGAAAATTGATGCTGGTGAAAAACATGTGAAAATGTTATACGTTTCTTCCAAATGGCTCCGTCGACCATCGAAACCATTTACAAGCAGACAGATCGCATCACAGAGAATGTTAAAGGTTATATTTGATACTGTATTTGATATTTGATGAGTGAGTTTGATTAAAATATGAAATTATTTTGCTTGAATTTAATTTATTTTAAATTAATGTTATTATTTTACAATGTTATGTTTATGATAATTGATTTAGGGGTGTTTTATGAGATACAGTAATGGTATTTATGGATGTATAGTACAGTATGAACGTCATACGTCACTGGAACATACAGTAACAACTTACGTTTTCGTTAGGTTCTGCTAGCTAGGTCACTACTGCTCTGAAGTCACTGAAATCTGGGAAGGCAGCAGGATATGATGGAATCTTTCCAGAATTCCTTTGTCACCTTGGACCACGTGCACAAACCTGGTTAGCAGCCTTCATGTCCCGTATTATACGTGAAAGACAACTGCCAAAGCTATGGAGAGAAGCAAAGGTTATCGCTATCCTGAAACCCGGGAAGGACCCAAAACTAGCATCTAGCTACCGACCCATATCCTTACTCTCAGTCTGCTATAAACTACTGGAACGCATTATCCTACACCGAATTAAGGATGATGTAGAAGCTGTACTCAACATTGACCAAGCCGGCTTTAGACCAGGTAGAAGCACCCAAGATCAGGTGCTAGCACTCACCACCTTTATAGAGAATGGATTTCAGGAGAATAAAAAGACTGGTGCAGTTTTCCTAGACTTGACAGCTGCATATGATACAGTGTGGCACTCAGGTCTTCTACTGAAACTATCAAAAATCCTTCCTTACTGGGTAGTAAACACAGTTAAGCTATTGCTACAGCACAGACGGTTCCGTGTTCATCTTGGTGGATACAGCAGTGCATGGCGAACACAGAAGAATGGACTACCCCAAGGTTCTGTCCTGGCACCAACTCTATTTGCACTGTACACCAATGACCTACCCATCACACACTCTCGTAAGTTTGTATATGCAGACGACATATGCTTTGCTCTCCAAGCAAAAACATTTGATGAATTGAATGAGAGATTAACTGAGGACATGAGTCATATGAGCACCTACTGTAAACAGTGGCGGCTTCAACCTAGTGTGAAGACCACCGTTTCTAGTGTTTTCCATCTACACAACGCTAGAAGTAAACAAGAGCTGGATATAACACTCAACAACAGCCGCCTGTCTCATGATGCAAAACCAGTGTACCTTGGAGTCACCTTGGACAGGACTTTGACATACAAAGCCCACCTGCAAAAAGTAGCCAAGAAAGTTCAAACAAGAAACAACCTTGTGCAGATGTTGGCTGGTACTACATGGGGAGCCAGTGCAAGGACACTACGTTCAGCAACATTAGCACTGTCATACTCTGTAGCGGAATACTGTGCTGCTGTCTGGAGGAACTCAGTTCACTGCAAACTAGTTGACACCAGATTGAACTGTGCTATGCGGACCATATCAGGTACACTAAAATCAACACATACAGACTGGCTGCCAGTTATGTGTAATCTTGCCCCGCCAGATATCCGCAGGGAAGCTGTCACTGCAAAGTTACTGGACTCTACACTCCAGATCCCAGGCCTTCCCCTGCTGAATGATATTGAGCACCACCCACGATACCGACTGACTTCAAGAAAACCCATCTGGTCTAACCTGCCCACAACAAACTACTCCATGGTAGAAAACTGGCAATCCAGATGGAATAAGGGAACAGCACCAAACAGGGACATCGTGAATGATCCAACAACTGCACTAAATGGTATGGATATTCGTCGAGACAACCTGTGGTGTAAATTGAATCGTTTTCGCTGCGGTACTGGCCCGTGCCGATACATGTTGGAAAAATGGGGATACACTGACTCACCAAATTGTGATTGTGGAGCTATCCAAACTATGCAGCACATACTACAAGAGTGCCCTGAAACACAACTGACAGGAGGCCTCTATGAACTACATGAGGCCACGGATGTCGCGGTTGAATGGCTGAGAAACAACAGCATACGATAGAAGAAGTTAGGTTCTGGACGGCCGAACGTAAGGTGAAAAAAAAAAAAAAAAAAACGTAAGTTGGGGAGCCTGAGGACAGCGATGATAGATGCTATGTGTGTTTTTGCTTGCCTCAAGATGGTGTCGTTTACTAATATCGTCCGGCTGGTTCAGGGGCCAACCGCAATTTATTTCTGAGAGAAAACACTGGCGGTTCATGTTTACTTATGCCAGGGAAGTTGAGAGTTTGGTCTAAAACCACCTAGGACTTCAGTCTGCAGAGAGCGGGCAAGATTATTTTTAAAGCTGACCTCAACCTTTGACCTGTGAAGCTGTACCAGTCCAGAGCCTTTAGTAGTGAGTGATTGGTGAAAGTTTGGTTAAAATCTGTTGAGGAATTCAACAGATAGAATGTCCACAAGACGTTCAGACGGACGGATACGCATACTGACGGACAGGGCGAAAACATAATGCCTTCCGCAGCAGTGGATGTACAATTTCAGGGGAATATACTGTAGTAGAAGGTTGGAACAAAATATCTAGTGGTGTTATTAACCTATGACCCAGGCCCCAAAAGAAATTTCTGCCCTAATATGAGTCATATCCAATTCTCACATGTCAGGTATCGATTCCCTATCATACAACCACCACCAATCAAGAAGGGACGTTAGCATGCACATGCTCCCTCTGTATCACGTGTTACTGCCACCCGCCTCTTTATGAACTGCCTTTGCATGAGTGGATGGGCTGACCGAACACCCTCAGAGGGAAAGGGCTATCTGTCCCTCTGCAAGATTGAACTAACAGACACTCATGATTGGCTGTAAGTGACAAGAAAATGAGCATATGCCATTCGTCCCTCCCAAGAGGCAGTCATAAATATATACAATCTCGGGACCCAAGTAACACTGTATTAGACTTTCGAAATGATCCGGGAACAAATTTTGGATTCAGTATTTTTAATTTTTTTTTTTTACAGGATCCGTTAACATCATGAGAAAGCATAATTTTTAGAAGTGCGGTATAACATCAGGGTGGCTTGGTAGCGCACAGTGGTTAGTGTTTCTGTATGGAGTTTGCGTGCTCCCTGTATTTGCGTGGGTTTCATCCAGGTACTCTGGTTTCCTCCCACAGTCCAAAGACATGCACATTAGGCTTGTTGCCTGTTCCACATTGATCCCAGGTGTGAGTGTAGGTGTAAATTGTTGTATGTGTTGACCTGTGAGGTTTGGTGAGCTGTTCAGGGTGCAACCCACCTTCGCCCGGTGTCAGCTGAGATAGGCTCTAGCCAACCTGCTACCCTGGTGACATTAAGTGGTTTGACAACTGAGCAAGTGATGAGTATTACAGCAACAGTACAGCCCAGCAAGCGGTTCTGTGCACATTTTTTTTATTTTTCACCTTGGAAGAGGTTTGCACTCTCCGAGCACTTCTAGTTTCTACTGTGAACATGTTTGAAGAAAACATTCTGAAGATCCCTTTAGCAGTTAATATGTAGAATATCAGAGAGAATGTAAAATTTTCACCTGTGTGTATGTGTGTGTGTGTGTGTGTGCACATGTATATATACCTGTAGTAATGCAGTAGTAGGTCTCATGAGGGGACACATGGTGGATACGATGATGTTTGCGGGGTAGCACTAGGTGGCAGTCCTGCAGTAGAGTGACCCATCGTGGCAAGCCGAAGTAGGAGTGTGACCACTTGTGGATCTGATTGGTCATTGTCACAAAGACGGCCAGCGCATACACAAAACAGTCCGAGGGGTAGGACTCGGCAAGGGCATCTACAACAGGGTGACAGAACACAGTGCGTCACTGTAGCAAACATGAATTCGTCTGGTACGATTTGTACATCGATCTTCGCTATACAATGTTATACCCCCATTTCACTGGACTACGGCATGCAAGGATTGTAGCGGAAAGGCACGGAAGGCAGTCTATGGAAGAGCTTTGGCATTTTTTACACGAAAAATGGGTAAAAATCCTACGGAAAAGTGGAAATTCTTATACCTCCATTTCACTGGACTACGGCATGCAAGGATTGTGTAGCGGAAAGGCGCGGCACGCAGTCTACAGAAGAGCTTCGACATTTTTACACGGAAAATGGGTAAAAATCCTACGGAAAAGTGGAAATTCTTATACCCCCATTTCACTGGACTACGGCATGCAAGGATTGTGTAGCGGAAAGGCACGGCACGCAGTCTACAGAAGAGCTTCGACATTTTTACACGGAAAATGGGTAAAAATTCTACAGAAAAGTGGAAATTCTTACACTCTTGGAACGTTCACCGCATATGCGGAATAAGTACGCCAAAGTGACCCCACAGAATTTTTTTCTGTGAACGTGCTTTTGAACAAGGAATATTTTGGGTTGCCGGAAGCATACGGAAGTGGAGGAGGACTTGAGGAATACAACGGAATCACACGGAAGATGAGGGAATAATTGCGGAACATTTGCGGATGACAACATTTTTGCTTCCGTAAGTCTGCCGTGCTCCAGTGGAATGGGGGTATTACACTGCCCAGATACCTAGTGCCTTTCAGTACCATGACATTATCAGACTTCTAACCATGTCTTTTGTATAGGACATGGACATTTTAAAGCGGCAAGTACACTAATACATGTTACACAAAAACATGCCAGATGAGCTAGTTGACAACATGGATTAAATTTTGGGCGCGTTTTGAAATCTCGGGTATTATGGTACTGTCTAGAAGCCCCACCCCTTCTCCATCTCATTACCTTTGATTCATAAGACACTCTTGGTTGTTGTCCTGGTAAATGGAGACGAATATGAATCGACTTACTTAAAGGGTACCTGTGGTGCATTTGTATTACTCTCTCTTTAAAGCAATCATCTATGACATCAAGCAATGTCAGTACTTGCATACTTGACAAGAAGCAAGTAGTAATGCAGTAGTATGCCTTCTTCATTGGTTGTCCCGTCCCTGGTAGAGACACAAATTCATTGTTTTGTCCTACTGGCTGGGCTGAGTTTAGCAGACACCAGTCTAAGATGACACATTTTCGGCCAGTGCTGAGCTGTGTAACCGAGCTATCGGCGTGACCTCCAGCCAGAACTACAGTACTTGGCACAAAGCCCAAGCCTTTATGTCTAAAATCGGATGCTGTTCCTATGGAATTCCTTCATAAAAAGTCGAAATAATGACAACAGACAGGAAGCAGTGCTTCGTCAGAAGGAACCAGGTAAAAGGTAAGAGCCTTTCTCATACGGGGAGTTTTATAACCTATAATGTCACTTGCTGCCTGTTTACTTGCGTTGCACAACCCAACGAGTTCACATCACTTCCGTCGAGGAAAAATAAATAAATAAAAAGGTTGTTCTACATTGGTTCAGCAAACTGCTAGAAATCCACACAGAATAAAGTTGCTCAGTTTAATGGTTTTTAATGGTCATTTATGTTAAAATAATCTCTGTATTGCTTAAACTTTTTACATGATGCACAAATTACACTGTGAGGATGATCAATACCGCTACTCCTTAAATAAAGGCAATGTCCATCTGACAGGTATAATTAGTTAACAAGGCTTTTTAAACTAGACCTACAGTGTCGTGTCAGATCTAATCCTTTACAAATTATAATGGTTATAAAATAAGTAAAAATAGAGGAAATATTCTGTTTTTAGTTCCTGAATGAATAGCTGGCAGTTATTACACCCTCATCTGCTATCCGTAAAGAATGATGAAAAGACATTTATTTTTTCTTTGTTCTGGATGATTACAATTCTACTCATAAGATTTTTAAATACTAAAATCACACGCAGGGAGGAATCAATACCGCACTAACATTGTTTACTGTATTTCTGTATAATTGTAATTATTTGACCCATCAAAAGTGTACAATTTACAGTTAATTTCAGATGAGGTGGATGCCACTGAACAGTCCATTATATTTAATTTTTTTTTATTATATACTACATGGAAACACAAAAATATTTTATTGAGGCTTTTTTGCTATACTTTACTCCTTATCATCCACAATCCATTTCTGGACACTTTTACTCATTTAAAGCTTCATATTTTCTTATTCTATTAGCATTAATTTTTTTTTCAAATTTTACCCATTTCTTTCTTACAAGAAGTAAAAATATCTGACAATAAAACAATTTTTGGTACCGATAAGATTTTTTTTTTTTTTTTTTTTTTTAAATTAAGATATTTTCACTTACTAAGATGTCCATGTTAGCAGTGCAGGTTTATTAGAGTTGTGTAGCGGGGTTTCTTTAAGATTTTAGTATATACTAACTGGGAATAAATAAAAGCAAATTAAGATTCGATTTTTATTTTACGTATTTTATCCATCAGTGAGGCAGGTCAGATGACCTCTGAACAGTGAGCAGAGCTAGCATTGTGTAGTTAACAGTGTCTGTTCGAGCTACTCATTCACAGTTCGTACATACCTCTGCTACACGGAAATGTAAGCACACCGTTTAGTTTTAACCTACACTCTGTGGAAACGTAAGAAACCCAAGATTTTTATGGTTTATTTTTCCATTTTATAACATGATAAGCATGACACTATTCCTAGTGACAATCTGAGAATTTCTGCCATTTTGATTTATGCATTATCCACTCAGAATAATGTTTTAAAATCCCCACAGAGCAAACTACATAGATTGTGATATTCATATGTAGTGTACACTAATATATATATACTATCCACATAATCTACAGCAGAACTACTGTGTATGCAGTATTTAAAAATATAAATACAAACATTTTGTCGTGTCCAAAAAAACAAAAAAAAAACCCACCACACACACACACACACACACAATACAAAACCCCTAAACGTTTTTTTTCATTGGGGCATTTGTGACAGTTTCAGAAGATTTATGAAAAAATCTAGCGTCCGAAATTTCATAAGAAAAACATTGATTCATTTATTTATCCTTAAATGATTAGTAGTTATTTATTTGTTTACTTCGGTGATAATTATTTCAGGTACATTTTTCCAGTTCCCTACAGCATTCAGATAAAAAAACACTCCGCAGTCCATTTGTAGTATGTACCTCTATGCACATTTGGAAAACTGTGATTGAGAGATATATATATATATATATATATATACATACACACATATATATATATATATATATATATATATATATATATATATATATATACATACACATACATATATACAACCCAAAACCTCCCATCAAAACTAGTTACATTTATGTGAGGTGCGCCTCTGCACATGTGTGTATTTATATTTTATGTACATACATGATTAATTGTTATTATAAGCATTTATAGCATTGAATATGTATTTATTGATATTATATACACATACATGTATGTATACATCAGTCGGGGGTGGGGTTTGATACTACTTTGTGGAATTCGGATGTTGCGGTGGGATCTTGGTCCCAATTAACCGCGGAAAGTGAGGGATCCCTGTATGTATGTGTGTGTGTGTGTGTGTGTGTGTATATGTAATATATATAATTTTCTGAGTAGATCCTTCCGTATGAGAGTGCTCAATACTTTTTCGTAGAGCAATTATATATATATATATATATATACATACATACACACAAAATTCATTCTGCTTTTAAGCATTTTCTGTGAATAATATTAAACTGACTACATGGAAAGTGTGTCTGTTTGTGTCTTTGCACCTGGTGTGTAGGACAGGAACTTGTAGGCCATGTGGGCGAGAGGCAGGATGGTGATCATGCAGTTATCTCCATTTGTCTCAATGAAGTCATGCCGCGTGATGGCTGTAGGGTCGATGTGGTGCTCCCGGAATGGACGGATAAACGCCTGCATGCACGGTATGACAGAGACAGGGAGATGAAAGGAAGACAAAAAAAAAAAAAATAGATGATAAAAGAAATTACCTTTCTGCAATAAACAGCCAAAGAACCACATCGTACACAGAATAATGAGTGGCTAAATAAATTGGTGGTCACGCCAAGTTTTAGACTGATGCACTTCCTTGGGAGTCTGTTTAAATTGCGCTGTGCCATATTGCAGTACAATCAAAAGAGCTATATTTGAAGAACAAGTTGGGAGTTTTGAAAATGAAAGCAAAAAAAAAAAAATACAAAAGAATGTCAGCACTAACAAACAGCTCTGAAGCATGAGGGCTCCTGCATGTCGGAGGAGAAAGGAGGGTGTGGGTGGGTTGATGCTGACCGATAGAGCCTAATGAAAGCGGGGGTGGGAAGCAGAAGTTCACAGGTTCTGGAGCTGTGAGATAACCGGGCATAAAGCAGCACTTCCCTACCGCTGCCATCCTGCAGCATGAAAAAGCCTACGCTCAGCAGCTCATGTCACTCATGGCCAGGGCAGCACGGGGCACAACAAATGAAAGACGGCTCAGGAAAAAAGTGCATTAGCAAGAGAGAAAGAGAGCGAGAGAGAGAGAAACAGAGAGAGAAAAAACACATACAAGAATGAAAGTAGTTTATTTAGTCATACAAAAAGAAGAAATTGTCGGGAGCTGCAGTACTATGGTGCTTCAGAGGCAAGAAGCGGGGGAGGAACCATCATTATCATGTGGCCCGAACTCAATCATGGCTGTATCTGAGGCCGAAAGGCTGAACTCTGCTGGAGTGCAGGGATAGGGGGAATATCTGCTGATATTTCGACAATTATATTCCCTCTCCTTCTGCTCATCCTCAGCCCGTTTGTGAGATTAAACGTGTGATAAGCTCCATATACGCGTGTGTGTGTATGTGTGTGTGTATATGGATTCTCCAGCACAGCACGGCCACCTGGCGCTTCTCCGCCGCAAATCCCGCACCGTTTAACACCCTGCCTCGCCTTGGCCGCCTTCTGCCTAATCATGACTTCCATCACCGGATTGCCCTGGCAACGCAGTGGCTGATGGGAGCGTGGCTCCCCTGCTTTTAACCCGACACCCACTGGAGCAATCCGTTCCGTTTTGTCCGCTTCGCCCCTTCTTCCTCGTCACTCTGAAGAGCCTGTTTAATTACGCTCATTAGCAACTTTCCCTCAAGTTGATGCTTTTTTAGTTTGAACACGTCGACAGAAAGCTGCATATAGCCTTCCGCTGAGCGTCGCCTTTAATGTGCCCGTTAAAGGGTCTTGGTTTGCTGTGCACTGAAGGGGCCCTAAATTCCCCTGCTCCTTTTTGATGTCTGCTCACTCCCAGGTGGCGGGTCCTAATTATCCTTGACAGTGGAAAGATCCGCTGTGGCTGCAGAGCCATAAGGAAGCCTGTTCTCTGCTCCTCCCTTTAGCCGTGGCTTGGCGGATCAAGCCGTTTAACAGCACAGACGGACGCTGATGAAAGCGTGGAGAGCGCGGCCTCGCTGGCCCAACCCACAGGGGGGCTGCCGAATGCTCTGTTCAGATGGCCTACTCTCCAGGACACAAGGATGGCTTGTCTACAGATTCCTAGACACTGTGTCCATGTGGCTGGGTTTTCTTTAAAAAGAGATTTTTAAAGTATTAACAAGCACAACATTAAACCGTTAGTAATTCCTGTTATTTTCAACAGACTCCAAGTTATATCAATCCATGTGGCTCGGATATCCATTCAAATATATCCCTGCTAACATCCAAGTCTCTCCTACATCTCATCACTTCCATCAAGGAGGTCAGGTTTTTGTTGCCATTAGTTTGTTTATTAGCTACTTACACAAAAAAAAAGCATAGATAGATCAAGTATAGCCCAAGCGACTCCATTCCATTTCAGAGGTGAGCTGGAATTTTTAAAAGGATTTGTTAACATTAGGACAGAATTTTTTTGGAAATGTAATATTACAACATGCCCAGCGGGGAGTGCTGAATACTTATGATTTTCTCCGTGTGCTCTTGTTGCCTTTTGTTATTAACTACTATACACTTCATGTGAGCAGATTTAGGCCATCAAAGCCCCAACTCATGGCCAAGATTGTCAGAGCGGTGAAATCAGACAGGAATGCTATTGGGTGCAGTTACAATCTTCCCAGCATGTAAAACACTACATCATGACACACAAGGCGAAAAGTTTGATAATAATTTAGTCTAAACACAACCCCCCACTGTAAATGACATTCTGGAGGATATTTAGTGCACTACTTAGGACATACAATGCAATTCTGTTATGACTCAATGCAGTGAGCGTACTGTGCAGTGAAATTGACGATATGCTGCTAAGAAAACAATTAAAAAGACCATTTTAATGCCGACCATCATCACAAGTGGTCTAATAATTTTTCCATAGACTGTGAATCCGGGATAAATTCTCCAGGTAAAGAAATAAATGCAAAGCAGGTCAATGTGATTGATATTGTCTATGAATAATTCAATAAACAAATACACGTTTAATACAAGTGCCCAAAACAAAGAGAGAAAGAATTTCACCATGCGTGGTCTTTAATACCCCCATTTCATTGGACATCGTAGCAGAAATGCACGGAACGCAGTCTACGGAAGTGCTTCGGCATTTTTACACAAAAAACGGGTGAATATCCTACGGAAAAGTGGAAATTCTCATACCCCCATTTCACTGGACTATGGCATGCAAGGATCGTGTAGCAGAAAGGCGCGGAACGCAGTCTACAGAAGAGCTTCGGGCATTTTTACACGGAAAATGGGTGAAAATGCTTCGGAAAAGTGGAAATTATTACACTCTCGGAACGTTCACAGCATGTGCGGAACAGGTAAGGCACAGTACACCAAAGTGACCCTATGGAACGCTCACGGAATGTTTTTTCCGAACATGTTCAAAAGCACGTTCACGGAATATTTTGGCCTGCCGGAAGCATACGGATGCGGAGGAAGACTTGAGGAATAACGACGGAATCACACGGAAGATGAGGGAATAATTGTGGAATGTTCGCGGATGACAACATTTTTGCTTACGTAAGTCTGCCGTGCTCCAGTGAAATGGGGGTATAATATAAAACAGGACTGTGCAATGTCATATTACTGAAAATGGATGTTCTGGCAGTCTGCCCCCCCCCCCCCCCCCTCCTTTTTATCAAATGTGAAAAAGACTGGACACCATGTGACCGCTGGGCTTTTTTTTTTTTTTGAGCCACCAATTTGATCCAAATCTGTGCACGAGGACCTTCTCCAGGCTTGTCCACATACAGTAGTTGTACAGAGCTCTATTTCTCATTTGTTAGGCATGCCACCTTGTCATGGTAAATGATCAGACTCCAATGATCTTTAGTACATCTATCAGACAATCGGTAGTTTAATCTGGAAATAGTCCATTAATACAGATGTGTCTAGGAAGGCCTTTGACATGAATTAGAAATTTGCAGGCAGTTTAATTTCGACATCGGGAGGAGTTTCCCCACACCAGTTAGCTGTGAAGCGAGTTAAAAACTACACTGCAACTAGTCAACTGGACTACAGACCACAATAGAAATGAGACACTGCCTCGCTACATTATTTATTTGTTTAAATACAAAAAAGGTTGCTAGTAAACTGAGTCAAACTGAAGCGTGATGGGTGACACTAACTCTCTTCCCACAATCATTTAGGACTTAGTTTTTAATATATATATATATATATATATATATATATATATATATATATATATATATATGTCTTCCTTTCGGTTTTTTCCCTTTTACTTGGGAGTCGCCACAGCGAATCATCTTGATTTGCACGTTTAATTTGGCAGAGGTTTTTACGTCGGATGCCCTTCCTGTCACAACCCTTTTAGCAAGGGACAGAAACACGCTGACGACTTTGCAGCTACTCTTTACGAAAGTCAGCAATGGTTCTTTTACACGCCTCACACCATAGACAGTAAGAGACATGGCCTGCCTTTGATAACCCAGTTAGCCACACTCTGGGGGCAGTGACAACCCTGTGGAGAGTGGGACTTGAACCCCCAACCTTTGGATCAGCGATCCAGCACTGCCCCATATACATATACATATATATATATCCAAAATCATACACAGTGGGTTAACTGGCTGTTCGAAATCACTTGTAAGTGTGAATGTGAGTATGGATGGTTACGTGAGTGTTGTCCCCACAAAAGCCTGGCGAGCTGTCCGGGGTGTTTCCCGCCCTTGCCCAGAGTTGGCGGAGATGGGCGCCAGCCTCTTCGTCACCCTAATTAGGATTAAGTGGTACAGAAAATGATTCGAGATATGCTGACGGGACAGAATTACAGACAAACAAGTTCTTCAGATTCCTTGAAATGGAAAACCTCAGTGAAAATATCCTGAGGACGAGATGAAAAGTCATGAGGAAAGGACCAAAAACACCGACTGTAGAACTGCATTAACCTGGAACCCGTGATGAAAGCAGGGCAGCACCAAAACAACATGGAGAAGGAAGGCAGAGAAAGAGATATAACAGAAGAGTTGGAGGCTGCAGAGTCTTGAGGCCTGTGTGCCACAAGACATGAGAAAAGATGAATGTATATTTAAACCCTCATGTATCCCTTGTGCTTACGACTCACTGCACCCTGCAACATTAAAAATGCCATGAAAATAAAGTCAGTTTTAAATAATAATCGTATTATTATTAATAAGATAATCTTTTACACATGAGATGTGGCCATGGCAATAAACCTGAAACAATGACATAAATAGCTTGATGGCTTTATTGCAAATCACACACACATTGTGCTACGTTTAAAGAGAATAATAAACTTCATTGTTTCACTGCATTTATATAAATACACTTCATCTCAAGACATTTATAACATTACATTAGCTAGTAGTTTTTAGCGGAGTCAGTCTCCAAGCAACCAATTATACCGAGGTTTAATTTGCCTGGTGGTCTAGCTAATGTACTTAAAATCTGTCCACACATAATATGCACTGAAAGTGTGCTAAACATGTATATGTAACAATGTATCCTGAGCTTTAAAACAATAAAAATAAATAAATAAATTTGAGATTCTCACTGTGAAATCGCTCTTCCATTAATGATGCATGTAATGCAGTCGCACCGTTTGAACACCAGAGAGCATACTGGTCACATAACAAATTCTTCATAAATCATCTTCACTTGATCAGAGGCATTAAAAATGGAGAGGTTTAGTAGTTTCCAAATGAGTCAAACATAGAAGTTGGGCGTTTTAGCCGACATTGGAGCTCTATTTCTGGTTGGATCAATCTCTGCACTCCTAAAAATTGACCAAAAGGTATACAAAAAGGAAAGGGTGTATCAAAACATTCCAGCCATAGGAACTAGTCTAGAAGAATGAAGCTTTCCCTTCACTGCAACTCAAGAGCCGCCGTAAAACAAATCATTCATTTTCAATATTCTTCCATCTGCAACACATAGTAAACACATGGACTCCTCAAAGCTTGAGCTGAACTTTGAGATTATATACACAATATCTCAAAATATGGCGTGGGAAAACTCTAGTGGTCTGCACAGAGCCCTGACCTCGACCCCACTGAACATTTCTGGTGTAAACTAAAATAAAGACTGTGCACCAATGCCCCTCACCCAAACTCACTAATGCTCTTGTAGCCTACTGGGCAGAAAATCCCCACAGCTCTACTTCAAATTCTACTGGAACGTCTTTGGAGGAGAGTGAAAGTTATTCTAACATATTCTAACAGCCAGACCGGACCAGCACTATGTTAAGGCGCATGATTTTAAATTGGACTCCTGTTGGCAAGATGGTCAGTTGATCACATACTTTTGGTCATCATCTTCTGCTTTTCCTTTCAGCTGTTCCCTTCAGGGGTCGCCACAGCAAATGATCTGCCTCCATCTCTCCCTATCCTCTGCATCTTCTACTCTTACTCCAACGACCTTCATGTCCGCCTTCACCGCATCCATAAATCTTCTCTTTGGTCTTCCTCTGGGCCTTTTGTCTGGTAGTTCCAACCTCAGCATCCTACGACCAATATACTCACTATCCCTCCTCTGTACATGTCCAAACCATCTCAATGTAGCCTCTCTGACCTTGTCTCCAAAACATCTAACATGTGCTGTCCCTCTGATGTACTCATTTCTGATCCTATCCATCCTCGTTACTCCCAAAGAGAACCTCAACATTTTCATCTCTGCTACCTCCAACTCTGACTCCTGTCTTTTCCCCAGGGCCACTGTCTCTAAACCATACAACATCGCTGGCCTCATCACCGTCTTGTACACTTTTCCCTTCATTCTTGCCGATACTCTCCTATCACACATCACACCGGACACTTTTCTCCATCCATTCCAACCTGCCTGCACGCGCTTCTTCACCTCTTTTCCACACTCTCCATTGCTCTGGATTGTTGAGCCTAAGTACTTAAAATTCTCCACCTTCTTTATCTCTACCCCCTGTAACTTCACCGTTCCTCTTGGGTCCTTGTCGTTCACACACATGTATTCTGTCTTACTAAGACTAACCTCCAATCCCCTCCTTTCCAGGGCATACCTCCACCTCTCTAGATTTTCCTCCACTTGTTCTCTGCTCTCACTACAGATCACGATGTCATCTGCAAACATCATAGTCCATGGAGATTCTTGTCTAACCTCGTCTGTTAGCCTGTCCATCACCATAGCAAACAAGAAGGGGCTGAGAGCTGACCCTTGATGCAGTCCCACCTCTACCTTGAACTCTTCTGTCACACCGACAGCACACCTCACCACTGTCTTATATCTCTCATACATGTCCTGCACCACTCTAACATACTTCTCTGTCACTCCAGACTTCCTCATACAATACCACTGTTCTTCTCTCGGCACCCTGTCATATGCTTTCTCCAGATCCACAAAGGCACAATGCAGCTCCTTCTGACCTTCTCTGTACTTCTCTATTAACATCCTCAAAGCAAATACTGCATCTGTGGTGCTCTTTCTTGGCATGAAACAAAACTGTTGTTCACAAATGCTGACCTCTGCCCTTAGTCTAGCTTCCACTATTCTTTCCCATAACTTCATTGTATGGCTCATCAACTTTATCCCTCTGTAGTTGCCACAACTCTGTACATCTCCCTTGTTCTTAAAAATGGGCACAAGCACACTTCTCCTCCATTCCGCTGGCATCTGCTCACTTTCTAAGACCTTGTTGAATATTCTTGTCAGAAAATCTACTGCTACCTCCCCTAGACACTTCCATACCTCAACTGGTATGTCATCAGGACCAACTGCCTTTCCACTCTTCATCCTCTTCAATGCCCTCCTCACTTCTCCCTTACTAATCTTTGCTACTTCCTGCTCCTCAACGGTCACCCCTTCTACTCTTTTTTCTCTTCATTTTCCTCATTCATCAGCTCTTCAAAGTACTCTTTCCATCTTCCCAGCACACTTCTGTCATCAGTCAATACATTTCCCTCTCTTTCCTTCATCACTAACTTGTTGCACGTCTTTCCCATCTCTATTTCTCTGCTGTGCTAACCTGTATAGATAATTTTCTCCCTCCTTACTGTTCAACCTATCATACAAGTCATCATACGCCCTCTGTTTGGCCTTTGACACTGCTACCTTCGCCTTACGCTGTGTCTGCCTGTACTCCTGTTTACTCTCTTCGGCCGTCTCAATGTCCCACTTCTTCTTGGCTAACCTCTTCTTTTGTACACACTCCTGCACTTCCTCATTCCACCACCAAGTTTCCTTATCTACTTTCCTTCCAGAGGACACACCAAGTACTCTCCTACCGGTCTCCCTGATCACATTGGCTGTGGTTGTTCAGTCCTCTGGAAGCACTTCCTGACAACGCAAAGCCTGTTTCAACTCCTCCTAGAAGACAACACGACACTCTTCCTTTTTCAGCTTCCACTACTTTGTCTTCTGCTCTGCCTTTGCCTTTTTCACCTTTCTCACCATCAGAGTCATCCTGCACACCACCATCCTATGCTGTTTGGCAACACTCTCACCCACTACTACTTTGCAGTCACTGACTTCCTTCAAATTACATCGCCTACACAAGATGTAGTCTACCTGTGTGCTCTTACCTCCGCTTTCATAAGTCACCCTATGCTTCTGTTTCTTCTTGAAGAAAGTATTCACCACAGCCATTTCCATCCTTTTTGCAAAATCGATCAACATCTGTCCTTCTGTGTTCCTGTCCTGGATACAAAACCTGTCCATCACTTCCTCGTCCCCTCTGTTGCCTGCACCAACATGTCCATTGAAGTCTGCTCCAATGACCACTCTTTCACCTCTGGGGGTACTCTAACTTGAGACTCATCACTCTGTCTGACACTCTTTTCACTTCTAGAACATTCCTGACAAACCCCTCCTTCACGATGACTCCTACTCCATTTCTCTTCCCATCCACACCATTATAAAACAGTTTAAACCCTGCTCCTAAGCTTCTAGCCTTGCTACCTTTCCACCTTGTCTCCTGAACACACAGTATGTCCACCTTCCTCCTCTGCATCATGTCAGCCAGCTCCCTATCTTTTCCTTGCATAGTTCCAACATTCAAAGTCCCTACTCTCAGTCCTAAGCTCACGCATTTCCTCTTCTCTCTCTGCCTACGGACACGCCTCCCGCCTCTCCTTCTTCGACCAACAGCCTAAGCCTACGGACACGCCTCCCGCCTCTCCTTCTTCGACCGACAGTAGTCCAATTTCCATCAGCACCCTGTTGGTTGACAGCACTGATGGCGGTCGTTGTTAACCCGGGCCTCGACCGATCCGGTATGAATTCTGTATTGATCATTTGCATTTTTAAATGCGGCAGAAGTTTTACGCCGGATGCCCTTCCTGTCGCAACCCTCTGCATTTATCCGGGCTTGGGACCGGCATAAGGGGGAGAGACACTGGTTAGTGCCCCCCGCCTCGTGCAAAATTCCAAATAGGACATGAAGGTAGTTGGTGTAAGCGAAGAAGATGCAGAGGATAGGGTGAGATGGAGGCAGATGATTCGCTGTGGCGACCCCTGAAGGGAACAGCCGAAAGGAAAAGAAGAAGAAGAGTGCAAAATTCCAAATGTAGATGAGAAGCAATACAAATAAACAAGAAGCTATGTGGCTGTTCTATATGAAAAACAGAAGGACTCTGGCCATCACATTTCTTTTCAAGGCAGGTCTGTCTTGAAACAGACACACAACTCAGAGGAAAACTGGTCATCTTTGGTCCTTGACTACCCAGCAGTCTGAGCCATACTGAAATATGCAAGCCACATGCTATACCATCACTCAGTATTAATAATATTCAAACAGCCATTGCTTAATGACCAGAAATCAAAAATATTTCCTTTACAAGTCTTAAAAGGCTTTTTGTCATGGAAAAGTTTTGGCACCACAGACATTTATTTCTGCATGACATGCTCACCTTTCCAATGATGGCAATGTCCACAGACCCCCAAGTGTCAGCTCCCCAATGAACCACTCCAGATGCAAAGTCTGCAGTCACAATGCCAGCCACTGAGCCACAAGAAAGAAGAAACAGACAATAATTATTACACATATTTAATACCTACAAATCTAAACAACATGACCTAAGATGCGGGCTGTATTGTGTTAAAATGTGGTTATTTTTTTCAGAAAAGTAAAAAGACCAGAACTGTAATTAACATTGGCCCCCCAAAAAATAAATAAATAAAAAGAACAAACACACAATAATGGTACTTAAATGACTGTTGTACTTTCCATGTGAAAAAATTTAATAGAAAAAAACTACAAGGCTAAAAAGAAAATTAATAAAAATCAGGGTATTCACATTAAGTTTTAGAGTAGAAGGGGGATATTGATAAGTAGGGGCTGGAAATTGTTTGAGGCAAGCATGGGGAGGGTGCGTGAGGGGTGTTTTAGGCAAAAATCCAAATTTTGATAAAAAATGACCATTTTTACTTTTTTGGCCATTTTCTTGAAAGTAGTCTGTGCGACAAGCACCTACATTCGGTGGAGCACCTCACTTTTTTGCATAAACTATTCAAACAAGTATTCAACTATCACTTGCTCATGTGAAATCGACTAAAACTCACTAAAAATGTCTTTTTCCCCATTTTTTGGCGAGTACCCTCATAAAACTAGATAAAAACAGTCGCAAACTTACTGCTTTTTGTTGCAATTATTCACCGAATTCGGTACAAGACACACTATAATCCATACACCACATGAACGGCCGTGAAGGAATCTCTCCATTTTGGATACTGTTCTGATATTAAAATGCCTTTTCAGTGAATAAAATAAAAATTATGAAGACAATATGCTCATAAACAATGCAGGCTAGCTGCTAAGGAAGATCTCAAACGCGCACACTGATTGGTCAGCTTGGGCTTGCACATGCACAGTGCCTGTCACACATTAACTTCCAGTGTTTACTTCCAGTTTCCGGTTTATTGCATGCTGAATTTATCTCCGACTTTCTCTTCAATAACAGTCATTAAGTTTATTTATAAGATTGTGAAAACACATCATTTCTGGAAAAGGAGAGTGAAATGTCATCTGTGATGTCTAACAGCATTAGCATAGATGTTAAATTCGACACAAGAATTCGGCTTTGAAGATGCTGGAATGCTTGGTGTTCTTGATTATTTCGCCGGGGAGTATTTTTCTCTGCATGCAAAATTTGATTATGGAATTTTTTTGATTATTTGATTTGTGAGTAATCTTGTCTGGACTGGACATGCTGGATCGTGGGTTGTTTAGTTTTGTACGAAAATTGGTCAAGACCTGAAAAATACTTAAATGTTTCATTCCTTTTACAGATGAACAAACTGATGATGATGCCAGCTGTGTTGATGAAGATTTTGATGTTGATGAAGAGGCATCTGTTAATACAAATGTGCATGAGTCGGTTTTGTTGTGTTTGGGATGATGTGATCCTTTCTGCTGAGCAGGATATGGATTAAGATAATGAGGACAGAGTTGATGAAGCCAGCTGTTGAGCAGAGTTGATGATGCCAGCTGTGTTGATGAGGCGGCATCTGTTAAAGTGTGCATGAGTCAGTTTTGTTGTGTTTGGGATGATGTGATCCTTTCTGCTGAGCAGGATATAGATGAAAATGTTAATGCTGAAGACAGAGTTGATGATGCTTACTTGTATAAAGAGATCAGAGAGTTTTGTTATATAGTTTTCTTAATTTCAGTGTGATTGTTTGAACCTGACTGCCCCCCCCAACCAGTATCATTTGAAGGCACTTGAACCTTTATATAATGGTCGAAAAGATACATACTGATCGTAGTGGAATAAACAAATAAACAAAAAAGGCGTTTTTTTTTTTTTTGTTCATTTTTGGGGGGTTACCACTGATGGGTTTAAAAAGGGCCTGTCAGATTAAAATGAGGATGATTTCTCGTATCTCTTCCTAAAACTTTTCCTCGACATGTTTTCTAAAAGTTTATATGGCTGAAGTGCATAAAATGTTTGGTTGCTAAGGACTAATGATCTTGAAAGAAGTGCAATCTTTGTGCTCATTTTTCTCTAAAACGTCTTTTGAAGTTTTAAGTTGAATGCTGACACAAGAAATGGCATAGCTCGGTCAGTTTTCAAGGTATTGACAAACTTCTTGCTGCATTTTGCAGCTTTGGGCCTCCGCTAGCTGAGTGTATAAAAATCTAATTTTTGGATGCAAGAGCCTACTTTCGGTGGAGTGGCTCACAAATATGCAGTCAGTTTACACAATATAAAATCTGCACAACTGTTCCTCAGACAACTTTGATAAATCGCATTACTTCAGTGAAAGTGTTCAGAGCTTGTACAATAACTAACACTCATTATTATTCATTCAAGAATATTTCCACATTTCTGATTGTTGGACTTGTGCATCACTGACATCAGATAAGATGAATGTTTACTGCATGACTGGCACTTGCCAACGTACCTCCTCGTAGATATCATAAAAGATGCACCTGGCAGCAGATGGCTCCACCTGTCCACCATCTTTGCTGGTTGCTAACTACAACCGACAGTGAAGCACGGAACCTGTGAGCCGTCGAAACTTAATTTATTTTCTTACTGTTTATGCTAATGTAGGCCACATTTGAGTGCGCGAGGCAAATGACCAAGACCGCTAAAAAGCTTATGAGAAAATAGCTGCTAACTCTCAAGTATAAAAGACATGTTCCTCGAAAACAAGCCGATGAAGTGGAATTTTCTAGAATAATTCCGAAACAGCAGTAACGAGTTACAGCATGCAGCACTTCCGGCTGACTACAATACACTTGCATTTAATTTAAACAATTTGAATGAATAATAAAACAAATATAAAAATGCAGCTTATTTAGAATATGGAAAATTATTCAGATCTCAAAAGGTGGTTATCTGATAAAACCCCTCGACCGGAATAACTCTCCACACCATTCTTTGTCTCATTCAATCATTAAGCTACTTATGATTTTTTTTATTATTATCTTGCATAAAAAGCATTCCACCTCTTAAAATTCTCATTTAAAAATCACCTGTATGAGCTTTCTTCCAACAAATCCGATTACAGCTGATGAATTTAGACTGTATACCCAGGGAAGACCTGTACACCTGCCTATTCTTGCAATTATTCAGTCTGCCAATCATATGGAAGCAGCACATTGCTTTTCCAGAAACTGCTGATCCCCTGAGATTTTCACACAAAGCAGTCTCTACAGTTTACGCAGTTACCAACCTTCAACCAACATGGAACTGGACCTGTTCCAAGATTCTTTGAACTTTGGTATCACTGACTGAACCAACCCACTCTTCTATTTTGAGTTTTTAATTGGATTCATTAAAATCAATGATGTCATTAACAGAAGGTGTTGCACAATGCACAACAATAGTAAACAGTAGTTGCAAGATGGTTTTTGGCACTCATCACCTCAGCTATTATTTGCTTCTAGCTGGGACCCAATTTTGTAGGTTCTGAAACAATTTATTTTTGATTCAAATGCTCCAGAAAAATGTTAAAATATTAGTACATAGAACTCATGCCCTGATGGAGGAAGGAAAAAAAGGGAGGGGGGGGTTCTAGTGTTAGAGGTCACATCTCTATTTTAAAAAGATATGCATTTTGGTAGACTTTATTTTTGACAAATAGGGATAGGGTGGAGCTCAAGTCAGCTTAGTAAAAAAAAAAAAAAAAAAAAAAAAAAAAAAAAGTCTTGTCGATTCGTAGGACTGCCCCTCAGTGGGTATTCTTTTTTTTATTCATTAGTTTGCTACCTGAAGCGCTTGACCTGTATCTGCATGGTTTAATGTAGTGAGCTACTGCTGCATGACTGGCTAATGGCTGCACGTGTGAATGAGCAGGTATAGGGAGGTTTCCAGTAAAGTGGAAAATATTGGTTGTGTCACATAGCCTGGGATGTGCATTTCTATGTGAAGTTTGCATGTTCTCCTCATGGATTTAAGTTGGTTCCTCTGGGTACTCCAGTTTCCTCCCACAGTCCAAAGACTACACATTAACCTTTCTGGCTGTTCTAAATTGCACTGCAGTGTGAGCGTGAATGCTTGTGTGAGGGCCCGATGACAATCTACTGAACTGTTCAGGTGAACCCAGTGTTCTTCCAGTGTCGACTAAGATAGAAGCTTCAGCCTTATCAGAACCCAAGTAGAATTGAGCTGTTCTGTGAATGAGTGTCTGAGAAGCGGCTTATCCATGATTGATATAATTAATCATAATGAATGTTTCAGTAGAATACAATAAAAGGTGTTTAATATGAATGTTTATATTGATTATGTTTAGGTCATTCAAGTACAGGATAATACTGGCCCAAAATGGTACTTTCCTTTTTAAAAAGGGTGTACAAGCAAGAATAACTAAAGTAATTACGTACAACTGAAAATATGTAAAGAGAAACAGCTTAAGCATTCATCATTCATTTTCTGCAACCGCCTAATTCTAATTAGGGTTGCGGGGAAGCTGGCACCCATCCCAGGGTAGAAACACGCTGACGACTATGCAGCTACTCTTGTCAAAAGTCAGCAATGGTTCTTTTACATGAACCTCGCACCATAGACAGTGAGAGACATGGCCGGCCTTTGATAACCCAGTTAGCTGCACTGGGGATGGAACACATGATCGAGGCCCAATAATGCGCGCACACACACACACACACACACACAATGCCAAGATACAGAACTTGGGGCTTACCAATGCCGAAAATGATTCTGTAGATGGGCACTGTGGAAAAGTTGATGAGGAGGAAGAAGAAGTTGACAGCGAAGAGTGAGAGGCACAAGATTACACAGATCCACTCCTGGAGTCGTTTGCCTATTTAAAAAGAAGAAAAACAGTACACATGAAATCGTTTACTCTGGAAAAACAAAAAGTTTGGATTAAAGTCAAAAGTGAGCTTGTAGACATGGTAGTGCTTGGTTTAAAAAGAAAAGAGAGAAAAAAAACATTTAAAGGATGTAATTCAACATCATTCACACACCCTTTCTTCCCAACTTCACTTATATTTAAATTAATTATCTGTTGTCCAGTCTACTAGCTCATAAGATCTGGAGTTGATCATGGTTGCTGTAGTTTGAAACGACTAGAAGCTCAACTCCTCCTGGATGGAACAGGCACACTAATCATTACAATCTTCCCCATACCAATGTGAAATTAATGCGTAGTTGAAGTAGTTGACTGTATCAGGGAATGTGAAAAGTGAAGCCGAGTCCAAAGCACCCAGCCCTGTTCAAAATCACTTTTTCAATCGTGTCACGGTTTCCTGATCAAAGTGCATGACTGAAGTTATGTCACTGCTGAAAATACCATCTCAAATACATATTTAATCAATCAGCACCATCCAACTTAATTTACTTGATTAAGTTCCTAATCCAACTGTTTTCATCCCTTCGTATTTGAATTTTGTGTGTGTGTGGGGGAGTCAGTTAGTCAACCCGGTTTATGCTGTAATTCCCATAGAAATCTTGTGTCAACCTGCATTTCATTTTTTTTGTTAACTCTTGTTTTCTGTTGTTCCAGTACCATTATCATATCCAGGGGTTGTGATAGTGCAGCGCAGAGCAGCACCGAAAAACTTGCATTTTCCTCCGTGATTCACTAATTCCATGTCAGATCGAAGCCCAACTATCCCGTTTGAGGTTTTTATTAATTAAACCCATGGAGATATGTATACACACACACACACACACACACACACACACACACACACACACACACACACACACACACACACACACACACACACACACACGATATTTCGACATGGCAAGTAATTAACCATCAGGTGTAGTTGAGTAATAGAATCCAATGGACCCAACAGTCATGACCTGCATGCTGCTCATTCTGTGTAACAATCACTAATTGAAAGGGGCGTGGCCAAAATAATACAAGTGTGGAGTTCAATTTGTGATGTCATTCATTCTATGAAAACAGGATACAATTGTCTTCTTTGAGAAAGGAAGGCAGCAAATGTTGTACCTGCTGGCTATAGAACACTTCTGTCTGAATTTCTGAGGTAGATGGGTCGTTCCAGACTTTGCTCAGAAGAACAGTGCACCTTGATTAAAAAGTTGATTGGAGAGATGAAAAAGTGCAGAAAATTTTCCAAAATGCCTTAAAATGGCACCGAACAGCTGAAAGATGTGGAAAAAAGTAGAAAAACTACATTAAAAAAAAAAGTTGAAAAAATACATACAATGGATCAAAGAGCCAAAATGCCCCCCACCCTCCCAAAAAAGTCCCACTGTTTGAAAATTGCGTGCTGAAGAGGTTGCAATTTACCAAAGAGCACATTGACTGGAATAAAGAGAAACGGAGCAACATTCTGTGTACTGATGAAAGCAAGATTGTCCGTTTTTGGGTCTAGTGGCCCCTTATACGTCCCCCAAAGACTGACTTCAAGCCACAGTACATTGTGAAGTCAGTGAAGCCTGGTCGCACAAGCATCATGATATGGGGATGGTTCTCATACTATAGTGTTGGGCCTATTTATCGCATCCCAGGGATCATGGATCAGTTTGAATATAACAGAACACTTGAGGAGGTCGTGCTGCCTTATGTTGAACAAGAAATGCCCTTGAAATGGGTCCAACAAGACAACAACCCCAAACACACCAGTAAACAGGCAACATCTTAGTTCCACGCCAACAATTGACGTTATGGAGTGGCCGACCAGAACACCAGACCCTAATCCAATCGAAAACTTGTGGGTGACATCAAACATGTAACTTCTGAAGAAAACCAAGAACTCCAGAAGAACTGTGGAATGTAGCCCAATCATCCTGGGCATGCTCACAGGTACCAGAAGTTGGTTGACTCCACAACACAGATGTGCAGCAGGTCTCAGAAACAGTGTTTGTATAAATAAATGTTAATTCAGTGATTCAAAGGAAAACAAAACCAACCATTTTTTAGTTTATACAATGAATCTTTGAGTTTGTAAAGAAGAAAGCAGACACTGATATTTTTGAACAGTTAAATAGTAACTTTTCTTCAATTTTTCAAGGAATAACACAAACCTGATATTTTTCTTGATGTTTTTATTCGGAATAGAGTGTGTCGTTTTTGGGGGCAGTGGTGGTCTAGTGGTATAGGGCACTGGATCACTGATCCAAAGGTTGGGGGTTCGAGTCCCACTCTTCACAAGGTTGTTACTGCCCCCCCAGTGCAGCTAACTGGGTTATCAAAGGCGGGCCATGTCTCTCACTGTCTATGGTGAGAGGCATGTAAAAGAACCATTGCTGACTTTCGTAAAGAGTAGCTGCAAAGTCATCAGCGTGTTTCTGTCCTTTGCTAAAAGGGTTGTGACAGGAAGGGCATCCGACGTAAAAAAAAAAACCTCTGCCAAATCAGATGTGCGAATCAGATGATTTGCTGTGGCGACTCCCAAGTAAAAGGGAAAAAGCCGAAAGGAAGACAGACAGAGTGTGTCGTGTTTCCAATGCATTTTGTGTGTATGGAAATAAAAGCTATTATAAAGATTTTGGACATTTTTTGAACACAACACAACACACAAAAAATTAGTATTCCCATTTAAATGCGGGACAATATTCTTTAGAGAAGTAGCATTATCAAGTCAATTGAACACTAAAAAAAAAAAAAAAAAAAAATCAGCTTGTAACATGTACAGAATGAACAGCCTATTCACTAATAGCTTTAGTTAATAATTGTGTAATTAGTTACACTGTGCTAATTGATGGTGCTTGACATTTTCCAACTTTTCTTTATTATCTAAAGTTAATAAATGCAGATACAGCAGTGATCAGTGGGAGCACAAGATACACCATGCAATATGGACAGGAAAAGTTGTATACATCAATCCTGCTTGAAGTTTGGTGCTTATTTGTCAATTTTGCCATACACATGTAAACTCCATAGTTCATTGTACGACACTTGTGGTTATTGGACCTGTGGAGACCTTAGCAGATGCTCAGCGGGATGTAAAAATAATGAGGCCTTTCTCATGTCACAAAACTGAGCATGAAAAAGGTGTAAACTAGGAAGTATTTGAATTATTTCAAAGTGTGTTCACGGTTTGTAAATATTTTGATATGATAACTCCCAGGCATGCACTAAAGATTTTGATGCACTGATTCACAAATAAAACTTGAATAGCTATTTTGATGTCCAAGTGTGAAGTTGGATAGTTTCGTGATCACGAACATGCCAGTTTCATGATCAGATCCACATACATACACACACATACACCTCGCCCGCCCATATGTCCCCTGCAATGGAACAGATATGGAACAGATATGAAACATGCGTTCCTCTGTCTGTAAAAAGCAGTAAGTACACCGACACCAGAATCACCATTTATAAATAATAATATATTTTTATAATACATGTGTGAGATGCCAATAGGCACGGTGTGTGTAGGAGTTATGCAGTTTTTTGAAAACGAAAGTGTACGCTCACGGTCGGGTGACGTTTCATAATTACATGGATTTTTGTTTGTATAAAGGGGTGAATTCGCATTACATGTGCATTTTGAGTTGTACAGAAAAAAAAGCAACAAAACCTAAACTGCTTCCAAAGCTGTTCTCTCGCATTTGAGCCAATCTGAATTCCCACAAAATTTTGAAAATTACACAAATCTTTTCCACGATCGTGAAAACGGACCATTTACCTCAAATTTGTCCAACTACATCTGAAAATATATTTACCCTCAAAATGAAATTAATTTGTACATTTCAGCCACGATTGCTTATATGTGAGCTCGGATTTAATCCAATTTCCCTTTTGTTCTCATTTTATTGCCTTTTCCAAACTACTTTGTCCTTTTTTAGTGTCAGGTGTGAATTCATCACATTCTACTACGATCAAGGCAGGGTAACACCCTGAATAGCTCGCTATACCATCACAGGGCAACACTGCATAGAACATACATCATCCCCTGGCACAGGGCTCAAACCCAGGAGGACATACTTGCTGGGAGATAGACATGCGAACTACTGCACCATGTTGTGGTTCCTCAAACATTAAAACATGAGAACTTGGTGATTATGTTACTTTTGGCCCCTTGAAGAAGGGTGAGAGGTCACATATATACATACACATATCGACACACATTTTATATATATATATATATATATATATATATATATATATACACATATATACATACACACACATATATATATATATATATATATATATATATAAAGCCATGTTTTTACACCAGTCACTCAATTGTGCTACAAATATACTTGAATTAAAACGAACCAGTACACTATCATATTGACTATGAAAGACAGCACAAAAGTCTGAATATTTACGTACAGGATTGTAGACACTAGATCACAGTTGTCAAATTCAATGCCCGTGGGCCAAATCTGGCTCACCAACTCATTTTATGTGGCCCGTATGAGTTTTCAAAGATTATGATTATCATACATCCTTTGCATCAACCATTATCATGAAACCTAATTCATTATCCTTTCCATCAATCATCCATTCCACTAAGTGGCAGCAGCAGTCTTTTTAAGGTAAAAAGCTAGTCAAAAAAGATTGCATGCTTGCTTATCGCTGTTAAGTTTCGTCAGAAAATACGAGTAAAGAGGAAAAGAGATCTAATTTCTAAACATATCATTTTGCGATGGATTTCATGGTTGATTTTTAGAACAGATGTTCGGTGATTTATTCAGCCCTTGATCACCTTTCAATTTACTGTAAAAATGACCGACACCCCTGCACTAGATTACATGAACACAAAAAAAGACCTCTCTTCAACAACCTGTGCTTTTATGCTACGAGTAGCATAGTTGCACCACATTTGCTATTTCACATCCTAGTCATGTTCTGGGCAGCACAGTGGCTCAATGGTTCGCATTGCTGTCTCAGGCAATGAAACTTCAGGATTCAAAATTTGGGACCAGCAAGAGGTTTTCTACGTGGAGTTTGCATGTTCTTTCTTTACCTGTGTGGGTTTTCTCTGGGTAATCCGGTTTCCTCCAACAGTCCAAAGGCATGGCTACTCTAGAATAGCCAGAGCAATGAATGCCCCTTGACTTTATATTGCCTATAATCTAAAGATGCTAAGTGTTCATACATATAGTAGTGGAACCAAACTCCTAACCTGTTTGGTACCATATAGTACCCTAATAAATAACTTTGGCATAAATTGTTCACATGATTCTGCCCATCTTGGGTGGGGAGGTATATTTAAAAGGGCTACTACATTATTCACTCTGTCCATCTCTTAATCCTGCACCCCATCTCCATTTTCATTAGTTTGCATATTCAGTCATTAACGACAAAACTTTTTCTTCTCCCAATACTCTTTCTTTCATCTTCTCTCTCTCTTCTAAAGTGGCACAGTGGAGTCAGCTCTTCTGAAAATTTAATGCCATTAGAGACTCCGCCTTGAGAGCACGCAGAGCTAGAGCAGGTTGAGAAGAGGATATTGATGACTGTTATTTATAGAATTTCAACAAGCTGCGAACACCCGACCCTTCCACCAGCCTACCGCTATTACAAACAATTAAGATAATTGTCACACCACACAATATCCATGACCATGCTACTACAATGCTTACAATAAATCTAATACTGGGGCAGTGGTGGCTTAGTGGTTAATGCAATGGGTTACTAATCCGAAGGTCAGCAGTTCAATCCCCACTGTCACCATTGTTGGGTCTTTGAGCAAGGCCCTTAACCATTAATTGCTCAAGCTGTATAAAAACAATTGTAAGTCAACTCTGGATAAGAGCATATGCTAAATGCTGTAAATGTAATACTGCAGCAGGTGTGCCTGACTGTGCACTCCACGTTAATAATGTTCCATACAGCCCATGTTTTAGAGAGACACCCAACACCTGAGTAAACAATCATCCCAGCTGGCTCTAACTAAACTCATGGTGTTGCTGTGAGTCATCCAGACGCTAACAAGTGAAACAAACCCTGATCATTACTGAGCGGAGCATAACCCAACCGTGAGCAGGTTACCAAAAAAACGGACATGGCTATCTTCACAAATCTCAGTCGGTACAGAACCACACCCTCTCTGTGACAGACGTAAGGTGGAGCAAAAGAACAAAACAGTTCAAACCATAATTCATTCATCCTTATTATAGTCACAGGGAGAATGGAGCCCATCTCCGCTAACTCTGGGAGAGGGTGGGGTATACCCTGAACAGCTCGCTAGGCCATTGTGGGTCCAACACACACACGGGCAATTTGGCAAAGTTAACTGGCCAACTGTGCATGTTTTTGGAGTCTGGAAGAAAACCGGGGTACCCAGAGGAAACCCACACAAGAAACACCTGAACCGATGAATTGAACTCAGACCTTCTTGCTGTGAGGCCGACGCTAACCACTGTGTCATCGTGCTGCCTAGGTTTGCATAATGTATTCGGAAAACTATTTATTTAAAAGACAAAAAAAACCCCCACCATAATTACTACTGACGTTAAGTCAGACATGTGCATGGCCAGAAAAGTCTATCCTGGAGAGGTGGTAAAATGAAGTACATTGATGAGATGGAAAACACTGAATTCCTTACTGCTACTAGGGCTGTAGGGCAGCTGATGCCCATCTCAGCTGACACTGGGCATCGGTGGGGAAACACTCTTAATTGCTCACCAGTGCAGAGCCAACACGCAACTATTCATACCTAAGGTCAATTTGGAACAGCCAATTAGACTAACATGGATGTTTTTTGACTGTAGGAGGAAACTGGAGTACCAGAAGAAAATCGACACAAGCATGGGGAGGACATGTAAATGCCACAGAGAAATTCCTGAGACCGGGACTCGAACCCAGGACCTTCAAGCTGTGAGCTGGACATGCTCATCCCTATGCCTGCTTACTCTTGTCTTTCAAAAATGAAACCCCCCCCCCCCCCCAATTTAGTCGATGAAATATCACGAGACCACCACCACCACCACCAACCAGGGAAGGGCGTAAGCAAGTGCATGTACCCTTTGTGACACGGAGTGCCGTCACCTGCATTTTATGAACCGCAGGTACCTATTCAGGGGTGGTAGAATTCACTCAAAGGGAATGTGATATCCACAGTACTTTGAATAAACAAGTACATACATGCAAATTGACGTCCATGAGAATGCACACCAAATGGCCTGAAGTATTTGGTTCTTCTGTCAGTTGGTTGCTACACAGTAGGACCATAATTGCACAGAATCTTTATATGCTGCACCATTACACTTGCCCTTCATCGGAACCAAGGTGGCCAAACCAGCTGCAGCATGACAATGTCCATGTGCACAAAGCAACGTCCATGGTATGCCAAGGTTGGGACGGAAGAACTCAAGTGGGCTGCACAGAGCCCTGACCTCAACCCAAGTGAACACATCTGGGATGAACTGGAATGCCAACTGCATTCCAGGTTTCCTCGGCTGACCTTGCTAAAAGTTTTGAAACTGAATGAGGGAAAACCGCACAGTGGAAAAAAAAAAAAGTGGAAAGTCTTTCTAAAGAACGGAGGTTATGATAAAAGCAAAAGGTACTCATTCTGCGGGACTGTGAACAATCACATACCAGTGCGAAAGTCAGGCGTCCACAAACATTTGGAAATATGATGTAGCTAGAAGATGCTGGTTGAGGGTAAATGTTAAATGGAAATAAAAACCAGGAAAGTTAAGCCTGCACAGCTTCTCAGATCTGAGCCTACTGGCTCATCAGCCCAGACCTTAAGCCGAGTGTAACCTACCCTAGATGGGACTCTACTGGGTGGACACTTGTGGTTGTGGGCTTGCCCAGGGGTCTTGGCACAGTTTTGGTTTAATAAGATTTGAACTTACACACTTTTGATTAATACAGGATTCGAGGGATTCAAACACAAACTTTCAATAATACAGAAATTGACAGCATTCACATTTTCGCAATAAGACTTGGCAGGCTTCAAACTAACATATGGCTCAGCATCCCAACCAGTACACCACAGGCCCGATAGATCTTACTCAACCAACTAGCAAAATAAAGTTAGCTGTATAAATTCTCATGTCTGAAAAGTTTTTTTTGTTTTTTTTTTAGTACAGGAGGTTGAACTGATGCATTTGTTTTTAAATACTAGTACTTCTCAAAAAAAATTAGCATATTGTGATAAAGTTCATTATTTTCTGTAATGCACTGAAAATCATTAGATTTTTATATATTGTAGATTCATTACACACAACTGAAGTAGATCAAGCCTTTTATTGTTTTAATATTGAAACGTCCGAATCACAGCAAGTCGGCCTGGGCATTTCAGTGTGGAGTTTGCATGTTCTTCCCGTGTTCGAGTGGGTTTCCTCTGGGTGCTCCGGTTTCCTCCCACAATCCAAAGACATGCACAGTAGGTTAATTGGCCATTCTAAATTTCCCATAGGTTTGCATCGTGCAGAAGGCAATGGCAAACCAATGCACTAATCCTGCCAAGAAAACCTCCATGAAGATGATAACCAGGGCGTTATCCTTCATGGTGGGTCACCAATGGTCGTCCTATGACTCAGGCACTAGATAGATAGATTGATAATTATGGCAAAAAAGTAAAGAAAAAACAAAAATCCCTATCTCAAAAAATTAGCATATATTTCATCCGACCAATAAAAAAGCGTTTTTAATACAAAAAAGTCAACCTTCAAATAATTATGTTCAGTTATGCACTCAATACTTGGTCGGGAATCCTTTTTCAAAAATGACTGCTTCAATGCGGCGTGGCATGGAGGCAATCAGCCTGTGGCACTGCTGAGGTGTTACGGAGGCCCAGGATGCTTCGATAGCGGCCTTAAGCTCATCCACAGTGTTGGGTCTGGTGTCTCTCAACTTTCTCTTCACAATATCCCACAGATTCTCTATGGGCTTCAGGTCAGGAGAGTTGGCAGGCCAGTTGAGCACAGTAATATCATGGTCAGTAAACCATTTAGCAGTGGTTTTGGCACTGTGAGCAGGTGCCAGGTCGTGCTGAAAAATGAAATCTTCATCTCCATAAAGCTTTTCAGCAGATGGAAGCATGAAGTGCTCCAAAATCTCCTGATAGCTAGCGGCATTGACCCTGCCCTTGATAAAACACAGTGGACCAACACCAGCAGCTGACATGGCACCCCAGACCATCACTGACTGTGGGTACTTGACACTGGACTTCAGGCATTTTGGCATTTCCTTCTCCCCAGTCTTCCTCCAGACTCTGGAACCTTGATTTCCAAATGACATGCAAAATTTGCTTTCATCATCGAAAAAAGTGCTTTGGACCACTGAGCAACAGTCCAGTGCTGCTTCTCTGTAGCCCAGGTCAGGCGCTTCTGCCGCTGTTTCTGGTTTAAAAGTGGCTTGACCTGGGGAATGCGGCACCTGTAGCCCATTTCCTGCAAACGCCTGTGCACGGTGGCTCTGGATGTTTCTACTCCAGACTCAGTTCACTGCTTCCACAGGGCCCCCAAGGTCTGGAATCGGCCCTTCTTCCACTTTTTCCGTCCCACAGAGGTGGCTTGATACAGCACTCTGGGAACAGCCTATTCGCTCAGAGATTTCTTTCTGTGTCTTACCCTCTTGCTTGAGGGTGTCAATGATGGCCTTCTGGACAGCAGTCAGGTCGGCAGTCTTACCCATGATTGCGGTTTTGAGTAATGAATCAAGCTGGGAGTTTTTAAAAGCCTCAGGAATCTTTTTCAGGTGTTCAGAGTTAATTGGTTGATTCGGATGATTAGGTTAATAGCTCGTTTAGAGGACCTGAACATGATATGCTAATTTTTTGAGATAGGAATTTTGGGTTTTCATGAGCTGTATGCCAAAATCATCAGTATTAAAACGATAAAAGACCTGAAATATTTCAGTTGGTGTGCAATGAATCTAAAATATATGAAAGTTTAAGTTTTATCAGTACATTACAGAAAATAATGAACTTTATCAAAATATGCTAAGTTTTTGAGAAGGACTAGTATAGTTTTACGCTGTGCTCTTCAAATGGCGTAAAAATAAACAAACATTCTCAAATTTCCTACCCCTGCTTCATTATTACAAAAACCACACTGCAAACTATCAAAGCACATCTGTTCAGTCTGGTCAATCGATGCTCATGGCGGAACCACTACAAGAAAAAGAGCTGATGAGATTCAACACTATTCTTGACATCTTCCTCTGACACTTGGCAAATTATTCAGAGATGGAAAAACGAGACGAGAGAGCCATTTAGCCGCGCTCGCACTTGCCATCCGTCTCCTGCAGACACACACACACAAACACATGAACATGTGCAGCAACGGGGCTGCTGTCAGGTGATCAGCATCAGTCGTCGGATCCTCATGCTCCCCGGCGAGGGCAGAAACTAGGCCAGGCCTCAGCAGAGCCGGTACCGCCACTGTGGCCCTGGCCGCGGGAGCTGAGCCTCACGCTCATTAATACACTCCTGACAACGATGTGCTCGCCAGCAAACCCCTGTGACGATTGCTCACAACCGTGGCCCCTTTGCTGCTCACTGGCGTGGGGAATTAACCTGAGAGGGGTGAAGACAGGGAGGGAGGATGGGGTGCTAATAGGCTGAAATTAATCAACAATGCCTGAATCGACAGAGAGGACTCGGTGTGGATTGAGTGCCAAACAACAGCCTGTAAATGCTTATGCCAGAGAAAGTGTACCTGCTCACTTCCTCACACCCTTAACATCTGCAACTTTCTACAGCAGATTGAAATGCAGCCCCTCCTCCTTCAGCACATAATAATGAGACCAACCTTCCAGAAGTTATACTGAAACTATTCCAGCAATAGAGTCATAGGAACTGCTGGTTAGCGGGCAGAAAGTGGAACGGAATAGGTGGTCTGATGTAGCCTAATACATAATCAGGTGATCTACCTGATACAGCAAGTCAAACAATAATGCAAAGTATGAACCAAATTGAGAAAAGCTGTACTGAAGGGAACATGCAAAGTATGTCTAGGAAGCCCAGTAGCGGTGACTAAATATTAATACCACCGAGACACAAGACTAATGACATCATCATGCAACTGAAGCATCAAATTCTTGCAGATCTTGTGAAAATGCTGAACAAATCACCAACAAAAAGTCCCCGAATATGTTCGACAGTCTGGGAAGGGGGAGGGTCATGGCGGTACAGTTACAGAGTATTCTATAATATTTTATAAGGATATGATGAGAAATTCTATTTAAAATCTCACTGAACTGTGATATGCGTTGTTGTAAATACTTTTGTCCTTTCTGAGCTCGAGCCGAAACGTTACACCCTTAGTTACTTTCTACAGGTACTTCCTGGAAAACAAGAAGAAGGAGGACAAATGGGGGGGGGGGGGCAAAAAAACCCAAAAAACACCACCTTACAAAAATTACGTGCACTTGAATAAAACGCTGCTGAAAATATGACTTAAAAACAACTTTCTTCTCTGCATGTACAGATTATTTTATATTCTAAAAAATTGCAGATGCTGGCCTAAACAAGACCATCTTTGAGCTTGGGTAATGCTGTAATGTCCCATTTTGGGTGTGTGCTGCAAGGTTCTCAGCTGTCACGCCAGCAGAAGTCAGCAAGTGTGAAAAGGGAGGTGTTCTTTGAACAGTGTCGAGATGTGTGTCTGGCACTGTCTCTGTCCCGAGCCAACAAAGGACGCCTTTCTCCTGATGGAGTGCTGGTGGCCTGTGTTCTCGGCACAGCCGTGCCTATGAAAGAGCAGCTCTTACCTCCTCGGGAGAGGTGGAACAATAGGCGCCTCAAAGGCTCAGAATAACAGCCTTCAAGCCTGCCAACATGCCACAAATGAGCCGTTCTCCTACTACTTCACCTCCTAGGAAATGGATGGACATCTACATGCGAGCAGAAAGAAATGTGGAATGGGGTGCATAAAATGTAAAGAAGTGTGTAGAAAAAGATAAGATAGACACATGGATTTCCTCCGGCCACATCTCATTAGGCCTGTCTTTAGATAGGGACTTGGGTGGGGACACAGAGAAAGTGGGTCAGGAGGAGATGTTGAAGTTAGAGTGAGAGATTCACAAAGAAAGGAAGGGAGGGAGGTACGAATTCCCCTGATTAGCACAAATGGATCAGTCGCATGCCCCGATGCTTTCATCTGATCTCAGTGGACAATTCAACCTGGGACGTACGCACAGACATGGCTGTGTCTGCTGTATAAATTTTGAATGTTACCTGATCTGCTAAACAATAGACAGCCTGCTATGTGTGGAAAGACCAGCTCAATGACAAGGTTCCAGAGAAATGTCAGGATTCGTCATAGTGTTCGTACATGGGACTCAACAACTGTCATCATATCAGAGCGAATATACGCTGAGACCAACAGAAACATGGCTCTAGGACAACATGACAACTAAAACTCATGTTCTGTACAACATATGCACTTTTCTGTCTTTCTATTTATTTTATTTCAGCGCATCGTACTTGAGGTGGAGCTGAAACAATTGTGGTTAAAAGGTACATTATCAAATTCAGTTCATATGTCCTCATGGTTGGCTCACTGTCAGTTCTGTATAAGAAGCCTTGAAATTTTTTCAGCATAGACACATCCGTAGCACGGTAGAAAAGAAACAGCACACAACACTATTCAAGACAATCAGCAACAGAATGTGTTGATGCTTATACTTTAAGTTTTACTAACAATCACTACGTACAGGCCCCTGATGTGGGAATTACACCAGTCACTGCCCAGCCATTGTATACAATTAGCACCCATTCCACTGACCTTAACCCTTAAATACAATGACCTTCCATAAACTCATTTCAGCATTTGGTCCTGATGTTGGTCATCCTTAAAGCATAATGTGTGTGTATGTAATATGCTTAAGAAATACAAACACTTATTTTAACATAAATGACCATTAAAAATTATAAAACTGATCATTTTATTCCCATGGATTACTAGCAGGACTGAAATGCAGGGAATAGCCATTTTCCCTGGAGATGACGGCAATGCATTGGAGGGGAATGACGTCTCTAGTGGAGACAGGGAGATGTCACATTCTAGTGCTGCTGAGGACGGGAACGCTTCTAGAGATGTGCAGGATGGTAAACCCAATATGGCAACTTGGCTTTCCTGTTGTGGATTTCTTTAGGAGAAATGCGTTCCGTGATTTCTGCACTTGTTGGTTGTGGAGCTGGTCGGTAATATGTTATCCTGCATAGGTGAGTGATGGAGGCCAGCCGATCCAACGAGTTTGTCAATTCCAGGATGGAACACCCAATCAGAAAGGCATCATGTCTCTGAGCATGCCCAGAGTCATAAGACTCACGTGCAAATAAAAAAGTGGGCATGGACTGATGTTGCTGGAGGGAAGTACTGGTGTTATACATGACTGTTTTAAACAGCTGGAAGCACTAATTCACCAAACTTGAAACAAAACATGCATCTACAGTTTTTCAGGTTCTATTAAAACACAATATGCTTTATGGACTCTATTTATCAGGGAAAATAAATAAACCCTTAAAAAACCCATTATACTGTAAAAAGTGGGCCATTCCAAACATTGAAAAAACAGCAAACATGGCAGTGCTTATAATAAAGTGCTGAGGTATATAAAATTCATTCATATACTGTCCATGAGCATACACTTGTCTGATGTATGTAAACACAATGTAGCATAATGTGAAGATGTCCATAATCTTATTTTATTCAGAAGTTAACAAGTGTATATTAGATTTGTTACTGTAATATCAGTATACTGCTATTTTTGCCACCATCTTGTCTTTTATGAATCGATAAACTCATGTCCTATTTGAGTAATTTCGTGCACTCAAGAAAGTGAAATGGACTCCAAATGCCAGCCTTTTCAAATAGACTACTACAGGGGTTCTCAATCCTGCTCCTGGAGATCTACCTTCCAAAAGACATTTGCTTCAACCCTAATCATGCAATCATCTAATCAAGATCTGACTGGATCTTACAGGTCACATGGGCCACATTAGGGTTGGAGATCATCATCTGGAAGGTAGATCTCCAGGAGCACTACCCCTGGACTACTACAAACTATTGATCAGACTTTAGTAAATTGAAACTTCCAAAATATAAGTAAAAACCAGCTGATGATGAAAATATCTCTTTTCAGGGCAACAGGAGAGTTTGGAAGGCTTTCCTCTCATTTCACTGTAATGAGGGCTACAACCCACTCACTAGAAGATGACAACTGGTGCTGACAAGACATAGAAAACTCTCTTAGCAGTAATATAATGTGTCCACTCATTAAACGTGCATCCTCTGGCTTGTTTATGTCTGTCTGAACTTCTGAAAAGAGACTTTCTGACAATCAGAATCATGGTCATATGTGGGATAAATGTGATATGATGAGAATTTGTGATTAAAAAGGAACAGTGTAGGAGCTTAAAAATTATATATTATACACACACACGGATCCCTCACTTTCCGCAGTTAATTGGGACCGAGATACCCCCGCGACCACCAAATTGCGTGAAGTAGAATCAACCCCCCCCCCCCCCGACTGACATATATGTACATGTACTGTGTATATAATATCAATAAATACATATTCGATACTATAAATGCTTATAATGACAAACATTATTTTTTTTAATGCATAAGATATAAACACACACATACAGACATGCATACATGCACTCAGAACCGCACCTCTCAAAAAAGTAAGCAGTTTTGATGGGAGGTATTGGGTTGTTTAGGGTTTTTTTTTTGCATAATTGGCCTTGATTTTGCGGCATTTTCCTTAACCTTTGCCCCTACTCCTTAATTTCCTTATTTTTTTTAATTCAATGAATATTGGGGGGTGGGGGGGTTGAAGCAACGCACTGAAGCCGCATGAATTGAAGCACAAAGTAGCAAGGGATCCCTATAATTTTATATATATATATATATATATATATATATATATATATATATATATATATATATATATATATATATATATAAATAATACACACACCTTTTCCTTTCAGCCTTTCCCCTTTTCTTGGGGTCGCCACAGCAAATCATCTGATTCGCACATTTGATTTGGCATAGGTTTTTACATCAAATGCCCTTCCTGTCACAACCCTTTAGCAAGGGGCAGAAACACGCTGATGGCTTTGCAGCCTACTCTTTTTGAAAGTCAGCAATGGTTCTTTTCCTTGTCTCTCACCGTACACAGTGAGAGACATGACCGGCCTTTGATAACCCAGTTAGCTGCACTGGGGGGGGACAGTGACAACATTGTGGAGAGTGGGACTCAAACCCCCAACCCTAGGATCAGTGATCCAGCGTGCTATACCACTAGGCCACCACTGTCCATAATATATTGTATATAAAATCAAGAAAGAAAGAGAAAAAAGAAAAAGAAATCACAGTGGAGCCACTTTGCTGAGAACTTGGTACTAAATACAGAGTTGATTGAAGATCGCACAGGGAGCAAAAAGCCCAGAAATGGATTTCAGATAAGAGTAATTATAGAGGGCTCCTACAGTCACCATCCCCAACTGTCACAAAGTCACCTGAAATTTCTGTAAAAGCTAATGCAGCACTCCATCAAATATTAAAAACAGACTGTGCAGTTTCAGGCTCAATATGTTGAGCTGCCTTAGCTTGTTTCATTTGGGTGTTTTAATTTATTTTTTAATTACTAAACATTTTTAAATGAACTAAAAAAACCTCTCACAAGAATGTTCAGATGATATCCTGAGTGATGTGTTAGCAATGTTAAAATGTATTCTGATTAATGACAAGTAAAGGAGCAGCACGGTTGCATAGATGTTAGCAAGGTCTTCCTGGGTTCGAGCCATGTGCCAATCAGGGATGTTTCTACGTGGAATATGGACGTTCTCAGTGTGCTTGTGTAGTTTTCTGCCATTTACTCTATTTTACTCCCACAGTCCAAATACATGGTCTTGGATAGCTCAGTCGCTATTCGAAGAGCCTTCTGGAACAAATTGTGGTCGGAAACCGAGGTTTGCTTGTAACACTCTTACAAATTCGTGAACACCACAATCCTGCGCACTCAAGGTCGTCTCACAGCTGACTGAGGAATGTGTGACCAAGCGGTGTTGCATCAGACAACGCCACAACAAGTATAGAACACGTTCTGAACAGCAGCAGCTCGCGTCTCGTACTTAACATTTTTTGAAAGAGGACCATATGGTCCTGCTGGGTGTTAAAGGGTTAAGTGGTTCAGAAAATGAATGAATGAGTCCAAAGACATGCACATTAAGCTAATTGGTTGTTCCAAACTGCCCGTAGTTGTGGATGAGTGTGTGAGCGGCTGTATGTGTGTTGCATTGGTCTCTCGTGAGCTGTTTAGGACATACCCAATGTCAGCTGAAATATCTACAGCCCAGTCTTACGATGACCTTAATAGTAGACTGAAGCGGTTCAGTAAATAAGCAGGGTAAGATGAGTACAGGTTTAAGTGTGTGTGCTTGGGCATGCATGGGTATCGCCTTAAAAACCGTATACATCAATATTGATTTGAGATTAAAATATGAACATGAGACAACAGATCAGAATTTCAGATTTCATTTCCAGATATTTACATCTAGATGTGTTAAAACAACGTCCCACATCGCACCTTTTGTTTAAAATCCACCCATAATGGTGCATGGGGCTGATGGATGGTTCTTACTGTCCAGCTGTTCCATAAAAAAAGTGATTATTTTAACAAACAGGCTTATAAAAAAAAAAATCATGAATTAAATTGATTAAAATCAAGCCAACAACTTGTGTGGGCTCCACAATTTAAGTCAGCCACCTGCTTCACTTTCAGCACTAATGTTAACTTTTTGCTCAACAAAATACCTGATAAAATGTTTAATTAGCCATTGAAATTAATTAGGTCGTAAAAATATCTTCGATGCACTCAAAGTAGTTCTCTCTCATCTAAGCCTGCTGGACATTGAACCTTGTGCAAAAAATTAAAAGAAAAGTCACTGAGCCAGCAAAACTACAAATGCTTCTCAGTTTGTTTCCTCAGCTGGAGCATCTTCTTTCTGGGAGATGTTTTTAATCAAGAGCTAAACTGAGAACTGTGAAATCCGGTCCTGAAGCATTTTTTTTTCTGGGATTGTATCAGCTGACTCCCGCTGCATCATCCACTTCCAAAATCTGGTCTTCAAAGTGGAATGGAGAAATGTGATGTCATTTTCTAAACCGTTTTATTCATTTATAAGGACCGCAGGGAGGCAGGAGACAATTCCAGCTAACCCTGGGTGAAGGTGAGGTACACTTTAAACAGTCTGCCAGACCATCGCAGGGCCAAAACACAAGCACAACCATTCACACCTAGGGGCAAATCAGAAATCACGAATTAGACTAAAAGTGCATGTCTCTGGACTGTGGGAGGAAACTAACTACCTGAAGAAAACCCACACAAGCCTAAGGAGACCAGTTATACTATACTGGGCTCAAACCAAGAACCACCTTGACGTAAGGCAGAAGTACTATCCACTGCACCACCTGGAATAGGGAAATGATGCGCCGTGCTTTAACAGGTGCCACCCGGTCTGGACACCAGGCTCACACACACTCTTTATGCCTTCACACTAGTGACAGGCATGGTCAGAGGCTGTATGTTGTCAGGTTGCACATTTGTCCGGTCAAGGTCATTCTGACAAGGTTAAAGGTGATCCCATCCAGGAACTCTGGAGAAATAGTCCATACAGTATTTGCAATGTCCCCGTTCATTGTGACAAGGTCAAAAGGTCAAAAAGATAAAGTGATGTGCCTGGACACCTACACACCCCAAAGGCCATGTATGCAAAATTTAAAAAATGATGTGTTCAGCAGTTCTTGAGGGCTAGCACAAAACAAATTTGAATCTGGACCCAGACATAAGCAATGACAATACCCTGACAGCCTGAAGGCTGAGGGGTGACCAGTCAATGAACAGGATGACACCATCACAAACCCCTGTACAAAGGAATATAGAGATTAATCACAAGGCAGTGGTGGCCTGGCCAGCCATGTCTCTCACTGTCTATGGTGTGAGGCATGTAAAAGAACTATTGCTGACTTTGGCCAAGAGTAGGCTGCAAAGCCATCAGCGTGTTTCTGCCCCTTGCTAAAGGGTTGTGTCAGGAAGGGCATCCGACGTAAAAAACCTATGCAAAATGAATTTGCGAATCATTAATATGACTTCCATGAAGATGGAGGCAGATGATTCGCTGTGGCGGCTTCCGAAAGGGAACAGCCGAAAGGAAAAGATGATGAAGAATCACCACAAGATGCAAATCCCCCACTAACTTCCAGAAACAGGAGGCCAAACACAAAGATTCGCAAAGAAATACAATTTGTTGGTGTCCGTGGGTCATCAGCTTAATGCACTTATTAGAAGCACAGAATATGCAAATACATTCAAATACAAAGCCAAAATTCTGAACCATCGTCTGATTCGTCTTCAGCACATAGTGACTGACGTCTGGTCATTCCAAAAATATGGGATATTTTCAAAAAACTATTATATAAAAATAGGGCGCTGGATCACTGATCCAAAGGTTAGGGGTTTGAGTCCCACTCTCCACAAGGTTGTCACTGCCCCCCCCCCCCCCAGTGCAGCTAACAGGAAGGGCATCCGACGTAAAAACGTCTGCCAAATCAAACGTGCGAATCAGATGATTCGCTGTGGCGACTCTCGAGTAAAAGGGAAAAAGCCAAAAGGAAGACAGACAATATAAAAATATTGTCACTGTCCCCCCCAGTGCAGCTAACTGGGTTATCAAAGGCGGGCCATGTCTCTCACTGTCTATGGTGAGAGACATGTAAAAGAACCATTGCTGACTTTCGTAAAGAGTAGCTTCAAAGCCGTCAGCGTGTTTCTGTCCCTTGCTAAAAAGGGTTGTGACAGGAAGGCCATCCGACGTAAAAACCTCTGCCAAATCAAACGTGCGAATCAGATGATTCGCTGTGGCGACAGATAGAATATCATACAGAACATTGTATACAACAAACAAAATACCCACTTCTTGGCTTGTAATAAATTGTGAAAACATTCATCGTCTGTGGCCAAGATGGCCCGAGTTACCTGGTCGAGTCAAGTGTACAGTGGGCAAGTTATGCACCCAGCTGGGTCCTGAACCCAAGACATACTGACCTTAAGGTCAGGAATCCAGAAGAGGCCAACAAGTGCAGTGCCAGCCTGAAGGAAAGAAGGGGGGATAAATTATTCATAATTTAGTTGCCCTTTACCGGGTGTTCATCACACATGCAGAGTAGAACGGAAGTGGATGCAAGAGGCACTGGGTGCTGATGGGGGCAGAGTTGAGCTCTTTCCAAATTACAATGTGCCAGAGCTGATAAACAAGCTTTACTGGAGAGTAAACCTGACATTAAGTAATATCCGTCATATAGTGCTATAACATTGAACTAATAGCCTACCCAAGAACTGCTGGAGATGATCTCTGCAGTGAAAGAGGCTAGTTTGCCAAGAGGTCTTCAACTAAATGTAAAGAAAGCATTTCATAACAGACTTAGCCTCTTGTTACAAATGAATGTGTGTGTAGAGACGGGATCAAGAGCGGAATTGCCATGGCACATATAGCAATTCTGAACATGCCCATGATCTGGAAAAGTAGGGGAGTCGGTATCAAACTTCTTGCTGGCCTACTTCAGCCAACTGCATTTGTTATTGCTTCACATGAATATTAATCCAGTGCCATGACAAAAAGGATCAAGCAACAGTTGATGCCTTTGAGATGTGGGCATATCGTTAGGGTGCCGAGAGTTCATTGGACTGCAATGAAGGCAAACAAATGGGTCCTTCAGAAGATAGGAGGAAATGGTTTGATGTTAAGACAGCAGAGGGTAGTCAGAAAGATAACATTTTAAAAAAATGTGGTAAGATGAAGATATAATAAATAACCCACACCTGTGGTGGTGGTGCGGTACTTCTATACTGAATACCAGACTGGGTGTCGATGACGGCCTGGTGTCAGGTTCTATAGCTTCATGTGTCATCTGACTCCAAAGCTATAAGAGCAACATTTCTGAGGTAAAATGTGTAAAATAAAAATTGAGATTAATTTTTAGATGCACAAGATAAACTCCGAGGCTCTACATCAGGCTAACACTACACCAGGGGTTCTCAAAAAAATTGGTATAATTCAAGAAAAGTGTTTGAAATGTCCACCAGTTAGCAGTAGGGGCATCGAGTGCATTAGGACCCTCCAGCCTATTTGGAGGTCATAGGGCACCGTAGTTAGTATACGTCACTGCAGAGCATATATCAGTCCACGGTAGCAGGCAGTGACGGATTTGAGGTAGGTGTGTGTCTTTCCCTAGCCACTGTGAAATGTAGTTGAGCCATACCCAGGCCTTGCGACCTAGTTGGTAGTCCCTAGGCTTGACAGAGGGGATCTCATTGAATGTGTGGGGGTGGGTGTCTAGTGTAGTGTCTTTTCAGTATTGTAACTCTAATTGTAAAGTGTTGCCGCAGAATACACTGAGGGGCTGCAGCATCGTCAGAACAGGAAACCAGGCTGCTTCTCTCCCTAGCCTTCCTTGCTGGTGTGATCGTGCTGAGAATCTCTACATGGTGATCTTAGTAGCGCGTCCAGTGCGAATAATCTCAGCAAACCAACTTCACTCATTGAGGGTTTTGCATGGCTATTTATAGAGCAGCAGAGTAACAGGGGTTTATCTGAGGAAAACAAAATATAGTTTTCATATACACTACCCACCACATTACTGCAGTGGTCATAAAAAAGGCATGCACCCAAAATATAGATACAATCATCCCTCTACTTACGAAAGCCTCTGAATACAAAAAATCCAGGTTACGAAAAACATTTTCCTAAATTTTCGTCCTCTTTTTATGAAAAGCACCAAACGTGCCATTCAAAAATTCAAACGCACCATTCACAAATTCAAACAATGCGCGAGTTGCTCTCATTGACAGTCTCCCAACATCCCACCCCACTGGCCTCCCATTGGCCAGGAGGCAGCTGAACTGTACCCGTATTTCCTGTTTATCACACGCTTGAGAGAGGAGAGTTGAACAGGAATGTTGGCTCGTGAGTTCTCTTGGAGACTTATCATCAGTGTTGTATTTCGTGATCCATCATGGACCCGGAAAATACAGAAAAGCGGAAATACAGTGACGGAGGCGATTATTTCGGAACGATACTGAATCAGAAGGAAAACAGAGTGCTCCGTGGGACAAGACCCCTGATCTTGCAAGGAAGCAAGTTAATATTGAATCAGGACCTGTGATCTTTCAAACAGGTACTGTAATTCCGCTTTAAATACAACATCCCGTCCATTTAAACATTTAAATAAAATTGTTCCGTCAGTTGCGCACTACGTATGGGTGGAGCCTGCATTTGGTAAAACACACCAGAGAGAGGGAGAGTTTTGTGTGTGTGAGAGAGAGAGAGAGAAAGACAGAGAGAGATAGCGAGAGACAGTGTTGTGTGTGTATGTGCGTTAATAAATGTTTAATAATGGTTTTAATTAATAAATGTTAATAAAATGTTTAAATAGTTTAATAAACAATTTTGTTTTACTTTTAACACATATTTCATACACAATTGGTGTACTTTTATCATTTTTAAAGGGTCTATGGGGTAGTCTTGGGAGCCTGGGAACGAATCACGCATTTTACATGTAAAATGCGCCTCTACTTACGAAAACTCGAGGCTACAAAAAAGGCTCTGGAACAGATTACTTTCGTAAGTAGAGGGTCGACTGTACTGTACAATGAAAGATAAAAAAAAAAAAATTCCCTCTGTAGGATTGGCAGCAGAAAAAAAGGACATAGAATTACATGCTTAATCTCCTCTGGTCAATTTCAGTCTCTTTCATTCATCTGTCAAGCCTGATACTCCTACCAGGGTTCATGGGGAAGCTAGTGCCCATCTTCGCCAGGACTTGGACAAGGCTAAGTACAACTTCAAAAGTTGATCAGACCATCACAGGGTCAACACACACAAAACCATACACACTCACATGTAGGGGAAATTCGGAACAGCCAATTGGCCTACTGTGCATGTCTTTGGCCCGAGGGAAGAAACCGGAGTACCCAGTAAAAACACATACAAGTACAAAGAGAACATATACATAACTTTACACAGAAAAACCCAAACATTGGACTTAAAAACAGGAACTTCTTGCTGAAAGGAGGACGTGCTCACCACGACGCCACCCTGATCAGATTCACTTGATCTATTCAGAAGAAGAGGAGCCTGTAAACTAATCGCTTATATTTAGCAATAAAAGGGAAATGTTTACACCATTGTGTCATGCAAGTCACTTGTATGGACCTTTATAATAAAGTAAACTATCATGTAGTGTTAGTATATGTGAGCCACGCCACCGAAAGTAGGTTCTTGGGTCCAAAAATGAGATTTTTACACAGTCAGAGGAGGCCCAAAACTGCAAAATGCAGCAAAAAGTTTGTCAATACCTTGAAAACTGACCGAGCTATGCCATTTCTTGTTTCAGCACTCATCTAAAAATTTCAAAAGACGTTTTAGAGAAAAATGAGCACAGAGATTGCACTTCTTCCAAGATCATTAGTCCTTAACAACCAAACATTATGTACTTCAGCCATATAAACTTTTAGAAAAAATGTCTAGGAAGAGATAAGAGAAATCATCCTCATTTTAATCTGACACGCCCTTTTTAAACCCATAAGTCGCCGTGGTAACCCCCCAAAATTAACAAAAAACGGCTATTTTTTTCTTCATTTCTGTTTATTCCAATAAGATCAGTGTGCATCTTTTTGACCATTAGATAAAGGTTCAAATGCCTTCAAATGATACTGATTGAAAAAAACACTGTTGGGTCCAAACAGTCACACTGAAATTAAGAAACATAAGATAACCATATAACAAAACTCTCTGAACTCTTTATACAAGTAAGCTTCATCAAATCTGCGCTCAGCATCATCATCTATATCCTGCTCAGCAGATAAAATCACATCTTCACAAACACCAGTCATCACACTTTTATTAACAGATGCCTCTTCATCAATATCAAAATCTCAATCCACACAGCTGGCGGCATCATCAGTTTGTTTATATATAAAAGGTATGAAACATTTAAGTATTTTTCAGGTCTTGACCAGTTTTTGTACAAAACTAAACAACCCACGATCCAGCATGTCCAGTCCAGACAAGATTACACACAAATTAAATGATCAAAAAAAATTTCCATAATCGAATTTTGCATGCAGAGAAAAATACTCACCGACAAATTACCAATACTCATACAATACTCAAGATTCTAAAGTACATAATACTGAGCACATGGGATTTTCTTTGACTGAATTGCAATGGAATCATGTCTTTTTCTTAATATTCCAGCAGACCTGAAGTGTCTCACACACACACACACACACACACACACACACACACTGTAAGCAGTGCTCATTTGTGCATCGATCGCACCATTTGCAATCCTTTGCTCCACTCCCTTCATATACTGTATTTTCTTCCATTCAAATTGCACTAGTTCATCTGGATACTGCTTATTTAACCGTTTGCACACTGTGTGTGTGTGTGTGTGTGTGTGACAGAGAGACAGAGAATCTCCTTCAAAGCTGAATTCCAGCATGGAATTTAACATCTATACTAATGCTGCTAGACATCACAGATGACATTTCACTCTCCTTTTCCAGAAATTATGAGTATTCACAATCTTATAAATAAACTTACTTACTGTTCCACATGCGGTATAGTAGAGTCAGGAAGTAAACGTGTGACAGGCACTGAGCATGTGCAAGCCCAAGTTCACCAATCAGGGTGCTTGTTTCAGATCTTCCTACTAGCCTAGGCAACTAGCCTGCATTGTTTACGTGCATATCGTCTTTATTTCTTTATTTTATTCACTGAAACGACGTTTTAATATCAAAACAGTATCCAAAATGGAGAGAGGACTTCACAACCGTTCTTCTGGTGCATGGATTATAGTGTGTTTTGTACCGAACTCGGTGAATAATTGCAAAGAAAACTGGTAAGTTTGCTATTGTTTCTATCTAGTTTTATGAGGGTACCAGTCAGAAAAATGGAAATAAGAGACATTTTTAGTGAGTTTTAGTCAATTTCACTTGAGCAAGTGATAGTTGAATACTTATTTTAATGGTTTATGCAAAACTCCGAATTTCGATAAAAGAAAAAATAATAAATTTTTTTTTATTTTACTTTTTTGGCCATTTTCTCAAAAGTAGTCCATGCGACAAGCACCTACATTCGGTGGAGCACCTCACATGTAGAATATCAGCTTTTGTATTTGCCATAGAAGATCTACAGAGATTGCAGCTTAAAGGTGTTGGACTTTACTCATCACTCCTTTCACGCTAAACCCACCAAATTTTAGATCTTTGATTCTGTTAAAAGAAGCCACTCCAGACTTTCCTGTTCTTTTTACAAAGAAATTGCTCATTGCTAAACAAAAGGAAAATTGCTCAATTGATAATATTAATAATAATAATACATTTCCATTTCTGAAATGTTCCAATTTACATAAAATAATTTTGTTTGTTGACTCATTGGTTGTAATTGGCCCCCTTTCATTTACCTTATTTTCCGGACTATACATCGCTCCAGAGTACAATCCTATTGGCCAAAAAATGCATAATAAAGAAGAAAAAATATATACAAGTTGCACTGGACTATAAGTTGCAAACTCATGGAAACTGTCTACCTTGGCTTGAAAATCTGCAGGCAGTTTTTATGACGTTGTGGTCCTTGCTCTGATAGAGAGGCGGTTGCGTTGCATGAAGTGGTAACACAAAGAAAGTGCTCACGCAAAGTAATTTATATTCATCTCCTTGACAACTACCTGGACATGGAGGCACAACTACACTGTTGACAAGCCTCTCCCTGATGCATGTTGCTCAAGCACGCATGTAGCTTTTAGCCCATCTAGCTTTCAGCCCGCGATTAGCTTTTTTGTTGTTGTGTTCTCCTGTCCCACACAAGTTTCTTGTTCACTCCAAACTTTCTGCTGCTTGATTACCATTTTCTGCTGCATATTTCACTACTTTCAGCTTATAATCTGCAGAATAGGATTTTCTTTTTGGGGCCATTTCTTCAGTGGTGGGTGAGCAGGTACTGGTACCCAAGGCCAGAGTGCCCTCTTGTGGTTCTGAGTGTAAAAATAAACATTATGAAATTATGTCTTATTATTATGACGAACAGAATTACAGTATATGTAACATACAAATTATTCTGGAGTATAAGTCGGACCTTCAGTCAAAGTATGAAAAAATGTGACTTATAGTCCAGAAAATACAGTACATAGTTTGTTACTTTTCTTTCTCTCCACAACGTCCAAAGAAAAATGCATCAGTGCATGTCCCCATGAGCTGAACTATCTGACCCATGCTCGAACCCAACCTCTTTCTCAATCAGCTGCTGCTGTCTTTCCTTATATAGCAGTGAAATTACATACCCTAGAATTCAACTGCTTTAGCTGTGTTTGTTAAACTACTTCAGAATATTTAAAAAAGTTATCCTTCCAAAAAAAAGAAAAAAAAATGATCAAGAGGAAACAATTGGTCGAAGTTTTAGAACGTTTTCCCCTTTCCCAGTTATTAATAAACCGTATGGTGTTTAATGTCTCTGTTCTTTAAATTTTGATAAAATAAATAAAAGTTAAGAAAACAGTTTGAGGTTTAAAAAGAAAACATGGAATTTAAGTCTTCAAAAACAATTTAATCTCACTTTTTGACTAATCAAAGTTGTCTCCTTTTGCAGATATTACAAATGAACGTTCTTTCAACCATAGAGATGTCTAGAAGGGTTTCCCAACACACACGTGTTACACGTGTTGGCTGCTTTGATTTCAACCTTCTGTTCACCACCTCCCAAACTAGCTCTATGGGTTTAAATCTGGAGACTATGCTGCCATGTCATGACTTCTTTTCATCTGAGTCAGTTCTAACATCAATAACTTTTGTTCATTTTCCGGCTCCCTCCCATTGGCTATCTCCCAACATCCCGCCCCACTGACCTCCCATTGACTAGGAGGGATGACGCAGCCACTCCCATTGGCTATTATGGAGCTGTATCCCCATAATACCCATTATACTTTTCGTGTAAAGGACAGAGTTACTGTTGTTTCATGAGTTTTGAGTGTGCTCATTGCAACTTCATTTTTTGGCTCAGGCTTTTTGCCTTGCATAAACATTTGTAAGATAACTCTGCTAAGACATGGTCAACACGAAGTAAGTACCTTAAAAGGTATGCTTTTATAATTTTTAAAGGGTTTAGGGGGGTAGTTTTGGGGGTCTTGGAACGAATCATGCATTTTACATGTAAAATGCGGTTCTACTTACGAAAAATACAGGTTCCGAAACTGCCTCTGGAACGGATTAATTTCGTAAGGCAAGGTACCACTGTATTAAAATATTCCTCAAGCCATTCCTGGACTTGCATTCATGAGCCAGGAATGAAAACGATGGAACAAGGAGATTGATCTTTATCCCAGGACTTCCAAACAAAAAAAACTTGGATATTATGTTTTTAAAAAAATCTCTCATGAGGAGGCTGTGACCTTGAACTCTGACCTCCAAAACCTAATCAGTTTATCCATGAATCAAGGTGGGTATACGAGATAAAATTAGGGGTGTCATTGAAAACCTATTATTGGTATCGATATATTGATAAAAAAAATTTCCGATGCATCAATACATTGGAATATTGCTGCACTGTTCCATAAATGCATTAAATAGAACAGACTAAGATATATTACAGTAGTTTGAATAATGCTTTGAATACTTGATGACCGCAAAAGTGGTGAAGCATGCTTCATGGCAGTGCGAGTGTTGTGTACGACAGTTGTTTGTGCTGCCGGCAGTGCCAGCATTTTAAAAAGCCAAGAAGGAGATGATGCAGATTCACTTTCTGACTGCTCAGAGCAAATTTATTCATCTACTTTCAATGCCATGTCACTGTGGCGCGAAGCTGAGAGCCAATCCTTTCTGTGTGGGTGGGTCCGATACCTTGAAGCTCTAATTTTATTGGACTCACACGCTGCAGTGTTTATGTGCCAGGAAGTGCGTTCCAAATTTGGCAATCAGCTGGTCTGCGGGTTGAAGTTTTTCCATGTCCGTCCATTTGTGTTTGCTTGCCAGCGGTGCTTGGCTTCATGGAAATGAGCCGATCAAAATGAGGGAAATTTCTCTTTACTCAAACAACATGCGCAGTCTGTGGCTGTTATAATCCAATAAAATTGGAGTTTGAAGCTATCGGACCCGCCCACACAGTGGAGTACAGAAAGGATTGGCTCTCCACTTCGTGTCACAGTGACGTGGAATCGAAAATAGATGTATAGATTCAGAAGATGCACATATCTGCATTATCCAGTGATAAGTGTCTCTTGTGCAAAATGTTCCGTGCTGTTGAGAACACGCGCTCTGACGGCACACTAGAAGCAGGGACGTACCATTTACTAGGGGTGTCATTGAAATGGCATTTACTACAGACGCTGTCATGAACACAGGAAGCTATAACGTTAGCAGTATCGATACCCCCTTTTATAGGTATCGATTATCGACCGACATAATTATATCGGCGATATTCCGATAGTCAATGACATCCCTAGATAAAATTGAAGTAAAAATGCCCTTACAGACAAATGGACAAGTTGACATAATGCTTCTGGCCCTGGCTACTTCTGGAGAGGGGGAGGAAAAAAAAAGTTCTAGAACTTATGTACATACATGCTGCTACTTTGACACCAAAATGAAACACTGACTATTTTCTGCGTGTTTTTTTAGGTGGTTAAAAAGTGTTCAAAGTAATTAAAGCTGTAAATTAACCCACTTGTGTGTTCTATGGTCGATCAGTTGTTTTATCTCGACGATAGACACCTTAAATAAACACAGCAGTGTTTAAACAGCTGATAAGCGACTACTCCACGCGCATGAGTCAATCTGATACTGCTACTTGTTCACAGGGAAGTTAAAAACTAAACAAGGAATTCAATCAACCCTCAACTCTTTACTATCCTACCCAGCAGACCGAGCACTTACTCCGACCGCAAGACCATTAAACCCAATCCCACTCGCTCTATGCTTTTCACCTCAGTGTATTATATAGAGTTATGGACTTACTGGAAATTATCACATTTGACCATGATTGGTGTGTAACCCATTGCCTGAGTTTGTTGCCAAGCAAAAGGTAATGTGTAAATCCAATATTCTGACCGTCATAAATGCACCGTACATCTCTTTGTGTACCGAGTGCACTAGTGTGTTCTCACTAAGTAGAACTATACAACTACGTGATCCAAGACATACCAGTAGTGCTGACACATGCCTTGACTCAACAGCCATTAATATGGATGTGGCACAAACGTGTCTTCTACTCTGAACTGTCAAGCAGAAAATGACCACAAAGGGCCAGAAAGCATTACAAGGGCACAGTCAACCCCACCAAGTATGTCAAAACGACCACTCAACTGGAGAAGAAACAGCCACCAACTGTCTGCTTCGGTGAGCCAAGGTACACAAGAGTAAGCGCATTTAGGTAGCCCAGGCTGAGAGAGTCACCTCCCATGACAGACAATGCCAACACCTCCCATGACAGACAATGCCAACACCTTCAGCAAATCATCCGACAATCTCTATATGTTTGGGGAAGACTGGGCTTATCAGACAAAAACGCTTCCTGTAATATTTGGATACAGGGCCAGCGCTCAGTCTAAGGAACCCGAGGCATGTGGCAGACTCTTTTCCCCCTTCATACTGCACATATAAAATGGGCTACAAAAGCGCAAGGCAAAGCCAGCAGTGCATGAGATGCAGACATATGGGTGGAAGCAGCATCCAACTGTTCCACTTTCGTTGGTCAGGAGTAATGAGGCAGACATACAAAAAAAAAAAAAAAAAAAAAAAAAATATGATCAGTCTTATCTCACCTCTGAGCCTGGAGTAGCTTCTGATGAAATGTCCGATGGCCCAGGCTTCTCTCTTTTTACGTTCAGTGGTTCACAATGGCTCAGTTGCCAACACTGCCAACTCACAACGATAAGATTCTGAGTTTGAATCTGGTGGTTGGCAACATCCTCAACGGGTTGCATTGTCGCCGTGTAATTGGGTTTCCTCACACATCACCAAACCATGTATATCGGCTTACACGCAAGTCGTTACTCTAAACGGCCGATCTGTATGAATGGCCTAGACAGAGTTGCACAAGCTCGTGTAGTCATGGCGCCACTCCCAAGACGGGTTACGGTCTTTTTTTTGTTACCTGTGCCAACATTCCACTTGGTGATTTGAATAAACAAAACAAAAAAAAAAAGGACAGCATGGAAGAATGAGCATGGCATGTTAATAACATTGGTTATTTATAGAAGTGATGCCCTATCTCGAACATCCACCTCACCGCAGGGGGGTTACAACTCCGTTAATCCGAAATTTCCATCCCCAGTGTTCTCATCAACAGAGATGCACATTACCACATTAACTTATTAACCCTGCAAAACAGCCCGCCATGAGCCCACCCCACACTTCCCCAAATAATTAACAAGGCCTGCCAGTGGCATCACATGCCTGATGGACTGGTTGCACCGCCTGGAGATGAACAGTCTCGAAACGGAGTGATCATTATCACTCCTAATAGCATTCCAAATTAAACAGAATTTTTTAAAAACTGTTCTTTAAAAAGGTCGGGGGAAATCCCACTGTGCCTCCCTCTCTGGCCACATCAGGACGGCTTCCAGGGCCTGCAACAGGAGACGACTGTGCAACGTGAAAGCCATCTTTATATAAAAACACATCTCAGGACATTTTAATTCTACCACTAATCCTCATATACTGCGACAAAAAAAAAATCCCGAGCTTTCCATTAAGCTTAAAATGGATTCAGATATGAACCATAGACTAAAAATATTTTGCTCATTTTTCCTGAGAGTGGAATGGAGTTAAGAATTGTGAAACGACATCCCAGTGTCAGCGAGAAATCTTCCCAAGTGTGCCTTCAAAACGAAAATCACAACCATTCTTTTGCATATTTAAAGTACTGAATACTTACATTTTCCACCCTGGAAGGGATAAATTTCAAAATGAAGACTTACATATACAGGTACATGCCTGAAATATATATAATTTCAACTTATTCATTTTCAATTTTCTCTCGCTTGCATGTTTTCCCTCCATTTTGATGTTTATCTGATACATCTGGCTCAAAGCAAGAGGGTCTTGGGCTCGGGCCGCAACCTTGGCCATTTCTGTATGGAGTTTGCATTGTTGTCTCTAGGGAAGTAGTGGCAAGGAGCAGGATCACTGATCCCAAGATTGGGGGTTCGAGCCCCCCTCTAAACGGGTTATCATTGCTGTCCCCCCAGTGCACCCAACTGGCCGGCCATGTCTCTCACGGTCTATGGTGAGAGATTCTTGTAAAAGAACCATCGCTGACTTTCGACAAGAGGAGCTGCATAGCCATCAGCATGTTTCTGCCCTGCGATGGCCTAGCGAGCTGTCCAGGGTGTACTCCGCCGTCGACCAGAGTCTGCTGGGATGGGCACTAGCCTCCCCGCGACCCTAATCAGATTTAAACAGTTCAGAAAAAATGAATGAATGAATGTTCTCCATAAGCTTGCAGGGGTTTTCTCCATGTATTCAGGTTTCCTCCAATAGTACAAAGACATATTTTAGGATAATTGGTTGTTTCAGATTGCCGTGTGTTTGCTTACTACCTGCAATGATCTGGCGAGCTGCTCAGGGTGTACCTTGCCTTCACTCAGTGTCGGTAAAGATGGGCACCTGCTTCTCTTCAACTCCAGTAAAATAAAGCTTTTCTGTAAATGAGTGAGTGAGTGAGAAAGGGGGCGTTCACTTTTTTTTTTTCTTCTGATGATGCTAGCCTGTCTCAGACTGAGGAGATCCGGCTGAGCTGCGAGGCAGGCAGTTAAAACCCTGTACTGTATTCATCATTTAGGATGGGCCAATCAATAAAACCTGAATCCTACCAAGTTCTGAAGAGCCACGAAGTCATTTAGGGACAAACATTGCACTGCAACTTGAGAAATAGATCAGTCTCAAATTTTTACCTGCAATAAACTGACAGGTGGTGTGTGTGTGTGTGTGTGTGTGTGTGTGTGTTATAAACTCGTTAATCCAGATGCACTGCAATCATAAACAAGCTGATCTCACCTCAAGGTCAGTGGCAAGGTGAAAGCATAACCTCTCTCACTCACATACTCATTCGCATAAGTCACTAGGGCCACGGGGAGGCTGGAGTCTATCTTAGCCAATAGTGGGCAAACTCAGGGTACACCCGGAACCATCACCGGGGCAATCTGGAACAGCCGATTAACCTAATATGCATGTCACTGGAGGAAAACCGATCCACTGCAAACTCTACACAGAAACGTCCGAACCGAGCCTGGTACTCGAACCCAGGACCTTCTTGCTGTGAGGCAGGCATGCTAAACACTATGCCGCCCTGAAAGCATCACCTGCAACATGGAATTTTTGATTAGTTGTTATTTCTGGGAGAACTTTATGGGGGACGGTTTCTCAGGGAGGCTTCCAGAAAACAGGATATACAGTACTGTACCCAATACAGCCCTTTTCTTCAGTGGACTGGTCCGGTAGTAGTCTCCTGTGACGTCACAGTTTTCTTCTTTATTTTAAACATGCTCATCCTGCATATCATTTCAGTATTTGTCCTTACAGCACAAGTTATGGTTCACTGGGGTCTCAATACAAACCTACACAGCTGTCCCTCCTTCATCATCATCATCATCATTATTATTATTATTGCTGCTAAAACCACTGTGTAAATAAAATAAGCTCATTATATCTCGCTCTGTTCACTACATCTACCTTCCCATCGATAACAACAGGCATTTGTTTATGTAAACACACCCTATTGGAAATGTTCTCATGCCTTTGGTGTCAGTGTGAGTCCTGGTGTGTGTGTGTGTGTGTTCATGGTCTTACCGGGGGAGTAGAGCTGGGCGAGCTGGCGGGCCCCGGCGTGCTGCGGTCCCCAGCGGGGTGCGCTACTGCGTGCAGCCGCGCCGTGCTCGTTCCCGTTCGGATCCTCTTCCGCCATAGAGCGGTGTCGGATCTCCGTCTCAGAGAGTGACGCTGCCGCCATTCTCGCTGTCGCGTCGCGTCGCGGAGCTCTCTCTCTCTCTCTCTCTCTCTCTCTCAGGTACGATGCATAAATGGGTGTTTTGTACTTCAGCGCTGGGTGGGAACTGCGCGCCCGGAGACTGACACACCAACGATTATATGCTAACAGGCGTTAGCATCACACACACACACACACACACCCGGAACTAAAAAAGCGACGCACCGACTGGTCCGTCACAGAAATGAACTTGCGCGTGTGGCTTTCGTCACCTTTATTATTTTACAGCGTTTTATAACACGGCGAAATCACTCTGTCTGTAAACAATTATATAAATATATTGCAAAACTTTTCCTCTTGACGGTCTGGTGGCCTGTTGCTTAGGGACAGTCTTCAAAGTTCTTACTTTGTAAGGAACGTAAACTCTCTCTCTCTCTAGCTGTCTCTCGCTCTCTCTCTCTCTCTCTCACGCGCTCTAAATCACTCACCGAGTTTCTCACTCATTCACTCTCTCTGTTTTATTTGCCCGATCGCTCAAGCCTGCCATAGCCCATCTTATCCAACACCAGACCAATTGCAGAGCAACTCACACATGAGGGGTAATTTGAAAAAAGCCAATTAACCTAAATGTACCTTTGAACTGTAGGAGGAAACTGGAGTTCCCGGAGTAAACCCACACAAGCACGGGGAAAACATTCCTCAAATAAACAAAAAACAAAAAAATAAACCCGTCCAACCACGGTTTTATTACTGTGAGGTGAATGTGCTGTATTTTCCACAGGCGTCAAACTCATGCCTCAAAGGCAGCAACACACCTGACTTTGCTCATTTAAACAACTGGGCTGAGTTTTCAGGCAGTTGATTGGTCAGGCTCTGTACAGAGCTCACAGCTTGACCAATCAACTGCCTGAAGACTCTAATCATTGATTTACATGAGCCAAGTCTTGAACCCTGCAGCCACGTGGCATTGTGTGGCATGAGTTTGACACCCTGGTATCATTATTATAGACCGGCCATGCTCTTACCTTAGAAACATTTTCATGCTTGCATAACTTTATAGGTTCCAGACACAATCACTAGACTTAACATGACTGTCACTGGAGACTTAACATATTTATTTTGGATTGTAAGATGCTGATGCTCCATTTCTGAGGAAGCGGAACGGTGAAGAATCTGATGAATTGAGTTGGCGGGTGGACACATGAAAAGTGTGTCTATTCAGTTCGTTTTCTGTAACCAATTAATCCCAATTAGAGTCGTGGGGAGGCTGGCGCCCATCCCAGCCGACTCTGGGCAAGGGCAGAGTACGCCCTGAACAGCTCACCAGAGCGGAAACACGCTGACGACTTTGCAGCTACTCTTGTCTAAAGTCAGCAATTTTTCTTTTACATGAACCTCTCACCATAGACAGTGAGAGACATGGCTGGCCTTTGATAACCCAGTTAGCTGCACTGGGGGGGACAGTGTCAACCATGTGGAGAGTGGGACTCGAACCCCCAACCCTAGGATCAGCGATCCAGCGCCCTATACCGCTAGGCCACCACTGCCCATAAAGTGTGTCTGCTACTTTACGTATTATTAAAACGGGCTGTGATAACAAAATATCAGGTTCTCATGCTCTTATTCAAACTCACGCATTTGTTGAACCGCTTAATCCTCCTATGATGGTCGCAGTGAGGCTGGAGCCTATCTCAGCCCACACTGGTGAACTCGCACTGATACATCACAGGGCAACACACACAACCATGCACATTCACATCGACACCTATGGGCAATTCAGAACAGCCAATTAGCTCAATGTCCAGATCTTTGAGCTGTGGGAGGAAATCAGAGGACCCTGGGACTCGAATCCAAGACCTTCTCGCTTTGAGGTCAGTGTGCTAACTCTTCACCAGAGTGCTGACCTTAATTCAAACTGATTATTATTATTAATAAATCTGCTCGGGCAGTGGTGGCCTTGTGGTAGAGGTGCTGGATGACTGATCCTAAGGTTGGAGGTTCAAGCCCCACTCTCAACAGGTTATCACTGCCCCCCCAACCCAGTGCCACTAACTTGGTTATTAAAGGCCGGCCAGGTCTCTCACTGTCCATGGTGTGAGGCTGTAAAAGAACCAGTGCTGACTTTCGATAAGAGTAGCTACATAGCCGTCAGCGTGTTTCTGCCCTTTGATGGCCTGAGGAGCTGTCCAGGGTGTACTCTGCCCTTGCCCGGAGTCAGCTGAGATGGGCGCCAGCCTCCCTGTGACCCTAATTAGGATTAAGCGGTTACAGAAAATGAATAAATGAATGAATGTGGGTCCATCATGAATATGTAAGTATGAAGCATGTGAAAGCTACGCAACCACATTTGTTGTGTTGAGTCAGTGCACTTTAAAACATTTTTTTCAACAGGGTTTCGACCTGATCTTGAAAAATGAGGTATATTCTCGCTGAAGTAATCAAAATTTTCATAGGTGTTAATATTTCCAAAATAACCACAGATTTCCTTTATTTTGAAGGGCAGGGCAGTGGTATGAAAAAGGTACTTTCGATTTCCAAATGTTGCAAAAAAAAAAAAAAATGCATATTAATAAAGAAAACAACAAATTACACAAAATTTAAAAAAATAAACAAACTAATAAATACTCATAATGAAGTCTGCAGGTTTTGTTTCGAATAAGAAGCAAGCGTGAAAAAATTCCAGAAGAACTGTGACTGGTTCTGCAAGGTGCTCAGAGAAACCTGAAGCTCATCGTCTTAACCTGGGTTGGCACTGGAGCCACAAAGTCCACCAGCTCCACGACTTGAGAGAACCATGATGAGTGTGAGGGGTCGTGGGGTTGGGCTTGAATCCTAATGGTCTTGAAGAAACTTGGGGGCTTGGTGTCAAAAATTTAGCTGTGATTATTACATGTATTACCATTTGATGCCAATCACGATAGAACGTGGGCGTCGCTGTCGAGCACAGTAAGAGACCTTTGGAGAGCTTAACGGAGCATAACAAACATTGATGCATCATCATAGGGGATCTTGATGAACTTAGAAACACGTTTCCTTCTTTCTATTACTACTCTACTCCATAAGAAATGTGTACTAACACCCAATATTGTAACTATTTTATTTATTACCGTTTACTGCTCGCAGGGTCACGGAGAGGCTCGCACTCATCTCAACCAACTCTGTGTGAGGACAGCGTACACCCTAGACAGAGCTTGCCAAGCCATTACATAGCATATACATATATGCAGGGATCCCTCACTTTTCGCGGTTAATGGGGACCGAGACCCCCCACCACCACAATCGCCGATTTCCGCGAAGTAGGATCGACCCCCTGACTTATGTGTACGTACATATGTATGTGTATATAATATCAATGGATACATATTCAATGCTATAGATGCTTATAATAACAATTAAGCATTGAAAAATAATGTGTAAGATGAAAATAAAATATAAATACACACACACATACAGATGCCTCACATAAAAATGTAAGTACTGTACTATAGTTTTGTTGGGGGGTTTTGGGTTGTTTTTTTTGTTTTTGTTTGTTTGTGTTTGTTTGCATAATTGGCCTTGTTTTGTGGCATTTTCCTTATATTTTCCCCTATTTTCCCTTCATTTTCTAATTTTTTTTTTTGATGAATATTTTTGAAAAACCCGCAATGCACTGAAGCCGCAGCAACTAAAGAACGAAATTGCAAGGGATCACTGTGTATATATATATATATATATATATATACTATACTATATGTGTATACAGTGTATATACAGTATATATATATATATATATATATATATATATATATATATATATATATATATATATATATATATATATACACTATACTATATGTGTATACAGTGTATATACAGTATATATATATATATATATATATATATATATATATATATATATATATATGTGCGGCATGGTGGCGTAGTGGTTAGCACGTCCACCTCACAGCAAGAAGGCCTGGGTTCGATTCCCAGCCTGGGCGTTTCTGTGTGGAGTTTGCATGTTCTCCCCGTGCTTGTGCGGGTTTCCTCCGGGTGCTCCGGTTTCATCCCGCAATCCAAAGACATGCACTGTAGGTTGATTGGCTGTTCTAAATTGACCGTAGATTCTCTCCTGCAACGGCACCGGAACCCAGTCGTATCGGCACTTGCCTTTCCATTGGATCCTTCCGGTGGCGCCAAGACCGGGGACTTGCTGCTTGGGTAACAGCCTGTCCCTCATTACTCCCTACCCGGGCTCTGCGCACTGGGGAGTATCACCAGCTGGGATACCAGCCAGAGCGCAGCCATAGTCCTTCGGGACTGACAGAGGCCTACCATACCATATATATATATATATATATATATTAAAAGTGATCTTAATTTATTTATTGGAGATAGTGTGACTTTATGAATTTGCATACTATTAATCATTACATTATAGAAATATCAACAATATTATAATTTCTCAAGATACAATATGGCAGTGGTGGCCTGGTGGTAAAGGTGCTGGATCACTGATCCTAAGCTTGGGGGTTCAAGTCCCACTCTCTACAGGTTATCACTGTCCCCACCAACTGAGTCATCAAAGGTCGGCCATGTCTCTCACTGTCTATGGTGTGAGGTTCACGTAAAAGAACCATTGCTGACCTTTCGTCATAACAAGCTGCATAGCCGTCAGCGTGTTTCCGCCCTGCGATGGCCTGGCGAGCTGTCCGGGGTGTAATCCTTCCTCGCCCAAGATTGGCTGGGAGAAGCGCCAGCCTTCCCGCGACTCTAATTAGGATTAAGCGGTTACAGAAAATGAATGAATGATTATACAGTATAAGTACATTCAGTAAATCACATAGAAATATTTAAATTCTAGATTTACATTTAACAAACTGTCTGATCACTCTTTATATTTTTCTTATGTGTTATGTGACAATGAACTGATATCAGCTAAATATTTACTCACGGGGTGCCACCATTTGAAATTGTTCTTCCTTGACATATTATCAGGTGAATATTATTATATTCCAGAATAACCATCGCAGGATTTATAAGTCGTAGTTATGGTAGATTCTAGACCTTTGTGTATTTATCTATAAATGCTCGTTTATTATTTACTAATTGATAGTGTATTGCGAGAGGGCGTGTTATACATTACATTGAGGTCTCTGTGACAAATACTGTAGTATCTACTGTATTATTAAAAAGGTACACTTAATTAAACAATAATTTATTTACAATTTGTTTACATGCTACCTGAATGCTTGACCTGGGCTAATGTTTATTAAATCCAGAAATAAAAATGAAGATCACGTACATACATGATGTGTAAGGTGTGTGGAGAAAGGTTTAAATTCTTTACCAATTTTTTTTTATTATTATTATTATTATTATTATTATTATGTAAACATGCTTTTCAATAATGCAGCTGTAAAAAGTGCTGTACATGTAAAAATGAATTAAATTAAAATATACATACATGAGAAAAAGTGTAATTAGCGCACATAGCTTACGTGCAAGAGTTCCAGATAATAGTGGAGCGTGCTTTTTAACCATTTTGAATTTTGTCAGTAAACAACTCACAATATGTTTGATGTATAATGTTTGTAGTGGATTTATTATTACTCATAGTATGGATGCATGTTAATGAACCAATTTCTTTTATTAATAAAATAATGATGATGATGATGATGATGATGATGATGAATAAGTCATTGTGATGGCCAGAGTGGGCTGAGATGGACGCCAGCCTCCCCGTGTCCCCAATTAGGATTCAGCGGTTCCACAAAAATGAACGAATGAATACCGTTCATCATTTCATTTTCTGTAACCGCTTAATCCTAATTAGGGTCGCGGGGAGGCTGGCGCCCATCCCAGCCAACTTCGGGCGAGGGCAGAGTACACCCTGGACAGCTCGCCAGGCCATCGCAGGGCAGAAACACGCTGACAGCTTTGCAGCCTACTCTTGTCGAAAGTCAGCAATGGTTCTTTTACATGAACGTCCCACCATAGACAGTGAGAGACATGGCCGGCCTTTGATAACCCAGTTAGCTGCACTGGGGGGAGGACAGTGACAACCTTGTGGAGAGTGGGACTCGAACCCCCAACCTTTGGATCAGCGATCCAGCGCCCTATACCACTAGACCACCACTGCCCCTGGACCACCACTGCCCCTGAATGAATACCGAACGAGTGTTATGTTCCATATTTTGTATTAATATTGGAATTTAATTGCAGTGCTTTAAAAATAGCAATTGTGGGCATGTACCACCGTAAGCATTCATGCATTTCCTGAACCGTTTAATCCTAATTAGGGTCGCGGGGAGGTTGGCGCCCATCTCAGCTGACTTTGGGCGAGGGCAGAGGGTACACCCTGGACAGCTCGCCAGGCCATCGCAGGGCAGAAACATGCCGACTGCAATGCGGCCTACTCTTGTCGAAAGTCAGCGATGGTTGTTTTACATGAACCTCCCAGCATAGACATTGAGAAACATGGACAGACGGGGGGTGGGGGGGGGAGACGACGACACAACAACAACCCGTGCAACCCGTGGAGAGTGGGACTCGAACCCCCAACATTAGGATCAGTGATTCCAGCACCTCTACCACCAGGCCAGCACTGCCCTCAACTGGAAACATGATCACGACAAAGTTTAATTTTTAAAAAAAAATTGAATTCAAGTTATAACCGCAGGATGAATTTACAATACATTTGACTAATAAATGAAGCAAGAGTGTAAGATTTTTAAAACTTTCCAAAAAACCCCCCCAAAAAACTTACATTACACTGACTCAGACGTTCGATACCCACGTGTATACATCTATAAATGCACGTGATGAGTCGTGTATCCCGGCAACTCTCCTCCTTCTCATACACATTCTCATCTCATTAATTAGACTCTTATTCTCAGTGTACACAGGGCTCGTATTTGATGGCTCATCTGTTCGTGCTACATAAGATGTTCTTTATTTAGCATGAACTATATTAGACACGAAAGTGTCAACGTGAAAAGAGAAAGTGGAAGAGATTGGGAGCGCGGAGAGGAGAGCAGAAGTAACCCTCGAGGAGCAGAGCAGCCGAGGCTGAAGACGCCGAAGAGCCGCGGCATCGAGCCTGTTTGGTGTTTCGTGAAAAGATACACAAGCTGCACAGATTCCCTTTATTCATGATTCATTTATTTGTTTATTTTCAACTGTACTAGTTTTATTGCAATCTGGTTAATTCACATTTAAAAAGCAGACATCATCCAGTTGAACTGAAAATCAATGATATTCATTTTTTTACAACAACCATAAGGCCCATGAACTGCAAAATTCCATCAAAACCTTTATGTTTTTGTCAATGTATGTTTTTTGTCTTTTTTTTAAACTGTAAGTAGAAAAAAAAGAAAAATATATAACAATAATAATAATAGAAAGGAGGAAAAAAAAGTTATTACGACTGGCAAGCATTCACAACACAGCACAAGTACCTATTTACTGCAAGAAATAAAAGGTACAAAAACCAAGAAGGGGAAAAAAGGAGAAATGCAATAAAGGAAAAAAAAATGTCACCAACAAAGCTGTATACAATAAGCAACAGAGGACATGGTAAGTGAAGCATTTCTAAAGACTAAAATCATAGACAGATGGAGTTTCTTTTTTCCATTTTTCTCTTTTGTTCCAAAAAAAAAAAAAAAAAAAAAAAAAATTAAAATGCACAAATGGAAAGCAGGGACGATAAAAAATACTGCACGTAGAATACCTTTTTCTCTTCTCCTTCATCTCCTCCCTCCTTCTCCTTTTCTTTTTTAATAGCATATCCCATTAATATTCGTTCCCCACCGTTCGTAATAGCTGCGCCTGGTGGCGGAATCGTTAGAGTTTTACATGTGAGTAGCAAATGACACTTTGATTGGCTGTGATGTTGAAATGGGCGTCCCCCACCGGGCCTGGGTTGGGGTTCCGGGCTGAACCGGGAGTCCTGCGGGGCTCGGGCTCACTGCGCGTGCTGGCTCAGTGTGTGGTTCTGCACAGGAAGAGAAAAGAACCCATGAGGAGAGAAATAATAAGCTACGTGCCCACATTGCCACCCCCTCCCTCCATCCATCTCTCTTTCTAGCCACCCACCAGGCTTCTCTGTCCATCTTAGGGCCAGCACCCCCTCTTTGATAAGGGAGTACCTGCTCTCTAGCCACATGTCTGCCGTTATTTCTTTCTTTTCTTCTCTCTCTTTCCCTTTTTTTTTTTTTTTTTTTTTTTTTTTTTTGTAGCTGTGTATATTATGCAAAGCTTGTCACACATTGTGTATCTTTAAACACACACACATTCTTCATTCCTATTTCTTGGAATGGATAAAAAAAAACAAAAAACAAAAAAAAAAACAGAGCATGTTATACATATTATATATTTCTCATTTTATATTTATTTAACATCTCTCTCATCCAGATTACCCAAAAAAACCAGCAGTGTTTATTCAGATCCCTCTTTTTTCTAAATTCATATTTATGAATATTTTATAGCATCATCTCAATACCTTATGAGACCCACATTTTATGGGCCCTTGAGTGCAGCATATAAATTTATAATCACAATGAAATACCTCTGGTGGACTGTATTTGTATTACAATTAAAACACGCGCAAAGGTGATCACATAGCAAGGCTAATTAAAAACAACCAAATGAACAAAAGAAACAAATAACGTGAACAAACTCTGTTCATAACGGTGCACAAGTTCAACCCCGGATCATACAGGCTTCAGCCCGAATAGGGGCCGGAAGCGCATGGGTGCGGTGGACAGTGTATTTCCCTGCGGTTGCTATTGTTGTGTGTTTCTGCCTGCACCATAAACCCAGGCGAGGAACGGCCGTTTCCCTCTCAAAGCAGCTTTACAGGACTAATCTCTTGGGGAGAGATTTGAGGGGGTTTTTGTTCCTTTTTCTTCTGTAATATGTGGAAATATAAGCCATCAAAAAGCAGTAGAAAGAATTAAACATATTCTTTTATCAATAACCACTTATTTCACTTACGGATATTATCTAATGGTACACGTTTTTCTGTTCCACAACTGACACCTGGGCCATATCGTTTTATATAGGAGAGGGCCAAGCCGCCGGGTCTTGAACCTCATATTGAGGAGTGTTTTAGGCCGCATGGTCTGTCTTTCTTTCCGATCTTCTGCCCCTCCCACTTAGAAGAGACAAGAGCCGAGAAGAGAGGGCAAGATGGAGGGAGGGGGCCCTCTCCAATGAGGAACCGCATCTCTCTGGGAGCCACTGACCCCATTATGAGAGCACAAACCACATTTCGGCACCATGTTTCTTCGCCTGCTTTACCATTTCTTTACAGTAGAGGGCAGCATTGCTTCTAACTCTGCAGTCGATCCCTCACGACAGACAACGGCGAGGGACAGGGAGAGACAAAACGAAGGACTGCAGCATCTTGCACACAAATAAACCATCCTGTCGTCCGAACCGGACTCCAGAGGTCCGCTGAAGCTCAACCGCTGTGGGCTCAGCATGGGGTTCCGGTAGCGTAAACGATATGCGTGTATGTGTGAGAGAAGTGAGTCTGTCTGTCTGTCTTCCTTTCGGCTTTTTCCCTTTTTTTTTTTTTTTTTTTTTTAACTGGGGAGTCGCCACAGCGAATCATCTGATTCGGCAGAGGTTTTTACGTCGGATGGCCTTCCTGTCACAACCTTTTTAGCAAGGGACAGAAACACGCTGACGACTTTGCAGCTACTCTTTACGAAAGTCAGCAATGGTTCTTTTTACATGCCTCTCACCATAGACAGTGAGAGACATGGCCCGCCTTTGATAACCCAGTTAGCTGCACTGGGGGAGGGGGGGGGGGGCAGTGATAACCTTGCGGAGAGTGGGACTCGAACCCCCAACCTTTGGATCAGCGATCCAGCGCCCTATACCACTAGACCACCACTGCCCCTGGTGTGAGAGAAGTGAGTGATGAAAGATAATGATGGAGAAGAGGAATACTATGTTGTGGTAAAGTGCATACTTATACACGTCTACGTACAGTGCAATCCAAAGTGTGTGCAAGAAGCGCCGGTGATTTGTTGCAGGGGGGAAAAAAAAAAAAAAAAAAAAAAGCGTCAGACTGGGAGTAATGATCACATTCAGAGGAATTATTATAGGTTTTCCTGTATATGTGCTTGTGTGAATCTTATGCACATAGCGTGACATTGTGTGTGTTTGTGTGTTTCCCCCCCTCAGGTGCAGTGGGTTTTGCGGAGCTCTATTGATTTGCAGAAGAAGGGATTGAGAGGCAGTGGAGCTCCCTGGAGCCCAGGGTTACACCGCAACTGCAGCGGCCTGATGGAAACTGCACAGTACGAGTGGAGGAAGCTGAGCAAACAAACAACACACTCATGCACACACCTACATACTGACATGAATGTATAAGTCACTGGAATACTACAGACACTTAACACAATGCACACACACACACACACACACACACACACACACAGCCATATACTATGATCAGCCAAAACAGAGACTACACAAACCTACTCATCAGCAGCCTCCAGCACTGTGCAGCCTGTATAAATGCAAACAGACACCACATATATCTGTGCTCCTCCTCATGTCCATGCGGCTGATGCAGAGGAAAATGGCCCAACAACACTTGTTTAAATTAGTTAATCAGTGTGTTGGAACACACACGTTTTCAGGCGGGTCGCTGTTTGCGCTCTTCATCCGAGTGCCTTGTCGGGGGGCGGCGGTATTGATCAAGCCGCAGGCGATCGATCACTGGAATAGTGTGTGTCTCTGAATTTGATAATGACTCGCAGTATGACATCAGTGCTATGCAGCTGTAATTGATATATTCTTGGAGAGGCAGAAAGAGAGAGAGGAAGAGCGAGAAAGGGTAGTTAAAGCATTATATTAATGGGTTATACTCCTCTCGAAAACAATTGCCGTCCTACACAAACACTGTAGAGAAAGCTATTTCTGTCTAAAGACAATTATTCCATGTGTTTTATCTTTCGACAGACCCATCCAGCTTGCCGAAGCATTCACAAGGAATACAGTATTCCCTAATTTCCATTTCATCTGTAGTAATTTAATCCCATTAACATCATTTCTGATACCTGTTCACTTGACAACCGCCCTAATTAACTTTGCCGCGCCTTACACTCAGATATGGTACACATATTAAGATGGAAAAGAACCCAACAACAGCAACAGAATATCCCTTTAATCCTCGGATACAACACGCCTGAATCTTCCCAAGAATCTCCCGAGTCCTGCATGGCTGCACACAGCCATACTACACCTGCACCAAGTCCTCAGTGTGGCCACTACCGCGCTTCAGCAGGAGGGGTAGACGCACCAGGTAGAACAGCCGCCTTCACCCCCCCCAACCCTCAACCCATTGCTAGAATGATTTGGGGTGGGGGGTGTGGGGGGGTGTTGTGCGCTTGGCAGAACAGCCCTTCAGAGCTCAGTCAATATCTACGCTGTCATTGTTTTCCTAAACTGGTTATAAAAGAGAAGCTAAATCCTGCGGAGCTGCACACTCCTGGGAAATATGGCCCAGTCCCATTACTAATGCAGAGACCGCCAGACTGCTGCGCCCGCTAAGGGGGGTGGGGTGGTGGTGGGGGGGTGGGGGGGGGTGGGGGGGACAAGAAGAGAGAGGATGGAGTGAGGGATAGGGAGGGGAAAATAGATAAAGGAAAATCAAATCTGCGTTTCCCAACACTGCCTCTTTTCACATATGAGCATGTGCACGCAGACGGACTGGAGCTGCTGTCATGTCACTTTCAATCAGGCCTCTGTGTGTGTATATAACACAGGGCTCTCGGCTCTGTGTTGCCCCCTGGGGATGGTGAGGTATCGGCGAGACTGTAATGCGTTGGCTAGCTCTGTTCAAATAGAGCAAAAGGGAGGAAGAGATAGAGAACGCTATCAATATGCTGCACCGTCATAAGAGTGTGAGGAGAAAGCGGAGACGCGGTTAGTGTTCAGTTAGTAAACTGGGTATGGCATTGGACTTTACTGTGTTATGATGGTCTCAGACCACACACACACACACACACACACACACACACACACACACACACACACACACACACACGTGTGCACACAAAACACTTTAAGTAGCACTGCACAGAGTATGTCATGGACACTATTTGACCAACAGTGCATTATATATATATATATATATATATATATATATATATATATATACAGTTGGCCCCCTACTTGAGAATGATCATACAGCGTTATATTTTGTTATCGCCGAAACCCCTCTACAATCGGGATGATATTGAACCAGAAGGAGACCTTAAAGCGGAAATATAGTGATGGCGGCGATTATTTCGGCATGATATTAAAACAGAGTGCTCCATGGGAGAAGACCTCCGATCTCGCAAGGAAGCAAGTTAATATTGAATGAGGACCTCTGATCTTTCAAACAGATACTGTAATTCCGCTTTAAATAAAACATCCCATCCATTTAAACATTTAAATAGAGTTATTCCGTCAGCTGCGCGTTGCGTGTGGGCGTGGTCCGAGTTTTGTGTGTGTGTGGGTGTGTGTGTGTGTGTGTGTGTGTGTGTGTGTGTGTGTGTATGTGTGTGTGTGTGTGTGTGTGTGTGGTGAGAGAGAGAGAGAGAGAGAGAGAGAGAGAGAGATAAATAGAGACATAACGAGGCTTAACTCTTTAGTTTTTAGTTTAGTTTTTTAAGTTGTTTAATTCAGTAAATGTTTAATAAATGTGGTGCATGTGAGCAAAACGCGGCTCAGCTGGACCTCCGATCCCTCAAGGAATCAAGCTAAAGTTGAGTTTGGACCTCCGATCTGTCAAGCAGGGAATGCGCTTTGAATTCCACATCTTAAAATGCTCCAGCGTCCTACTTGTGGGCGTGGCATGCAGCGCCGCAATAAACATTTAATGTGTACTGTATTGTGTGTGTGTGTGTGTGTGTGTGAGAGAGAGAGATAGAGAGAGAGATAGAGAGAGAGAGACATGTGTGTGTGTGTGTGTGTGTGTGTGTGTGTGTGTGTTAATAAAAAATGTTTAATCATGATTTAATTAATAAATATGTTAATAAAATGGTTTAATATGTTAATAAAATGTTTAAATAGTTTAATAAATAATTTTCTTTTACTTTTAACACATATTTCATACAAAATTGGTGTACTTTTATAATTTTTGAAGGGTTTATGGGGTAGTTTTGGGAGCCTTGGAACGACATTTACATGTAAAATGCGCCCCTACTTAAGAAACTCCCGTGTTACGAAAAAAGCGCTGGAACGGATTCATTTCGTAAGTAGGTGGTCGACTATGTATGTATATATATATATATATATATATATATATATATATATATATATATATATATATATATATATATATATAAATATATACACACACACACACACACACACACACATACAGGGATCCCTCACTTTATGTGGTTAATGAGGACCGAGACCCCCTTGCGACCGCCAATTTCCGAGAAGTAGGATCGACTCCCCCCGACAGATGTATACAGTACGTACATGTATATGTGTATATAATATCAATAAATACATATTCAAAGCTATAAATGCTTACAATAACAATTAAACATTCAAAAATAATACATAAGATGTAAATAAAATACAGTCATACCTCACTTTACGAAAGACCCAACTAAAGAAAAATCCAAGTTACGAAACGCCTTTATGTAAAATTTTCATCTCTGAATATGACATAAAATTAAAAATGTAATAAAATTTTATAAAATTGAATAAAAATAAAATAAAATTTTGAAATTGGCTAGGTAGAGTTGCTAGAGTTGCCCATACGTATCTTGGGCATAGTGGCCCAACCCCAATGGTAAATGATTTGCATGTCTTATTTATTTTAATGGTTTAATAAATAATTTTCTTTTACTTTTAACACATATTTCATACAAAATTGGTGTACTTTTATAATTTTAAAAGGGTTTATGGGGTAGTATTGGGGGCCTTGGAACAAATCAGGTCTTTTACATATAAAATGCGACTCTACTTACGAAAAAATCATGTTACGAAACCACTTCTGGAACGAATTAATTTCGTAAGGTGAGGTACAACTGTATAAATACACACACATACAGACCTGCTTAATCTCCCCCGTGATGATAACAGATACAGTAAGTGGTGTAGGCGACAAATTGATGAATAAATGTCTTTAACACGCAAAACACTACAAAGCTAAAAATATGACCACAAAACTCTTAAACTCATTTATTTTATAATCCGCTACATCCTAATTAGGTTCATTTGGATGCTCCATTTCAACTGACTGGGCGAGGACGGGGTATCCCCTGGATGGCCCCCCAGTCCATCGCAGAACTCTTAAACTCCTAAGTGTAAATAATTCTCAAACATACATAACTCTTAAATGTATTAGAGGGGCAGCAACTACACAGTGTATGTTACCGACAAATATATTTATAATCAGTGTTCGAAATTTAAATTCTGGATGTACCGGAACAATATTTTATTTCAAAGGACAAAATGTACAATAGTTGTATTTGGTTCTCTCACCACTTAAAATCAAGAAATCTGATTGTTTCCTTTTGTATATAAGGAAATTAAGGAAGAATAGGGGATAAAATTAAGGAAAATGCCGCAAAACAAGGCCA